>OZ034805.1:13581831-14229331 GCA_964028335.1 Altica lythri | reverse complement strand
AGTAAAAAAAAATTAGTTTAAAGAGAAAAACAGACCACACTGTTTTCAAAAACTTGCCTGTAATAATCTTTTAAGTAGAGATACATCAAAGTAAGGAGTAAGCACTTAAACTTAAATCATACTTGAGGGATATTGCTGGTTTACAGGTAAGTCTAAGACCGAAAAAGGTTTGGAAGCAGGAGACTACAACAGCGATGAAAAAATTATGTTTCACTGTCAACTGTGTTTTAAACTGAAAGATGTCATGCACTAGAGAAAACAGTTTACGGATTTATGAATATAAGCAGTTTAATTCCTGTATAGATAAACAGGTCTGAAAGTACCCCATTGTAGTCTTCAGTTTAATATACTAGTGCTGATAAAAATTTAAATTTCTGTAGAAATATAACAGTGACAAACAAGTTTGTGTGTTAAAACTTAAGGAAGAAGTACCACAACTAAAATGATAACTTGCAAGGAAAGACTCAGCTACATGATTTTATGATTTTTTTTTTCAAATTTTTTATTGGACCAAAAAAGAAATATTAAAAAGTTTTGTCTGAAACCGATCAAAATGTAAATTGTAGGGCCGTATGCTGGAAGAGCAAAAAAAGGAAGTATTCGTTACAAGCATTTTCATCACAGACAGTGCACCGAAAGAAAAACAATTGCCTATCAATTGCATATAAGGGGAGTGATGAAAATCTTAAATATGTATTATGCAACAGCGAATTTATTACAATCAAGCAAGTGCTGAGCCATTGCGTGGAACTGAATCAATCTTTAAGAAATTAGTACACAGTATAGTGATTATGAAAGCCGACCATAAACCAATAAAGGATGTATAATATTGGTTATTGGGCTGCAGTACGACCGGTTAGTATTTTGTATGATTTTATTAATAAAAAAAAACTAAAACAGTGCGAATATAGTTAGGAGTTACGCCTGTTATAAAAAAACACACATTCGATAGTACAAGACATAAACTGGTTAATGATGACAATTACGTTTTTTAGATTTTATTATTTTTATAAAATTTTTCCTTTATTTCCAAAAGACACTTAGTATACTTACTACTAAAAATTTTATTTATCGCAAACCCAAGCTTTACTCTTCGGAATTACTTTACAAGGAAACTAATATTTTTGATATTAGGCAGCTCTATTTTAAAGCGGTTACCGTATACCAATATAAAAATAGTCATACACTACAGTTTCCTTTACATGAATATTCCACTAGAAACAGGAATAAAGCAATACCCCCGAAAAGTGAAAAAACAATTGGACAGCGTTGCTTCACATACCTAGGACCTAGGTTATTTAATATTTTACCGTTTTATATTCAGAATGTTGAAAATATAAAACAATTCAAAATCAAAATAAAAAAATATATTACAGAAACGCCTCTTGGAGTAATTCATGATTTAACTGACATTAGAAAATAAAATAAGTGTTAAATAATTGGACTCATAGTAGTAATTGTGTTTTTTTTTTTCTCATTTGTTGGTATGTTATTTTTTGATAAACAGAATGTAGGGATGATACAATTTTCTTCTAGTTTTTGAAATTCAGTTTTTTCTTTCTAATAATATAAAAATGGAATATTCATTGTTTTTTTTTTTTTTTCTTTTTTGTTGTCTTATTATTCATAAGTAATAAAAATTTGTATTGATTGTGAAAGGATAGTGTATACTTAGGTTATTTTCTGCATTATACATTAAACCAATTAACCACTGCACAAGCATTTTCTGCTTCAAGTGGTATTTGTGTTTATTTATAGGAAATTATAATGATCTTAATGTATTTCCATTGTATGTATTGTATCTTTTCTTTGAATAAACATTTTTATTATTTATTATTATATTATTATAGAAAAAACAACTATAATTCAAAATCGTTTAAAAACTTAAAATATAAGGTCTTTGGCTAATATTAATTAAAAAGATTTCCTTGTATTGGCCTAAATACTTCTCTTGTCCCTACCGCAGCATGACACACTTCTTGGAAAGCTAAATTTATGAGTTTTTATGCTTTGGTAATAAATACTTAACAGTCCTGAAACCCATTCCATTAGTTTAAAACTGCAAAAATTAAAAATCAATATAGCGGACGTAGGTAGAAAGATTAGCGTTGTGGAGATTCTTGACTCTCTTGTGTGGATAGATCAGCCAAAAAAAAACTAAAGAGGATCATAGACAATATTAATGGAAGCGCTTAATAATGTGCCACTCGAATGCGACTGGAATTTTATTAACGTAAAACTGAATTTTTTATGAATCTATGCGCTTTTTTACTGAATGAGAAATTTAACATAATTGAAATATGATCCTTATATTTTCAACATTACGTTTTACCCGGATTTCTAGTTTTTTTTTATATGAAGTCACAATTTATTTTAAATTTTTAGTTTGTTTAATAAACACATTTTTATAAATAAAGAAGATTGATTTTCTTTAACTATCATATTAGAAATTATGGAACATGGTCAGTTCCAGTTTCTGTGCACCCGTTTGGTACCACTGAATAATTGAAGCGCAGTTGATTAACGAAACCAAAAAATGTTTAAAAATACATTTAAATAAAAATTATTAAATAACCAATTCAATATAGAAAACTTAAAATACAAGCAACAAAAGATTATACTAGGAAACATGTAGTTCAGGACTACCAAGTAAGAGCGTTTTTATGATGTAATCTCTTTGGTGAGCGGAAAAAAATCCTGGAAAAAAAATCCATGGAAATAAAATCCATGGAAATAATATCCAAGGAAATATAATCCATGGAAATAAAATCCAAGGAATAAAAATCCATGACAAAAAATCTTTTCTATTGAGACAAATTATTGGAAATCAGAAAGTAACTTGTATTCTGACAAAGATTAAAAACTATTAAAAAGATTAATAAATCTGAAAGTATTAAGAGCTTAGGGCATGTATAATCTCTTTACCGATTTAAGATTAAGACAGTTAACATATTTTTAAGAAACGGGATAATTGTAAATCAGGCGGTTATTGTCCTATTATTTAGTTAGTACTTATTACCTATATACTTCTTTTTATGCAATAGATACAACTGTGTCATGTTTTCAAACTTTATTTATGAAATTAATATACCTATTTACATAATATAAGTATACCTAAATATTTATCGAAATTGAATAGTGTGTCCAACAGCCCTTACAAAACCTTATAACGGTTTTTCTCCTGCTGCATATTGCTCACACAGTAAATGCAAGCGATTTTGAAGGTTTTCGTCAACCTTCAGTTTTTTACGTTTACTCACAATTCCTACATTGTACTGTGCCAGTTTCGTCTCATCGGCGGCGAGTTCCTTTCTGGTTGCCTTTATTAGAGTTTTAAATTTCCATATTCATCAAAACAAAAAGCACATGCACAATGATTTAAGAATGATAACTGAGAACTTCTCGTTACACCCTTCAGATTTTATATCACTATTTTTATATAATTTTTAATCTTTTAACCGTCTAAACCTTTAACAAAATAGAAAGTTTTTTCTGTTCGTGTCTATACCTCTCAGATTTACAATCATGCCTTTTCTTAAAAATATGCCTTAATCTTAGATCGGTATATAAAGAGATTATACATGATCTAATACTTTTAGATTTATTACTCCTTTTAATAGTTTTTAATCTTTCTCAGAATACAAATTATTTTCTAAATTCTAATAATTTGCCTCAATAGAAAAATATTACCATTGATACTCGATTTTTTACATGAATTTTCTTCCTTGGATTTTTTTTCCATGGATATTTTTTCCTACAATCGCTCTCTTTATACCACTTAACTTAAATACAGTAAAATAAAATAAAAAGTAAAGAGAAATTCCTACAGTATAGTTTTTAAATAAAACATAAATCATTAAAAAGTACAAACGCTGTTTGTTTGACATACCTGAGTATACGTTTTTATTCTAAAAATATTCTTCTGGAAAATTGAAAAAATCAACCTTACAAAATCATACTAATAAGTTCAAAATAAAAAAAAAATATACGTTTAAATAACTTCCAACATCAAATGAACATAAAGGAAATACAGCTTTATTAGAGCATTTACATTTCAATTTAAGTCATTTTTAACATTTCTACTCTCTCATAATTACAGAACATTAATAATTTCCTTGGTAGATACCGAGAACAAAAAGTTGACTTTCTAGAAGAAGTTTTAAAAGTTAATTTTACCACCATCTCTTCTTTTGTGAAAATTTATTCTTTAGGAAAAGAGAATGAAAAGAACAGGTGATTAAAGGAACAATCACATTTCTAAAGAGATAAGTTCATTTATCAAATACAAATATATAATTATCTAATGAATCTAAATAAAGTTTAAATTTTTTTTAAGATAAAGACAAATCTTTCTTCATAAATTTTCATAATGTATTATCATATAAAGCTTTAACTTACATAAAATCGAAATATTGCAACAGGTATTATAACGAAACACAATCACTGGGTTTGATATATAAACTCTAGAAAACCCAATCACTGTTCAATTTATTTAAATTATTTTATGTCAAATAGATCTTGGTAAGGACGATCCTCTATCGCAAGCCGATGGTGTATTTATACCCGTTTCGAAGTTCTGGAAAATATGGATAATAATCTAGGGACATCGAATCAGGACAGCGCCTCCATTCTTTTAAATATCTACTATGAAAACAACTAGAATTCATTTAATTCGTTACAATATATTAAATCTAGTAAACACACAAAACGAAAACTAATTAAATTTCTAATTTGGCCTTTACAGTTGATAGTAGTTTTTTTGAGGAATTTTATCCACAGGTACTAATGTAAAATTAAAATTTCTAGATATAATTGTTTTGAAAGAATTATTACTTCTTAACTTTATATTATTAGGTCTTTGACTGAAGCAGTGATTGTAAATATAGATATTTAGCATTTCTATAAAAAAGGTATACACATACAATAAAACGAACAGTTAATTTAAAAAAACTGACACTTTAGTCAATTTTTTCGTCCATTATTGAACAATTTATCTGGTACGGAGGTTATACCAGATGAAATTGTTAAGACGGCCACCCAAGCAAGGTTTGTTAAAAAAAATGTTAAAATTAGTTAATAAAGAGTTCTTGTTACAAAAATGTTAACTGAATAATTTGAAGTTTATGGTACAACAATGCCCGTTTTAAAAAAAATATTGTACGTAATACGTCCCAAAAGTGCTTTTACTGGACTAGCAGGATTGCAGGGCTCGCCTATGGCTCGCCCTGCAATTTGCCTACTCGTCCAGTAAAAGACCACTTTCAGGACTTGTTACGTAAACTACTATTATATAACTAATGCTTAAATTAAAGTATTTAAATTACACACGTAAAATAATGGAATGCCGAAATTAAAGCAATAAAGTCATATGAATTTCAGGAATAACACAAAATATAAAAAATACTCCATTTTTTTTTATTAATTTACTGTTATTTAATTTAAAATAAGGATCAATTTAACAACGCCGTGTAAACATTGTGTAATTGGATTAGAATATTCCACAAACAACGCAATCAGATTTACAATGAAAACTCGACCAATCCCAGAACCAAAACAAACTTGTAAATAAATACTGGCTGGAAAATGGACCTTTACATTCGATTCAACAAGTGCCAAAGTTACAGAAGGAAAAGTGGTATCACTTTAGGGTAGACAACTTATTTGATAAATAGTATTACGGAAACTGCCATTTCCACTACATTTATCACGGTTTTCTGTATAGAGACTTCATTTACAACTCTCTTACATAGGTCATTTTATCTTCCTGTTCTTTATTTATATATATATATATATATATATATATATATATATATATATATATATATATATATATATATATATATATATATATATATATATATATAGGACACAGTGAGGTAAATAGTGGGTATGGTATTTAGCAAAAATTAGGCGAAGTGTACTCTTTAAGATTTAATAGGTACTTCAATATTTCGTTAAAAATATTTTAACATCTTCAGGAAGTTACTACAAATGTTACAATTCGATTAAAATAATAACTAGTTATGTTCATATAATGTTTTACTTACTCTTGTGAGGATAAAGCCAACGATGGAATTAGGTATAATGCAAATAAAATGTTTAAAACAATCACTATTATTAAATTATTAGTAAAATTTCTCAAAACACTCTACAAATGTTGAAAAACTTAGATGTCATCGTTATGTTGGATTAACATAAAATAGAGACATAGGTAACTACTTCGATTTTTTGAAAATATAAGAACAAAGCCAGGAGAGTGAGTATATATTATTGATTTGTTAAGGTTAACTTAATAGGTTTAGGTTTATTTAATATGAAGATAGGTAATAAGAGTGAATGTTAATAATAATAATTTAATCCTCTAAGACCTTAGTAATTATTAACATTCACTCTTATTACCTATCTTTATATTAAATAAACCTAAACCTATTAAGTTAACCTTAACAAATCAATAATATATACTCACTCTCCTGGCTTTGTTCTTATATTTTCAAAAAATCGAAGTAGTTATGTCTCTATTTTATGTTAATCCAACATAACGATGACATCTAAGTTTTTCAACATTTGTAGAGTGTTTTGAGAAATTTTACTAATAATTTAATAATAGTGATTGTTTTAAATATTTTATTTGCATTATAGATACCTAATTCCATCGTTGGCTTCATCCTCACAAGAGTAAGTAAAACATTATATGAACATAACTAGTTATTATTTTAATCGAATTGTAACATTTGTAGTAACTTCCTGAAGATGTTAAAATATTTTTAACGAAATATTGAAGTACCTATTAAATCTTAAAGAGGACACTTCTCCTAATTTTTGCTAAATACCCACTATTTACCTCACTGTGTCTTAAATAATCAGCAAACGACTAAGAAGTACTTAGTAAATGTGCTGCACCGGTTCTAACGCAAAATCGACCAATTTCCCATGTAAATCTCCATAAGAGAATCTAAGGTTCATTTCGGTAAATTTTTGCTCTTTTTGATACAGCGCATATAATTTGAATAAAATTTCGTTGTGACGTGATGGGAATGGTCGGATGGGACATTTTTTCAATGGGGGGTATTTAGGGAGGCCCATTGGTGCATCTATACTTGTAAAAATTGGAAGAATAGTTAGTAGACATTCGATATTTGATTTATAATAGATAGATGGCGTTTTAATTTTCATGAAGAGTACTGCACAATATGCAATTGACATTTGTTTCATATTACATAGATGGCGTTGGGGATGGGGGAGTACTCCGATTGGTACTTTTAACATTTGATTCATATTGCATAGATGGTGTTTTATTTAAACGGAAAATGAAAGTGAATGTATTTTATGTTTTTGAAAAAAATGTATATTTGTGTTAATTATGCAAGGTCTATCTTTTAATAATTTCCATATATGATATTTTACATTCTAATATACAGTTGAGATTTTAAGATGTCTATTGCATTAATTAATGATAATTTAATTTATTGAAATATGGAATTATTGTAGAAAAGTGATAGTAGGTAGATAGAATTTTTTTCATTTAAGTATATATAATCTAGATTTGTATACTAAGTATTCAGTTTGTGTAAATAAGAAAACTAGTTGAACTAGTTAAAATAAAAGTAAGTTATTAACATTTATATTTATTTTATAATATGAATCATTATGTTAACGTATAGTCCAGTGGTGTACACTTTAAAACAAAAATTAATAATATATATTATCCGTAGATATGTGTAAATGTAAAGAAGAAGAATGTCTCTGTTTTGAGCAGGAGTTTGATAAGATCAAAAATAAAGAAAAAGAAGTAAGATATTTGATTTTACTTATTATACTGAAATTTATATATTGTGGTTTTAAGGTTTTGAAGGTGGTTAAAATTAGTAGAGAGGGATTTATTCCAACAAGAGCAACCTCTCAATCTGCTGGTTGTGACATTCAAACCCCAATAAATTTTGTAATACCCCCCTGGGAACGAGTGCTTGTAGATAGTTTAATAAAAATGGAATTTCCTTCTGGAACATATGGTCGAATAGCTCCAAGATCAGGATTAGCCTTAAAAAATGGGATCGAAATTTTTGCAGGAGTTGTTGATGCAGACTATAGGGGGACCATTAAAATTTTGTTATACAATTCAACATACGAACCAGTTTACTTCTTTAGAGGTAATAAAATTGCCCAAATAATTTGTGAAAAATGTTTCATTCCAAGTATTGTTGAAGTTGATACTTTAAATTGTACAGAAAGAGGGGAAAATGGGTTTGGTTCTTCTTCTCTCATATAAAAATAAAATTAATATTAACCACTATATAAATGTGTTTTATTTTAGTATTATTTAATCTCTATATGTGAATACATATACACAATTAAAATGGTGTTATTAAAAACAAATTATATTATCTTGGTGGCAATTGTAAACAACATATTGTATACCAATGTTCCTCAGGGTGTAAAACACATGGCAATATGTTTTGATATGAAAAATAGTAAAGAAGATTGCAATCGTACTTCTTGGAAACTGTTAAGTATAGCTCAAGAAAACAGTGGTCGATTACCTGTCTATCATATAGAAATCCCAAAAAGTAATACATCTCAGTTCAATTACAAATTAAAAATAATATTTCCGGATAATTCTGAAGGTGATCAAGATAAATGGCAAGTTGTAAATCAAGAAATACCCATAAAAAATGATAATGTTTTTGAAGAACTTTCTAAATTATATGTTATATCTTACGTAATTTTATTTTTATTAGTAATTATCAATATTATTCAGATATGTATTCAATTATTTAAGTCAAGGTTACCAGATACATATAGTGCAACTATAAATAATTAGAATTTAATTATTTTAATCTTAGAGTGAATGTTTCAACTGTGAAAACAACATCAAAGTGCCTAAAAAACAATGAATGATAAACAAAAAGGTGTTTTTTTAGGAAAACGTTGTTTTTATTTAAATTCGAGAAAATCAAAGTTTGTGTCAATTTGCTTATCAGTGGACTTCGAGTTTGCTCCGTGTGTTATAATTTCGGGTGGAAAAATTAATTCAACGGTAGTTTTGACACAACAAGAATGAAATGATATAATAGCTAACAAGGAGTTAATAAATAGTTTTATATGTAAAGCAAACAGCATCAATTCAATAGATATAGGAAGATTGGCTGTCGAATTTGTACAATTACCACAATGTATAAGAATTTACAGTGGTGACGCTGGAATACGCTTAAGCACAAATTCATTATCAAAATTATGGCAGATTTCACCACTAATTCAATTTAGACTAAATGTTTTAAAAGACTTAGAATTTCCACTGGTAATGAGTTTATTAAAGGGAGCTGAAGAAGACATGTCTTTGGGAATATTGGAAACAGTTAAATATTTGAACCCTGAAATATATACACTTGGACTAGAAGTAATTTATTATTATCCTGAACTACTTAAAAAAAGTAACCCACTTGATGAATCGGCTGAGAAGCCTTGGGAATAGGAAGATTGGTAATAATAAACAATTATAAATATTATAAAATATTTATTTTTAATAAATAGTATAAAATATTCTATGTGTTTTAATTTTCTTGCATAATAAAATTTTCATATATAAAAAAGACATTTGTTAATGCACATATACATTTTTCTGACATGTGATATATACACTTTGGTTCCATTGGCGACAAAGATGGATGTTCTTCTACTTCAAAAACTGGTGTCTTACAAAATTTTTTTTAAAAAATCACATTTTTCCTTTCCTTTCACAAAAACACTGTCAACATTTTTTGTCAACTCTTGAATAATGTTACCAAATTTGAATACATTTGTATATCCTGAGTTCCAGTTTATACAATGGTGATTTCGCATGAGCCACGTCACTTGTTTTTCAATATCTGGTGATAGCATTCTAAATGGAAATGGTGGTGCAAATACATAATGAGTAATGTGATTTCCATCAAATGCAGCCAATTCTTTAACAATAAATTTATTGTTTTCTAGTTTAAAACCTTGAACATCTATTACCAACATCATATATAGACAACTTTTCAAACAGTATTTCAATCTTTTTTCTATCTTCAAAAACTTTAATTTGTTTTTTTATTAATGAGATATTTTTAAATAATTTTTGTAATCTATATTCAAATTTACGATTCATAATGAACTAATTCTATTTATCTCAAATATTAGAATTTATACTCCTTGAGAGACATGCGCACTGTTAATTTTGTCTTACAATTTTTGTTAGTGGATTATAGGAAAATTCTTTTTCGTGTAATATTAAACAATATGCAGAAACATCGGTAGTGGTTGCTTCATTAGTCTCGAGTTCAATTCGTAAAAACACAGAACCACTTTGAATGATTTCTTTTTGTCTGGAACAATCTATATGAATTAACGGAGCATTTTTTTTAAAGTCTTGTGGATTAAAAATAGGCTGATTTTGTATTTGATGATAATAACTTTCTTGAAAATTTGAGTACATTTCATATAATGCCGCAAATCGTCCAGTTTTAAAATCTAACTGTAAATCATTATACGGGTATCTTTCAGAATTTAAAAACACTTTAATATTTTTCAAGGTACAGTGATCAAATTTACTCATGTCTGCAGTAATTTTAGATTTACGACCCTTTTGAAAGGCAACAATTATATGTCTAGGAGTTTCAATTTTAGTGCTTGTTTTGACAGCCCAAGTATGTCTAGTTGAATTATTGAGTGAAGGATACTCTATAAGTTGCCATGATCGAAACGTGATGGGTAAATCCACATTACTATCAGCTATTTTATTTAATCGTAATTGTTCTTCTATACTAGGGGTAACATGCGGCACTTCCCATAATACTTTATTTAACACAACTTTTGGGTGCTCTTTGTCATCGACTGACACAACTGCATCCAAATCATCATTTGCCCGTATTAAGATTAATTCTTGTTTCATACTCATAATGACTTTTTTATAATCTTCAAAAAAACCTGAAAGTATTCTTAAAGGTATACAAACGTTAAAATTTCCATCAGAATCAATTAGAATAGTTTGTAAATCGGTTCTTTTGGGAAACCAGCCAGCAGTTTCTAATTGAACACTTTGATTTTCGTTAATACTTAAATAATTTTTAATAGTAGATACAACACCAACATCACGAACAGAATCAATTATAACTCCATTTAATTCGTATCTTAGTTCTCGAAAAAGAAATGCTATACCATTATTCACAAATTTCAGTTTTGTAGGAACTGTATTGTCCTGGGTTAATAACTTACCTTCTACATAAAGAATGGATTTAGATGGAACTGTCAAACTGTCAAGGTCAGAGATAGGTATTCTTATTTCATCATTATAGTTAAGATTACCGGGGATGTACGGTTGGTACGAGTGAAATTGATAATCTTCAATTGATGTGTCATTGAAAGGTTGTTGCATGACTTGAAGCGTTTCCATTATTTCAAAACTTTAAAACCCAATGACTTTAGAAATAATCGATTTGCTGGTGTAAGTGAAACAACAGTTTTCTTTAAACTGACAGCAGATGTTTTTTTGGAATTTCTTTTATAGTAATTTTGATTTAGATTAGTTTTTGAAAAATTTAAAACCATTTTAAATTCTTCGTCTGAGATGTAAGTTGAGAGTTATTTCTTCTCCTCTGAAATTGATTAATTTACCTTTTTGATTAACAAGTTTAACTGTTAGGTTTGTAATTGCTCTAACGTTAACCGGATAATACAAGATATTTTGTGGTGATTCAACTATTTTATACCCAAATGGAACTGTTGGAAAAAACTGATGAATTATATGAACTGGATTTTCATTCATATACGAACCGGAAGCTAGATTACAATCAACACATATTGCATTGGTGTCTAAAATTTTAACTGGCTCGGATATATAAGTTTTATTTGCCTCTAGTCTTTTTATTTTAAATCCCAGTAGAGGACCAATTGAATTTTTTGCATTAAAGGAAATGTTTCTGTTACACATAATAGATACACAGGATGTATTCATATCAGGAATCATTTTTAATTCAGCCTTAGGATCTACTTCACTCATGTGTTGTTGTAAAACATGAGTTATATCGTTAAGCTCGTATGATCCAATTGGAATTTTAAAAGTGTTCATTTTTAATATAGTTCCCCACATGAACACATTATTGTCTTCATCAATATTGGGAATTGAATTAAAAGTGTATAAATTAGTTAAACCAATCTCATAATCTATATCCTCTTCTAAATATATTGGTGGATTAAAATTATAACTTAAAAGTGATAAATTGTTGGAAAGTGTAAAGTTGTATGACATATTGGTTACACCTACTGATTCGTTGAATTGTAATGATTATATAGAAAAAGTAAGGCTAGATGACCACATTTATAAGAATTAAAATTTTGAAGTCTTTCATAATTATACCTTATTTTAACATTACCATTACTATTAAAATACTTTATTATATTGATTGGTGGGGGTAAATTACCAAATGAATCAAAATAAACAACATTTTGATTGTGTTTTACATAGGCAGTCCAGTAACGTGGGTTCCCTCACTATTATTAGAATCTAAATTTATTATTCCACATTCATATTTCTTAATTCTTCTTGGTAATGTGTCGTTCATAAATATACCTCGAAAATGTGGTATTTTTAATAATTTTACATACTTTATCAAATCGAAATTTGTTAAAGCATGTTGAGGTAATTTTAGTTTTTTGAATATGGTTTCAAATATAAACCATGACCCTTAGTCGGTCTTTGTGATCCCTGCAATTCCCCCTCCCAATCCTCCTAACGCTGCTAGTATGGGTAATAATAGCGGTAGAAAACCTCCTTTTTTTGGAACTTTAATAATACGTTTTTTTCTAGTGCGTTTCTTTAGAAGAGCACCACCTCTTTTTTTACTCATCTTTTTAAGTCCCATACCAAACTTTCGTTTTCCTTTCATTGCTGTTGTAACTAGCCAAGCGACAGTTTTTTCTCCTAATGAAGCGTCTTTTGATTTTACACGTTGCCACGCTTTATTTTCTAGTTCTTTATCTGCTTGGTGTCTATTCTCTAAGTTAACACTTTTTGAATAAGCAATATCGTGATCTTTACAAGCTTTATCTAAAATATTTATACCCTCATCACCACGATCAAGTCGTTTTTGTAATTTTGTACCCGGTCCACAATACTCGTAGCCCGGTATATGTAATTCAAAAGGTAATTTATTAATAATACTGTTTAATAGCCCGGCACCTGTTGATGTTGTTGTTGTTCGCTTGAAGGTTCGACTCGAATTAAATTTACTTGTTTTTCTCTTCATGTTTTCTTATATATAGAGGTGGTATAACCCGACAACCTCTATATATATAATCTCATAAAATTTGAACCATGATTCTTAAAAAACAAAAGTTCTCTCTTCCTATGACTAACCATGATGATATTGTTAACAATCAAATAATACAGAAACACGGAAATTTAATTGGAGGCAATTCAAAAAGATGTTTAATTGTCGGACCTTCGGGGTGTGGAAAAACTAACGTATTATTATCTCTAATTGAGCATCCAAACGGTTTAAGATTTGAAAATATATATTTATATTCAAAATCATTATACCAACCAAAATATGTATATTTACGTAATTTGTTAGAACCTTTAAATGAAATTGGTTATAATGAATATAGTAATCCTAAAGATGTGCCAAATCCGGAAGATATAAAAAATAATTCACTTGTTATATTTGATGATGTTGCCACTGGTGATCAAAGTATTATTCAGAAATATTTTTCTTTTGGTCGACATAAATCCACTGATTGTTTTTTTATATGTCAAACATACAGTTATGTGAATAAAAGAATGCTTAGAGACAATGCAAATCTTTTGGTAATTTTCCAACAGGATATGAAAATTTTAAAACACATATATGATGATGACATATACGATATGTCTTTTCAAAAATTTAAAGATTTATGCAATCTTTGCTGGAAAGATAAATACAGCTTTGTAGTGGTTAACAAAGATTGTTCAATGTCAAATGGGCGATATCGTAAGGAATTTGATAATTTTATTACTATATAAATAATCGTACATATGTGATATATAATTAGTAAAACGATGAACACTCATTTAACTAGACAGCTACTAAAATCGCGAAGAGCTTTAAAAAAGAAATATAAAAGTTTAAAAAGCGATATAATTAAATCACAGTCCACTTTAGAGAAAAATTATGAACCTATAACACAACCTTTAAAACAATTGATAAGTAATTTGGAAAAATCTAATCCAATTAAACAAGAAACGGTTTCCCCTAAAGTTGAAGTGTCATCTTATGAATTAGGAGATCGTAGCTATGCACCCAAAAGATCCAACTATAGAATAGCGTTTAATGATGATGATGATGATTTATCAATGGCTCCTAGCACACAAGCAGTTGAAAACTTGACTTCGGGCCCGGAAGAGGTGTTTGAAAATATACCAGAAAGTAATGATATTAATGAAGAATATGAACCAAATTATGCTGCAGCATTGAATGAACTTTCACAAATATTTCATAATCCAAAAGTAATGGAAGATTATTACTCAAATTTTTCGGAACCGCTTCCACTAGATTACATTAAAGGAAATATAGAGGATTTTGAAGGAAATTTTGATAATGTTTTAGGAGTTCACCATGATCTTACAACTGACAAAATTTCTATTGGTGACTCTAACATAGATTTTATTGGTCCTGATATGCAAATCAAAGAAATTAAATACAAGGGCACACCAGGACTCTATGAGCTATTGTTTAAAGCAAGTACTAATATTTTTACATCAAAAGATGCAAACGAATATGTTGACATTCTACGTAGAACAAATGCTCTACACAAAGATAACAACCCCGAATTACCATTAAGAAAAATAGAGAGTAAAATTAAAGACAAATATAATTTCGTTATTAAACCAAGATTAGAAAGTAGACCATATAGACCTAGGATAAGTTCTGCACCAAGTTTAACAAACATACTTACAAGAAATAAAACAAAAAATCTTAAACAACGACAACAACAGAAAACTGGTGAGGGTTTAACATTATTGGAATATAATAGGAAACCGATAGAGTATAAATACTTTGATGACTTTAATGAGCTTGTAGAAAGGTTACAACTACTGATAGCATCCCAGGCTGCTGGAAATAACGGTCACACCAATGAAATAGTATCAATTATAGAGGAACTTAAAGAAGGAGGTGTTATACAATAAATATGCCTATTAATAAATTTGGCTCACATTTTTTAACTGATTCCAAAGCTTGTAGTGACTTTACACCAAATAATCAACAAGCAGCTCCACTATACTTTGTATGCGATCCATCATCTTTTCACAGCAAATGTTTTATTTTTTTAAAAGGAGAAAAGAAAATAATCCTAAATAAAGATTATTATGTGCTTGATCATGGTGGCACAACATATGTATTTTCAGTTAAAGGAAAAATCGAATCTGTTCAACATTATGCATTTTCTAATTTGGTAAAAGTAAATGGCACTCAGTACAAGTACCATGAGTTAAAAGGTTTAGATATAAATATAGGAGATAAGATTTCATTTAAATTAAACTCAAGTGATAATGTGTTTGTAAGAATCACTTTACAGTGTCCTCTCGAAAAAAATGTCTGATGTAAAAATTCAAATTGTCAACGAGCTTCACAAACCTGCACGAAAAATATACAAAAGAAGACGTGTTATAGTAAAAGGTTTAAATGATTTAATCCAAGCTGATTTGGCTATTATGGACCGTTATGCAAAATTAAATAATGGTTATCGTTATATTTTGGTTGTTATTAATGCATTTAGTAAATACATTTGGGCTGAACCACTTAAAACGAAAAATGGTAAAGATGTGACTAATGCAATGAAAATAATTTTATCTAAAATGAAGAAACCACCAAAAAATTTACAAACCAACAATGGAACGGAATTTTATAATTCAAACTTTAAAAAGCTTATGGAATCATTTAGTATAAACCACTATAGTACTTTTTCAAATTTAAAAGCTTCTATTGCAGAGAGAGCAATTCGAACAATAAAGTCATTAATATGGAAACAATTTAGTTTACAGGGTTCATACAAGTGGAAAAATATTCTTCCAGACATTATTGAAAAATACAACAATACCAAACATTCGACAACTGGATATATGCCAAGTAAAATAAATGAAAACAATGCTAAACTTATACAAGTATTTAATCATTTAAAAACTGTGGATCCTCGAAAAAATAAATTTAAAGTAGGTGATTACGTTAGAATTAGCAAGTATCGACATGCTTTTGCAAAAGGTTACACACCTTTGTGGACAAACGAAATTTTTAAAATTCGGAAAGTTCGCTACACCAATCCTACAACATATTTGTTAGAAGATTCGAGAAACGAAGAAATTCAAGGTTGTTTCTATACCGAAGAATTACAAAAAGTTAAAAATCCAAATACGCCAGTAAAAATAGCGGTTTTTTCGGGTCAACTTTGCACTAAATTTCCGATCCAAAATTTTTTTTTTATAAGATTTGGGATCACTTACTGAGCATAAAATCACAAAATGCTGACAGATCCAGGTGACGCTAGAGGCGTCATCTTGAAAAAACGTTTTCGGCCGATATCTTGGAAACTAAGCACTTTAGAGCAAAAGTCATACAAACCATTATTATAGAAAATAAAATTTTGCATCTTTTGTTTTGAGTAAACTTTTTTGTAAAACCTACAGTTTACGATTTATGGCCCATTTAATGAACCGGTTTTTTGATCGCGGCCAAAAACTCTTGAAATATTAGATTAATCAATAAAATGCATCAATTCATTTTTAAAGATCCGTTTATTCTGTACAACTTTTTTGTTAACCTTTTTTTTCTAATGTCTATACTTTTTGAGTTATAGGACGTTTAATGGAGAAATGTCGACGCTCGGCGGGTGACGCGGCAGCGAAATATAATTAAGTAAAATAAAAAAATGTTTGTTACTATTGCAGGAAAGAAATTGAACTATTATTTGTTAACTACATAAACAATCGGGATATTTTTTTTAATTTATTTGTTGAATTTGTACTATTATATTCTATGCGTATCTTGAAATTTTCAACTTTTTGCTCGGTAGTCCAACATAAAACGTCCTATGACTCAAAAACTATGGACATTAGAGAAAAAAGTTTAAAACAAAAGTTGTAGAGAATAAACGGATCTTTAAAAATGGATTAATGCATTTTATTGGTTAATCTAATCTTTCAAGAGTTATTGGCTGCGATCGTAAAATCGGTTCATTAAATGGGCCATAAATCGTAAACGGTAAGTTTTACAAAAAAGTTTGCTGAAAACAAAAGATGCAAAATTTTGTTTCCTATAATAATGGTCTTGATGACTTTTGCTCTAAAGTGCATAGTTTCCGAGATATCGGCCAAAAACGTTTTTTCAAGATGGCGCCTCTAGCGTCACCTGGATCTGTCAGCATTTTGTGATTTTATACTCTGTAAGTTATCCGAAACCTTATAAAAAAAGAAATTTGGATCGGAAATTTAGTGCAAAGTTAAATGCTATTTTTACTGACCTAAAATGCATATTTAGTTGAGAAAGTTTTAAGAAAAAAAGGAAATAAAGTGTATGTTAAATGGTTAGGAATGGATAAATCGCATAATTCTTGGATAAATAAAAATAATGTTTTGTAGAATTTTATATTATAGAGTGGGAATTATATAAATATATAAGAGGTTATTAAATTTTGTTTAGTTTTTGAAATAAAATGAATAAACATAACACATATAATTGTGATTGTCCACTAAAAGATCATTGGAGTTTTAAGAGAAGATTGTGTGAGTTTACTGAAGAAGAACTTAAATTGTTTCCTTTACAGTATATAATTAAAAAAGTTTCACCTTCAGACCTTTTATTTGCTTGGCACAAATTACCCGTCGAATATAGAAATAATTTTTATTTTCAAATACAACTACCTTGTTACATACATCATAATCGTCCTGAATGGCAAACTCATGTAGATGGATCACCTGTATCACAATCAAAGTGTAATTTATGTAAATTAGCTATTGAAGAATGTAAGGTATAAAAAATAAAACATTTACAAAATAAAGTATTTTATTACAATATTACCCTTTACATACAATAATTGGTATTTCTAATCATCACTATCGCTATCACCTGAATCAATAAAACGATGGAACCGTGGTTCAGAATTATAAAAAGAGTATGAATCATGAAGTTCAAAATTACATATATATTTTTCTTTAAGTCCAAACAATAAATGATTAAAATTATTTTGACACCACATATTCTTATTTCTATAGATACAATGTAAGGAGTCAATTTTGCAAACTAAATGAAAATGATCTCTTAAAATTATTAAATTGATATTTATATTATAATTTTTTAAAATAGCCAAAAAATGTTTGTAACAGGAACGACAATACCATAAATTAAGGTTTTTAATATGATATCGATTAGTCCAAATACAATATTCAGACTTATCATATTCTGTTTTCCAATCAGAATGATCAATTACTGTTAATCTTGCTATAGCATTTGGAACATCTCTTCTATATAACATATCAAAAGGAATATCGAAGCTCCATAAAACAGTGTTTTTTATGCTTTTTAGAATGAATCTCCATTTGTATTTTCTATAAGCTTTAACAATTTTAAATGTTAAAAATTGAGGTAACGTTGAGTCTCGAATAAAAGTATTAACTTCAGATATATTTTCGCAAATTTTCCTAATGCAAATATCTTCTAATTTCATATTAGTCTGAAACAAAATAAATTATTCACTGTTGTACCTACTGACCACAACGAATTTTATCGAAAAACTACGGATTTAATCGATGTTTAAAACACGTTTCAATTTCATAGTTCCTTAATACAAAATGTACGATTCAATGTAACAAGCTTAGTAAAGTTTTTCGAAAGAAACCGACATTAACCGATGTGAAAATATTTTTGATAATCCATTTTAATGCATCTTATAAGTTCATTTTCATTGTCTGGACTTAGCGTAATTTTTGTTTTTATATGATTATTTATTAATTCCCCAACCTTATCTATAATAACAATAATAAAAAAATAAATAATTTAAAACTAAAATTTAAATTTCAACAATTTCAAACGAAGCAGCTGGATGCGGTTTCCCTACATCAATTGAACCTCTAAATACTAATCCATATTTTTCACCTCCAAAATAATTAATGAACGGTTTATATTTTTCCGTTACTCTTTGAGGAAGGAACGTTACGTTTTCCTCCAATTCCACTAAAATCGTTTCTCCAAATTTGCTTTTCACAACCTTAACATTTATAATTTTGTGTGGTTGCCCCAAAACCATATCATTTTATTTTATTATAGGTTTTTTAATGTTTTCTATAATAGAAATTGCATTTATTTGTTTGAGATCCATCTAAAATTATTTATAAATAAATATCTTATCAATAAAATAAAAATAAAATGTTAATAACTTACTTTTGTTTTAAAAGTTGAATGAAAAGAAACTATTCACAGTTGTTTACAGAAATTGAATACTTTACCTAGTAGGTATCCGAATCGAGTATATATACAGTTAAATAAAAAAATTCTATATGTAATTATTACCTTCATTATTAGAATGTAAAATATCATATATGGAAATCATTAAAAGAAAGACCTTGCATAATTAACACAAATATACATTTTTTCGAAAACATAAAATACATTCACTTTCATTTTCCGTTTAAATAAAATTCCAAACCGCCACCTGTGTATTATGAATCTAATGGCGAATTTATACCAAAGCAGTACTCTATATAAACAATAAAACACCATCTATGCAATATGAATCAAATGTTAAAAGTACCAATCGGAGTACTCCCCCATCCCCAACGCCATCTATGTAATATGAAACAAATGTCAATTGCATATTGTGCAGTACTCTTCATGAAAATTAAAACGCCATCTATCTATTATAAATCAAATATCGAATGTCTACTAACTATTCTTCCAATTTTTACAAGTATAGATGCACCAATGGGCCTCCCTAAATACCCCCCATTGAAAAAATGTCCCATCCGACCATTCCCATCACGTCACAACGAAATTTTATTCAAATTATATGCGCTGTATCAAAAAGAGCAAAAATTTACCGAAATGAACCTTAGATTCTCTTATGGAGATTTACATGGGAAATTGGTCGATTTTGCGTTAGAACCGGTGCAGCACATTTACTGTACTTTATATATATATATATATATATATATATATATATATATATATATATATATATATAGAGAGAGAGAGAGAGAGAGAGAGAGAGAGAGAGAGAACAAGAAGTCTTTGCCGACTTGTTAGGAAACAAAGTATGTTGTATTCGGGTGAACGACAAACGAAAAGTGTACCCTTTTAATTCTTTATTACATTACTTTCCAAGTGGTAGTGAATGTATATATACATCATCAGGGAAGCTACAATATTAAAAACGTGGTTGAAAACCTTATCTATATCAAAAAGTGTATAAAAAACTCTACTTACACTTAATGAGATATATATGTATATATATTTATTTATTTATTTATTTATTTATTTATTTATTTATTTATTTATTTATTTATTTATTTATTTATTTATTTATTTATTTATTTATTTATTTATTTATTTATTTATTTATTTATTTAATTATCTATATTCGATCCGTATGAATATTTTGTCATCTTTGTATGAGATATTATTTTTGTTTTTGTTCCTGTTAATGTCGATACAGGACTTAACTTCACCAATCATATCAACCGATGCCTAAAAAACGCCTATTCCATACTAAAATCTTTATAGGTATCCTCATAGACATTACCTTAATTTAAAAGCTAAAGCAATGCTGTGTGACTCCTTGATACTGTCTCAATTCAATCACTGCGATCATATTTATGGCCCGTTTTTAAAAGTTATAAATAAACGCAGAGTACAAAAAGTTCAAAATTTATAGGTTTATATTTGGTATACGTAGACGGCAAAGGGTTTCTCATAAACTTTTAGATCTTAACTGAGTAAACATGTTTAACAGAAGGACTTTGCATTCATTGAGTTTTATTTATAATATATTAAAAACAAAAATACCAAATTATCTTTACTCGAAATTAAGATTTCGCACTCAAATCCATCCAAGAAACATGCGCGCTACCACTCTGCTCCGCATTCCTAGACATAATAAAAAAATTTTTAAAAAAACGTTTTCATACATCGCCCCAAACTTTATTAATAAATATAAAATTTTTGATTGTAATTTATCAATTTTATCATTTAAAAAACAAATTAAAACTAATCTTTTAAACTCTCAATAAACCACAAAGTTGCTTAGCTGTCTAAGTTTACTTTACCTCCCAACCCCTCCTCTCTTTCCCACCTCTTAGATTGTTTTTTTAGTGTTTTTAATTTTTAATTAGTGTTTAGTGTTTTAAATTATTAATTAGAATAAGTACTTTTTTTATTACTTTGCGCCCCAACAGCCCAATATTTTTTTTAAATATAGATGCTGAAAGCCTGGCGCTTTATTCTAAAAAGTAATATTTTGTTATATTATATGTAATGACTTGCTAAAGAATAATAAACGTTTAATTATTATTATTATAGTAAAAATTTTCGTATTTGTATATTTATAACTTGTGTTTTGTTCTAAATTAGTTTGGATGTGAAGTTTGTAAATACGTTATGCCGTCCGGAACATGTCTGTATCTTCATTGGTGTCTGAGATAGATTATACACTCTCCAAGTTGGAGCAATAAAATCTTAATTAGCGTTAAAGCCCAGCTACTGTATACCAATAAATACTCCTGCCCTTACTAAGTGGAATAATATTTTTTACGACTTTTCAGACATTGCAGAGTACTTTAAATGGTGTGAGGATTAAAGTGCTGGCAGTGGGTTTTTTCTACAAATGCATATTGTCAGCAATAAAATTTGCTGTTGGAAATAGTTTTGTATCTTAAATAGTGTCTAAAATATAGACTTGGTAATTTTGCTAAAGTCTTAAGCCTTATCCACTCTCCCTCGTATAAGAATAAAGGAATAAAACTAAACTTTGCATAACAAATAAGAATTTAAATAGCAATTAACAATGTTTATATAGCGGATATAAATTTATATAGTAGTTAAACAGGCTTAGCAGACGTACGTTAAAAAATTGTGTAATTATAGACAAAAACGGAAAAGAACCAATTTTATTGACGTGGTAATAGTATCCCATGCAGTTTATATTTTTTTAAAATTAACCAAATACTTTAAATTGTGTGTTAGCAGTTACAGCTCGTTCAGACGGCATGCCCGGCACGGTTCAAGATAAAAACCGGTCACCGTGATACTCATTCACACGACACACGGTGACACTGATACAAATTTACACGACACCTGGCGAAAGAAAAAGAATTTCTATATTCATAGCGCTAGTTGGTTTCTTGCAATGATAAAAATGGATGTTAATACGTTTGTTACGATGAATTGGTATATAAAATGCCGAAAACGACAAAATAGAAGATATTGGGTACATCCTATTGTAAGGGAAAGATTTCATTTGGAAGCTTTTCAGAAACTTATGTGTCAGTTGAGAGTGGATGAGCAAAATTTTTTTAATTTTAGGATCTCAATGTCAACCTTCGATGAATTGTTGAAAAGAGTAAAAAAATTTGAAAAGAGGTTGACCTTAAAGGCCATCCTTGCAACTTCCCGCTAGTTTTAACCGCAAATCTATAGTAACGTGACGTATTTTGACGTTTTTGACTTTTTTTGAAATGTTTAAAAAGCCATAACTTTTTAACACCTTATTCGATTTTGATGTTCAAGATGGCATTCGACGCAGTTTTTTGAGACCTAAAAACGTTACCGGGAGTGCAAAATCGGTTAGTCAAAAAATCTCCAAGTTCTTGAAAAAAAACACTTTTTTTGAAATTTTTCGACAACGATATCTCACGAACGAATCCACCGATTTTAATTTGCAAAACGGCATTCGACGTGGCTTTTTAAGCTTGAGAGCTGATTAGGTTATGAAATTGATCGATGCAATAGCCAAAAAGATATGCTCAAAAAACATCATTTTTACCAATTGTTTTTTTCGGTTATTTTGAAATTTCTCGAAATCTACTGGCTCGAATCGGTTCAAACTTACAGGGAATCTAAGTTAGATGGAACTCTTTGGAATGCTTTTCATTTCATTCCGATCGGTCAAGCCGTTCAAAAGTTATAAGAGGTTTACATACATCCACACACACACACACACATCCACACGTACATACAGACATACAGACACCCTCGTAAAAATAGTCAGGGGAGGTTCCTAAGACCTCAAAACGTTGAGATCCGATGAAAACTCGATTTTCGAAAAACGGGGTGAAACCAATAACTTCCCGATTTTAAAAAAAATTTTAATTTTTTTTAGCGGGAAGTTAAAAACTAATAGACAAATTGAACCGCAAAATTAATAAACATATTCATGGCTATAATTTGAAGTAGATATATTACATGTCATTTGGCATAAAAAAACATAAATTAATAAAATAGTGCGAAAAGAGGTGTTTTTTTTAAGTATTTCGGTTAATTTTATATTGAAAAACTTTTTAAAATCTTTAATTTTTATTTTAAATATTTTTTACCTAAATAAAATCGAAAAACTTTATTGACAAATAAGTTTTTTCTGAAATCGCTTGGAAATGTATAGATTCTCGGATCAAATTCGAGCCGCAAAATACACTATTCTTGTATTTTAGTCCATTAGTGGGCAACCAACTGTACGGGAATATTTTTTTTCTACAAGCATGCGTAAAGCAACACTTTCCCGCACGCATTTTAATTCAGAAAATATCTCTTTCCCGCAAGGCGCGGCGTGCGAGAATAGTTATTTACGTAACGAGTTATGAAAAGTTCAATTTTGTTTAACGAGTGTGATGTTGCAGCAAGAGCGTAGCGAGTGCTGCAAATGAACACGATTTACACAAAATGGCGTTTTATAACGAGTTCCGTACAAGATTTTTTATAATTTTGACGAAATTCCATAATTAAAAAAAATCATAATTATCTAATAATAATTAAAAACAATACATCTAGTTCTCGTGTTTATTTTGCATTGACACCTTTCTAATGACAATTCTATTTAATACAGATATAATTAAAAGGTAAGTTTCTGATTTAAATATTAAGTATACTTATTTAATTTTTTGTTTAAAAATGTCTGCTTTTAAATATTTCTTTAATAAAGTTAGTATAAAATAGTTCTTAGTTGTTTACATTTGCTTTATATTTTTCGTAACTTGTTTTGAAATGAAAGTTTTTAAAACTAGTTACGTAAAGTTTTACTTTTCAAAACTAGTTATGAAAAGTAATAACTTTCAAAACTGACAGCAGTTTTGAAAAAAGTCACTTTACTTGTCAAAATTATAAAAAGAATTTTTCCCCCACGCATTTTTTTTATTAATTAGAGATGTTTTCCGATAACCTTTTTAACAAATTATTGTATTATTAGCTATTGTCGCGGAGAGCATTCTGAACGTATTCGGAGGGAATTCGCATGCGCACTCTAAAATTTAAGTGTTCGCGGAGTAAAAATATTCTGTTCAGGTTATAAAATCCTGCGTTCGTGGAAGGCGTAGATGAACTTCCGAACATGCTCGTAACGCATCCGATGTGTCCGAGGATTAAAGCAGGGATTTTTTGTTCTGAATAAATTCTAACCTTAAAATTTGTCCGTTTGATACAATATTCACGTTAAATTATTTGAATGCTTTGTGTTTAATGTTCATAGTATTATCGACTTCTTGTTTGAGTTTTACTTTTTTAACTTAGTTTCTTTATATATTGTATAGGAATCAACAAATTTGCTTACAGATGACTTTTTCAATATGAAATTAATTTACATTAATCGGTAAAAAGTTTTAGATAAATTTTAGTTCTAGTGGTGAGGATTTAGAAGATAATGTTAGATATATAAAGGTTCCAAAAACCATTCAAACATTCGTAGAAATACATAGAAATAGTAAAAAAATTAAGATTATTTTACATGAAAATAGAAATTTTTAAAAGGTTTGTTTAAAAAAAAAACATAATTTATTAAATCACCCCTGTAAACCTTACTCAAAGCAAAAACAAACTCACCTGTTTAAGTAGGGTTGCTATAGCTACACTCGTGTATTTATTGACACTATGAAAGATTTAATTGTCACAATCGCATCTTTTCAAGTATCTAAATAATTTTCGAGGTGATTTTGCTTGTAGAAAAAAAATTGATCCTAACTCTTGCGGAAATTAGCTTTCCCGCACTTAACGGCAGTTCGCGTGCGGGAAAGTATAACTTTCCGCACTTGTTAGGATAATAACTATTCCGTACCTGTGTACAGAAATGATCCATAAATCGTATATAAGCAAATTCATATTTAGCGCCTTGATTTGATTTGGCAATAAATTTAAACCACATTAGTAGTAGTGTTTTAGTAACTCTGGAGGCGTTTTGCACCTCTGGACATCATCGTCACTGTCCATTTTAAATATAATTTAAAATATTTCAAGCAATATGTTACTAACCGAACTGACAGTTTTGTGACAGTAATCAACAATGATAAACAAACAATGTCAACGAAACGGTTTCATAGAAAATAAGATGATATCAAAAACAGTTATGCATAATATATCAAACTTTCTTTATTTACGATTATATTTAATACGATTTCAGAAAAAATAGTATGTGTATCTCGTGGTAAAAGCACATTCCCGGACTCTCAATATTTGTTGTCCTCGGCTAAACGCTTCGGCCAACAATTTACATTGTCGTCCGGGAATATATCGCTTTTTCTACTAGATATACAATATACTATTTTTTGATTTTTGTAATTGTTAAAACAAACAGGTCAAAATTAGCAGTATGTATACGGATTTTTCATCTACTACCTCCCAAATACCCATTTCGAACTTTCAAATACCTGAAATAGTTATTTACGTAACGGGTTATGAAAAGACCAATTTTGTTTAACGAGTGTGATGTTGCAGCACGAGCGTAGCAAGTGCTGCAAATGCACACGAGTTAAACAAAATGGCGTTTTATAAAGAGTTCCGTACAAGATTTCTTAAAATTTTGACGAAATTCCATAATTAAAAAAAATATTATTATCCAATAATAATTAAAAACAATACATCTAGTTCTCGTGTTTATTTTGCATTGACAGCTTTCTAATGACAATTCTATTTAATATAGATATAATTAAAAGGTGCTAATAGTTTCTGACTTAAATATTAAGTATACTTATTTCATTTTTTGTTTAAAAATGTCTGCTTTTAAATATTTCTGGAGTTTTTCTTTAATAAAGTTAGTATAAAATAGTTCTTAATTGTTTATATTTGCTTTATATTTTTCGTAACTTGTTTTGAAATTAAGTTTTCAAAACCAGTTACGTAAAGTTTTACTTTTCAAAACTAGTTATAAAAAGTAATGACTTTCAAAACTTACAGCAATTTTGAAAAATGTCACTTTGTCAAAATTATAAAAAAGATTTTTTATTGTGTCACGGCAGCCGGTTTGCAGTGACAAACCCAGGTGTAAGTATCGCCGACAACGTCTAAATTTCCTAGCCCGGTACACGGTCGACTCGTGTGAAGATGTACATTAAAAAAATGCGCCACTAAACCCGACATCCGATAAACTACCCGTGCCGTTCCGCCTGAACGTTTCAGTTCATCAAATTTCTCGTGTAGTCTAGTTCACAAGTGCTTTTTTGCTCAACTTTTTTCAGCAGTCTCCGAAAATTATGAACGAGGTGTCATTCGATTCGGAATCGCATCTAGATGATTTTTGAAAAAAAATGATGTTCCGCATGCAAAAACTGCAAAAGTTATTAACAATTAACTAAAATAAAAAGAAGAGGGTTTGATTTTTGGCAAATATCTTAAAAACTAATAAAGATTTATTAAATTAAAAAAAAAGATTCAAAAAGAGGAGGAAATTTTCTACAAAAAAGCTCCAACTCTTGGAACTGTAGTACTAATATTTATAATTTTTCCAGATGGTTGAAAATACGGCCGAAAACGGGTGCTCTGGCTTGCTTTGGACACTTTTTTAATAAAAATTATTTTAACATATTAAATATCAAATTTAGGATATGAAAAAAATCAAGTGCTTACTGGTTAGATAAATAAACAATAATCGGTCTGAATTTTTTTTTATCACAATTTATAAATTATTTATGCAATTGTTAATTAAAATGTTTTTCTGCTTGAACATAAACATTGCAAGTGTGATAAATTGTTGAACTATAAATTTGAGATTTTTTTCCTTTCTTGGAGCAATTCTTAAAAGGCTTTAGAATAGATCCCCGTTGGTGAAATTTAAAAATATATATTTTTCAGTTTTTTATTAATAATTATCGTTGTTGCAAAATTAAAAACTTAAATTAATCATTGAAAAAAAGTTTTTTTTTAAATATTATTAATGATCCGTTTTTATGTTATTAGAAGCTGCATAAAAATATCTTTTTTAATTTTTATCAGTTATTGATTAAAAAATTGTTATAAACAAATGCGTTGTTTATTATATAATTGAAATTTTTTTTATGAAATTTCAATCTTTGATACAAATGATTTTTAAAAGAAAAATAATTTTTTAAAAAAGTTTTTTTTATTTCTTAAAAAAGCATTTATTAATTACCAATTAATTTCTTCCATTTCTAATTATTAATATTAATGAAGACAGAAAAAACTGTTTTAAAATCATTATTTGTTTTTCTTTTCGATATAAAAAATTCGTTTTATTTAATTTTTCATTGTTTATTTAATAAACAATTTGTTATAAACAAATAAATTTTTACTTTATTTTTTTTTTCTTATTCTTTGTACGAATAATTCACGTCAATAGCAAAATTCACAATATTATATTTATTGAATGATATGCAAAACTTGGAAGTAGACTTAAGACTTAAATAGTTCATTAAAAACAAAATTTAAAAATAAAATAAAAACCAAACAAACTCATGTTTGTTTTTGTGACAGTACGAAGAATAAGAAAAAAAAATTGGTAAAAATTTATTTGTTTATAACAAATTGTTTATTAAATAAACAATGAAAAATTAAATAAAACGAATTTTTTATATCGAAAAGAAAAACAAATAATGATTTTAAAAAACTTTTTTCTGTCTTCATTAATATTAATAATTAGAAATGGAAGAAATTAATTGGTAATTAATAAATGCTTTTTTAAGCAATAAAAAAAACTTTTTTTAAACATAATTTTTCTTTTAAAAATCATTTGTATCAAAGATTGAAATTTCATAAAAAAAATTTCAATTATATAATAAACAACGCATTTGTTTATAACAATTTTTTAAACAATAACTGATAAAAATTTAAAAAGATATTTTTATGCAGCTTCTAATAACATAAAAACGGATCATTAATAATATTTAAAAAAAAACTTTTTTTCAATGATTAATTTAAGTTTTTAATTTTGCAACAACGATAATTATTAATAAAAAACTGAAAAATATACATTTTTAAATTTCACCAACGGGGATCTATTATAAAGCCTTTTAAGAATTGCTCCAAGAAAGGAAAAAAATCTCAAATTTATAGTTCAACAATTATCACACTTGCAATGTTTATGTTCAAGCAGAAAAACATTTTAATTAACAATTGCATAAATAATTTATAAATTGTGATAAAAAAAAAATTCAAACCGATTATTGTTTATTTATCTAAACAGTAAGCACTTGATTTTTTTCATATCCTAAATTTGATATTTAATATGTTAAAATAATTTTTATTAAAAAAGTGTCCAAAGCAGGCGTGGCTTACGCAAGCCAGAGCACCCGTTTTCGGCCGTATTTTCAACCATCTGGAAAAATTATAAATATGAGTACTACAGTTCCGAGAAATCAAGCTTTTTTGTAGGAAATTTCCTTCTCTTTTTGAATTTTTTTTTTAATTTAATAAATCTTTATTAGTTTTTAAGATATTTGCCAAAAATCAAACCCTCTTCTTTTTGTTTTAGTTAATTGTTAATAACTTTTGCAGTTTTTGCATGCGGAACATCATTTTTTTCAAAAATCATCTAGATGCGATTCCAAATCGAATGACACCTCGTTCATAATTTTCGGAGACTGCTGAAAAAAGTTGAGCAAAAAAGCACTTGTGAACTAGACTAGTGGGTTTTGACGCCCAGACGGAGAAAGCACTAGTGACAAAAATCGGTAGACGGATTTACGTAACAAAAGTACACTCTGTGCGTCAATTATTTCACTACAGAATATATTTAATACTTTTGCTCTTAAATGTGATTTAAATAAAAATGTAAAAAAAATATTTACACCTGTTTGAAGATTTAAAAGTATATTTGTAGTTCATTTATTTTAAGGATTTAATTAAATTTACAATATTATAAACTCAATAATTACGTTAACAGTCATTTGGTCAATTATTAGTAGATATTATCTATAAGGCCTACCTAAATATTCTTGGTGTAGATTAAATTACCATTTGCTTAAACAAAACGCAGTGCATTAGTGATTAATTTAAGTGTATTATCATGATCTCAATCCGATCGAATTAGGGTGGGCATTAATAAAACAATATGTAACTAGTACCTACACATTTTAGTACGTTATCTTAAGAGGAGTGGCAATCTCGTTGTAATAATGCTAAAATCTGGGAATCTAAATTTTATACCAGATAAGTTACTTTGGATGAGGCAACGGATAGATTTATAATTAACTTAAACAGTGACATTGAGAGTAATTGTAAATTTGCTATGATGAATCAAGAAAGTTTGTCGTAAGACGGTAACAATTATTTTTGGACCTTAGATAAAAAAGTTTGTTTCCGTTCTAGATAATTTATCGTTTTTTTTGATAGGTCAATAAATGTAAGTATTTATTTTTAACAAAATTATAAGATGAATATTTTTTTCTAAATAGCATATATAGATATTAAGTCTCGATAATGAAAGTATGTATGTTTTCTCCAGAACACAGTTAAAATTTAATAACCTAAAAATATTAAAAACTATTTTAAACAACTTGTTTTGCAGTAACACGTAGCGCGTTCTCTGTCTAACCAGAAATTTGACGAACTGTATAAGTAACCATATTGGTATAATATAGTACATATATCTATACTAATATTATAAAGAGAAAAGGTTTGATTTTTTGTTTGTTTGTTTGTTTGAAATGAATAGGCTCCGAAACTACTAGACCGATTTCAAAAATTCTTTCACCGTTGGCAAGCTACACTATTCCCGAGTGACATAGGCGATGTTTCATTTTCAAAAAATTAGGGATCCTTACTAAAATGACATTAATGTAACCAAAAATGACCTTAAAATCCTTACATCGCGTGCGCTGAGAATACTATTGATTATAGAATAAAATAAAGTACTACGATTTTGAAGAATATATAAATATCTACAAAAAATGCCGCGACAGCATATGTCTAACTGTTATAGTTGCGTCACAATAACTATTTTTTAATTTTTTAAAAGTTTTTTCTTCAAAATAACTTATTTCATAATCACCACAGATATCACGAATTTAGCATTTGCAATCGGACGAGGCTACTTATAAAGGCATTAAAGGACAGTTAATTTGTATCAACCATTATAACTGAACCACCAGCTGGTCAACTAACTCATACACTGAGGATACCGATGATCCCAACTGATCTACCAAATCCATTTAAACCGCTTCAATTTCCTACCAAAACATCTTTCGCTTTTACTAATAATAAGTCTCAAGGTCAAACCTTCCAATTAGTAGGGATCGGTTTTCCTCATGGCCAACCGCCTAAGGCGGGTCGGAGCACCTGAAAATCAATTTATTTTGCTGCCAGAAAATAAAACAACATGTAATATTGTTTACAGGGAAGCGTTGACCCAATAAATTTAATGGCTTTTGTTATTTTTCTTTAAGCCCTGTGCAAAGCCGCTAGTAGTAAATAATAAGTCAGTCAAATATGCGAAAGGTATTTTCATATTTTTATATTTTTTGGGATTTAGTATATCATATACTGTAACACTTACCTACATAAAGTGCAAATAAACCAATATTTTATTAAATATGTTTATTAAAACCGTTTATACCTGATATTTTCAGAATAATTTTATTTTTTCAATCTTAAGCAATTTCAAATCCCTGGGTATTCTCAAAATTAGAAAGTAGAAATTTCTAAAAATTGGTGCCCCTTAATCGGATTTATATTATATGATTAATGACAGGAGTTTTAATGGTTGAGATTATTAAAAAAAGAAACATTACAGCGTGGTTTACTCGTTTAGTTTAGTCAGTGTAGTGAAAATTTTTTGATTATGTATTTGATAATATTAATTTACTGTAAAATTTAGTACAATTATTTAATATTTTGGTTAAAGAAAATTAATAGTTAATGAAGTTAATCAGTACCGCAGTATCGACATAGCTTTTTAAAAATTGTGCCCTAAAATGACAAAAACTCCTGGCATTATTTTATTAACTTGGTGTTTTAAATATTTGTCAGGTGACGTACTTTTAAGGAGAGTCACATAACCAAGAAGAGTATTGCACTTGGCTAGCAAAAGTGTTGGGTACTTGGGAGCAAAGGATGTTGGCACTTTGTTTATTTCATCTCCTGGGCTAGAACGACTCAAACACAATGAGTCCGTTTCACCAACGTGGCGACGCTGGTTGCTAGCCGAAAACCCATTGGCACAGCTGGCCGAAAGCACAAAATGGCGATAGGACTCCTGTGTGAGCGTTCGTTGTTTTTGTGTTTCTTGACACATGTTTCCCCAACATCCTTTGCTCCCAAGTACCCAACACTTTTGCTAGCCAAGTGCAATACTCTTCTTGGTTATGCCGCACTGATGACGGCTAATGAGCCAGAAACAATGAGTGTCTGCGGTTACCATTCCTACTTGTAACCATGATCCTTGTTGCGTTGCATTCCCGTTATCCTCCTTTTTTTATATTAATACGCGTTTTCTTGGCACTATATATATATATATATATATATATATATATATATATATATATATATAGAGAGAGAGAGAGAGAGAGATAGAGAGACAAAGAGAGAGAACTAGTACATGAATCGTTAAGATCTAGCAATGAATTCCAGTATAACTAGGTAAGCGCTTTATTCCCACTATCAAATTTATCCCTAAGAAAATCTTAATTTCTTTTAAATCTGTAAGTATTTGCTTACTAATTAACTGATGGGCGCATAAGTTTGTCTAAAAAACTGTATCATTTAGTACATCATCAGTAACGAATAGCTAAACAAGCTTCAAAATCAATATTTTTTAGAAAATTTGTTACACCTGATTCAGATAATAAAATCTTACTGTAGTTTGGGATCAATTAAAATCTAAATTATGTGCATTATACAACCTTGCTGGTGGATCATAATCAGAAGCGGTATCAACAGTTAGGACTGTAGTACTTTGTACGATTACTTCATTTTCAGATAAATCGTGTACAAGAAATTCTTGAACTGATCCTATTGGGTATAAAGCTTATTCAAAACCTCATGGTAGGTGATGACTTTTAGTCTAAAAGGCAAAGAATTTATTATAACGCAATTATTTTTCAAAATACGTGGCAGTAATAAAATTTAAGGGTTTAATAAAAATTATAAAAATGCGTAAGTATAAAAAATTATTGAGGAAAATTTAAATAAATTATACAAATCGTAAGAGAATATTATCGCAAAAAAAGTAATGTAATAAACAGAAGGATTTAATAGACAATTTTAAAAAACAGTAAAGGTAATTAGATTTACAAAAAAAATATAGTGTCAAATGGAAAAGAATCAAGGTGATTAACAAAATAGCAAATAAATACAAAAAAGGCAGAAAATAAAAAAAAAACATTGTCAAAAATTAAAAGTAAAATAATTGAAAAATGGATAAAAAAGAGGTAAAAGAAAAATCAAATTAAAAAATTCCAATAAATGAAAAAACTGGGATAATAAATATAAAATAAAAAGAAGGAAAAACTACATCTTTACTTATTTAACTTAATGAAAATGAAAAGAACCGTTTTTTAATTAGGTATAGTATAGTATACTATGAATTCCTTTAAAATAATTGCTTTTCAACGCTTCTAAAGATATCTTAAACCTGTCCTTACAAAATATTTAATTATCTTTTCACGACCCGTTACTGTTCCTTGATGTATATGGGAATTAATTTTCCTATAGGGAAAATGCAAATTAGTTGTTTTGTATTGCTCTCTCCAAGTTTTCATTGTATACGTAAGCTCGATCAGTAAAATGGGTTCCAGTTAATTATCTAATGGAATTGTGGCCCCAACAACTTAGTCGGAGAGCTTATAATCCCCAGGATAAAAAATATGGACATATTGTGTATTTTCTAAAAAAAATAAACAGCCCTACATATTCGACTGTATATTTATTATACACTGGCGGTAAAGTGGAAAGGGTGATTTACAGATCAGAATCATTCATAGAACAGGTGTAGGAAATAGTTATGTCTTGTTTTTATATTCGTTTTGTATACTTGTTAAGGTATGTTTAAAAATGTTTTATTTCTATATTTGATCTCTTAAAGCAATAATGATTTTTTAACCCAAAAGATATATTTTAGATTTATTTTTAAGATTGCTATATTATTGTAAATATTCATTACATTTGATCTAACAATTAAAACAAACCGTAACCAGTGTTTATAAAATTTTGAGATATATGAACATTTTTGGTTATAAACAAATGTTATAAGGAATTTTAATCGAAAATAAATTAATATAGTAATAAAAACAATCAGTTGACAAAATGACAAGAATGGTTGTTTACTTTATAAAATCAAAATTAATTAAAATTTAAAAAATTGCAAAAAGAAAAAGAAAATTAAATAATTCACGCTGCCACCTTTAGCCCTTATGCAAGCTTCTATTTAAGTTGGCATGCTACGTTTTAAAAAGTCAAAATAGTCTTCACGTGTTTTACCATTCTGCTACTGCTGCATTAATAAATAATATAAAATATTTCCCTTATTGTTTGGATATACTCAAATTTTTTTAATTTTCGTTTCAGGACATTGTCGTGCCATTTGGCTTCTATGGGGATTATCGTGCGCATGAGGATAAAATTGCAGCTTTTTATAGCCTAAGTATTGGTTTTATTAGTGAAGTAGTAACAACGAAGTGTTTGCTACTTGCATAATACTTCTTAAGAAGATAACAGTTGCAGCTTGATATCTTGGCACAGCTCTAAAATTAAGTTCTTGTTTCTGGAACTCTGAGAACCTGACTTTGATCATCATCAACTCTAAGAACTATTAGGCCAATTCTGGTTACATCCACACAAAAAACATTTGACTAATTTTTAATTGTCCACTTTTCTTGTTAAAGGTAATAATTTAACCAGTCAATTTTATTTTTCCCAGATAACTGTAGTACAAATAACATTTTTTTTACTTTTACTAGGGATAGCCTTGTGCGCAAAGTACTGTTTTAATGTTTTTAACTAAACCTTAACACCTGTAACTTGAGGAGATTGTTACTGCAGCTCTGAATAAGAAAGACTATGATCTTGTTTAGCAATTTAACAAACAAATCGGCTTCATTTTTTATTTGTGACTCTGTGAGGAATTTATCTGGGCATGTTCTTGAAAATTCGCTGTTTAATATATATACCTTCTTCAAGACAAATTTTAAAAGATGCAGTTATCGACTCTATACTATAAAGAATATCTCTCCATAGGCGTGATACAAAAGGACGGATATGCACCCTATAAGTCGTCACTTTTACGGTATTTTTTGACTCCAAATCCTTTCTTATTAAATGAAAATATTTAATGCTAAATAATCATTTAGATAATATAGATAATAATAATAACTAAACAACATATTGCTGGTGTCGACGTCGAGCTATTGTTAGCCAATTCATTTTTCTCTAAAACACTGCAACAAATTCGAGGTGAAGTACTCTTGGATCAACAAAAAACGCCAAAGTATCCACTGTGGTTGAAGAGGTTTTAGAAAATGCAAATAATGAAGACCATAATGGCGAAGAAGACACAAACCCCGATTGAGACAAAACACCCGATAACGATAACCACACCTTAGATATTGGTAAGGAAAGTGCTTAAGTCGAATTTTGCAAGGCAGTCAACTAAGTCACAACTTAATTATTAAAAGCTTCCGAGCAAGGAAAATGGCGCAAGAAACTGGAAAGCACTAGGAGTCAACAACACCTAGAATTTTTGGTACACGCAGTTCAGTAGCTTGCACAAAGCATTGAAAACGGGGTCCTTTATCATTCAGACAACACTATTTTTTACGTTTGCTTTTCAAATTTTCGCAAACCGATTACTAGCTTTTCCACAATATAAAATATATTAACAGCTTTCATTACCAATTGTATTTATAGGCATGTGGATATGAACGGCATTTTGGCGCAGAACAGAAGAGTGCAAACGAGGACATCAAGGGTATAAAGAAGAACTGATTATTGATTCTGCGATTCTCCTAAACCAGGCACACAAAGATTGTCGCAATATATGCGCTGCTTTCGGGTATTACAGGAAAGCCTTTGATAACGTTTCTTTCCCCGACTTGTTTAAGTCTTAAAAATTTATAAAATAAAGACAACCGACCTAATTGTTTTCTTAGAGTTAATGATAAATCGGTAGCGAACCAACATCTACCGACATCTGAATGGTAAGCAACTTAGTACTAATGATAATCCCATCTGTATAGGAATCTACTACGGTGACTTCCTTTGTCCACTTTGGTTTTCTATGGCCATAAATCCATTCTCCAGAATACTTAATATTTTAAAAAGGAATATAAATTTAACAGAAGAATAAAGGACACTCTTGGTACCCACCATCACTACCCATTTGACCACCCGCAGTTTTTGAGAATAGTGATTTAAGATCATTCTACGATATGCCTGTTATGACTAATTTACAGGTGACGCATAATCGCCAGATATTGTAGTAAAGAATAAAAATTCTAACTTAGTTTGTCTATTCGATGTTTCTGTGCCAAATAATACCATTATTTTGAATAAACACAACAAGAAAGTGGCCAAATATACCGGTCTTGCTATTTAGATACAATGGATGTGGCATGCTAAAAAGGTCGAAGTGATACCAGTGATCGTGTCATCTATATGTCTGATCCCCAAGAGTCTCTTAGAAAGGCTTTATAAGCTGGTACTCTAAAAATACCTTCATCGACATCCAGAACACATGTCACACTAAATTACTTAACATGGAATATTGAGCCCAATTCCGTTTGCCTTTACACTTGGGATTGGTAAACATTACTAGCAATTTCTGAGTAAGTATATAAACCTTTATAACATATTAATTATAAATTAATGCATACACTTATATTAATCAATTGTTAGAAAATTAGTTTAAAGAAAAATCAATACCAATTTTCGTATTAGATGGATCGTTGATAACAGAACGTTATTTATTATGTTATTTTTTTGCAGGCGAATTTTAATATCATCGCAAACTAGTTCTATAGGGTTTTGTGGACAAAAATTATCAATGGCATATTTTTGTAAACAATTTTGTTATTTTATTACTTTTATAAGTTTTTTCTTTACAGGATTTTTTTAGGGAACAGTTATTTTTCTTTCTTTAAGAAACGTGAGTATAGGTGCTTGTTTAGTGTTCATATTAAGGCGGGAACAGACTAAGCAAACATTGTTGAGCAACAGTTGAACAATTGTTGAGCAAGAGTTGATCAACTGTTGGCAAACAGAAGTCGTTGATTGTTGGAAAATATCGGCGATACTTGTTGCTGAAATGTTCGTTTAGTCGAGCCAAAATGTGTGACGAAGACGAATACATGGTAATAAAATTATAAATAAGTAGAAATAAAGACCTAATAAACAAGCATTTTAATCCTACACCAAAAAGATATTATGCTAACATTTAACACATCATCAAAATGAAATGAATATTACCTATATTACATATCAGGATTGAATGTTTTCTCGAAGCACGTATTCACCGGGGAAACTGTTGACGCACTGTTGGTCAACATTTTCTTTAATGTACCGCCTCCGGAGCGAACATCATGTAACAGTTTGTCAACAGCTGCGCAACTGTTGAGCAACACGTATAAATTGAGCGAACTCACGAGTTGCTCAACTGTTGCTCAACAATGTTTGCTTAGTCTGTTCCCGCCTTTTATGTATTTTAATTAGTTTGCGTGAATGGGTTGGTGCGTTATCGACTACTTTTTAGCCAGAATATTGAAACACTTAAAAGCATAAAAAAACCTTTTTTATTTAAATTTAATAAGTAGGTTCTTAAAATAATCCAAACATACCTAAGTTATTTTAAGTAAGTGCCAAATATAAGGCGCGCGGTGCAACGCGCCTCTGTGCTAGGCGTTATTTTTTCTTTAAATATTAGAAGATTTTGCGTTGCACATTTAATTTAATTTGTTTATTTCTTTAAATTTTAGATAATCCAGTAAACTTTATTCATTGATACGTTTTTCGTTGGATAATGAATCAAAACAATAAATATAAATCATTATTTGAATTTCTTTCATTTTTAAATGAGCTAAAAACTTAAATAATAATGTAAATATTTATTTTTACATTTTTCATTACTGTAAGGATTATTTACATACTTTTTTTAATTTTTTTTTTACTTTCGCGATTATTTCCTATTTTTTACTGTTTTTTCAAAAATTTTCAATGTTTGTACGATTTTTTTAACAATATTGACTCATATAATGAAACTATGGCACTATATTTTTAGTATTAATATTGTTTTTGTGAATGTTAAAACAGTTCTTAGGACTAAGGACTATTTAAAGATTATTTTTAATATTTCAGTTTTGTAAAGAAGTTGGTTTTATGTTAAGAAGTCTGAGAAATGAGGGACGGCTTGAATAGTTGTGTGCCCTTTAAAACTATTTTAGTTAATACTTAAGATAACTTTTAAAAGATCTTTTCTGATAATTTAACACTATATTTTGATGAAAAAATATTTTAACTATATCTTGATGTTGATCTATAATATTTTACTTTGTGATTTAGTTTTAAACTGTATTCGTATACTTCTTAAACTTCTCTTCATTTTATTGTCGTAGAGTGTATATAATAGCATGGATTTTGCTCAATTAAACAGATTCCATAGTCATTAGAACAATTAATAGTAGTGGTTCGGAAGGCAATTTCTACTCTACATATTACCTATAAAAAACGATTATCTGACTTACCGTCGTTTCATTTCCAGCTTGGCTCGCATTTAAAACCACTGAAAAAAAAAATGACAGTAAAAATAAACTAGAATCAAAGAGAATATAAAAAAGTTTTTATATATTTTAACACAGACAGTTTAAGTTACATTTAAATGAGGCGTATTTTGTCAGAGTAGTGTTTATTTTTGAAAGAATACCAAATCTCTTACATACTTTTTTTGAAGTGATAACTTTTTATGGGAGGGTAACTGATTTTTAGCGTAACGCGTTGAAAAAAGCGTTTATCATAACGCGTTGTTTATCGTTGTTACACGCAGGCTCACTGAAACATAATAATAATAGAAATAGGTAAATATTAATATTAATATTAATACAAACATCTTTATTTATTTATTAATTGAAGTGAAAACTTCTTATGGCAGGGTAAACTGATTTTAGCGCAACGCGTTGAAAAAAGCGTTTATCATAACGCGTTGTTTATCGTTGTTACCCGCAGGCGGAGTGAAACATAATAATATCATTTCTCTCTCTCTCTCTCTCTCTCTCTCTCTCTCTATGCTTTTCCCAATGTAAGTTTTAAGTATATTTGAATTTACCGTGTTATACGGTATTAATCTCTCACTAAATACAATTCATTAGTTTTTGGAACTAAACTGAACTGAACTGAAAAAAAAATGTAATAGTGAAAACCGTAACGAAAAACCCGTCAAATGAGACGTGCATCAAATACCTTCTGGAAGTTATTATAGGTACGTATGTGGTTCGGTGGTCCATTAGTAGAATGCTCGCCTGCCACGCGGGCTGCCCTGGTTCGATTCCCGGCCGATGCAAACTTTTTTGTATATATCTTTTAACTTTTACCTTTTTTTATTTATTTACTCATTTATTTAAATAACAGGTTGTCTAAGAAGAAATGACAGTCTGATTAGCCTAATTTTAGCATAAAAAATACGTGGTTTGGTGGTTTTATTTGTGATAAATCTTATAAAAATTGATTATAAAGTGTGTTATTATTGATAATATGGATAAAAATTTAAGTTTTAAGTGTGTATTAAATAGCACTCATGCCGTTCCACGTAAAGGGTTGTTGTATTGCGAATTACTACGTGACTGTTTAGAAATTTTGAACTGTCATAGTAAAAAAATTTTGTATCGTAATTAGTGAAAATTATAGTGATTAAAAAAATTTCAGGATTTTCAAAAGTTTCAAAATATTTAAATTTTTAAATTTATACACATTATCATATTAATGTACATAAAATTTAAGTAATAGAAAAAGTTTTTCTCAAATTAAAAAATTTCAATATTAAATAGTTCAACTTGGATTAGTTGAAGTTATCACTTCTGCCGCGCGTCCTGAGACGCACACGTTTTTTTTATTTTACACACACCAGCAAAACTCTTGAAATTTACCCCATATTTTCTAGAATAAATTAAAACAGAATGTTATTATAATTTTTTTAACTTAATTGTACTATAGATTTTATGTTTCAGTATTATAATGAAATAAGACAAAACAATAAAAAATTTAGTATTAAAAACAAATTTACTAAAATTCAAAATTTTTAAAACGTTCAGTTTAAAAAAACACTATAAAAGTTTTATACTCAGTAAGGTACTCTCCATTCTGAAATAGTAAATTAATCAGCCGCTGCATTGAAAGAATTACATTATTTAGTTCTATTGGACTTTTGTTTGTATTTGGAAGTGAAACTTCTTTATCAACAAAAATCGCCGTTATATTTTTCGGTTATGCGTCACATTTTTGTGTTACGCACCATGTTTATCTTGCCACCCTTTACGGTCGATTTATACAAAGTAAGACTATTTCAGGTAGAGTAGGGATAACATGTCGCCACTGACCCGTGAGAGGGTCAAGCCACGTTTTTCTGTTAAACCATGGTTTATTTCTTAAACACAATAGTGCCCTGATAAGTAAATATCAATACTAAAGTGATCAGCAAAATCAAAGGATTTATTTTAATTAAAATTTTAGTAAATTCTAACAAAAAGTAATTATATCTCTTTTGGAACGAAGTTTCCTTTCGCACGTTACGACTGAGACTAGCCGGAAAAAAATCAGACCAAAAAATGTCACGACACAACACGACCGACACGACACACGCATGTTTCTCTGTCTGTCTGTCTCTTTCTCTCTCTCATAGATAGATATATTTTTATTTAAATAGAAAACCCTTATATACATAAATACTAATAAAAGTAAAATTAAAAAGAAACTAATTTAAATTAAAAGAAAATTTACATTAAAAAGAAAATACTGCAGAAAAAAAATAAGTAACTATAATAGTATTATATTTTATTTCATCCTGTTTTTATAAATTAATAAATTAATAAACATTTTAAAAATAGTTCGTAACTTGACTATTTAGGTAAGTCAAATTACCTTAATTGTCAGTTACTGTCAAATATTTTAAAATTTTGTATTAAATTGTTAATTCCCATTTTAAGTTAAATTGAAATAAAAAGTAATTTTTTGTATATGTATGTCATCTAAACCTCTGGTATTGTATGAATGGACACTTTTGGTAAAAGAAAAGAACTGTTAAAAATATTCACGTAATAATGGATTTACTATTTTCTATTTTGCTTTGAACAGTGTAGTGACGTGACGTTGTTAAAAGTTTATACAGGTTTGTTGTAGATAATAAATAATAAAATAATAACAATAATGTATCCTGATAGTGTTCCTCCACAAATTCCGGATATTGCTGATGGAGTTAGGTAAGTAGAGATTTTATACAGACAATAATAAATGCTTATGTATGTATAAACACTCTGTTGTGTTTACAGATTACAATTCCTTCACTAATTAATCGAAAGGAACTTCGTTCTATCCAGGTGTCCCTTGACACCTCTCATTTTTTTTTAATACTTGGGTGTGATTATGTTATTTATTATTTAAGGTCAACCTAATTTTTTGATTGTATTTTCCAATTACAAAAATATATTAAAAGCGATAACAATAAATGAAATGATAATAATCTTAGTAGCAGGTAAAATGATATAATTGTACTTTTTTTATCCATGTTAATGATATTAATAGCTTTTTTTTAAACTTTAAGCTTTATTTAACCAAATTCTGTAAAATTGCATGTAGTAGATCATTTTTCGAAAAATAATGTCATAAAGAAGTATTACTTCTTACGTGTGTACACTAGTACACGTAAACATTTTTTTGTACAACTGTCATTAAAAGTGACACTTTTAATGATAGCAAACAATGTTAAAAACGATTGTTTACATAGCAGCGTGTTAAAAATACTTTTAACACGCTGCCATGTAAACAAGTTTACTTTTAACACGGTTTAGTTTACTTTTAACACGGTTTAGTTTATTGTCATTGCAAATTCGCTCATTTCATTATCAAAATAGGGAAGTTGTACAAAAAACATTGTATGGTATTTGTGTTAAAAGTGATTTTATTTTGTTCGTGAAATTGTTCAATTCGCTCCGCTCATTTCACAAACGTTTTCACTCACAAAATAAAACCTCACTTTTAACACTCATATCATAAATAACTATTTTAACCAGGTTTTCTAAATACTGCTAATATTATCAGGCATTTGGTAAATTAAATTTATATTTGTTGCGTTCACTGTCCAATCTAGTCATTGCACAGTTTTTTCTTCTAACATATTTTGGACTTTTTTTATGTGACGCATAAAGGGATTGTATGATAGCAAGCAACATTGATTTCTTGAATCTTTTGAAAAATTATTCTAATTAATTGGTCTTTACTTTTAGCTTCCCATCCAATGTTATGAAATGTTCTGCTTAATAAGCCCAAATACCTATCTGTTTTTATGTCTGTAGAAAGTTAGGTGATTATTTTCTTAATAATTGCTCATTGACCTCTACGTAGGATGTAATAACATCCTTACAAACCACCCCACAGCTTTGTTTTATATGTTACATTGTCAGGAATAGCACTAAAATAGTTGGATGAAGTACAGCAATTTTCGTCATTCAAAACTATGATTCTGCTGCAATTGCTTGGAATTCTTTACAATTGTGCAAAGTGTATTTTAAGCATTTCCTTCGTTTTGTAAATGATAGTTTACTTTTTTTTATTTCATGATGTACAATCATGTGTGAAACTTTAACAAGTCTTGCAAATGCTAGTATAAAATCACTAACTTGTTCTTTTGTGCTTTCTGTTAAAATACCAGCACTAACACCGGTCAAAATAAGAATCACTTTTTGGTACGTTTTAACAAGGTATTCTAGTTGCAATTTCCGTAATAGTTTGTCGATTAGTTGTTACAAAATACATCTTAGGCCCTTAAAACATGTTATAGGTTCTGCTTTTGCCAAAATACCAAATATACATAGCTTTTAAGGATCACATAAAAGAATAGGGTTTGGTAAATTTTTTGATGGTACATGGATTTGTTTTACGTTTTAGGACATGTGCGTGTGGGAATAGAATCTAACTTGGTTAACAAAAAAGACAAGGAAGAGAACCAAGTTACCGGTGTCGCAGACCGAACTGTTGTACTGCAACGTCCTGCAGGACAAATTCGTTTCTAGATTTTTCGTCACTTCCCATAATTCAGTTGCTGATTATTTTAGTAATGTGGATTAAGAAATATCCAGTCACAATAATAGAGCGAAAACTAGAGTTTCCAGGAAAGTTGTGGGCCGCTGCCTTCAACATTTCAGAAACCTCAATTTTCCTGAAATGTTGAAGGCAGTGGCATACAAATTTTCCGTATTAGATTCAGGTGCTAGAGGTATTTTTATGCATATTGAGTGTTGCTTCTTTCTCAATGTAATTTAGAATATTTGGGTGTCATATCTGTAAACTGTAAAATTTTGCGTAAGTATTATATATGGTTGAAATCAGAAAAAACAATATTTTTACGTTTCTAAAATTTATTTATTTTTTATTTATAAAAAAATAAAAACGTACTAAATATTTGTAAAATTTAAACAGCAGATAGTAAAATCTTAAGTGCATCATACAACCACATGCTGGGCCCAAATACTCTTTAACCATATATTATTTCGTGATTATCTCTAGAATTTAAATTTCCTAAATTTGTGTCATTATTAGTTTTAAGTAGCCAAATAACATGTCTTCTTAAACTTAAACTAATCAATTATGTAAATTCTTAAGTTGTTTTTTTGTTTATTTTGTTGTATAATATATTCTAGTATAATTTTCATATGTACCAAAATCTCGTGAGATACAAATTACCTCAATGAATTATTTTCTTACATTTATTATTATTAAGAATTTAAATACGCAATAAAAGTCAATTAAATAAAAAATACATTACAATTTATAACATTGAAATAAAAAGAAATCGTCTCCTTTTAAGAGTTTAATTTCTACCCAGGGAGATTCTTCATTACATCGAGTAAATGATCCTAAATTTTCGTTGTATTCGGTGCACTTAGGCATAAAACCTCTTCGTCATTTAGATGTCTCGTGTTCTTAACACAATTAAAAATAAAAAAAAAAACTGATACCCAAAGAATTTATTTTTGTTGACTAAAATTAAGGACGATTTTTAATTTTGTGGATTTTGTTAATTGGGCTCTAAATACACTAAAAAATGCGAATTTGAGAGTGAAACCTATTGTCGGAAAGAGTTTGTCTTGAAATTCGTGTTTAGCAAACTCAGTTTCGTCGATATTTTTCGAGTTCCGAATACATATTTCATTTTTATTTTCTTTAAGATGCACTTTAAAAATGTAATTTCCTTATGCAAAAAATACAATTCTCACAAACTTTTTTGACGCTCTTACAAATAGAATGCAAAAAGTTGTATGCAGATTCGCTTTGCCGTCAAATTGCTAGTTTTATAGATTTTTAGTGTATCATTGCCTTGCCTATTATCAAAGTCGCGAATAATGAAGAAATTCTATAGCAATCCCAAAACACCTAAAAACTACTTTGCCTATTTTTTGTTTTTTTTTTAAGATGGAACTCGTCTGACAAATAGTCACCGATCGTACTGCAGTCTAGTTAAACGTATTGTACTTTTTCCATTGGTTCACATTTCAATTTAGAATATGAGTACCATCGACTAGTTTGTACATTTCTCAAAGATGGGTACCTACCATTGTTTATAAAGAAACTTTAAAATCTCTGAAAATTATGTCTCCTGCGATAAAGTGCCTTGCAATGGTACAGTATGTGTTCAACTGTTTCAGGTTTACTGCCGCATAATCTGTCGGTTGGGCCTACATTAAACAGTCTCATGGTTAAGGTGTCCCTTAACAGGTGCAATATACAATTTTTGCACGATAGAATGATTTTGCTTAGTTACCGCGTTTATGGCCTGATCAGTATGTTGTGTTTACTGGTTACTAAGATAAACAGAACGGTAAGTAATTTACTTACCGTTCTAGAACTTTTGACATTTTAAAGTTATTAAAATGTCAAAAGTGTTCTGTCTAGTGTCTAATACGGAAAAATATTTCTATCGTGCAAAAAACGTTATAAGCATCACGAACGTTAAGGACTACCGATTTGAGACAAAATTGGAGTCGTCGCTCCGCTCCTCTCCAAACAATTGTCTTCGATCGTTAAAATATCCTTACCGTTCTTGATACTTAATATACTATATGAGGTGAATAATTGTAAAAATTATAATGTGAGATCTACACTTACGCCGTAAATGTTCGCATTTATTTCACGCCTAACCACAAGAACGAATATTAATGGGTAATACCATTGTGATAAAGTGTTTTTGAGTATCTCATTTTTTTTTGTATTTATTTATTGTAAAACTTTCTTTAATAATGCTGACTAACGAAAACTTTAATTCTAATATTATATTTTTATTTCTTTAGCTTCTTGTTCTAAACTAATCTTTACACTAGCGAATCAAAGCGAATTTTAAATCTGTGGCGTCATACGTGTGGTTTCTTAATACAAGTAAATTTTCTATTACACGACAAATCTTTGTCTTTAAGCCAACACAAAATAAGGTTTCATGCGAGATCCACACAAATTGTAACTAACAAAAATTAATATATTCAAACTTAAAGTTTTGTAAATGTTTATCGTAACATTATGCCTAAATACGAAGTAGAAAATCCTTAAATTAACAAACATTTTTTGAACTATCACCCAGACTTACTCTATAACTTTTTGAGTTTTTTCTGGGTGTACAATTTATAAAAAGAAAATTTATCGGTTTTTAAAATTTAGAATTCGTGCATACTAAGTTATTGTTGTTTTGCAAAATCCAAATAAATTATTTTGCGGTATCTACAACTGTGGAGCTAATAATCGTTAAAAAATTTAAATATATTTTAGAACTAGGTGTACCTGCGACGTAGTTCGCGTGGCGTGTTGATTGTTGTTTAAAATTTTCTTCACTCACCCCGTTAAAGGGGTGGGAGGAGAATTTTTTATACACCAGATGTTATGTTGAAAGAAGACAAATACATCTGTAAAAACCGCATTCGAATCGGATCAGTAGTTTTCATGTGATACGCGCACAAACATATAGATAGACAGACAGACAGACGTACAAAAAAAATCTAACCACATTTTTGGGTTCTATATCGATGTACCCGTGACGTCGTTCGCGTGATGTATAGATTGTTGTATTAAATTTTCTCCCCCCCCCCACACCGTAAAAGAGTTGGGGAAGAAATTTTTATACACCAGATGTTAAGTTGAAAGAAGACAAATACATATGTTGTTACGATAACTCGTATTTAAATAAGTGGACTGTATTCAATAACGTTTTTATATTGACATTACTTTTAACATCAATAATTTATTATATCAACAAAAACAAAAACTTAATTGCTAAGTTACAACCTTTTTTTTAATAAGACTGTTAACTAAGTCTCAACATCTGTGAAAACCGCATTCAAATCGGATCAGTGATTTTCATGTGATGCACGCACAAACATAAAGATAGACAGACAGACAGACGTACAACAAAAAGTCTTACCACATTTTTGAGTTCTATATCGATATACCCGTGACGCCGTTCGCGTGATGTATAGATTGTTGTATTAAAACTTCTCCCCCCCACACTGTAAAAAAGTTGGGGAAGAAATTTTTATACACCAGATGTTAAGTTAAAAGAAGACAAATACATATGTGAAAACCGCATTCAAATCGGATCAGTAGTTTTCATAAGATGCGCGCACAAACATAAAGATAGACAGACAGACAGACAGACGTACAACAAAAAATCTAACCACATTTTTAAGGTCTATATCGATGTACCCGCGACGTCGTCCACGTGACGTATAGATTGTTGTATAAAAATTTAACAACTAAAACAAATTTCTTTTTTATTGTTTCCTCGTGGCTTTTTCGGCTTGTCTCATAACCAATATCTCTCGTCAAACGTACGCGAAATAAGTGTCAAGTAAGTGACAATCACAGCATAAGTGTTTGCCGGAATTTTCATCCAAAAGGTTTTTTGCTATTAAACCTACAGTTTGTTTTTCCCAAAGCTTATTCATAAACTTTTTTTCTGCTTTCAAAATTTCGTTATGGAAATTAATTTCAAATTATATCTATAACGGTCTTCTAACAAATGATCACCTTAAACCCACTTTTGCATACTTTCCTGGTTTTCTCCTAGTAATCCTTACTTAAAAATTAAAAAACTGTACTGCTGTGAATGCAAGAGTGTCTCACATACGACCTGTGTGCACAAATTGGTTGATGTTGCCAATTTAATTTTGGAGGTAGCAGGTTTAAAATGGAGGTGCAGTACCATTTCGGTTGACCAAATTCGATTAAAGGAGCTTGTGAACGATCGAGTACAGGAGGCTCTCATTTCCATTGCTGCTGCTTTTGAAGGTTTTAAAAGGGATTTATTATCTCAAATTCACGACAAGCTTAATGCATCTTTCAAAATGATTAAACCGCTTAGTAGTTATGCTGCTGTCACCAAAAATAATACGCAACCTGCAGTACCTACTGGTGGTTCCGAAAAAAAATCTCAAACATATGAGCATACCAAATTTGTAATTGCTAAATAAATCGATTATTCTCAATTGAAACTTCAGTTAGCCAAGGTTTAGCCAGGGAATAATGGATCTCTCTTGGTTGTTTGCAGAAATTCAGAAAAAAAAAAGAAAATTTAAGCACTTGGCGGTGGAAAAACTATCAGAATCGTATGAGGTACGGAAACTTTAAGGTATTTCTTCAATAGTTCGAGTTGTTGGATTTTCTAAATTGTATAGTAAAGAAACTCTGCTAGAAATTTTAAGAGAGCTCAACTCAATCGTTTTTAAAGTGAATCTCTCAAACTAAAAATAATTCCAGAGTTTTTCAGGTTGTGTTGCTGCTTGACAGATCGACATATGGTAGAGTTATGCAGTAAGGTAACATTTTTATTGGATATGATGCTTGTAAAGTATGTGCTGCGGTTGAGGTAAGTCGTCGTTTTAATTGTAAAACGTTTAATTACTCATGCAAAAGCTTTACTAAACCTTCATGTTGCCCTAGGTGTGGTGAAAATCATCGTGTTAAAGATTGTCAATCACAAATTCTTCGTTGTTCAAACTGTACTCTTTATAATACCACTCATCGTGAAAACCCTGTTAAAACTACTCATGCAGCATGGGATATAAAGAAATACTCAATGTTTAAAATTGCATGTGCTAAACTGAGGTATGTCTTATCTCATTAGCAATCAGTCATTCCATTTTTGTCCAATACAGTTCTGCTAGAATCTGATATACCATCAATACAGACACCAGACACAACACAGTTTGCACAAGTCTTCTCACCGCCTTTCCGTATACTATCAAAATACTCGCGGCCTAAAAACGAATACCTACGATGTGCTAAATAATACTTCCAGCTCTCATTTTGAATTCATATGTTTTACTGAAACGTGGTTCGATTCTTTAATGTGCAATAATGAAATGTTTAGTGATAATTATTGTATTATTCGTTCGGACAGAAAATTTTTGGAACTAAATCGATCTAGAGAAGGGGGTGAATCAACAGTTTAAATTAACACTAGTTAAATTACCCAAAGATAACCTGTGCTCTGAAATTGATTTGGTTTGTTAAAATTTCTTTTTTTAAGTTTTTGGTTTTGTTGGAATGCTTGTTTGGTGGTAATTTTTGTATACTTGGAGATTTTAATTTAAAGACCTATTCAAGTTTAATGAATAACTAGCGGCAGCCCGCCATTTCGTCCGCGTGGACTTTAGTTTTTTGCCACCGAGTTTCATACAAACTTGCAACCCCTATGTTAAACCTTTAGGCGTGGAATTTAAAAAAATCCTTTCTTAGTACACCACTACGTAATAAAACAAATGATTACTTCAATTTTCAAGACTCTACGCGTCTATCGACAGTGTCATGTCGGCCAGCTGCAGCGTGCTACCGCCTCACCGCTCCACACACCCCGCACATTAATGCGCGCGTGGTATTACACCATTGTTTTTTTAACTATTAAAACTTATATATTAGTTTAAAAAAAGGAAAGGGTTATTTTGTTCAAAAAGAAGTGCCTTTGATAAATAACTTATTTATATAACTTATTTATTTGGATAAGGATGAAGAAGAAAGTTAAGAAGTACATATTATTATTAATTAGGTATAGTTTTTACAGCTTCACTTTTGTTAAGGGTGTGTCAAAAATTAGGGCCTACAAAACTTCTTTGTACACAATATTCTTAACTAATATGTCATTAGGCGCTAAAACTAATGAGGCTACTGGGTAAACTTAGTCGAGAGCAAGCAACATAAAACCGTCTAAGAGAGAAGAAATGTTCTGTCAAGTCAATACCTACCCGCAAATTTGAGAGTTTGCCCCTGAGACTTGCTTATTGTCATGGCAAAGCAGACTTTTAGAGGTAATTGTAATCGTTTAAATTCGAACGAGATATCATTTGGTATCTAACCTATACTTAAACCAAACGAACCCAAAACAAATGCGAAATACAAAGCAGTGTCTATTACCAAAACAACTAAATCGAAACAAAGCAAATGCAATCCAAAATATACCAAGAAAAGAACAGTCAAAATCGCCAAATATAATTCGATAGAAATATTTAGGTTTAGTATGTTCTATAAGATACGGCGGCCTCTCATCATCGGGTATATGTAACTCAGTGAAAACATAACGATAGCGCGTTTTAAAAAACTACTAACGCCATATATTGTCAACATTAAGAACTAAAAATTATTTTGTTCGTCTTAATTTATTAGTTCCATAAGGTAATGATAGGTTTAAACTAATACATTTAGGGGAGAAGGGGGTAAGACGGGGTAGCGGTTAAGACGGGGTACCATGCGAAATTCAAAGTTCAAACTGACCAATCACGCCCGTTTATTCATCGTTCGGCGCGCCGCCATGACACTTGTCAATCGCCCGGCGGTCAATGGTTGACAAGTGCACACATGTCAAAAAAATTTAAAAACAGTGTTTAACTACAAAGTGTTTAACATATTTTGTTCTGGTTTAACACGTGACTGTGGTTTGTGAAATAAGGTTAGCTGATGGGGTGTTGCTGTGATTGACGCTTAAACTAACTTATAACAAGGTAGGCATTGTGTTTCCGTACGATTGTTGACTGGTTTTCTTTATTGTTTTTATTTCTAGAAAATGGCTCTGCAGGCAAGATGGGGTAACGGGGTACCCCATCTTGCCACCCTCTCCCCTATTTGGAAATGCTTTTATGCAAGCAGCCACTATGTCTACAGCAATAAATGAATTTCGTTAATGTGAAATTTGGCCCTATAATCCAAACATGTTTTCCGAAACAAATTTTGCTCCTTCTTTGGCAACTAAGATCCAGTTAAATGACAGTGAAACCGAGAAGTATTTCAAGATATAAGCAATGTCATTACTACCCAAACTTCAGACACAGTAGCTGCACAAACAGCTGATAATGCTGCGACGTTAACCAGAGATGCTATTGATGACCCTTTGCCAGGGTGTTCCCACTGGAGCTCCAGGCTTTTTAATGAGGAACCACCAACAGCACCACATCAAATTAAGGATCAACCAAAGACATCTCAAGCAAAACAATATCAATCCGACCATTACAAGCACTCATTAGAACCAGCTGATAACCCTGTTTGTCACGATCCAGAGACATCACAACCAGCTAAAATGCCTACATGCAATAAAAGCGACAGTAGCTTTGTTTTGATTGCTCCAAAAAAACTTCTTCCACATCCGCTTGCTAAAAAATTCTGTCGTATTACTAAAAAGCGTGCAAAAACTGCAATTATCACGTCATCACCCTACAAAAAAGAACTAGAAGTAATCGCCCAGAAGAAAAAATATGCCGAACAGAAAAAACTAAAGAAAAAAAAAAGACAAAAGATGAATTAACAAAAAACAAATTAAAATTACTACAAAAAATCAAAGAACAATAGCTAAACAGCTAAAACAACAAACTGACAAAGAGTATATTCCGTTTCCATTGAAGGGTCGATATCATGCTCATCATGTGGAAGACGGGCTCATAATAGCTGTTTAGGAATAGATGATAATGATGACGAAGCCTTCCACGTCTGCACGTTCGGCCAGCCCAAATAATAATCTTTTTCCGTGACTATGCTTATCACCCCATCTTACCTCTGGGGGTACCCCATTTTACCACCACCATGGGGCAAGACGGGGCAAAACATCATTTTTTTATTTTAATTTTTTTCTCTTAAGTGTGTAATCAAAAGTTCCCAATGACACCAAATATTAGAAGAGCAATAATTGGTGGTTAATTAAAAAATAAATATAATTGTTTCACTATGTATTTTTTTATATTATTGACATTTAAAGCTTAAGTACCCCATCTTGTCACCCTCTCCCTTACATCCTCCATTATCCCCTATTTTAACCTCATGGGGTTGAATTTATCAAAATCCTATTTAAGCGGATGTCTTCATCATAGTAGCTTCAATCTTTAATTTCAGTTTAATCAGTCAAAAATCTAAGAAGATGTATACAAACTTTTATCCCCTATTTTATCCCTTTAGGGGTGGAATTTATTAAAATCCTTTCTTAGGGAATGCATACGTCTTAGTAGCTATATACATGCAAAATCTCAGCCTAAACGGTTTAAAACTGACAAAGTTCCATACAAATTTTGCCCCTATTTTGTCCCCTTGGGGGTAGAATTTATTAAAATCCTTTCTTAGCGATACCTAAGTCATATCATCTGTCAGCATGCCAAATTTCAGCCCGATTCGTCCAGTGGTTGGGGCTGTGCGTTGATAGATCACTACGTCATTCAGTCACCTTTGAGTTTTATATACTGAGTGGGCTTTTTTGGATACTTGAAGTCAATTTAAGAGGCTTCTGATATGTTTAATAATAAACTTTATGAAATTTTTTATGCTTTTGTTCCTAAATATAAAAAAAACAATAAAGAAATATTCTGCTTGGTTTTCTAGCTCGACTATAAAGAATATTAATGCCCTACCAATTTAAATATCTTAGAAAAAAAATAAAACAGATATAGCCATCTCCCACCAGCAGTTTATACAAAAGACCGAACGGGATATTAATAGGAATCCTAAACGATTTTGGACTATTCCAAAAAAAAATGCCTTTTAATAATCATATGCTTGACAACCCATCTGACATTTTAAACTCTTTTCGGATTTTTTTAAACATTCATTTTTTATAGTTTCTCTTGCCAACTTGCCCACTTTTAAAAACTTGCAAGTTTACACATCTACGATTAGTTTAAGTTATATTTTTGGGCAGATCGTTATCTCAGGCATGAAAAAATTAAAACCTTCTTTTATAACGGAGCCAGATTTTATTCCTGCATTCATAATATAAGATTTTTAATATTTTACTTAAAACAAAATCTATACCGGCGCCGGCGGTATGAAAAAAATCAAAAGTTTCTCCCGTTTTTAAAAAGGAAGAAAGATCGGAAATCAGTAAATAATAGGCCTGTTTCAGTGATATGCAATTTTTGTAAGATTTTTAAATTTATACTACATGATAATAATATTATATTTTCGTTAATTAGTAATCACTAACACGGTTTTTATAAAAGCAGATCTACGGTCACAAATCTTACTATTATAACGCAGAACATAGCGGAGGCCATAGGTTACGGCATGCAGACTAATGTAGTGTATTTACATTTTATAAATGCTTTTGATTGCCTTGATCATTAAATTTTGCTTCAAAAACTTTATTATTTCGGTTTTTTAGATTCTTTGTCGACCCTCTTTTCTTCTTACTTAAGTAACCGTACCCAATATGTGGAGATTCGAGAGGAAAGATCCTGTGAATATCAGGCTGGGGTCCGTTTAAGGACTTTTGCTTTTTAACATTTTTATTAATGATATTGGTGGTAATCTAACAGTTACACATTTACTTTATGCTATTGACATTAAGTTGTATAAAAGAGTTAAAGTTATCCAAGACTGGTTAGAGCTGCAATTTAATCTTGATATTGTTAGTGAATGGTGCTTAACAAACAATCCCCAATTCAACGATAAGAAGTGCAATATCTTGTCGTTTACTACCATACTGTCGCCGATAGCATAAGCTAAATAACAACATTCTCTCTCTCGTGTGGCCGTGTTGTCTTTTTCTGTCCACATTAATGGTGTTATTTCAGAGACCCTAAAAACTTATGGTTTTATTATACGTAGTACCTACCAGAGATTTTAGAAATGTTGATGTCATTAAAACTCTGTATATATCATATGTACGTTAAAAATTGGAATAGGTATGCTTCAGAAGTTTGGTCCCCTGGATACAATATATATAGGGATAATTTAAAAAAGGACAGCGTAAATACGCCAGTGTTCGACGGGATGGCGTTTAGCCATGATTGTCCAAATATCTTGTCAAGAATTAATTTTTTTGTCTCGCGGTTGAGCTCATCTTCCTATACCGCACACCATTATTTTAAAGTTTTCTCCTTTGCATTCAGTGCCACACTTAAAAACTCTGGATATTTTTCTTGCTCTCTTTTATTTTTGTTCATTTATTTTTGTTTTTTTATCTTTACATAATTATATTATTTCTTTTGTATTTAAAAATTATTTATTTTTATAAATTTGGTACATTACTAAAGTTTTTTTTTGTTTTTTATATTTTATCGGTCCTTTAATGAAAATTATTCCAGTCAATAACCAACAGAAATTAAAAGAAGAGAGTGCCAAAATTTAAATTTGCGTCGCGTCGTTTCGAGAGTGTTAATTCGCATTGGTAAAATACGCTAACTCAAAATTATATGCCAAAGCAAGATCAGTGTGAGTCAAATGAACGACATAGAGGATTTTTATATAATTTCTTCATCGAAATAAAACAAAAACCTTCAGAATTTTACATACGCACAAGTGAGAGTCGGATGTTAGGTCTGTAAAAAAGTTATAGTTAACAACAATTTTAAAGCTTGTTTGTATACACACGTTATTGATGTATTTTTAAGAAATTTATAATTTATATTTTTATGCACATCTCGCTAAAAAAACAAGATACAAGAAAGGTAAATAAAAGTTTGTATTAAAAATTACTTTTTTTTAAGAATATAATATAGACTGCTACTTGAGTCTAGGTACTAGTGAATCGGTTACAAAATGTTGAATGTTAAACAGTTCGTAAACTTTTTAATATTATAATGGGATATCCGAATAAGGAAAGGACCTTACTAATAATTTGGACCCTGACGTTGTGGAGTTCGATGACCTGGTTCAAAAAACAACTTCTGCACCTTCACATCGAATGACAAGCCAACAAGAAGAACAAACTCAACAACTTTCCCAGCTGTCGCAACGAATCAAGAGCCAACAAGAGGAGCTATCACATCGAAAGACGAGCCAACAAGAAGAACAATCACAACAACTTGCCTGGCTGCAAGAGGATCTATAGCAACGAATGACGAGCCAACAAGAGGAGTTATCCAGTCAGATAAGGAGCCAGCGAAAAGATATGTCCCAGCTATCACAACGGATGTCTACCCTACCAGAAGAGTTATCCAGTTCCTTCTCCCAGCAAATATCCCATCTGCGCTTTGAAATGTGCACTCCTCGTGAACAGCAAAATCAGCAAGTGGCCAACTTGAATCAGCAAATGGCTAACTTGCGAGAGGAGATCAACCAGCAAATGCAGTCCGAAATAGGTAAGCTTAAACGAGAACTGTAAGCTTGTCGCCAAACCCAAACCATCCACCACGTCGACGGAGATGCAGAAAGGATGGAAACCGAACACGTAAACGTCGAACGACATAGAAACGGGGAGACGACCCAGGTACAAACGACAATAAAACCGCCGACCTTCGACGGAAAGATTACCTGAAACAATTTGACGCAGCGGCCGGAGCTAATAGATGCTCACCCCAGGAGAAGGCATTGTTCCTAACCATGGGTCTGCGAGGCTTAAGACGTCCTGCATTTGTTGACACTGGATGAGGTTGACAATTACAAGCTATTGGTGAATGGTCTCGAGATGCGTTATGGCCAAAGTCATCTACAACCGGTCTACCAAGTGCAGTTGAAGAGCCGGAAGCAGAAAAATGGAGAAAATATCCAGAAATTTGAGGCAGAGGTGGCAAGAATGGTACAGTTTGCGTATCCAAATGCAGCGAAAGAATTCTGGAGTGCGTGGCAATCCAAATCTTTACCGATGGTCTTCGAGACGCCGAGTTGCAAGGGGCTGTACGGTTGGCGAGGCCGAGTTCAATGCAACGACGGAGGCCTCACATAAAGATGCTCGACTGGGAGCAGATACTGGTAACTACGACCATGCCGTTAGCGACGTCGAAGCGGTAGTGGACAGGTTAATAAAGTTTTCCCCAAAAAGAACGCGCCCAGTGAAGTGCTGGAACTGCGGAGAACTAGGCCATATCAGAAATAATTGTCCCCATTGTACTCGCGTGAAGCAGAACAAGGAAAAATTTGCCTAAGTTAAGGTTGTGCCAGATGACAAGAGCTCTATGCTTGAGGAGCAACAAGAAAAGGATCCCCTTCTAAAAAAGATTCGGGAATGGAGAGAGATATCCTCATCCTCTCCTGCTTCAAAAGCATATTGGGCCTAATGAAACTCTTTAATTTTAGACAGTGGCTCGTTAAAAGACTTGTGAAAAATTCCGAGGGCTCAGAAACAAGGAAACAAATAGTGGTCCCAAGAAATGCTGTAGCAGAAATTTTAACACAGATACATAATGATAGTTCTGGAGGACATCTGGGTATTACAAAAACGCTGCAAAAGGTCCGAGATAGATTTTACTGGGTAAATTGCACTAACGATGTTAAAGATTGGTGTCGTAAATGTGCTGCCAGTAATGGTCCGCATCAAAAACCCAGGGCGGAAATGCAGCAATACCTGGTCGGTAGTCGTTTTGAAAGAATCGCAGTAGATGTATTGGGGCCACTTCCACAAAGCGATGTAGGAAATAAGTACATCTTTGTTGTAATGGACTGCTTTACTAAATGAGTTAAAGCTTATGCAGTTCCCAATCAGGAAGCCAACACTTTAGCAGATATATTAGTTAAAAAAATTTTAAGCTAATTTGGGGTCCCACTAGAATTACATTCGAACCAAGGGAGAAATTTTGAGAGCAAGCTGTTTCAACAAGTTCAAGATTAGGCATCCACAAAACAAGAACCACAGCGATGCACCCTCAGTCTGATGGATTGATAGAACGAATGAATCGGACTATAACCAACTGTCTATTAAAAGTGGTGTCAGAGTGTCAGAGGGATTGGGATCGATATATTCCACTATTTATAATGGCAATTCGATCAGCCATTAAAAATCAACTGGCCAAACGCCTGCGAAGGTCCTGTTCAGTAGAGAAATGTGGCTACCATGTGACTTGGTGTTTGGTTGTAAACCTGGTGAAGAAGTGGCCCGTGAAGAATACGTCGTTGCTCTTCAGGATCTGATGGAGAGTATACCTACACAACCTGGTGCGTGGAAAATTATCTAGTCATCGGTTGAAGAGGTACTACGACACGCGGTCAATGGAAAAGAGTTACCAAGTTGAAGATTTAGTCTGGCTCTATAACCCCCGACGGCGACGAGGCATTTGTCCCAAATTACAGAAGAACTTGGAAGGTCCATACACCATCAAGAAAAAGACCAACAATGTTATTTATCGGATCGTGAAAATTCCCAGAGGGAAACCCGTCGTGGTCCATTATGATCGGTTGGTGCCTTATCATGGAAACCACAGTGAAGGTGTGCAGCATCTCCAAAAAGATGGTTTGGCTGGCTCAAGTAGTGTGCGGGATCCCGATTTAGGAAATAACATTCCAGGAGGAATGAATCCAAGGAGAAGACAGTGTAACGGAATATCCGAATAAGGAAAGGACCTTTACATGAAAGACTTTCTAGGTTATTCTAGAATGTTCTTTCTCTTTCTTGTGTGTACTGATTAGATTCGATTTATGTTTTGAGTACATTCTAGAATGTTGATTTGTTCTATATAAGGGGATGTATGGGCAGTTAAGGGGAGTTTAAATATTTAGAATAGTTCATTGTATTTTCAATCAGTTTAGACGTTCTCCAGCCGGATTCTGTGTATCTTAACAATTTTGTGAATAAACTGTGTTAAAGTCTCCATAAGTGTTTCAATATAAAAAGACATACGAGCACCAACAAAATTTTATTTACAGATAAAAACAGACGATAAATCATGAAATACCACATTTAGTTATAATTATAATCCATTTTTGCCACATCCACACAAATTCTCTCAGCAACATTGGAAACCGTCGACCCAATTAACTTAAAAATTCCATTATTCCACTTGCTTCTGCTGAATCGATGATTATCCATTAATAAACTCAATTACTTTCTTAATCGGGGGTATTTGACTTCGATTTTGCTCTCAGAGAATTATCGGAAACAAGTTAATTCAAGATACAAAGCAATTTAGTACAGACGCCGGAGATTAATACAAATGAATATTGATATATAAAATAGATTTCAAAATATCAATTAAATTGTTAATAAAGTTTTTGTAACAAAAAAGTGTAGGTACCTACCTATTGTATAGTAAGACAGAAAAACAGAAAATAAACAATAATTATAGTAAATTTTTCTATTTAAAAACTTATAGAAATTAAGGTTTGCAGATTATTTATAGAATACTAAATTTAAATATAAATCCCAAAAACATAATTGCGTTTTTTACATTGAATTTTATTATGCAGACTAGTTGCTCTAATTAAAACATTGTTGTAGTGTAGTGCAAAGTGCGTAGTAACGAAAATCCGGAAACATTAATTCGTAATCGTGCAGAGCAGGTGAATCATTCATGGATCACTACTCATTAAATTTTCACAAAAGACCCTCACTTCCATGCTTACAGAATTTAACTGACGCAAGAATTGAAACCTGTGTACGATGTGACACATCTCACATTTACTTTTTGGGTATTAATAAAAAAACAAGTCAATCTTGATTTTACAAAGAAGATTCTATTCAAAATCATTTATTAATAAGCAGAACAACCATAAAAAAATCACTGTTTGATGCGCAATTTAAACAGGAAAAGTTTTTGGATCATGCTTATTCGAGGATGACGTAGAAAATGCCAAACTACACACAAAATAATACAACTGTTACAAAGATAGTTTCCTGGTCGTGTCATCTCGCGAGTTACACTTTCTGGAATATTGATCTTAGGTGCCATTCTAATGATTTTCTTGATTTTCACCATCCGTCGCCAAAAGATGAAAAAACGAAAAAATGTACAAAAGAGAAAATTAAGAAATTGGACCAACACCAGGCTACAAGAGGTCCGCCGAAAAATATCTTAGATATTTTTAGTTCTTAAGGAGGAAAGAGTTACATGACCATTTTCTAATACGTAGCTTTTTAATTCTAAGAATTTAGTGATGTAAATTTATCATTTTTATAATTTTATGATCTTTTTAGTTTTTATATAAGAAATATAATTCACTTTCAACCTTTAAAGTTTATATTGTTTTATAAATTTATATTTTAACTAGTTGTACTCGCGACGTCGTTCGTGTGGCGTGTGATTGTTGAATAAAATTTTTTCCCTCCACCACGGTAAAGAAATAAATTTTTAAATAATTTTTTATACACCAGATGTTAACTTAAAAGAGGACAAATACATCTGTAAAAACCGCATTCAAATCGGATCAGTTGTTTTCATGTGATGCGCGCACTAACATACAGACAGACAGACAGACAAAAAAAATCTAACCACATTTTTGGGTTCTATTTTGAGGTACCCGCGACGTCGTTTGCGTGGCGTGTTGATTTTTGTATAGAAATTTCTTTCCTCACCACATTAAAGGTGTGTGGGGAAAAATTTTTATACACCAGATGTTAAGTTGAAAGAAGACAAATACATCTGTAAAAACCGCATTCGAATCGGATCAGTAGTTTTCATGTGATGCGCGCACAAACATATAGACAGACACAACACAATCTAACCACATTTTTGGGTTCTATTTCGATGTACCCGCGACGTCGTTCGCGTGGCGTGTTGATTTTTGTATAAAAATTTTTTTCCTCACCCCGTTAAAGGGGTGGGGGGAGAAAGTTTTATACACCAGATGTTAAGTTGAAAGAAGACAAATACGTCTTTAAAAACCGCATTCGAATTGGATCAGTAGTTTACATGTGATGCGCGCACAAACATATAGGTACATTCCTACAGTTTTATTATATGTATTGATTGATATTGTATATGAATAGATAAGCGAATGTTAAAAACGACAAATGTTTTAAGACTACAGAAAATCAAGAAGATTCTTATAAATATTTAATTTACATACAACAAGAACAAATAGGGCAATTAAAACAGGATGTTTAAAAAGTTCAAAACATACTTCCCAATTATTAAGACAAAGGGTATTAAACTTCCTTAAAAAATCTCCGAATCATCATGCGGATTTACATCCCAATCAGATGATCTGTGTAAATTTACATTGTTGTGATTTGGTACCTAAAAATCTAGCAAACAACAGTCATATAAATAATAAAACAGATTTAAAAATCACAATGCTTTCTTTCAATAGAATCGATAAAAAACACACCAACCAGATCAAGTAAAGTGGGGGAAACTCAAACCCTGACGGCCAATTCCTGGTCATCATAATTGACGAAGACTCCCTGCAGAAGCTGAAGTCTCTTGCGATGCGCCCATTCCTGGGCTGCGAGAGGGTCACCTTCAGGCTGCATGGCAGTAAAGATCCCCCTAAGTAGAGGATGGTTGAGGTGCTCCAGATCAACCTCCAACACAGCAGGACAGCTACGGCTACGCTCTGCCAGAAGATCCTGGCCGACCGCATAGGCGTGGCTCTGATTCAGCAGCCATGGACCGCAGGAGGCAGAATCATGGGGATGAGCACCGCGCAAGGTGAGTTAATATACGATACTGACAGTGACAAACCTAGAGCTTGCATATATGTCAGTAGAGATATTAAGACACTGAAAATCACTAATCTCTGTTCTAGGGACTGTGCCGTTGCAGAGATATACGGGCAGATGGGTGACGGTTACGTCAGAATCCTACTTGCTTCCGTATACCTGCCGTATGACTCCCGGGAACCACCACCGACCAGAGAAATGAGGATGGTGATAGAATACGGAGTCAGGGAAAGGAGACACCTGTTGTTAGGCTGCGACGCCAACGCCCACCACAAGGCCTGGGGAAGCAGTGACATCAACGAAAGAGGTGAGTGCTTGTTAAGCTTCATAGCTGAATCTAATTTAGTTATATTGAACAAGGGCTCCAAACCAAACTTTAGGCAGAGAAGAGGGGTAGTACTAAGGGAAGAGGTTTTGGACGTAACTTTGGCTAGCAATTATGCGGCGACAAAAGTTGCAAACTGAAAGGTATCCGATGACCATTCGGCGTCGGATCACAGTTACATTGAATTTACTATAGGCTCGATCTGTACAAAAGAGACCTATAGGAACGTGAGAAGGACAGACTGGAACCAATACCGGGAGGTGCTAGGGGACAGACTATACCTACTAAAAGACATAAAAGGGCACGGGGTGGAGGGTATGGCGAATTCTCTGAACGAGGCCATATTAAGCTCGTACCATGAAACCTGCCCAGAGACTGTGAAGAACACGCGCAGGCAAGCCTGCTGGTGGAACAGTGGGTTGGAAAGTTCGCAGACTGTATAATGCTGCAAAGCGTACAGGAAACTGGGACAACTACTCAAGGGTGCTCACTGTATATAACAAAACAATAAGGAGAGCTAAGAGAGAGTCATGGAGAGAATTCTGTCAGAACATTGAAAGTGTTCCTGAATGTGCAAAGCTTCATCGAGTCTTAGCTCGAGGTCAAACCAATTCTTTAGGCACAATGCTTAAAGAGGATGGTACATATACGGACGGCCCAGAAGAAACGCTAGAGTGCCTTTTAAGCGCTCACTTCCCAGGATCCTTACAACCGCAGAACACAGTCCAAAATGATGTGGAGAGAGGCACTAGGATGCGGACGATAAAAGAGGACTGGGACTGCGCTAAGGCTGTGATCACCTTTACGGGCATTAAATGGGCTCTTAGGGCATTTCAACCATTTAAAACTCCTGGTACCGATTGCATCTATCCTGTGTTTCTGCAGGAAGGTGGGGACCAGTTGATAATCCCCTTGGTGCGTCTGTTCAGGACCAGCTTAGCCAGTGGAGTAATACCAACAGCATGGAGGACCTCTGGGGCGGTATTCATACCGAAGCCTGGAAGGGACACATATGCTGTGCCTAAGGCTTTTAGACCCATCAGCCTTACATCGTTTCTCCTGAAGACCATGAAGAAATTAGTGGATAGACATATAAAGAACAGGGTCCTTTTAAGCCGTCCTTTGCACCCGAACCAACATGCCTATCAGAAAGGAAAGTCATGCGAAACAGCCTTGCATGCGCTGGTTTGCAAGATTAAAGATGCTATCTCAAACAGGGAAATAGCGGTGGTTGCTTTTCTTGATATAGAAGGAGCTTTCGACAACACTAGTACTCGCTCTATTGTGTCAAAGCTGGTGTCAAGGAATGTGGAAAACACTGTGTTGAGGTGGATAGGCAACATGCTCGAAAGTAGAAGAGCGCAAGCATCTCTGTGTAAAACGGTAAAGGAGGTCAAGGCACAAAGAGGGTGTCCACAGGGTGGCGTCCTGTCACCGAATCTGTGGAATCTAGTGGTTGATGACCTCCTTTCCGAGCTCAATGCACAGGGAATGTACGCTCAAGGATATGCTGACGACATTGTGGTCCTAATAAGAGGAAAATTTATGAACACTTGCCTAGAACTCATGCAGAGGGCATTGTTCATAGTGGAAAGGTGGTGTAACCAGGAGGGTCTGAGGGTCAATCCAATGAAGACTGTAATGGTACCATTTACAAGGAAGAGAAATGTTGATATCGCTACGGTACCAACTCTCTTCGGTAACCAGATCCAGGTTAAGAGAGAGTTCAAGTACCTAGGAATAAGACTGGACGATAACCTTACCTGGAACAGCCATTTGGCACATATAACGCAACGCTCTCAGACCACACTTATGATGATGAGACGGGCCGTTGGGAAGACATGGGGTCTGAGCCCACAAATGACTAACTGGCTATACACTAGGGTTGCAAGACCGATGATGGTGTATGGCTCGATAGTCTGGTGGACCAAGGTGATGCAAACTACCGCTGTAAAGAGATTAAAAAAGATCCAGCGAGTAGCGTGTCTTGGCATCACAGGAGCCATGAGAGGTACTCCAACTGCAACCCTGGAAGTAGTGCTAAACCTCCCACCTCTCGACATTATTGTAAAAGGGGAGGCAAGGATGGCAGCATACAGAATGGGTTGCAGTGGCAACTGGAAGTATAATGCCTCCAGTGGGCATACAAGGATTGTGGACACTGTACAGATGGACACCTTGGAAATGCTACCAGACAGGATGGTGAAGATCACAGATCTAGAAAAGCCATACAATGTCAATATTATTGACAGGGCTGCCTGGGAGAAAGGTGAACCTGAATATATGAAAAGGGGGATCACTTGGTATACGGATGGCTCGAAAAAGCCAACAGGCACTGGGGCGGGAATATATGGAGTCAGACCCAAGGCGCAGTTTTGCGTAAGCCTGGGTAAACTAGCTACTGTTTTCCAGGCTGAAGTTGTTGCCCTATCAGAGTGTGCAAGAGTGTGTTTGGAGCGTGGTATGACAGGCCACACCATATACATAAACTCGGATAGTAAAGCAGCGCTAATGGCACTTGACAGTTTTGACTTTACCTCTAAAGCAGTATGGGACTGTCATCAGGCCATGAAAACTCTGGGAGAGTACAACAAGGTTATCCTTAGTTGGGTTTCGGGGCACAAAGGTATCGCTGGCAATGAGGGAGCAGACAAGTGGGCAAACAAAGGAGCTGAAAGCCCGCTCATTGGCCCAGAGCCGACGTGTGGTATTGCTTACAACACAGCACGAAGAGCTGTTCGCCAGTGGATGGGCATAGAACATCGAAAGAGCTGGGAAAGAACAGAAGGTAAAATACAGTCAAAGAGAATGCTGCAGACACCTACTGGTGCTATAGCGGCAGATGCCCTTGGGCTGAGGAGAAAGACCCTGCGGAAAGTGGTTGGCTTCATCAGCGGCCCCTGGGTATTCCGCGGACATCTACATAAGATGGGAATTCAAGTTGAAAACCTCCTATGTAGAAAATGCGGTGAGGAGGAGGAAACAGCCTTCCACGTGATATTCATGTGCCCAGCCCTGCAAGGTCTGCGTGTGAGATTCCTTGGCCTACCGACTGGAGATCAAAGGGAAGAACGGGCAACCATAGTCAAAAGGATCTCTTGGTTCATTAAGAACCTGGGATTTGACGGAGAATGAGAACCTGTGAATGAGGGTGCACAATAAGCTGTACTAGCTGCGATGCAATCTCATGGAATACCCCTAAGCCTGGCCCTCTTTAAAAAAAAAAAAAGTAAAGTGCGACTTTGACTCACTTCTTTTGATATTTTATTTAAAAGGTTGTTTTGCTGAGTACTAAATGAGTGTCTCGCACTAAGATTTGTTGATTTACTTACCCACAAGAATATTACAGACCACCGTGTTTAGACAAACATCCGGCAAACATTACATTAAATATTACATTAGAACTGGCACTAGAATTTTACTAAACCTTAACTAAGGCCGTTTAGGTGTAAAAAAGATAAAAGAATAATGCAACTTTGAAATCTTAGCAAGGAGAGATGCGGACCACAAGTATATTGATTCTCGCCGTACAGCCTAACTATAGAATAGTTAAAATGTGGCTTAAGTGCTGGTAAAGCTCAGTTCACCCCTACCAACTTTTCTTATCCAGAATCCATTCACAAAAGTTCCATAGAAATTAAATCAAAATTGTCATATCGACCAGCGATTAACAAACAAACAAGCTACTAAATTATCACTGGTCAATCCATGTGAAAACAAAGACGAGCTATTTTATGAATCTTTGTTTTAACCAAAATATTATTATTAGCATTAGTGGGATAAACGAAAAGAAATGATGTTTTATTTCTGTTTCAGATTCTGTTATATGAGGTATAACTTAAGCCTTCACATTGGTACATGCATATGCATCGTCGGCATCTATCTATACATATAATAAAACTGTAGAAATGTATATGTTTGTGCGCACATCACATAAAAACTACTGATCCTATTCGAATGCGGTTTTCAAAGACGTATTTGTCTTCTTTCATCTTAACATCTGGTGTATAAAACTTTCTCCCCCCAACCCTTTAACGGGGTGAGGAAAGAAATTTGTATACAAAAATAAACACGCCACGCGAACGACGGCGCGGGTACTTTGAAATAGAACCCAAAAATGTGGTTAGTTTTTTTTGTCTGTCTGTCTGTCTGTATGTTTGTGCGCGCACCACATGAAAACTACTGATCCGATTCGAATGCGGTTTTCACAGATGTATTTGTCTTCTTTCAACTTAACATCTGGTGTATAAAAATTTCTCTCCCATTCCTTAAATGGGGTGGGGTAAGAAATTTGTATACAACAATCACACGCCACGTGAACGACGTTGTGAGTACAACTAGTTTGACATAAAAACCCATTTTTTCATCCGTTATATATAAATGGATTTTAAAAATACTAAAAATACTTAGACACCCGAGAACGCTCCTGGGAAACTAAAAGCTGTCTAAACCTTATTAAAAAAAACTTCGTATTACTTATAAAGGAAATATTAACCGAACACTGCCGATTAAGAGGACACATGAAAAAACTAGGATTAGCAGATGAAACAAAATGCAGGTTCTGTGAGGTAGATGATGAAACCTTAATACATATAATCTCAGAATGCATTGCATTACGTAATTCTGGGGTCAGATACCTAGGGTCATACGAAATGAAAATATTAAGGCTAAGCCCATGTGCGTTGACGCTTGAAACAGGTTAATATTAGAACTAGTTGCTGAGTAAGTGTATAAGTCTCTTTTACATAATAAGAATGACAATTAATTCAGAAGTACAGGCGCAACAAATAAGTAATTTGTCCATCTATCCCTGAAAAACCTATATTAACGTTATATTTTCAATTTAAAACTGCATTCCACAAAAGAGATTACGTCATGTGCTACCAACAATGAATAAAATAATCGATTAACACAAAGGGTGCATGACCTACGCCTTAATAATAAGGTCTCTACCAGGTTCAATACCGGTAATATGTAATAATAATGACGTAAATTTTCATATTTTGACGGTGACTTGTTTTTTGTTTATAACTAATCTATACTTATAATAAATCTGTAGAGAGGTCAATTCTGTACATGAAATATATTTCCAAAATAACTATGAGGGGGTGATTAGGGATCGATACTGACGCCAAAAATGCAATTAGTAAAATTTTTGTCTGTCTGTCTGTCTGTCTGTATAACCGTTATAAAAACAGAAACTACTCGACGGATTTTAATGAAACTTGGTACAATTATTTTTCATACTCCTGTGCTGGTTATAGTATACTTTTCATCACGCTACAATCAATAGGAGCAGAGCAGTGAAGGGAAATGTTGGGAAAACGGGAGAAGTTACTCCATTTTTTAAGCTTCCGTCGCGTGTGCAACAGGGTTTTCACGATGAGTGGTATTATAAAGAGTACAGTTTGAACAACGAAGAATTTGTGATTGACAATCTTTAACACGATGATTTTCACCACACCTAGGGCAACATGAAGGTTTAGTACAGCTTTTGCATGACTAATTAAACGTTTTACAATTAAAACAACGACTTACCTCAACCGCAGCACATACTTTACAAGCATCATATCCAATAAAAATGTTACCTTACTGCATAACTCTACCATATGTCGATCTGTCAAGCAGCAACACAACCTAAAAAACTCTGGAATTATTTTTAGTTTGAGAGATTCACTTTAAAAACGATTGAGTTGAGCTCTCTTAAAATTTCTAGCAGAGTTTCTTTACTATACAATTTAGAAAATCCAACAACTCGAACTATTGAAGAAATACCTTAAAGTTTCCGTACCCCATACGATTCTGATAGTTTTTCCACCGCCAAGTGCTTAAATTTTCTTTTTTTTTTTCTGAATTTCTGCAACCAACCAAGAGAGATCCATTATTCCCTGGCTAAACCTTGGCTAACTGAAGTTTCAATTGAGAATAATCGATTTATTTAGCAATTACAAATTTGGTATGCTCATATGTTTGAGATTTTTTTTCGGAACCACCAGTAGGTACTGCAGGTTGCGTATTATTTTTGGTGACAGCAGCATAACTAGTAAGCGGTTTAATCATTTTGAAAGATGCATTAAGCTTGTCGTGAATTTGAGATAATAAATCCCTTTTAAAATCTTCAAAAGCAGCAGCAAGGGAAATGAGAGCCTCCTGTACTCGATCATTCACAAGCTCCTTCAATCGAATTTGGTCAACCGAAATGGTACTGCACCTCCATTTTAAGCCTGCTACCTCCAAAATTAAATTGGCAACATCAACCAATTTGTGCACACAGGTCGTATGTGAGACACTCTTGCATTCACAGCAGTACAGTTTTTTAATTTTTAAGTAAGGATTACTAGGAGAAAACCAGGAACGTATGCAAAAGTGGGTTTAAGGTGATCAATTGTTAGAAGACCGTTATAGATATAATTTGAAATTAATTTCCATAACGAAATTTTGAAAGCAGAAAAAAAGTTTATGAATCAGCTTTGGGAAAAACAAACTGTAGGTTTAATAGCAAAAAACCTTTTGGATGAAAATTCCGGCAAACACTTATGCTGTGATTGTAACTTACTTGACACTTATTTCGCGTACGTTTGACGAGAGATATTGGTTATGAGACAAGTCGAAAAAGCCACGAGGAAACAATAAAAAAGAAATTTGTTTAAGTTCCTGAATGTAATTTCGCACAGCACAAAAAGCAATTTTTATGAATACGCATATTTAGTATTATGCTTTTTCATAGTTTAAGAATCGATTTATTTATGATGTCTGTGAAATTTTTACACTAAGAAAAGATCCAAACAGATTCCTAATAAGTCTTCAAACAAGGATTCGTAATTACATGTTAAACTGTGATAATTCACACTCCGAATTTATTTTGTTTTCGTATGCTGGGATCACGTCTCTGACAGAAGATTTGCGCGAAGGTCATGTAGTGAAAAGTATGCAAAAGATTTTTCATTTCAAATCATAATGATTGCTGAGGTTACAGCCTGCATTATAAAGGTAACAGTTGAGTTTTCCTTAGTTCAAAAATTTATGAATTCAATTTGATTTTTTTCTGTTTAAAATTTCTAATATAAAAAAAACTAGAAAAAGCTTTTATTTAAGCCTTAATTATAGTCCATTATACATATATCTATAAGTACTTATAATAAATCTGTAGAGAGGTCAATTCTGTACATGAAATATATTTCCAAAATAACTATCAGGGGGTGATTAGGGATCGATACTGATGCCAAAAATGCAATCAGTAAAATTTTTGTCTGTCTGTCTGTCTGTCTGTATAACCGTTATAAAAACAAAAACTACTCGAAGGATTTTAATGAAACTTGGTACAATTATTTTTCATACTCCTGTGCTGGTTATAGTATACTTTTCATTACGCTACAATCAATAGGAGCAGAGCAGTGAAGGGAAATGTTGGGAAAACGGGAGAAGTTACTCCATTTTTTAAGCTTTCGTCGCGTGTGCAACCTTAATGGTTAAAGCTATACAGAAATCATCTTATATTTATAATTTGGAGGTCAACTGTGAACGGATTTTACCAAATTTCACCCAAAAGTGGAGTTGCGGGGGCATGAAAAATAAAAAAAAATAAAATTTAAAATCTATAAGTCCTACAGGTTTAAAGCTTTGCAAAATAGTTATGTTTATAATTTGGAGGTCAACTGTCAACGGATTTTACAAAATTTCACCCACAGGGGGGTTGCAGGGGCGTGAAAAAAAATAATTCTATGACTCCTACAGGTTTGACACTTTGCAAAATAGTTATATTTTACGAAAATCACCTACATGGGGGGTTGCGGGGGCGTAAAAAAAATTAAATTCTATAAGTCCTACAGTTTTAAAACTTTGCAAAACAGTTATTTTTATAAGTTTGAGCTCAATTGTGAATTGATTTTACGAAATTTCACGCACAGGGGCTTTGCGGGGGCGTGAAAAATAAAAATAAAAATTTTAAATCTATAAGTCCTACAGGTTTGAAACTTTGCACAATAGTTATTTTTATAATTTTCGAATGCGGTTTTCACAGATGTATTTGTCTTCTTTCAACTTAACATCTGGTATATTTTTATATAACAATCAACACGCCACGCGAACTACGTCGCGGGTACAGCTAGTATAAATAATAATAATACTCAATACCCAATGGAATGTGCAAATTGTGCCTAGCTCAGTCGTAGAGGGCAAGATACATAAGTTAAGTGAGTCGCGCCACCGACTTAGACCGTAAAAGTTCGAAACCCCTGTTTATAGACGGCACTGACTAATCCCAACAAAAGTAAACTAAAAATGTACATTAAATGGGCGACCCAAATAGAAAAACTAGAGTCTTAATTTGAATTCATTTATCATAGAAAACGAATGTAAATTACTCAAATACAAAGTAAAAAAAAAACAAATTACTTATCTGAAATATTAAACTAAAAAAAAAATAACAATGTAAACTCCAGTGTGATCACCTATTAGACCGATTATACTGATCAGTAATAGTCTTTGAATATAAAACTCATAACATAAAAAAATTGTCACGTGCAGAAATCGGCGTCAATATATTTAAAAGTTAAGTTAATGTTTCTACGCGATTGTTGGCCTCTAAACAAGGTTCTGGTCACCGCCGTTTGCCTTGACCAGTAGCGAGAGTATTTCTAGTGTTTAAACCGAAAATGAGCGACGCTTTTACTCTTTAAGCTAATAACAAAAATTTTGAATTGAGTAAATAAGTGCATCGATTCCTTTTTAATATTAATAATACATTTAGCTTAATGAATTCGATTTAATTTTAACATCATTTTGGAAATCAAATTAATATCTAGCAAGCCGTTTTTGCACAACGGAACACACTATTTCCCCTTCTATACTCACAAGTGTCATCGCGGTAAGGTATGCGGGAGATATCGTGATTTTAGCGCACCTTTTGCATTTCAACAATTGTACGAACACATCAGTATTACTATCGAATTAAGTGACGCCATTTTGTGAAGTTGAAAGTTCTCTTGGCAATATTTAAGCCATCCGTATGGGTTTTTAAACTTCACTTCCATATATTTTATCTAAGCCTCATTTTTGGTTATTCCTTTGTGGTATTTTTGAGTAGGCGTATAGATAACTCCATATTTTTGGGATATAATTAAATGGTGCTTTCTTCGTGTGATTGCTAAGGAGTTCGTTACGAAGAAGCGTGGACATCCGATTAAGAATCGAAATTTGCTATAGGTTGTTAGCGAAATAACATCGCAGATTAACTGCTTAACCCCAAATCTTAATATAAAAGGGGTTTTTGGACCTGGCGAACATTTGTTGTTTTTGGACCTGGCGAGTAAAATTGTTTTTGGTTCTGGCTGAAATCATTTTTGGTATTGGCTGAACTTTATTTTTGGACCTGGCAAGTGTATTGTAGTTTAGCTCACTACTGAGGAATCAACACCGAGCCTCACCATCCACAGAGCAGCAGGCTATTAACGAAAGCCTCACTTCAGATCTGCGGATAAACAGATAAGCCAAAAATCTAATTTTAGGTTAAGACATTGTAAAGAGTTGGCCTAACCTTTTTAAATATTGTTTTATTTTATAGGATTTATTAATTTTAAATCTTTATTATTGCGCTGGGTGATCACTCAATATTAAAACTGCCAAGTTCTTGGCCATATTTGCTGATATTATTATTATTAACTTTCTTGTTTGATTATATATTTTTTATATCTTGTAAATTACTCTGTTGGGTTTATTTTCGGTAATATAATTGATAGATCTAACTTTGTGTCTTACTCAGATCATCACCCACTTACCATATTTGTTATTCACTCAATTCTTTTCTTTTTTTTTTTTAATTAAGATTCTTAAATTTATTATTTATCTCCAGTAAGATAGGTCAGTGCCTGGAACATCAGGGGTTTCCGATTTGAACCGTTAAAATCGGTGGCGCGACTCACTTTTGTACATACCCTCTACGGCTGAGCTGGGCACAAATTTGCCAGTAGAGAAACCACTTACCCATCTTAACTGGAGTTGGAGATTTCAATTTAAACCATAAGTTTAATTTTTCAAAATTTTATTTTATTTTTACTAAAAGTACGTGGCAAAATCTATATACAAAGGGGACTTAAAATTAGCTTATTTCTTGTTCTTATGGTGTATTCGTCGGGACGACAGTAGTTCTCTAGATACTCAAAAGATAAAGCCTTAGTATTCGACTGGCAACAAAAACTCAAAAGCCAAGCTAAAAATATTATAAAAGTAAATATATAATCATTCAATAATACTAAACTTCTTAACAAGATTGGAAAAGTAATTGCAATTTTGTTGTCTTAATAACCTCTTAATTAATTAACAATTAATTAAGCGAAACAAATTTATAAAATTAGGTAGATTAAAAAAAGAAAAAGATCTGGTATTCATTATACAATAATTTACCTTATTTTATAAAAAAACAAACAATCATAAATCACATATATTTACTTAAGTATTTAAACGAAATAGAATACAGTAGGTGCACATATGCTACATGATAACAAATTAAATAATAATGTCGATATCTTTCCCAATAATTCTACAGGGGTTAAAGGTAGGTTTAAAAGTTATCGTCTACTTAATAAAAAAAAGGTATTTTCTACTGACCACGCCACATGAAGTAAATAGACTTAAAAACAAGTTACTCAACACCAAATGTAACTTTAACGAGCAGTAACCCGCTTGGTTACGATTAAGAAAAAGCTATGGGTTAAAGAAATCATTACCATCCAAATATGATGAAATTAAACATTAATAGATTTTAATTAAGAATTCAAGAAAGCTGACCCTAAATTTAGACGATTAAATAAAATTTGATCAGGTCCCTTTCAAGTCAAGCGCGTCACTTGTTAAAGTACACTGCAGAAATTGTCTTCCTGCAGTGGTCATAGGTCAAAAGAAGAATCTGTTATTCCCAATTGCGTTCCGAATAAATGACAGTAGTTCTAAATGACAACAGTTCAGGATAACCGTATCGTATTTAATAAAAGTGGTGATGGGAAACACGACTGAACTAATATCCAGTGTATGTGATTGAGTTATTAAATAAAAAGTGAAGAAAATTGGTATTGATCAAATTACAAATTTTAAGTATTACAACAGCATATTAGATGTTTATTAAGATTATTACAAACAAGAAGCATATTAAGTAAGGACGTTGGAATATTACAAAATTGGATGAAAAATGATTAAAAATTGACAACACATTGTGAAGCTGCGTAGCGTGGGGTTATGTTGACGATGTAAAAAAGGACAAAAATGTTAAATTTTTTACACAGTTATACCAGGCACAGGCATGGTCGTGCATAATTCAACATCGCGTTGACCATGAGGGTTGAAGTAACGAAGTCTTTTTTTCTTTGTAATTTTCTATATAGAGTTTTTTGTTTAAAACAAACTTTTAATTAATCTATTTTTACTTAATATAAATTTAAATTGACTTTTTTGAACACATGGTATACACCGTGTATTTAGTATCTCATCCACGTCCGTTGTATAAACAAAAATCTAGTAATAAATAGGCAACAGACGTTAGTATTGATAAGGTTTGTAAGCAATTTCTTATTACTTGTTTAATTGTTTTGTATTTTATTGTATTTATTATTCTTGTATTTTAATAATTTCATTTTTGTAGATTTCGTTCCTACCTATCCTTTGACCTACTCAAATCCTTATACAATCCATACTAACTGCTCGTCCAGACACCTTTAACGTACTTAAGTGTATAATAATTTTAGGTCATACTGATTGTAAAGAGACCTTATGACTCTTTGACCCCCTTATATATATAAAGTTAATCTATTTGTTATTCTTATTCCACTGTTTTTCTTGAACTACCACCTTACCCACGACTTACCAGAGAGGTAAGCGTGACATGGTGAAGGCGCCGGGGTAAGCGTGACACTATACACGCTTGTTTTCTTTACACACGAATAATATTAAATAAAATTTAATACTGTTTTTAATTATGTTTAAGATAAAATTGAAAGATCAAAATTTTATACACAATGGATAGAGCAGCAATATAAGAATGATAATTCAGATTCTAATACAAAATAATCCAAGGGATGAAATAAAAGACCATCATAACTCTCAAAACTCCTAGAACAAAGTAAAAAAATAGCTTAAATAAACATTTTTTTATAAACAAAAGAAAAATCTGTAAAATAAACATTACAAAAGTTGTTTTCTTTTATAACATTTAACATTTTCCAAAACGCACTCTATTTACAAGCTGGTGTAGAGCTATTTAATCCCATTAGATTATTTTGTTTTGGGTTTCTTAAAAGAGAAGTTATGCCACAAAAAAGAAACGGCTACAAATGTACATTAAAAAAAAAGAGTGTGCGTGTAACCTTTACGCGCGATTGAAGTAAAACTTGTTGACGTACGTATCGGAAAATAAATATTTAATTACAATTCAATCATATTTATTGCCTATATACCTTACAAAAAATGAGATGTTATATTTATATTAGAAATAGGAATTTGAAAATTATCATTATTTTTTATATATGAAATAATAGGTTTATGAAAACTAAAATGTGAAACATAGATTTTACTCTCTAAATAACATTAATGTATTTGAAACCGTTTGAAAATTTTGAAAATTTAAGCTCCTCCCATAGCTGAAATCACACCGTTACTTCCATCAGAATCTTCCGTTAGAATCTAACGTTAGAGTTACCCCTAGTCGCGCCTAAAGAAGTTTTGCTTTAATAATAGGTAAACACTATTAAAAATATACACATATTACGTTTAGAATGTGTGATTTTGTAGCTGTATCTACCTTATTGTAATACAACACAACACAAGAGCCTTCGATAGTTAGATAACCATTTCATTTTGTAGCATTTTATAGCATATTCCATAAAGTTTAAAATCCTGAGTTGAGTTTGTTTTCTTCAGTCCTACGAAGGATCTGTTATTGCTGGTAAAAGATCAGCCATCCTGACTAGTGGTTTTATGGCCTTTATGGCTACCTAACCAAACCTAAAATAAGTATAAGCAAGTGTTAAAACATGTCGAATATTATTATTTTATGAACAAAAACGTGCAACATGCTTCTTTACTATCGTAATATGTATGTATGTATATAAACTTACTTAATCAAATCATAATAAATGTCGCTGTCTCGTCTTTTTTCATTTTTCTTCAAATCTTTCTGGCGCTTATAATATGCCTTTTGACGTTCACAATTTCTTTTTAGCTCTTAGCTCCTTAAACCTATAAAACGAAAATAGCTAGGTATAAATAATAGGTATAAATAATTAGGAATAAATAGTGTAATTACACACCAAAAATAAAATGTATGCATACAGAGTAGGTACTCACTGTTTTCATTCAATATTTTTTCATCACTTTCTTCATTAATAAATCCACTTTGTTTATTCATATTTAATACAAACACTTTATACACAAATTTAAATTATTTACGCAATGTATTTTGGTTGACAAGATAACAAGCTGTCAATTCATACAATTACAGATTTAATTTCATTTAATATAGTAGGCAGAATCGCATGAGCGCAGCCAGGATTATTTTCAGGGAGGTGCATCTGCATCTACACACTATTATGATCTAATATATATAGAATGTAGAATGATTTGGACAACAACTGCGACGCCTTTAGTTTTTATTCAAACAATAATTTAATAAAAAAATATATAAATTTTCTGGTAAATTCAGGTATTTTCTTTCATAGCAGGGGGGTGCAAGCGCACCCTCTTGCACCCTGCTGCCGGCGCCCATGCAAAATCGTGTCAGTATTAGGTTTTGTTTCCGGTTTCTGTTATTAGAATGACGTCACGTCCGTTAGAATAACTTTTTTACTCCTAGTGTCGCTAAAGAAGTTTTACTTCAAAAATAAAAAATAAACATTCTTACCACAACTTTCAACATGATTAAAAAAATACATCATTAAAATAATGTAACACACAAGTTAATCCAGAAGTTAGGCTTTCTTTTTGGAGCACGGAAATATTTCTCTCCATCAAACTTAGCTACTCTTCACAGACTCCAAATAAGACCTAATCTTGAATACTGTTCGAATGTATGGGGATCAGCGGCTCCGTCAAGGTTTAGAGTTCTTGATGCAATACAAAGAAGAGCAGTTCGATTAATAAACGACGCCAGTATCACCAAAAACCTAGCCTCATTGTCCCACTAAAGAGCAGTGTCTGATCTTTCCCTGTTTTACCGATACTTAAGCGGATTATGCTCAGATGAACTGTGGTCTATAGTGACTCCAGTAACCAGACCAATTAGAGCAACTTTTATACTGTTCAGTACCAGACATTGAGAACTAATCGATTCGATTGCTCCTTTATCCCCAGGGTCTCCAGATTGTGGAACGGCTTACCTTACCACGTCTTCCCCACTCGTCCCAACTTGGAGTCCTTTAAATCTCAAATTAATAAATTGCCTCTTCTTTCCCAATAAATGTATTCGGTAGTTCTATACCTACGAGGACATCCTTAAATAAATTTAAAAAAAAGTAAAAATATATAACCGATGGGTCAACTGTCAAAAAACATTTTTTAATTTCCAGCGATACGAAAAATGGAAAATTTTTACACGTAAAAATATTTTTGGTTTTGTTACGCATTAAAAAAATTATTTTTTGTCCTTATCCTTCGCTAACAAAAGTATTAATATCTTGTTTCGTTTGCTTTCAATATAAGCTATTACTTTGGCAAATATTCGCACATTGATGTTTTCATGTTTGTTTAACTTGGATTTAAGCTTCAAAATTGTTAATTTTTTTTTTCAGATAGTTTAAAATTACATTTTCTAGCAACTTTTTAACATTATTTGTAAGGCACCAGTTACAAAACTGTATTATTATTTATAAAGCATGTAGTTAGCTGTCTCCACAATAACAATAAATGGGATAAAAATGTTATCAAAAATGCTTAAGTATCCAGTTAATTTAATTTTTAATAGGTTATTATTTATAAAAGTTATAGAAAAAATATTGTGTGTTTTTTAATAGAACATTCCAGTGAATTTTGGGCCTTGAACAATGGATCCGGGTCAATAAGAAATAACTTTTTGCAATTAAAAAAACACTAAACTTGCGCCCTTAATACAAAAATGTTGTTTTTTGTAAATTAATAATAAAACAGTTTTGAATTGCTGCAAATCAATAAATTAGTTAAACAATTGACAAACTTAGTCTTTTCAATGCTATAAATTTTAGTATTTTAGCTTAAACAAAAAGACAACGCTACTGTTAATATTCTTTTTATAGTTTTTTATGACATTTTGTTTTATGTTATTTTTTTTCTGTTTGGATGGTTAATGTTATTTTTAATGTTTTTTTACAGATATTAATATTTACAGAAACCAAATTCAATGTAATAAAAGTTCTTCCTTCTTAGATTAAATAAATATTTTCCCGAAACAATACCGTAATAAAAGATTTATTATTATTTATTCCTATTTAAAAATTACGTTCCTTTTTCCTTTTAAAGTGTGGTTTTGCAAAACTGAAACGCTTTACAACACAAATTAGTTTGCAACACAAAATTTATTCCACCCGATGTATAATCATCCCGTGTTACTAGCTCTTAAATTGTCGGGTAAAGAAGGTCCCTTGTCATGTTTAGGGTGGAAGCATGACGCTTCTCTTCTGTAATAAACTATTCATTTCTCTTCAATTTTTCTTTATTTACCTTTTACGTACGAGTAAATAGGTATTGTGTACTCAGATATATGCTTGTTAAAAAGTTGTTTTCGAATTGTAGTAAAGTTGTATTTTTAAGTTAAGGATCTTAAAAATCCATTAGAAACATTTCAATCATGAAATTTACCATAGAAAAGCTGGACTCGGGAGTTTTGAAACGTACTTTTATGCGATTATTTTACCGTAAAGTTTCCAGACAGTTGCAAAAAGAATTTTGCCTTCAAGCAGTTTTATTATTCCACATCCAAGAATGTTGGAAAATAAAGTTACGGTAATGTGAACCGTTTTAATGTCCAGTTTTCTTAATTACACTTGTTTCATTTCCTTCAAAGAAACAGCCAAGTTTAATTAATAGATAAGTCATTTGACCAAATATTGAAAACACAGTTTTTTCTGAAATCGCTTGGAAATGTCTAGTTTCTCGGATCAAATTCAAGCCGCAAAATACACTATTCTTGTATTTTAGTCCGTTACTGGGCAACCAACTGTACGGGAATATTTTTTCTCCACGACCATTAGTCAATGTAATAATTCCGACTTCATTTTTAATAATAGAAAGTGTTCATTCTCACTCTTGAGATAGAATATTCAATCTGAAACACTAAACATAGATTGCCCTGCGAATTTTAAAACTGTCACTCAGTTTGTCAATGCGACGTTCTAATTGTTTTGCTACATATTTCAATTTAAATAAACAGAATTATTACATGGTCGGGGAGAAAATACAGTCTGTTACACGGTTAGAATGAAAATTCGATAACTCGTGGTTCCTCTCGCTCGCTACGCTCGCATTCGGAATTCTCCACTCGTATCGAATTTTCATTCTAACTTTGTTACAGAATATACTATTCCGTACCTGTGTACGGGAATATTTTTTTTCTACAAGCATGCGTAAAACAACACTTTCCCGCACGTATTTTTTTTTATTAATTAGAGATGTTTTCCGATAACCTTTTTGACAAATTATTGTATTATTATCTTTATCTTGTTGGACTACATACAAATAGTAAACAAAATTAAAATTATTTTACATAAAAATAGGGATTTTTAAAATGTTTGTTTTTAAAAAAATCATAATTTATTAAATCACCCCTGTAAACCTTACTCAAAGCAACAACAAACTCACCTGTTTAAGTAGGGCTGCTATAGCTACAGTCGTGTATTTATTGACACTATGAAAGATTTAATTGTCACAATCGCATCTTTTCAAGTATCTAAATAATTTTCGAGGTGATTTTGCTTGTAGAAAAAATATTGATCCTAACTTTTGCGGATATTAACTTTCCGCACTTGTTAGGATAATAACTATTCCGTACATGTGTACGGGAATAATCCATAAAACGTATATAAGCAAATTCATATTTAGCGTCTTGATTTTATTTGGCAATAAATTTAAAACCACATTAGTAGCAGTGTTTAGTAACTCTGGAGGCGTTTTGCACCTCTGGACATCATCGTCACTCTCTATGTGTATCACGTAGGAAAAGCAACTTCCCGGACTCTCAATGTTTGTTGGCCTCGGCTAGACGCCTCGGCCAACAATTTACATTGTCGTCCGGGAATGTATCGCTTTTCCTACTAGATACACAATATACTATTGTGGAATAAGTATGTATCACTAATAGTCTATCATTAAATTTTTACTAATTTTCTTGACAGCATACCTAGCGCTTTTGGTTAGTGAGACAGTCAAGGAGAGAATTATAGAATTACCCGAAATTTACATTACTTAAAGTAGAAAGCTAATGATTAGTTAATATACAAAAGTCAAATTACAAGTAGGCAACATTGCGCTGTGTGTAGAATTAGCGTCACTAGTCTGTTAAACTTTTTTAATTAACAAGAACCATCTGCTGTCTTAGGGCTGTCAAAAAAAAATCGAGAAAAGTCTATCCGAAATTCATGTTGCCATTTATTTAAAGAAAATATTCACACTTAATATTCAGATTTCTTTATTATTCTTCTGTTATTGCTTCTAAGAAAAGCACTTCAGTTTACATAAATTCGGAAAAAAATAAATAGAAATACTAATAATAAAAAACTGGGTAATTTAATTAAAACAAAAATATTTTTACAACAGCAAAATAGCATTTTATAATGCATTTGTTATGTATTAAAACAAGCACATTCAATATATGAATGTATTGTAACGAGTTATCCGAATAAGAAAAGGACCTTTACATGAAAGACTGTCTAGGTTATTCGCAAATGTTTTCTCTTTCTAGTGTGTACAGCTTAGGCTCGATTTATGTTTCGCCTACATTCTAGATGTTCATTTGTTCTATATAAGGGGATGTATAGGCAGTTAAGGAAAGTTCAAATATTAAAAATAGTTCATTGTATTGTCAATCAGTTTAGAGTTCTGTGTATCTTAAGAATTTTGTAAATAAATTGTGTTAAAGCCTCCATAAGGGTTTCAAATTGGTGTATGGTGTGGAGTGAAGATACAAGAATGCCTAAAAAAAAGAAAAATAAACTATTGGTGTCTGAGCTCAGAAGAGAGCTCAAAGAATTAGAGCTGGAAACTACTGGGACCAAATCCGTATTGTTGAAGAGGCTCCGTAAATACTACCTAAGTAACAATTTGGACCTTGATAATGTGGAGTTCGAAGACCCAAATCAAAAAGCGAATTCTGAACTAGCCCAACAACTGTCTCAGTTGTCGCAACGAATGACAAGCCTGCAAGAGGGGCTATCCAGTCAGATGAGGAGCCAGCAAGAGAAACTATCCAGTCAAATGAGGAGCCAGCGCAAAGCTATATCCCAGCTATCGCAACGAATGACCAGCCAACAAAAAGACCTACTCGCTACGAATCACAAGCCAACAAGAGGAGTTATTTAGTCAGAGAAGAAGCCAGCGCGAAGATATGTCCCAGCTATCGCAACGGATGTATACCCTACCAAAAGAGTTAGCTAGTTCCTGCTCGCAGCAAAATCGCATCTGCGCTCCGAAATCTGCACTGTTCGTGATGAACAAAATCAACAAGTCGCCAGCTTGCGAGACGAGCAACATCAGCATGTCGCTAACCTGCGTGACGAGCAAAATTAGCAAGTGGTCAACTTGCGAGAAGATATCAACCAGCAAGTGCAGTCCGAGATAGGAAAACTTAAACGAGAACTGGAAGCTTGTCGCCGAAACCAAGCAATCCACCACGGCGACGAAGATGCAGAAGGGATGGAAACCTGCCACGTAGACGTCGAACGCCGAGGAAACGATGATTCGACCCAGGTACGAACGACGGGAAGACTTCCTGGACAAATTATCTTGAGCAATTTGCCGCAGCTGCCAGAGCGAATGGATGGTCATCTCAGGAGAAGGCATAGGCGAGGCTTTAGACGTCTTGCATTCATTGACACCCGATGAAGCTGACAACTTCGAGTTATTGGTGAATCGTCTAGAGATGCGTTATGGTCAAACTCATCTACAACCGGTATACCGAATGCAGTTGAAGAGCCGAAAGCAGAAAAATGGAGAAATTATACAGGAGTTCGAGACAGAAGTGGCAAGAATGGTACGGTTTGCATATCCAAATTCAGCGAAGGATTTCCTGGAGTGCCTGGCGGTCCAAACCTTTACCGATTGTCTTTGAGACGTTAAGTTGCAGCGGGCTGTACGATTGGCGCGGCCGAAGTCTCTTGTGGACGCTTTAACCATTGTCCTGGAGTTTAATGTGGCGGCGGAGGCCTCACGGGGAGTTTCTCGACTAAGGGAAGTCACCGGTAACTACGACCATGCCGTTTATTTCGTTAGCGACGTCGAGGCGGTAGTGGAGAGATTAATGAAGTTATCTCGAAAAAGAAGGCGACCAGTGAGATGCTGGAACTGCGGGTAACTAGGCCGTATAAGTAATACTTGCCCACAAAAAGAAAAATCTCCTGCTAAAGTACCCCAGCAGCAAGAAAACTAGAACGGGTCGACTCCTGGGGGGCGACATCGACCCCAAACAATTCAGAAGGCCCTTAGACCATTAAATTGGCAACTCTGCGATACCACGGGGCAGCTTATATGTAGATGGCCTCATTGACGGAAAGAACTTCAGCATGCTGGTTGACACTGGAGCTACGAACACTATTATCCGACCAACCATCATTATGCGGAAAAAGATGTTGCCTACCAGTTGGAGATTGCTTACCGCTACCGAAGAATCTGCAAGAGTTTACGGTGAGATGCAGGTGACACTACAGTTTCGTTCAACCTCTCTTGTTCACTTGGTGCTGGTGGCTGACGTTGACGAAGATTTTGTTCTGGATATGGACGTTATGCTCCACTATGGTTTCCATTTGGATGTATACCGACGTATGCTTCGTACGGGTAATGAAGAAATGTTCCTGCATCAAAAACAAGTTGAGGATGACTCCATTAACGTAATCGATGATATCGAACTTCCGGCGAACTGCGAATGTGTCGTAACAGCGCGGTTGGATAGACTGGAGCCGGATGGAGCCCCAGCCACGATAAAGCCAAAGAACCAGGATTATGAATTGGGAAAAAGACTCCTTGTTGAAAAGACTCTTGTTAGATCTGCCAAAGAGGTACCCATCTGAGTCATTAATTTTAACGATTATCTAGTTCTTCTCCGAAAGGACACAGAAATGGTAACTTTAGAGCCGGTAACAGCCGTTATTCACAAGGTAAACGTTATGGAAACAGATAAGACCAACGGAATCGAACAATTAATAAAAAATTAGATCCGTCTTTGTCAAAATTACAAAAGAAAGAGGTAAGAGACATACTTTACTGTTCAAAACCTGTATTCAGTACTAAAAATAAACTTGGAAGAACTGATGTTGTCCAACATAAAGTTGATACTGGCGATGCACGTCCGAGTCGACAGGTACCCCGACGGCTGCCCCAAGTTAAAAAGGAAGAAGCAGACAGAGCCCTTAAAGAAATGATTCAAAATGGCATAGTCGAACCATCCAGTCGTCCGTCGGCTTCTCATGTGGTATTAGTAAGAAAGAAAGACGAATCGATGCGGTTTTGTGTCGACTATCGAAAGCTTAATGACGCCACTAATAAGGACGACGCTTTGGCAGGTTCTACTTGGTTTTCTAACTTGGACCTTAAAAGCGGACACTGGCAGGTTAATATAAATCCTGCAGACAAAGAAAAGACTGCCTTTACCAGTAGATCAGGGTTATGGTAATTCACGGTCCGTCCGTTTGGCCTCTGTTATGCTCCTGCGACGTTTGAACGGCTAAGGGAAAACACCCTCCAGGGTTTGTCATGGGAAACTTATGTCTAGTTTATCTAGATGACATCATTATAATGGGCAAGACCTTTAAAGAACAATTATCCAACCTGGAAGAAGTCTTTAAAAGATTACAGAAAGCTAATCTAACAACAAATGTTAAGAAACGCCACTTGTTCCAGAGTCAGGTCAACTATTTAGGATATAACGTAAGCAAGGATGGCGTTGATGTTGACCCCGCTAAGATTCAAGTTATTCAAGAATGGCCAATCCCTATCGACAAACATCAGCTCCGAATTTTCTTGGGTCTTTGTTCCTATTACCGACGGTATGTCAAGAATTTTGGAGACATCGCCAAACCTTTGACGCGTTCGACAGAACAAGACAAGTCGTTTCGTTGGGATAAGAAATGTCAAAAGGCGTTTAAACTATCAAAGAAACAGCTGACGTCAGCCCCTATTCTTGCTTATCCACTACCTGACGGTAAGCTTATTCTAGACACTGACGCCAGCAATGTGGAAATTGGAGCCCTCTTGTTACAGCTACAAGATGGTAAAGAAAGAGTGGTTGGTTACTTTAGCAAAACTTTATCGAAAGCTGAAAAGAGCTACTGTGTAACTCGGCGGGAACTGTTAGCAGTTGTAAAATCCGTCAAGCAATTTTACAAATATCTGTATGGCAGAAAATTTTTAATTAGAACAGACCATGCCAGCTTAAAGGGGCTACTTATCTTTAGGAACCCAGAAGGACAGATAGCAAGATGGCTCGAAAAACTGCAGGAATATGATACTGAAATCGATCATAGACCTGGAACAGGATATCGTAATGCTGATGCACTTACCAGAAGGCCATGTCAACCTGATTGCCCCCATTGTACCCGCTTGGAGCAGAACAAAGAAAAACTTGCATTAGTTTAGGTTGTGCCAGAAGACTGTAGCATGTCCAAAAAACTCTATGCAAAAGATTTTTATTTTTTATTATTTTTTCTTACCTAAGCCGACCCTGATCATATTACCTTCCAGAAAATTCTCGACTTTAACGGACTTTAACCGTCAAAACTATCGATTTTTTTAGACCGACCAATCAAATCTGGTGAATAAGGTCATGCGGCGTAAGTGGGGTAGTTTGAAGAGACGCGGGTTACTTTTTACCGGGATTTAGAATTCAGTCTAGTTTGGGTCTCTGTGCTGGCAAGTCATTTTGTACAACCCCTAGATTCAAATACCGGCAAATTTCCTTTAGATTTTCAAAGAATTACTTGCTATTTAGTGTTTCTAATTAAGTTAAAGTCAGTGAGTGAGTGTGGAACCTCTCTGATGAAAAAGCTGTCTTGTATTACCGAAGAATCACTAGATTCTACTGTACCGTATAAATTGGGTGTGGCCCCATTTAATTCTCCTATCTAGGAAACAAACTGTAAGTCTTTTAATATAATTACTATTTCTTAACTACCCGAAAAAGTTGGGATACCATTTATTTCTTTGGCACAAAAACTTAATTGTGATCCACCTGAATAATATCCAAGTGTGGGTAATTAACGTAAGAAGTGCTCATAAAATCCACAGTGAAACCGGTTTTTATAAAAAACCCGGTACCTTATCTACAAACTCCTAAAGTTTGCAAATTTCGAAACAGTTCGTCGCCTACATGTTTCAGTTATCAGTGAAAGCGTTGCGCAGAGTCTGATTAAATATTTTTGTAACACCTTTATGGTAAATTTTTGGTTTCTTAATGTTTATCTTAATTTAATTGTTTTAATATAAATTATTATTTGGTACCCCCCATCTTTTACTCGAGTAAAAAATCTTTTAAGCTAAAAGTGATTTACTATTTTTTTATTAAATTTTGATACTTTTCAATTTCTTTTTCACATCACATTCTGCTTAAATGGGTACACAGAAATAACAATATAAAAATACTTAGCTGTTATTCAATGTGTAATATTGTTTCTATATGTGATTAAACACTAATGTGTTTTACTGTATTTTACCTTATTTCATTTGTTGATATTTTATATGTCTATTTGTTTCGTTTATCTGTTTGACTTATTACTACACACAGTAATAAATATTGTTTATTGTTTATTTATATGTTTTATTTTCTGACCTGGTGTAAGTTATTCTGATCTAATCTCATTAACAACACGAATGAGACGTATTTCACTCATAAATCTCAGCTTTTGAACTGATTAAAATATATAGAGCTGTTGTGATAAGTAAGAACAAAAAGTAAGTATAACTTTCTCTTTCTAGTTTTTCTAATAAAAGTGTTTAATTTAAAACTTTAACCAGAACATCTACCGGTTTACTCAATTTTACCGCATCTTATCTTATGTCCCTTATATCTTTCTTATTTTAACTTTATCTACAACATCAGATAAATCATTTTATCCAACATCTATATTTAATATTTTTTCCATCTGGGTTTCTTATATTTCCCCCATCTTTATGATAAAAAAATAAGTGGCGCCCATTTACCTTCCCCTTTTTCCATCATTTCTCTCATTTTCTCTTTAGTCCCTTTTAAATTCTTATATCTTTTCTTTTCCTAGTAAATATATCCCGTTATATCTTTCCAATATTATATCATCTAGCTCGTTCGAATCCACGCTCGCTCTCCTCCTACCCCCTGAGTGCCGTTCGCATTGGTTAGCCTCTATAAACGAGCATTTAACATCACTTGAAGAAAAAAGAGGTTACACTTAAATGACACCCACGACGTGGGGCTTGATGATAAAATCCCTATTTTTCCGACAATAAAATTACACACTTTTAATATCGACAATTTCCGTTACTTTTTCTTATCACAATGGCCAATTTTGAAGTAAATTTCTTAACTGCGGTTGAAATTATTTAAGTACCTAAGATCAGAAGAACAGCCACCACCAGGAAAATAGAGGATAAAAGAAAGTCCTCAAAAGAATGTTAACTAAAGAAACAAATGGTACAGTAACATCAGTAAATATTTTTTTCGTCTATCTTTTTCGTATCGTTAACAAACATAAATTAAAAGACTGGCTTTAACATGGAACTACTTATGTCGGCACATCTTTTCTTTCGACCATTTTCTTCTTCATTCCTTTATCGATGGTTTCATAATTTTCCTAGAAGAATTTTTTTTTGTTTTTCTACTCCTTATCGTATTTTATCTAAAAGAAAATAATTGTTTATTTTTCTACTCCATATCGTATTTTACCTAAAGGAAAAATAATTTTTATTTTTCTATATTTTTTTGTATTTTATCTAAAGGAAATTTTTTATTTTTCTACTCTATATCGTATTTTACCTAAAGGAAAAATAATTTTTATTTTTCTATATTTCTTTCTCGTATTTTATCTGAAGGAAAATTTTCTTAATTTTCCACTCTCTATCGTATTTTTTCTACAGGAAAATAATATTCATTTTTCTACTTTTCTTGTATTTTATCTATAGGAAAATCTATTTTATTTTTCTACTTTTTTTCGTATTTTATCTAAATGAAGATAATTTTTTATTTTTTTTCTACTTTCTACCGTATCTTATTGAAAGAAAAATATTTCTTATTTTTCTGCTTCCTACCGTATTTTATCTAAAGGGAAATATTTTTCATTTCTCTAATTTTTTTTCTGCATCTTATATTAGGGGAAATAACGTTTCGTTAAATTTTTGGTTACCGTTTACCATCTATCTCTATCCCTCTACTTAACCAATGTTTCTCTATACGGTTATAAAAGTGGAGTCCACATGACAAATATCTCTGTATTGTCCCAGCGTGGAAGATTTGTTTTTTACTTGAACTGTCGTACGGTTGTATTTTTTTTCTATAAGAAAATATACAAATCACTTACCTATCGTTTATCGTACCAAGGATTCACATTAAGGATTCCAGACAGCGTTTCCTTTTTGCTTCCTGGGTTTTCTACGTAACAACAGCATGACCGCCATTGTTATCGTTTACCTACCGTTCAAGTGTACTAACACTTGAAATTATCTTACCGTAAGTGAAAACATTTTTCACTTAACTACCGTTTACCAGCTCAAGTGTATTAACACTTGAAATTATCGTTTTGTAAGTGAGAACACACTTCGCTTAACTACCGTACCGTTCAGTAAAAACTATCACTGTTTATATGTCTCGTTATCTCCCCTAGTTTCTTCATTAAGCTTGAAATTGACACTCCAAAGCCTTATGTCTCTGATTCCGATGATTCTTCTGAAGATGAACTCTCCGAATAGGAACGAATGTTTTTTTGTTTTCTTAGAAGTATCCGTACAAGCTTTTCTTTTTATCTCCCCTGTTTTATTACCTTTTCTCTTTTTAACATCTCACCCTGACTCAACTGTAAATATGTTTCGTTATCTCCTCCCCGTTTGGGAGGCGGGAATATAAAGAATACCCCCAAAGTGTTAAACTGCTTGTCGTAAGAGGCGACTAAATGGAACCCCTTTCCCTTTTCTTTTTCGTTCAAACTCCATACTTCTCGTTAATCTCCTCCCCGTTTAGGAGGCGGGATTATGTAGAATACCACTAAAGCGATAAACTGCTTGTCGTAAGAGGCGACTAAGTGCAACCTTCTCCCTTTTCTGTTTTGTTCAATTTCCTTATGTCTAGTTAACTTCCTTAGCTATATGTTTCTCTATGTCCAACTTTTATTTTTCGTTTAAGTGTATTCAGACTTATACTTATCGTTTATCTATCGTTTAAGTGTATTACCACTTGAACATTTCATCTCGAAAGGGAAAATACTTTTCTCTTACCTACCGTTTACCTACCTAATAAGTACCTTAACACTTATCTCTATCGTCTCGAAAGTAGAATTTACTTTCCCTCATTTACCGTCCATTTACCTAATAAGTGTATTAACACTTGTTTTTATCGTACCGAAGGAGAAAATATGTTTCTCGTAACTACCGTTTACCTACCTTATGAGTGTTTTAACACTTGTATTTTTTTTCTTGAAGGAAAAAATAGTTTTTCCTTTATCTACCGTTAACCTACCGTATAAGTGCGTCTGCACTTGTGAATTAATTATCGTATCGTTCAGTAATATCTATTACTGTTTTATGTTTAGAAAACATTTTTTTATTACCTTATTTCTCGTTCATCATCCATAAACTACTTGTTATCTTTGATATGGATATAAGACGGTTATCGTACATTAGTGGAAGACACATAAAAATTTTTTTTGAAAAATTTTTTTTGAAAATTTTTTTTGAATTTTTTTGAAAGTTTTTCAGTTTTTTTGTTCTTTCATACAATTTTATACCTTTACATTTCATGGTTTAAAGAACTTTGATCCGCCACATGACTACTATTGGAATCACTTTACTTTTTTTGACTAACAAAATTCAATCTTAACTACTTCTTCTGGAATTTTATTTTGACCTTGCAATTTGTCACGAGAGATAAGCCTAGGAAAGCCGTAGGGAATTCTTTCCGGCAGTGGGTCTGTTGAGATTGTAAGGAAGACAGATAAAATTTCTTTCTCCTCTCTTTCTTTTCCTCTTTTACTTACTCTATTTTTTTTCTAGCTAGGATTGAAGACTGTAAGGATAATTTGTTTTTAAGATTTGTTAGATTCCTGTTAATGTCTCAGTGTGATCTATAACCTCAAGTTTTTTAATTAAATGTTTTCAATGAGAACTATATCTTAAGTAATTACTGTTTTCTTCTCTTCCTGACTGCATATTTGGTGATATCCTTAATATCAACCAAGCAGGACGGAACTTTTCCAAACATCTTTTCAGATGTTAACGTATCACGTACTTACCTTGACTGTCGGATTTAATGGAGCCGGTAGGCTTATTAGATTCCTAATTATAACTATCGTCCGTGTTTCTTTCTTCCTTTTCAAAATTAATATTAACAGTTTGGTTTAAATTCAGCTTTTTTTTTTATAGGAGTTCCTAAAAAGGGAAATACGCGTTGTGCCTCCTATGGGAAATTTTACTTATGGGAACATAGCATTCTTTACTTTCTTCCTTGTGTGTGTGAATGTAGTGTGTGTCCTGACATCTTATGTCAAGGGCAATATAAATACTTTTTTTGTCGATTTGCATTAAAGATACCACTTAGTGCTGCCCGTCTAGGCCGAGCTGTACACTTTTTTGTTTCCGTGCAGAAACTTCGGAGTAGACCTGTTCCCGATCACTTTGTGACCTTCCGGTTGGCCGGTACCGTTTATAAAAATCTGGTCACATAGTATCGAAGATCTATTGATCTGATACATTTTACCTACCTTGTGGTTCTTCAAACTCTCGTGTAGTTTCACTTGTATATTAATGCACTAATGAATAGTGTGAATATTATATCGCATTCAATAACTGACACTAATACCCCAATTTTACCTAGATAGGTGTCGTTCTCGTTAAGATCGCTTTTCTACATCGTGATGTTCACTGCCTTTATCAGCTTCAGTTTTTTAAACACACTACTGTTGTTCCAACCATAGCTTATCTTTCTTTAAAAACTGTTTTCTACCCAGTTTTTTCTCTTCGGAAGGGGCTGTGTAGCATGTCCAAAAAACTCTATGCAAAAGATTTTTATTTTTTTTATTTTTTATTATTTTTTCTTACCTAAGCCGACCCTGATCATATTACCTTCCAGAAAATTCTCGACTTTAACGGACTTTAACCGTCAAAACTATCGATTTTTTTAGACCGACCAATCAAATCTGGTGAATAAGGTCATGCGGCGTAAGTGGGGTAGTTTGAAGAGACGCGGGTTACTTTTTACCGGGATTTAGAATTCAGTCTAGTTTGGGTCTCTGTGCTGGCAAGTCATTTTGTACAACCCCTAGATTCAAATACCGGCAAATTTCCTTTAGATTTTCAAAGAATTACTTGCTATTTAGTGTTTCTAATTAAGTTAAAGTCAGTGAGTGAGTGTGGAACCTCTCTGATGAAAAAGCTGTCTTGTATTACCGAAGAATCACTAGATTCTACTGTACCGTATAAATTGGGTGTGGCCCCATTTAATTCTCCTATCTAGGAAACAAACTGTAAGTCTTTTAATATAATTACTATTTCTTAACTACCCGAAAAAGTTGGGATACCATTTATTTCTTTGGCACAAAAACTTAATTGTGATCCGCCTGAATAATATCCAAGTGTGGATAATTAACGTAAGAAGTGCTCATAAAATCCACAGTGAAACCGGTTTTTATAAAAAACCCGGTACCTTATCTACAAACTCCTAAAGTGTGCAAATTTCGAAACAGTTCGTCACCTACATGTTTCAGTTATCAGTGAAAGCGTTGCGCAGAGTCTGATTAAATATTTTTGTAACACCTTTATGGTAAATTTTTGGTTTCTTAATGTTTATCTTAATTTAATTGTTTTAATATAAATTATAATATGGTACCCCCCATCTTTTACTCGAGTAAAAAAATCTTTTAAGATAAAAGTGATTTACTATTTTTTTATTAAATTTTGATACTTTTCAATTTCTTTTTCACATCACATTCTGCTTAAATGGGTACACAGAAATAACAATATAAAAATACTTAGCTGTTATTGAATGTGTAATATTGTTTCTATATGTGATTAAACACTAATGTGTTTTACTGTATTTTACCTTATTTCATTTGTTGATATTTTATATGTCTATTTGTTTCGTTCATCTGTTTGACTTATTACTACACACAGTAATAAATATTGTTTATTGTTTATTTATATGTTTTATTTTCTGATCTGGTGTAAGTTATTCTGATCTAATCTCATTAACAACACGAATGAGACGTATTTCACTCATAAATCTCAGCTTTTGAACTGATTAAAATATATAGAGCTGTTGTGATAAGTAAGAACAAAAAGTAAGTATAACTTTCTCTTTCTAGTTTTTCTAATAAAAGTGTTTAATTTAAAACTTTAACCAGAACATCTACCGGTTTACTCAATTTTACCGCATCTTATCTTATGTCCCTTTTATCTTTCTTATTTTAACTTTATCTACAACATCAGATAAATCATTTTATCCAACATCTATATTTAATATTTTTTCCATCTGGGTTTCTTATATTTCCCCCATCCTTATGATAAAAAAATAAGTGGCGCCCATTTACCTTCCCCTTTTTCCATCATTTCTCTCATTTTCTCTTTAGTCCCTTTTAAATTCTTATATCTTTTCTTTTCCTAGTAAATATATCCCCTTATATCTTTCCAATATTATATCATCTAGCTCGTTCGAATCCACGCTCGCTCTCCTCCTACCCCCTGAGTGCCGTTCGCATTGGTTAGCCTCTATAACCGAGCATTTAACATCACTTGAAGAAAAAAGAGGTTACAAGACAAGAGTTGGGGGAGCAACAAGAAAACGGAAAAAGATTCGGGAATGGAAAAGAATGGACCGTCGTCCGTTGTGGAGAGAGATATCCTCATCCCCTCCTGCTTTAAAGGCATATTGGGCCCAATGCAACTCTTTAATTTTGAACAGTGGGCTCCTTCAAAGACTTGTAATATACACAGAGGGCACAGAAACAAGGAAACAAATAGTGGTGCTGTACCAGAAATTGTAAAACAGATACATAATGATAGTTCTGCAAGACATCTAAATATCACGAAAAAGCTGCACAAGGTTCAAGATAGATTGCTCTAACGATGTTAAAGATTGGTGTCGTAAATGCAACACATGTGCTGCCAGTAATGGTCTGCATCGAAAACCGAAGGCGGAAATGCAGCAATACCTGGTCGGAAGTCGTTTTGAAAGAATCGCAGTAGATGTATTGGGGCCACTTCCACAGAGCGATGTAGGAAATAAGTACATCTTTGTTGTAATGGACTACTTCACTAAATGGGTTTAAGCCTACGCAGTGCCCAATCAGGAAGCCACCACTTTAGCAGGTAACTTAGTTAAAGAATTCATACGCCGTTTAGGAGTAGGTACCACTAGAATTACATTTAGACCAAGGGAGAAATTTTGAGAGCAAGCTGTTTCAAGAAGTTTGCCAAAGATTAGTCATCCACAAAACGAAACGGCGATGCACCCTTAGTCTGATGGTATGGTGGAACGAATGAATTGGACTATAACCAACTACCTGTCAAAAGTGTTGTCAGAGGGATTAGGATCGACATATTTCATTATTTCTAATGGCAATTCGATCGGCCGTTAACAAATCAACTGGCCAAACGCCTGCGAAGGTCTTGTTCGGTAGAGAAATGAGGCTACCATGTGACTTGGTGTTTGGTTGTAAACCTGGTGAAGTGGCACGTGAAAAATATATCGCCGATCTTTAGAATCGAATGGAAAATATACGCAACTTGGTTCGTGGGAAACTTCAATTGTCTAGTGATCGGATGAAGAGTTACTATGACACGCGGTCAATGGAAAAGCGTTACCAAGTTGGAGATTTAGTCTGGCTCTATAACACCCGACGGCGACAAGGAATTTGTCCTTAATTAGAAAAGAACTGGGAAGGTCCATACACCATCAAGAACAAGATTAACGATGTTATTTATCGGATCGTAAAAATTCCCACAGGGGAACCTGTCGTGGTCCATCAAGATCGGTTGGTGCCTTACCAGGGAATCTACAGTGGAGGTGTGCAGCAGCTCTAAGAAGATGGTTTGGTTGGCTCAAGGAGTGTGTGGGATCCCGATTTAGGAAATAACATTTCGGGATGAATTAATCTAAGGAGGGGGCAGTGTTACGGAATATCCAAATAAGGAAAGGACCTTTACATGAAAGATTTTATAGGTTATTCGAAAATGTTTTTTCTTTTTCTTATGTGTACTGATTAGATTCGATTTATGTTTTGAGTACATTCTAGAATGTTCATAAGGGGATACAAGGAGTTGTATGGGCAGTTAAGGGGAGGTCCAATATTTAGAATAGTTCATTGTATTGTCAATCAGTTTAGGGTTCTGTGTATCTTAACAATTTTGTGAATAAATTGTTTTATAGTCCCCATAAGTGTTTTAGTATTATTGAATAACAATCAAATTTATAAAGTGTTGGGAAAATCTGATCCCACTCTTAAATATTAAAATAAAGTAAAAAAAATAATATTAATAAATAACCAGCGTGTAATTAATGAAGTAACAACTAAAATACTTAAAATGTTCATACCAACTAAGTTATATGGTCTGACTAAAACTCTAAGTAGGTAGGTATACAAGTAGTAAGTTTGTTCACAATATTCTGTCACCAACTTTTTAGACTTATAGATTAATAGTTTAATTTTCAGCCAACTTATGTATTTTTATTTAAAATAAATCCCTACTAATATTATAACTGTGAATGTAAGTTTGTTTGGTACGCTTTCCTGCGAAAACTACTAAACCGATCATCATGAAACTTTGTACACATATTCTTGGAGGTATTAGAAGTAACATAGGATATTTTTATTTTAAAAAAATATTTTTATTTTTTACGAAAAAAAAAATTGTTTGTCAAAGAATCTCAAAAATATAATGGAAAATACTAAAAAAACAGAAAAAATGCAGAAAAAATAAAGCCAAAAAATACCTTTTTAAATTAAATAATGTAACGCCACCGTAAGGTGGCGTAGTTAATATCTCATATATTTAAATGAGCAATTACTACTAAATCAACTACTATGACGCCTAACTAAAAGAAAATGGAAAAAACTAATAAAACAGAAAAAATGCAGAAAAAATAACTTACTAAATTAAATAATATAATGCCACCGTTAGGTGTCGTGGTTAATATCTTATATATTTAAACGAGCAATTACTACTAAATTAACTACTATGACCTATGACGCCACCGTAAGGTGGCGCAGTTATTATCTCACATATTTAAACGAAAAATTCTTACTAAATCAAGTACTATAAAGCCACCGCAAGGTGGCGTAGTATATATCTTATATATTTAATCGATAAATTATAAAATACAATGAAAAAATAGTATACACCTGATAACGAGAAAACATGATATAATAGAAAAAAACATTGAAAACAAAATAAAAATTCGAAAAACCGAAAAATGATAAAAAGTCGCGACGGTGTTATGCGGTACGAAGTCCGCTGGGACAGTTAATAGTTTTATAATGCTTTAAATTATGTTTTTTTTCACTTCAAATAATTTTTAACGTTTTTGATCTTTATTTTAAAAAAATAATCCCATTCGATTTTAATTTAACTATGTTTAATAAAAAGTATTTTAAAAAATCCCACGTCAAGACTCTTGTTCACCAAGGATGTTGGCCTAAATATAATTGATATTCATCTGTAACTACATGGGAACGATTTTATAAACTCCAATTTGCCGCTTCTTTCAAAGAACATGTCTAGATCTAGGTACTCAAAAATGTCGTATATTTCTCCTTTTAAACGAAAAATTATTTCACAGAATTTCTGGGCTATAGGTGGTCTTTGTACTTTGAATATTTAGTTGCCGAGCAGGCCTTAAGACGAAAGTTATAAGAGTTTTAAAAATTTTGACAACTACTTATTATTTGTTTATTTTTTAAATTAAATGGCCAACCTCGACAACAAAGACGATTTAAAATTCTGCATAAAACTTAAGGGTGTCAAACGTCAAAAATCGTAGACCCATTCTCACCTTAAAGTAATCCAAATAATACGTTTAACCGCTCTGAAAGCAAAAGCTGTGAAAGACTATCTCGACAACATGTGCTTGATTCAATTTTTGAGAACACAAAAATAATCACAAAAAAAATAAAATCAAGCATCGTTTTGATTGAATATCCATCAAAAAAATGCACCAAGACAACAAATATTCACACCAGTACCCAATTTTCTTTCCCAAGAAACCCTACAGCTACTACCAGATACTAGGGCTCGAATAATCTACAACTAAACCTAAACTCTTACACTTTGGTTATGCAAGTTTACAAACCCTGGATGACTAATCTTAAATTTCAAACTAGGAAAAATCTGAAATCAAGCGACTTTAGTTTAATTCTCTATCGAAGATACCCAACATGGTTGTCTTCAAAAAAAAAAACTTACGTCAAGATCCAACTCTCTTTTCCAAAAACTACGTGATAACAGGGCTTCAATAATCTGCAACTTCCTAAACTCGTGCACTTTAAATTTGCAATTTTATAGACGACTGCCAACACAATCTTAATTTTCAAACTACGGAAAAACCAAACTTTAACTGATTCTTATCGCCGAATTGCGCTTTGTTATGTGCTAAGAACACTGTTAAAACTCTTACTGTAAAACAAAACACTGGGAACATCTATTTTTAAATTATATTATATCTCAGTATAAACACAATTTCAGATCCTAATCCTCTACTCAAAAAACAATTGTCAAGTAGTTAGAAACTTATCACTTATCACTTATCCAAGACATAGTAGCCTCAGCCGTTGCTGGTAAGTTTAAAGAGCTTTTGATGAATACTGGCGAAAGACATACACACCTAGATTCTACAAATTTGATTACCATCCAACAATCAAACCAGACAGCAGCGAGAGTACAAAAATTCGAATATCTTTATTAATGACACGCGTAAAAATAAAGGTTCTCAACCCATTAAACAGAGAAATTCAAAGGCAGCTGAGGTTATTCCAAGCAACAACAATTTTCAGATGATCTACATGATTACCTAGGCTACAAGAGGCACGACTACGATTAGTAACATATTTATCAAACAAATTAAGAACAAATTGTACAGGAAGTGTGTCCAGATTTTATGTGTTTCTCTGCGATCTAAGTTTGACCTATCTCAATCTAAACACAAATGGTTTTAGAAAGAATATGCCATGAACAACTTCTACAATTGAAACAGGTAGGTATATATTGCTTTGTATTCCTACAGTTAGTAGGTTCCATAGTAGGATATAAGAAAATTAAAAATGGTATTGCATTTAACAAAAATTTTACATTTTAGATAATTTTAAAATTTTTTCTTATTATTGCAACATTTAGTTTTTTGCAAGTACGAAGACCTCTGATAATATGAATGATTTTCATTCTCCGTTTTTTGACCTCTAACTGTTCCAGTAGCTGCAAGAAGTGTTACGAAGGATCTCCTAAATTGTATCCCTTGAACCTATTGCGTAGGTCTAAGATAAGTACAACAAAAAACTATTTTTATTAAATTAACTACAGATTTTATTTCGTTGTTTAATTGTAAAAACTAATCAAATTTTCAGAACAGATATAAAAACTTTTATTAAGTATTTATCATAAAGCAAAATAGTGATTTAACATAACGATTGAAATTTTAAAAAACAAACATTTTGATATCTTAGTGTTTTAAAAACTAAACAATGTGAGAATTTTTACACAATCAAGAGTGACATTTTTTATCAAGTATGTATGATGATGAATGAATGAGTTTTTAAACTAGGTGCAGATTGTTTGCTACGAAGTATATTTTTTCTTTTTCTGAATTAAATCCATACTTGGGAGTATCTAAGTAAATTTATACAAAAGCTTATGAAGATTATTGAATATAATTAGTATTTGATGAAATGTTACCTTTTTTCTCTTAAAAAATTTAATCGCTGGATGGGAGGATAATATATTACATTTATTAGTTCAGTTAACTCGATGAAATTGAAAAAAAAATGTTAAAAAATTCAAGACAAACAATATTATTTAATATAACTCTCGAGAGATTATTGAAATACCTCACCCGCTATTTTAAAATACCTTAAACCTACACATCTGAAAACCCTGTCTTAATCTGTTTTATGGAAATTGAAAAAGCAAGTTCTTGAAATATGGAATTATGTTCCAAATCTCTAGTGAATTATGCTTCATAAAATTATATAGGATATTACATCCCACAATTCTTTTATTTATTTTCGCATTACACATAAACATCAAGATTGGATCGGTAATAACGGGAGTATACAATTTCATCATGAAAAGAAATAGGCCAGGTATTTACCTACTTATAACTCAAAATGGGTTATTGTTTTCTCTGATTTAAAAGTTCAGAACTTTCATATACTTATGAATACCAAAACTTTGAGCTTTGAAATTAAATAATTACTTAAATAATTTCAAAGTTCAAATTAAAAATATTTTTTAAAATAATAAGATTCACTGGAATCTCCTTAACAGGTAAAATATGAATTTTGAAATTTATAAGAAGTTGGAAGTTGTTTCTAAAACATAAATAAAAGATAATACATTACAAAAACTAAGATATTTGCTTAAAACAGATATTATAAAATCAGGAACTGTTAAAAGCTATCACTATCACAAATCACAACGTACACATATATCTATGCCTTTTAAATAATTTACAGTGTACCTACTGTCTGCATTGAAAATTGAATTCACATTAAAATTCAACTGAAGCTTGTATATAGAAAGCATATAGATCATTTAAAACTACATCGCCTTAACGGGCTGCAAAAATAAGGGCACAAAGTCGGACTAAAACCTTTTATTATGTTTTTATTATGCTATTCTCGCTTTCGAGGAAGTTCATTAAATAAATATGTAAATTAATTCTTTTACAGAAAGCCACTGGAACTAACTCATAAATTAGTATTCAAATCGTAAATTGGTAACGTCGCAGTGTCTTTTATGTTTAAATAATAAATTTAAATATAAAATACGAATGTCCCAATTAAAAATTAAATTCAAGCAAATTGTAAAAACAGCAAAATAGTTTTTATTTAAATTTAAAATATCATTTTATGTTTATTTGAGTACAATTTACTTTGCCTACACATAAATAGATCCTACCACTATTTATAAGTGTCAAACAAGGTGTAGTCCTGCTAAGGGTTTAAAGATATGAGTATTATCTTCCATTTTAACTACGATATGACTATCAATATCTTACCGTTCTTTTCATTTCAGGCAATAAATTAGAATAGAATAAATTTTGGAATCATAAGGTCTCTGCTCTAATTGTATTTGTTTGGTTCTCTCCTGATCTACTTTGTTACTTAGATTTCCTCGCAACCTATAGGAACCCTTCTTTGCTCTTACAATAAACTGGAGAAGAGATATATTCAACACTGTTGCTGTTGGAATGCTCCTCAGAGCCCCTGTTATATCAATAGAAGTACCTCTTTAAACCTTGTTTCTCCTGTCTGATATTAAATATCCAGCTTTAACTTAAGTGCGTTAATTGCCTTTTGGTTGTGTTATGTATTTAAGATGGTCATATCACCTCAAGATATGTAACTTGTCCCATCACTTGAACATTGTGCTACAATAATTTATTAGTAATGACATGAATTACCAAAGATAGACCACTTGACGAACAGTGACAGTATACCTATAAAACAAACCGGTTGATAATACTGTTACGCGACGCGCCGGTCCGGACCTGTCTCCCAGACAAAGGTGCGAGGTGTTGTTAGAATTCTTGGAAGTCTCGAAGAGTCTGTTTTGTTTCCGACCGAATTTGAAACTTCTGGTGGCTGTTATAACGTCGAAATAATTTGAGAACTTTCTGTTCTAGAGATAACCGCAGGGATATTTCTAGAAGGATTTAATTCTATATATAAGGAACCTCTTCGGACGGAAGAGAACAGTTGTTATGATAATAGTTGGCGATAAATAATAATTGTGATTGTATTAGTTGGCGATCGATAGCGATTAAGTAGTGATAATTTTAATAGTAGGTGATAGGCTGCGATAGCGAAATAATTGTAAATGTAATAGCTGGCGATAAAGTGCGGATTGTTGTACGAGATATTTTAAAGACGTTATTTAGTAATTGTGACTGTAGTAAAATTATGTAAATTAGTTTAAGAAATTGTTATTTAGTTTTGTTCACCAATAAATTGTTAAGTTTGTCTGCTGTTTATCACTTATCCCGAATCCACGAAGGAAAAATTATAACAATACTTACATCTTTACTGCCTTAATAAATAATATTTAATACCAAAAGAGTTTTATTAGTCCGTATGCGTTACAGCTCCGAATGATCTCCTTTAAGACTTGTTTTAAAACGTTCTATTTAGAAACTGTGTTCATATATATACGCCAAACAGACACAGGTCGAGATTTTTCAGAAAATATTGCTCTAGAAGTGTTCCTACAATTGCAAATTTTCTAAATCATGGATCTATCTCTGAGATTCCCTGGGCATCGAAGCAAATATACTATAGCTTTTAAGCACTTAATTATAACCTTTGTCTTAATAGAGAACAACTTGTACAAAACTGTAATCATTTTGTTTATTAGATGCTAAAATTAAATTCCTTTATTTGACATTCTTTATGGACTAATAATGTGACCCAGTTAACTAAGATTACGGTAGTAAACACGATGTAATTAAATAATAATATTATTATTAATTTTGTAATTAGTAGATAAATTTGGCAAATTCTACGTAATAAGTGGAACAGCATTCGCGTTAAACGAGTATCACAAAGAAGTGAGGGACACAGAAGTCGATGATAATACGGACATTCTAAAAGTAATGGTAGGTATTTTGACTCTGCTGTCACTGATTATCACCGGTCAACAAAATAAACTATTTTTTGAGTCTGTTATTTAGTGAACATTTTCTGATTATATGCATCGAAAAGTAAACAGAAACCCTAATAATCAAAAAAAAGTGAGAGGTGTCAAAGGACACCCGGATGGAACGAAGTTCCTTTCGATTAATTAGTGAAGGAATAGTAATTTGTAAACACAACAGAGAGTTTGTATATACATAAGCATTTATTATCGTCTGTATAAAATCTCTACTTACCTAACTCTATCAACAATATCCGGAACTTGTGCAGAAACATTGTCAGGATACATTATTGTTTTTATTTTCTATTATTTTAACATTTATTATCTACAAAAACCTGTATTAACAAAGTCGCGACACTACTACACTGTTCAAAGCAAAATAGAAAAAAAAAGTAAAAAAATTGCAGTTTTTCTGCTCGCTATAATGTTTGCAATTGGGGACGAAACACATCACCATTTTTACTGCAACAGAATACTATTTAATAGTTAAAGAATACATAATTATTTACAAGATTACCATAATAAAATTTATAAACTTTGAAACAAAACATAACCTCAATTCCACTAAAATGCATATAAAATTTAAACACTTACACTAACTTTTAATGTTTATTCACTATCACAAATTGGATACAATAGGTCGTATGAAAAGTGTCCGGAAAACTTTAAGATTTTTGATTAGAAACCACTACAAGTAATAGAAAAATCTTTTATGGCATTTTCAATACAATAGTTATTTGTGACACAAGGACGGAAAATGACATTTTGCAAGAGCGAGTAAAGTTGTGTAGCCGAGGTGCGTAGCACCGAGGCGAAACAATACGAGCACTTGCAAAATATTTTCCGGACGTGTAACACACACTATTTTTTGGTTCGACTAATTTTTAATATTTTCAAAAGTTCTGTTATGTTCAAGCCTTGACTGCTTGTGCTAACTGAACTAAGACCACTGACCAGAAGATAGCCGACAAAATGTCAGCTGGTAATTAATTTTTATACATACAAATACTGTGCTAATAACATAGACAAATTAATTAATTAATTCTATTATCTCTGGCTAATAAGCAGCACAGAGAAAATTGTTATATCGAAAATATTAAAATCAATATCTAATAATTTTATATAAAAATAGCAGAGACAATGAACTATATCCATAATCAAATGATAAGTAGTTGTAAATTGACATAAATGTCAAATTTTATAATACAAGTTGTGAGAGAAATTAAATGTAAATTAGAATCCTGCTTACATTTAGAAAAAGTTATAGGTAAGTTTAGTATATTGTACGTTGTTTTTAATTAAATTTAATTAAAAGTTATATTTATTATGTATTTTTGGTGACTTAAAATTTAAACTCATAGCGCCAACTCTTTAGATAATCTAAAAGCTACTTTGCCGGCCTAGGCCGGAAAATGCCATTTTCCGGACGATTTTGAAGTAATTAATAGTATTGTTTCTGGACGGAGAACCAAAAATATGTTTTGTTTGTAGTTTTGTGTTTTGTTTAGAAATAGAAAGATTTGTAAGCTCCTCCCATAGCTGACGTCACACTTTTCTATGCATTGTATTATATCTATCTATGAGAGAGAGAGGGAGAGTTATTTATTTTTTGGTCTGTGAGAGAGAGAAACATGCGTTTGTCGGTGCATTGTGTCGGTGCATAGTGTCGTGACAAATTTTGGTATGAATTTTTTTAGGCTAGCTCCTAGCGTCATCGTAACTGTTCGTAACGCGCGAAAGGGAACTTCGTTCCAAAATATAGATTGCTTTATTATGATAACTAAATATATATGGGGTGTTTGCAGAGTCGTTGCTTGGCCAGTGATAGGGGATTTCAAAATGGTTGGTTTTCTGGTGAAAATGCAAGACGGGTAAACCTAATATCCGTGTTTACAGTCGAGCCGATTCACTTCACAACCAGCAGCACTCATGGCCTTAACGCAACGTGTTTGAAATCGTCCAACATAATGTCAAAAGTAAACCAATTGTGGAGCCTGATTGTGTTTTAAACCTCCATTACACATAAAATTAGGTTTCATGAAGCAGTTTGTTAAGGCTCTTCCTCAAGACTCTCAGGCCTTTCAATATTTAAAATCATTTTTCCCAAAACTATCAAAGGCTAAAATTAAAGCCGGTCTTTTCGTCGATCCTTAAATAAAAAAAAATAATGGGTATTGAGATATTTTTACAGCTCCTGAGTATCCATGAAAAACAAGCGTGACTGAGCTTTAAATCAGTCATCCTTGGCTTTATTGTAAACAAGAACGCTGAGAATAACAAAGAGCTTGATAGCTTCAATGTTATTGGTAGCAGAATGTTACTTAAAGTGCACATGCTACATGCACACCGGGATTAATTCAAAGATAACTTGGTGAATATTCAGAAGAGCAAGAAGAACGCTTCCACCCAGATAACATGAACTTTGAAAAACGATACCAAAGTCAATATAATGAAAATGGTAACTACATTTCAAGGTTCAATAGAGAAAGTTCTAAATTTCACAGACGAAATACTAAAAATATTCATTTTTAAAGGTTTATTTATTATCATCCTTTGTGTTTATTCATGTCATTCATTACAATTAATATCGATAAAATAAATAATTCAACCCATTTTTTTTTTAAATGCAATAGAAATTGAGGAATAAAATAAACCCCTATTTTTCCGGGGACCTAAATGTGTCACGGAAGGAATTGGTAGCTCCTAACTATATCAAGCTAAGTCGTTCTTTTAAATATTTTAATTAAGGATTTCGATGAATCGCACTTTCATTTATTTCTTTATATGCCTAAAATATTGACAATTAACACTTCTCTATTTAAAAACTAGGAGAAGCGATTTGAATTTAAGTTGGCAACACTCGCGTTTGTTAATTGGTTAATTTGGAGTCAAGTTCACACTATAAAAATTTGCCACTTACATTTATAGGTTATGTTTTAAAAGTGTGAAATATTTATAGTGGTGACTTTTGTTAATTGATTTCTTTTTTTAATATAATTACTGTACTTTGTGGCCATCTTAGACCATATAAAAAGTGACCATAAACATTTATTTTCAATATTATTTAAATAAAAGAAATCTATTTAAATTTGCCGCCTTGTAAATTTTCTAGTAACTGTTCTGGCTGTAAGTCTGGCTTTTCAAATCACTCCTCCTAGTTTTTAAATAAAGTATAGTATCAATGGATTATAACCAGCTGATAATAGCTCTTATGTTTTAATAATGACTAGAAATGAGCGAATGAAAATTAGTGACAGTGGACAAAATATGGTGTACCTACCATTAATCTATGTTAATAGTCTAGTTTTTTGTACTTTACTAAAAGACACATATTCAAATGGACTTGTCGATTACTGTTGAATATAATCGTATATTACAGAAGCATAATTCTTTAGAGTAGAAGTTAGAAGTGATAATTTGCTATAGACAGAAGTTTAAATATATAATAATGTTTAGGCAACAAATCATACAGCTTAGACTTTTCAAATAGAGTCCTCAGAGTTGAATGATAAGTATAAAAATAGTTTCAAGAAAGATAAAAAGGATCAATTTAATTAAAAAACAAATAGTAAATTAACGAATACTTACCATAAAGACAGAGAAGTAGTAATTAAATTGAATTAAAATCAGATTAACAATAAATAAATACTTATAATCTGGAAAAAGTAGGTACATTCGTTAAAAGGTCGTTATAAAATACGAAATTCAATGAAACAGTCAAAAGTTTGTAAATACGCTCAGTGAGTACTTATAAACCGAATTTTTTTAAATTTATTGGTGTAAAATATAAACCGGACACTAGTTTTTAATCTATACATTTTTATCAGTAATTTTTGTATTCATTTTTCATCGCAATGAATGTTGCGACATAAGCCAAGCATACACAGTATCTTCTACAGCAGCAACGTCATCAAAAGGTTGGCATTCAAGAGTTTCTTTTATTAATCCAAACAGGAGGTAATGGTGAAGTAATAGGTTCGGGCGACATAACGAGTATTCCAGTGTACTTGTTCAGGTTTTTTCCGAGTTAGAGGAGTAACGATTAGGTACTCGTAGATTCAAAAAAGCAGAAAGCCGAGATGTGGCTTTGATCGAAGCAGCTTCGCTTTCTTTTTCTCTTTCATACTTGTAGTTTCGATTCTAGCGTATAATAACACAATCAAATAGGTACTATACCGTGTACAAAATCTGTCCCCTTTAGCTTTATAATGGATTAAGCTTCATTCCATGCAATATCGTTTTTTCACCTTCCGGTCGCTTTCCAAAATTCCTCAAAAGCAGTTTTAGCTTTTGTTAAACGTCGATCTTTTTTAATAAATCAACCAGCAGTAGTTTTAAAGTATATTCTTTAAACATTAGTGTTAATCCGTTGCGCAACTGACGATGATAGTTCGTATTTGATTGACCTTTGTAAGTGATTCTATAATTTATCAAATTTTAATTTGATATAAATTTTAATAAAACCGCCAGTTTAGCCCTCATTTTTTTAAACGACCAAACGACTTGGATCCTTGCACAATTACGGAGTTTATAAAAATCTTTTTCAGTTTCAAAATGATGTATTCATTTTAATAATTCAGGTGAACATTCTTTTTGACTTTATTAAAAGGACTAAAGAAGGCCGACGTTTCGTTAACGAAATCAAGCAAGTCTACATTAGCACGAAGACTAGCTTGTCAAAAAGCAGAACTGCAATTAGCGGGGAAATAGTCGTGGCCGTTTAACAAAAGTCATTTCTGACAATTTTCACGGAACTTCTTGAATTAAATTAAAAAGTAAGTGTCTTAATCACAAATAATTCAGAAGTAAATGATTTTTTTATTTGATTAAAAAGCGTGAATTCTTAGGATCTCGTTTATTTTTTAAAAGAATATTTTATGGATGACAGTGGTGTCTAGTTTAAAATGAAATCATTTTTAAATAATAATTAACCTTTGTACAAATAAAAAGAAATTTAAAGTGGATAGGTATTTTCATTTTAATGGCAACGATTTTTCATCAAATATCTACAAAAATTTATTTGATGAATGTCTCACAGGAATGAATACTTTTGTTCTTCAGGTTAACTTTTTTACAAATTTATAAAACTGTAGAAGACCGGGACAACATAAACTATAAATACCTAAATCTGGCATTCAAATAGCGATCCAGTGAACATGAAAGAAATTTTGAGAGCCAGTTATTACTGGTAGTTTTTAAAAAATTGGAAATTTGTAAAACCAAACACTGGTTAACTATCCATTAACGACATTGAAACAAACACATTTCATTATTTTTATAGACATACTGATCAGCTGTGCATAAATCTACAAGATATACTCCATCCAAAATCCTGTCCGTACGTTGTGAAGACAATAATTAATAGTGTACTCTATTAAATCACCAACACTACCAGAGGAAAACCAATTGTGGTTCATTTTATCCCACTTACACCCTTTAACGTAGGCAAACGCATTCCAGAGGAATGTATTGAATGGAGGGGCAATCTAATGATTTAATATTTAAGATTAAGGCTGCCAATCTGACAGTCCAAACCACTTATCACTAAAAAGCATGTATATTTAGCGGAGGATCGCCGTTGAGTTTTGTGTTTTTTACCTTCTAGTTATTGTCCAGTTGCCTTGCAAGAACCAGGTGTATCCTGTATCCTTTCACAGCTGTCTTAACCTGAGTAAAAAAAAAACCGAATTATAACAGGAATACTAACCGGTCACTGTCGATTAAGAGGACACATGAAGAAACTGGGATTAGTAGATGAAGCAAACTGCAGATTCTGTGAGGTAGAGGATGAAACCTCAATACACATACTTTCAGAATGCATAGCATTAAGTACTTCTAGGGTCAAATACCTAGGGTCATACGAAATAAAAAGGGAAGAATTACCTAATTTAAAACCCAATGATATCCTAAACTTTCTAAGGAAGATAGGATTAGAAGAGCTGCTATAAGTCTAAGAAATCATCAGAAATATAGCAAGAAAAGGGGGACACAATAGATTTTATAGGTCGCAGGTGTATCTGTTACCCCTAACTGCTCATACATACATACATACATCCTGTATGTTATTGTAATAAATAAGTTTTTATACCGAAACTAGGGTTACAAATATGTTTGCGAATACCCACTGACGCAAACTTGTTAAGGGATTCTTAAACCTCATAAAAATGCTAGTAGATTAGATCATTATAAGATACTTGAGAATATAAAGCTAACAATTCATCAGGACTTTTTAAATGGTTCTTTAGAAATTTCTCTTTTATCAAATAAAATAGCATATACATATCTCTTTAAAGGTAAGTATATGGTCACAGATAAAACATAATAGTCAAACACATACTAAGCCGCCTGTATCCATGTACGTATGATTTTAAAATTGGTCTACGACCAAAGGAAAATATCCAATGCCAACGTGAAATTAAAGTCCAAATTTCTGTTTGTTCTCTGATATTGCATGCTCAAAACAGAATTAATTCTGTACACGACAATTGCTCGCTTTAGGGGTAAATCGCTGGTTCTGGTTACGAGATCGGATTCGATATTCCCTATATACTCAGAATACATTATAAATACCATTTATGTTTTAGCGTATTAAGCATAATAATTTTCGTCAACATCATTATCAATTGATATGTAGTTTCATTTAAACATGAAACTAAAACCATGATTGATAACTCTGTTGATTTGTGGCATTCTTAATGTCGAGATTATGTCTAGGATTCTGTTTTCAAACAAAAGTTTCATTTAAATGTATAACTTTCTCCTTCTCAATTCATATTATTAGTTGTAAAATAGATTTACTATAAACGACGTTTGCTACTTTTGTTGCGGAGTATGCCTTTCTAGTCTAAGAACTAGCAACGTTTTGGAGAGAGAATTTCAGGTAGGCCAGTCTTTAGATATGCTATCTCTTTCACTATCCTGGACGTCATACGGGCTATCTGGCTGGTAGCAGACGTTGCTTTTCTAATAATTCCAAAAAGTTTTTTTTATTTTTATTGACTTTTTTACAACATGATTCTATTATTGGCACACATTTTTATTGTTGTTTATACAGTGCCAAACACTAATTTTGAATTAAAGAAATATTTAAGTATGGCTGAAATTTATAAAACCCAAAATTAATTTACCAAGCAATAATTCCATTTTTAAACCTTCAGCCAGACCGATCTAAAAATGAAAAGTGATTTGGCATGTTGAAATAGTACAGACAATTACGTGGTATACATCATTCCAAGTTTAAAAATATTAAAGTAGGCCTTATTAGGGTGATGAATTTCGCCTTGTACATTTAATCTTATTTATTATTATTTTATTGAGGACGTGACAACAGTCCATTTACAACTGAAAATAAGAACAAAATTCATTACCCAAGGCCAGCTTTTTTAAAGTTGGAATGATGTATAACACGTGATTGTCTGTAGGTACTTTTCCAATATATCCAATCACTTTTCATTTTAAGATCGGTCTGGCTGAAGGTTTAACAATGGAGTTATGGCTTAGCAAATTAATTTTGGGTTTTGGATTATTAAATAACATCTTATATAAATTTCTGACATACTTAAATGTTTTGAAAAAAAGTTATTTTAATTGAAAATTATCGTCTGGTACAGTATAAACAGCAATAAAAATGTCTGGCAATAATAGAATCATGTTGTAAAAAAGTCAATAAAACTAATAATAATAAACAAAAACTTTTTAAAATTATTTGAAAAATTGATCTTTTACCTGCACAGGTACGATGGGCACCTATGAACGCAACGTCTGCGGCCAGCCAGATGGCCCGTCTGACGGCTTGAAAAGTGAGAAAGATAGCATATGTAAAAACTGGCCTACCTGAAATTCTTGTTTTTCTGACGTAGCTAGCTTCCGTACTTTACAGGGGAACTTACACAGAAGACAGAAAGTCATTGTTTGGGCTCCTATGTAAAATGAATGCAAATATTTTCATCAAAAAAATTGTGCATAAATTGCCTTAATACTTATTATTTTAATAAAATTATAACAACAATAAGTGAGGTTAATGAAAATATTGATAATTATAGTTAAAAAAATAATAAATTAAAAAAACTTAAGACTTTTTACAAAGTAATAATTATTACCAAAGCCATAATAAAGAGATTATGAGACAATAATATTTCCTGGGATGATATATTTAAAATTTAAAATACATAAAAAAATGAGGAAAGAAACTATTACGTAATACCTAACAGCAGATATTCACGGTAAATAAGAAAATGTTAGAATATTTAAAAAAAATGTGTCTAATATTTAAAAAAATAATAAGTACCTGCAAATAATTTTGTTTTATTTAAAAATATTTACCAAATAAAAGCTTTATAACTTTTGAACTTTCAAGTTATACATTCTTTTAAATTCCCATTAAATGTTGAAATTTTAGTTTGACCTCTTGTAACAATCATAGGTAAAAAATGTCAAATGAATCGCTGATTTTATTTCTGATAGTTGTAAACGTAATTTTGGACTAAAACTTTAATTTTACGACCTACGAATGTATAACCACTACTTAGGGCAACTGTGCCGCAGGGTTCTGAAAATTTTGGTGAATATCTGATGAATATCTTTGTGGGGAGAAGATATATGCGAAATAATGAGCAGGGTAGGATTATGTTTCCAGAAATATATTGTTATTATAGGGTATACGAAAAGACATATTTTTTGTTTTATCTTAGCTACCAATTATTTTAAGCCAATTAGTCAAAAGGAGAAATACATGGTTAAATTTAAATTAGTTGCCACATTTATGTTTAATTTGTGTCAAATAGTTAAGGATGTATTTTCTTTTTTTACTTAATAGCAAGTATGCTATTGTAATTTAAAGTGTGAACCAGAAATTCAAGATTTTATTCCCACTCAAAATATTTGTTATCTCTGCTCGTGATTAAGAATGGTTCCCAATTAATATGCAAGCTTGCATTGTTGTTTCTCAGGACATCATATCTGGTTCTAAACAGCTGCAAATTGTGTAAGATAGGTACATTAAGTATTATAGGTAACACACTGTTATTTGTTTTAAGAATAAATTGTTGCGTTTGCGTTTTGTGATTTTAATTTTATTTTAAATGTTATTGTTTATTTAGTTCACACATTATAATTTTACATTCATTTTAGGAATTTCTTATTGTTCTTTAATATTATGTAGGTATTTCTGCAAATACATAAAATACGCTCAAAAGAATTGAGGTAGCGCTAAAACTTTGCCGCTCGAAAATTCTGAATATCTCTACTCAATTTGAAGAACTGCATTTTTAAAGGACTGCTACAATTTAGATATTTAGAAGGACACCTTACTTTATTTGTGTCGAAAAAAATAATGAAATATTATTATTTTAATTATCCAAATGACGCCTATAAGTTCAAAATTTATCTACGGTATAATCAAATGGATATTATTTTATTATGATTATATAATGTCATAGTTTAAAATTTTCTAGTATTTAATGTTTTGTTTATATAACAAGATTAGGCCATAAGCAAAAGCCCCTTGTAGAATAAATGTCTAAGTGAAAAAAAACTGTTTATTTGTATTAAAAAAATTAGTTCTTAATATAAGATAAGCTAGGAAAAGATGATAAAGAAAAACTAGACGATCACTTAGGAGTAGATATATAAAAATATCTTAAAAAATAGTTTTTAAGTAAGTCGTGACAGAGAGTTCTGTGAATAAAGGATATTATTTTCTCTTGCGGATTAAATAAAATAAAGTGAAATTAAATGTTAAATGAATGATATTAATTCGTTTTAATATCTTAGCCTCCATAAATCTTCAAAGCTTATGGGCCCAGAGTAAGCGAAAAAAGGAATAATTAAAATATTATAATGAGACTTTTGCACCTGTCGCGAGAATTTCTAGTTTTAGCTTTTGCTTATCAATATAATTTTATGATACATCATAATTTTAAAAAAAATAACAATAACTCAAACAGGGATACTAAGTTTAAACCAAGAAGTAAATCATTCATTAAATGTTATTTCTGTGGTAGAAAAGGTCACATAAAAAGAAAATGTATCTATTTTAAAAGGGAGAAAGATAAAAGATCAACAGAAAATCAGAGGACATTACAAACTGTACAAATGACAGATCTATGTGACAGATCAAATTTCTTGAAACAACTAAGACTTTGCTTTCTTGGCTGGAGATTTTAAAGAATTTATTTATGCATTGAAGAAGGGGTCATTTGACGTCATCAGTGATACAGCAGTTGGCGGAAAATTGGAAGATGTTTTGGTTTCACCTAATGTTCCCTATAACTTGCTGTCGGTAACAAAAATGCAAAATTCAGGAATGACAATAATTTTTAATGATAATTGTCAAAAATTGTAGTAAGGCCGTAAATTAATAAACAATTTAAGTGTAATTAAATTTAGGATAGATAATAAAAATAATTTTAGAGATATATATAATACCGTTAACACGAAGGTACTATAGATATGGGTATTATCATCATCCATTTCCTGTCCAATGTCACTAAATTCACGTGTTAGACCATTGGTATTGGTAAGTGTCACTTGGCGCTACGCGCTTTGGTGGTTAAAAATATAACTACTGCTAGGATGACAGCTGTGATTTAATTACCTAAAGTTATGTAGTTTTTATTTTATCATTAAATCAAGTTCTTGACTTTATTGAGGCTACTACTCCTAAGTCTCGAAATTTTGTAGAAGGAGAGAAAATAATTAATGCAGGACATTTAATCTATAATGGGTTGGAAAATTAAAACAATGAATACGATATTTTGTCGAATTGTATACAATCATCAGCTTTTCGTGATAAACCCCATGAAATAAAAACAGTTATACAAAAAAATTGTCAAATTGTTTCATTAAAGTGTAGCTGTACAGCTGGACTTAGTGAAAGATGTAAACACATCACAGCGGTATTATTATATTGTACTCGGTAAGTGTAAATTTTAATGACACTCAATATAGTTTACCTTTTTCATTGTTTTTCTTTTAACAAAAAACCGATTAGGTTTTGGAAAATGATGAAACCGAGCGTCTGAATTTTGGGCTGCATTACTTGAACATCCATAAACACAACAGTACTTTCTACGTTTGGTCTTTTTTGGAGAAAATCTAGCTTCACAATTATTTAATAAATCTGAGGCCATAGTTAAATGTTAATTTTCACTAATGTACACTTTTTTATTATTAATAGACGAAATATAAATAAACAAAATTTAACAGCATACAAATTTGCCTTATTTTTATGTATGGCTAACTACCAGCTGTCACCCTAGCGCTAGTTTATAATGTGACCACCAGTCAGCGCACCATGTCCGGTGACACATACCAATAGAAAAATACGCACAATCATATTCTGTAGTGGTGAAAATGGGAACTTAACCAGCAAAATATGATCAGCTGGTTGCGCATAAAAGCAGTTAAGGCGGTATAGTGACAGAGTAAGTGCTGGTAGTTTTAGTTTAATATAAATTTAAGGTAGTTTAAGCATAAAAAGGGTGTAAAAGTATAGGGAATAGTTTTAAACATAGCGCACTGATAATGCCAACTTTATATTATGCGTCAAAACATCTGTTTTATTATCTCTGGTTTCTGTAGTTGACATTGGACAGAAAATGGCTGATGATAATACCCATGAAGACTAGATACAAGGAGTCTACACGGTATAGGCTTTTCCATAATATTTCTGGTCTCAATAATCAACCCAGATCATAGTTCTATTTTTTGCCACTGGCGGCGCGAGTAACCATAAGAACTTATAGAGCCTTATAAGAAACGATGTTTATGACATTTAAATTTCGCGAAATTAAATTCAATATATAATATTAATTTATTTATTTAAAATTAGTTGTCATAAAAGCTGTCAATAGTAACAAAACTTCCAGCGTAAGGATTTAAACGAGTATCTTAGGAACACGAGCGCACTCTACCGGCAATAGTCCGGTCCCCTAAATTGAGACCATTGTTTTAACATTACGTTTAAACTCCTGGTATCTATACTTCGTGATAATACCTATGTATCGAGATTTCGTCTGCTGTGCTCACGGACGGTTCTAGAATGGTTCTTTGGTCTGTTGGAACAAACCTAAAGTCAAATATCAAAAACGTACTCTCTAGACATAAGAGCTACAATACCTACAAGGATTATGGATTACGGAGAAGTAATGTTGCATATAGAATAAAATTCTCCCATCAGATAAATTAATAAGAAGAGAAACTACAGTAGCGCCCTATAAAAAAATTTGTTTACTTCTGGCACTACTACTCTTACTCTCAGAATAACTTCTCCAATGGATCGCGATCGTAACGTCTGGATATATTCACCGTAATGATCACATATCTATAGCTGTTTACATTATTACCTATATACTTTTTCGTATAGAAATGAAATGAAATAAATAAATGACTTAAATATAACTCATACATAATAAACCTATTTACGATATAAACTAATTACTTTCACTGCAGTCCTGCTGAAAAAATCTTAAAATCCGGTATTTACTTTCATTGCGTCGCTCTTTTTTCTTAAAGTAGTAGCAGACGGAAAATCCATAAAAAGTACACTACATGGCTGTGAAATTAAAATACAATAAGAGATTTGCTCAGAATTCATATTTTAGTTTAAAATATAGGTGTTGAATTCCTTCTTTTTTGTGGCTACCAGAATCTCTAAATTCCACTAACAGTTTTATATATTTATTTAATAGAAAATAGAAAATCTTGTTTGCTCCAATGGGGTGAAAATATCCAGCACATATACCGATATTTTTACTTTATGTTTTTTTTAAATACTTTTTTTTAAATAAAGAGAAATTTTTAAAACCAAAACAAACTACACTGTAGTTAAGTTATTTATTTTAAATTAATACTAAATAATATTCTTTTAAATATGTAGATACACGTTCTAAATTAATTTTAAAATTTTCAATATCTTTCATCCCATTTTTTTATTTCTTGATACATTGTTACACCAGAAAAACAATATTTCAGAACGAATTTCTTGTGTAATAAATCGCACTTTTTCACGTCCCCCGAGTTATTTTTATTGATATATTGTTTCTCGTTTGAGAATTTTCACCATCTCTTCCTCTTTTAGAAACGCCTCTTAAATAATTCAATACTATATAACGTTTCCATAAGCCTTGTCGAACACGCAATTACACTAAGCCCTTGTTCACTTAAGTAGGCTGTTAAGAACGTAATACCTTCTAAACTGATTCATTGCATCGGGTACAAAATAATTGGAAAACGATATTTTCTTCTTGGGAAATATAAACACCAAAAAGTTTATTTATTAAAAGTTTTATATTTCGATGCGTTATATAACTAACGTGAATAATATAACTCGGTTCGAAAACTTAGTTTTTAAAAAATTTTATTTTAATAATATTACAAAAATAAGAGACCGAAAGCTTTGAACAATAATATCAGACTGAAAATGAAACGAAATAAATGTAAAAAGAAAGCTATTGTCACGCCTTGCTGACTAGGATTAGATTCCAGGAAAAATAGTCTTGGTCAGCATGTTGCATTATATAATTCCTCCCTCCTTAGAAAGATCCATACGGGGTGTGGATTGATTGGTTATTCATCATCTTCGATTGGGCTCCGCTGATCATTGATGGTTGATGGATTTTGCTTTATGAATTTGGATCTAATATATCTGACGAAAAATATAATTAATAGAATGATCACAAGTCCATATAATGGTGTAGTCCACATGGGTGCATCAGAATTTGGTAAACCTTTTAGACTGACTTCATTAATTAATTCCTGTTCTTTTTGAAGTTGATGAATTTTGTCAAGTGGAATTTCTTGTATGTTAAGATATTTTCGTTTTTGGTAATCCACTTTATTTACTGTAATTTCGGGTAGAAATAGTGGCTGACCAGGGATGATGTCATCATGGTTAAAATATTTGCCCTTGGAAGTTTGGAAGTTGCAACCTGTTGGCACCTCCAGGAAATAAGTCCCTTTAGGAACTGCTAAATCGGATTTAAAACAAGTCAGCTTAATTTTTGTTTCCTCTGGAAAAATTCCAATATAATGGGCTGGATTTATGATTTCTATAATTTCGTTTTCGATTTTAACAAGGAAGATTTCACAAAAAGGTACTTCTTTGGTCCCTAATTTTAGTATCTGCTGAATACAGTCTTCGGTCTCAATTGTCTCTAGTTGTTTTGTCCGGGAACAGAAATATATTGGATGTATTTTCTTGCATTCTTCGTAACCATACTCATAGTGATTATTTTGTATTGCCAAGAAGGGTTTAGGTGGGATCATAATGGAATTATTTTTTGTAGGGATAGAATACAAGTGGTAGTATGAATATAATTCAGGGTAAGTTATAGGAAAGTGAACAACAAAAACGATTCTATTTTTAGAATAATAAGATTCTACACTAAGAATATCATAATATTTGTGTAAGTCAACGAGATTAGTTCCAAAAGCTAGATTATCTATTGAATAATGTTTTAATAGTATTTTAGTAATAAATTCTAGATCTTCGATTTTTAAAATACTGTAATGAAGAGTCTTTAACCTTGCAAACATAATAGAATTTTCAACGTTATCTAGAATATTTGTTAAAATTTTAAGAACTGCCAATATCTGGTCCAAAGCATTTTTTGCCATGAAAAATCCTGAGAAATCTGAAACGAACTTTTCTAGTTCTGAACTAAGTTCATTAACCTTTTCAGCAATTTCTTTTTCATTTTGCTTTATTAGCGAAATACTACTATTGTAATCGTCTATTATTTTCCTAGTTAATGAAATCTGTTTATTTAATGTGACCGCTATATCTTTTTGATTAGTATTTAAAGTAAGAATCGCTTCATCGTATCTTTTACCATCTTCGGCATCTAAATTTCCAGATATACTTTTAAAAATAGTACCTAGACCATCTATGATTCCACGTTTAAATCTTTTATTATAGTGTAAAAAGTTTAATTTATCTTTACATTGTTTAATTTGAAAATCAGCTGAGTTTATTGAATTTTTAAGTTCATCTGCGTACAATGGATTTTTTGTTTTGATTGTTTGATTTATATATTCAAATTGATAAATAATTTTTATGAGTTCATCTTTTATAGGGTTTAGGTCGAAATAATGGATGAAAGAATGATAGGTGGATTGTAATTTTGCATAACCCAATTTATAGGGCAATACACCTGGATTGGATTCCAAATTGGTGATTTTAATTTCCTGTGTTTGGCTTGCTGCTGCCAGGGTTAGAAGAAATCTGCAATGGGACAACGTTTTGATTAGCTAAGGGTCTTTTTAAATTATTTTTGTGATAAGTTGAAGTTATGATTTTATTTCTACTTGAAACTGATGGTGTCGTATTTCTGTATGTTTTAACTTTAATATTGTCATTCTTTTTAACTGTACGTACTACGAATCTAGGCTTAGCTTTGTTGCGAGCTTTTGATTTATGATAAATTCTAGTGCCTGGATCATAGTTTAATGGTTCGTGGCGAGTTTCATTTATTTTATTTAAATTATTTTCCTTATCCGTTGCCATTTTTTGGTTAAGAAACTTATACATTTCTGTTGTTAATTCTTTATGTTTGTTGATATAATCGGAATACAATTTTTGATTAAGGTCTATACTGAAAGGACTGTTAATGTCTAAATGACCCGAGATTACTTCAATGGGACGTTGTTTAGTTACAGAGTGAATAGAACTATTATAACCAAGAATAGCGTACGGCATTTGATCTAAAATATTGCAATTCTTTTGAGTTTCCTGTAAAATTCTTATATGTTCGATTAAGGTTAAATGAAACCTTTCGATTATGCTGTTTGAATTGGGATTAAAAGCTGTTGTGTAATGAAGTTCGATTTTATGTAATTTTGCAAAATCTTCGATGACATGATTTTTCAATTCTGTACCTCTGTCTAACACTAGCATTTTTGGAGAACCGTGATGGGTAAGAAAATTAATAAACGCTTTTGCGATATGAATTGCAGTTAACCCTGTTAATGGGTATGCTTGTGCATACTTTGAAAATCTATCTATGATTGTTAAGAATTTTTGACCTTTTATTGAAAATACATCGGCATGAACGATTTCGAATGGCTTATTTGGTGTAGGGGTTAATTCAAATTTCTGTTTTGGTGTATTTCTGTCATACTTCATTGTTTGACATAATTCACAGTTATTTATGTATTTAGCAACAGTACTTCTAATATTTGGCCAATAGAAACGGTTTTTAATTTTTTTAATTTCCGTTTCTGTTTCCAATATGCCCCTATGGTTTGTTTTACCTGTATGACATAATTTTACCGATTCTACTTGTTGATCATGTGTTACCACATCTTCTAATATTTTTTTACAAATTATTGCTCTAAATGCTGAATTTTTAAATGTGTTTTGTAATGTGGTACACAATCGAGGTATTAACTCTTGTTTGTCTAAATTGATAGCAAATAATTTCTTTGTCGAAGTAAACTCTTTAAATGTATTTATTATTTCTTTGTCAAAGTTTTCTTCCGAAATTTGTATAATAGTTCTGGTTTTATTTTCGAATAATCGCATGACCTTTGGTAATGCTGGGGAATGATACACAACCTTTAAAAATATTTTATTTTGAAAATTGTTAATCGCTGATTCCGAAATAGGAATTTCTAAAATTGGGTCTTCAATGTTAGTGTGAATAGTTTCATTGTCGTCATGAGTTTGGGAATTTTGACAGATGTCGTTGATTATGTTATCTAATTCATTTGAATTAGGTACTTCGTCTACGTTGGCAATTATTGAATCTAAATCAATATCAACGATTTGATTTTCATTATTATTAGAGTTACTCTGGTTATCTAAAGAATTTGTTTTATTTAAAGATACATCATTGGTGTTAAGTTCGTTAATCTTTATTCGAGAAAGCGCATCTGCATTTTTATTTAAACATCCCTTTTTATAGAGTATCGTATAGTCGTACTCTTCCAGTTTAAGTCTCCAACGAGTAAGGCGAGAATTTGGTTCTTTTATCGAAAAGAGCCAATCTAATGGTTTATGATCGCAATAAATTAATATTTTTCTTCCATAGATGTAATGACGAAAATATTTCATAGCATACACAATAGCGAGGAGTTCCCTTTCTATTGTACTATAATTTTGCTCACTTTGATTAAGTGTTCTAGAGGCATAAGCGATTGGTCTGTCTTTGCCTACAGGTCCTTGTGAAAGTACGCCGCTGATTGCAAAAGCGCTAGCGTCTGTTGTCAAAATAAAAGTCTGTGAAAAATCTGGATATATCAAAATTGGATCATTAGATAATAATTCCTTACAAGTTTCAAAACATTTTATATATTCATGGTTTAAATCGATTTTTGCTACCTTTTTTAAACACGACGTTAAGGGTTTTGTAATTTTTGCAAAATCCGGGATAAATTTTCTGTAATAACCTAGGAGACCTAGGAAGGCTTTGATTTCTTTAGTTGTTTTGGGAATTGGATAATTTTTTATAGCCTTTATTTTATCCGGGTTTGGTTTTATTCCCTCTGGAGTAATTATATGCCCTAAGTATGCGGTTTCCTTTTGAAGAAATTCGCATTTATCCAACTGGACTTTAAAATTTGTATCGCGAAGGCGTTGAAATACCTTCTTTAGATTAACCATATGCTCTTACAGTGACGTAGAGTAAATTATAATATCATCTAAATAAACGAGGCATATTTTGCGTATTAAATCTCTTAAAACGTCTTCGATTACCCTCTGCATAGTAGAAGGAGCATTTTTTAAACCGAAGGGCATTCGTAAGTATTCGTACTTACCACCTTCGACGGTGAAAGCTGTTTTTTGAATATCATCAGGGTGCATCTCAATCTGATGAAACCCTGACGCTAAATCAAGGGTTGAGAAGTAGTTACACTTCCCTAACTTGTCTAGTATATCGGATATATTGGGAATAGGATATCGATCATCGATAGTCTTATCATTGACCTGTCGATAATCGACAACAATTCTCCATTTCTTTTTTCCTGATGCATCGGCCTTTTTGGGCACGACCCAAATTGGGGATGACCAAGGCGAATAACTTGGTCTAATTATATTTTGTTGAAGCATTTTTCGGATTTGGGAATTTACCTCTTCCCTATGAATATATGGGTAGCGATAACTTTTTGAATAGACAGGTATTTCATCCTTAGTGAGGATTTTATGCTTGATTCTATTAGTAAATGTTAATGCATTTTCTTCCCTATGGAATATATCGGAATATTTACTACATAGATTTAAAATTTCCCTTTTTTCTTCATCATTTAAATGATCTGTTCTAATTAAATCAATAATATTTTGTTTTCAAAATTATCTAACCTGGGTTCAACACTCATATTATATAATTCAAAATCATTTTTTATAGCAATACATTGAATGGGATATAATATCGTAAAATTTGTATCGTCTTCCGAAGTATTATGAACTTCGACTAATGCCCAGCCGTTAATAGCCGTAGTTAAAGTTTCAGGTATTATACAATTTCCAATAATTTGCTGTGGTATTAAAATTTCTCCAAATTTGATTGTTACAGGAATTTTTACTTTTGAAACCGTTTTGCCAAACAAAAGTTTCGGATGTATTTCTTTTGGTGAGGCATTGAAATAAAATATTGGTAAAACTGCATTACGAGAAATTAATGTTAAATTAGGAATATCTATACACATGCTTAAGCTTTGTAATAAATCTACTCCAATTAATCCATCAAATATGCAATGAAATTTATAAACATAAAATTTAATACTGGAATTTTCATTAAACTCTGAAAAAGCCGGTATAGTTACTGAGAAATTATGATTAGATGAACCGAAGGATGTTGACACCGTGAAATGATCTTCAACCTTGTAATCGGAGAAATACTTATCAACACATTCCGGTGATAAAAAAGATTTGGTTGCACCTGAATCTATTAGAAGTTTTAAAGGCGGTGAATTTATTTTTATATAAGGCAATTGCCGTTGATCATGAGAATTATGATATTCTATCAAGTTTCCGAATTTTGAAGGCTGTCCATCTGAAAATTTTCAGAATTTTGATTTATATTCGAATCGTAAAATTCATTTTCGAAATCAGTTTCTTGAGAATTATTAAATTGATTTTCATTATTTTGCATTTCGCATTGTTCTACATTATGCAATTCTTCAGAAACCCAATTACGATTTTGTGCGTATTGATTGCGTGTGTTATTAAAAGATTGTCTAGAAGTGGTGCTCATGGGTTCCGGTTTAGGAAGTTGATTTCGATTAAAATTTGGGTTTGGTTTCCAAACATTAGTACGGGGACCAAAAACTTCTTGGTTAGTAAAAAATCTTTGATTATTAACTGGTCTTGGTTGAATATTTATGGGCCCGGTAGGAAAGGTATTATTTTGCTGGTTACTAGTACCAGGTTGAGAATAAGATTGACAATTATTATTGAAATTGCCAAAATTCTGTTGATGATTAGATCGATTTGAGTTATTAAAATGAGGTTGTTGATGTCTATTAGAATTATAATTATGTTTTGGATTATTATTGTTATTTCTGTGATTATGAGGATTAACTTTTGGTTGTTGTTGACCATTATTTAAATGAACTTGTTGCATATACTTAATATTATCTTCTTTTTTAATAAAATTAATAGCATCTAACAAGGTTTTGGGTTCTTTAGTACGAACCATAATACCATATGGATTACGCAATCCTGCTAAAAATACTTGTAAAGCTTGATTGCTATACATTTTTTGTTTAAATTTACGGAGATTAACATCTCTTTCATGTAATGCCAAATAATTAGACATAGAGTTCAACAATTTCCTGACTCTACCATGAAAGTCGTAAGGGGATTCGTTGGAACCTTGTCTTAAATTATTTAAATCTAAAGATAAACAGTTTTCATCTCTAGGATCACTAAAATTGCGAATAAGCTCTTGTTTTATTTCCTCAATAGTAGTACATCCACTAATATTAATTACTTCGCGAGCTGGTCCTGTCAATTTACTAATGACAGTTCTAAAAATTATAACATTTTGATAATTTCGCGGATTTGTTGAATCAATAAAATGATTTACTATACTTTCTACGCTTTCTAAGAAAAATTAAAGTTCATTCTCGTTACCATCAAATTCTGGAATGGTTTCGGCATGAACTTTTGAAAAAATTGGAAGAGACATTTTAATGTAGTTTCTTTCTAAAAGACTATCACTAATAATTATTGAATTAAAACTTTTTATTACTGAATCTAACTCTATATCGTTCTCGCTGTCACAGATGGAATCGGAACAAATAGAGGAGTCTGACATGTACAAAAATAAATCAACTTACAGTACGGTTTTCATCTGCATTGAAGTCCAACTGCAATAATTCGGTATCGGTCTGGAATAACTGGTACCACTATGGTCCAAGGAATTGTCAATAACACTCGATAAAGTTCTAAAACTCAAAAATTAATTCGAAATGTTCGAAAATAGTCACTTCACTATAGAAATAGTTAAAGTTGTCCTCGATGGATACTTCGTGACTATCCTACTGACTGCGCCAATAATATAACTCGGTTCGAAAACTTAGTTTTTAAAAAAAATTATTTTAATAATATTACAAAAATAAGAGACCGAAAGCTTTGAACAATAATATCAGACTGAAAATGAAACGAAATAAATGTAAAAAGAAAGCTATTGTCACGCCTTGCTGACTAGGATTAGATTCCAGGAAAAATAGTCTTGGTCAGCATGTTGCATTATATAATTCGTGTAACTTAGTTATTTATAACAAATTCTAATATATTCATCTCTTCTCTTTAGACTCCGTGTGTCACAAACAACATATAGGTACGTGGAAAAATACAGAATGTGGTGCAAGAGCCCAACAATACAAAATAAAGAAACTCTGAGATAATTCAGATAATGATAATAACAGTAGCTTAAAAAAATCACCCAAAAAGAAATATACCTCGATAGGCAATTGCTGTTACTGGCGTCATTGTGACGTATATGAGAGTGGAACCAATGCCAGGTTTAACTTGGAAAGACTTAGTATCTTTGTCTAACGCGCAATAAAAGGAGATACTTTTAAGACAAATCTCTTTCTATTGCGCTTTAATAAGACAAAGGTAGTAAGTTTTTTTACGTTAAACATGGCAACTAGTATTCATTCGAACCTCGCATTGGTTCCATCTGCATTTACGTCACAATGACGTCAGTGACATGTAATTGCATATCGAGGTATAGAAAGATTTAATACCGAAAAAGCTTGCAAGATCTGCTTTACTACACTGCTAATAGAATTTTAACAGCGACTACTGCAAACCAGTTAAATTCTTTTAACAGTTGTATAAGTACGGTTGTGCTGGCTCCTTGGGACATTGCAAATTTAAACAATATTTTATTCAAGAAACTGTAACAGATTCCAGTATGATTTTGACTTGACTAGGTCACCTCTGAAGGAAAAGGAAATTCAAGAGAAATTTAACACGAAATTATGCATAATAATAATAATAATAACGTTTATTCATTCATTTTTTTCATATAGGTACAAAAATAAGTAAAGATAAGTTTTTCCAATAGCAATCTTGAAAAAGTACATAGTGCATAGAACAATAAATAAGATAACAATAATTTCATTATATTATAGTATGTATATAAAAAAAAAGAGAAAAACTAGATCAAAAGATAGATATGGCTGAAAGAACAAACAATAGGCACCCATTTATGACCTCTGAAGGTTGCGCATGGGCGAATTTTGTGTATTCAAAAGTAATTCTTGCGATAACTAGTTTTTTATTTATTTATTTATTTTAGGTAATTTTTATAGGATGAAATACTTGATTGACTGGGATTATTTTTTTTTTCATTACAAATTTTGATTAAATAAAGCATGTATATCCATTCTATTTAATTGTTTTAAATAATTTTTTAATATGTTTTTAATGAATGAAGTTGAATTTATAGTGATAATATAAGTTTTATATATATCTGGAAGGGAATTGTATATTTTTCTGTACAAGTAAGTAAGGCTGCGTTGACCAATAGTTTTTTGCATAAGAGGTGTTCTGACTACGTAGTGTTCCTTACTACGGGTATTATAGCTGTGGTTAATTATTTCTATTAATTTATTTCGATTCTTGTAGGTGTACATCAGAACATTGTATACATAAATTTGTCTCAGATCAAGCATCTTAGTTTCATTAAAAAGTTGTTCAGAGGGGTACCTAATTTCTTTTTTTATGAATTATTTTTATTATTCTTTTTTGAAGCAGTTCTAGTTTATTTAGGTGATTATTTGTTGTTGCACCCCAGGCCAATATTCCATATTGAAGACGACTTTCTACTAGAGCAAAATATAGTATTTTTAGGTAAGTCAAGTTTAGTATATTTCTAAAGTATTTAAATTTATTCAATAAGGACCGCAAAGTATTAGTAACATTATTTATGTGGACATTCCATTGAAGCTGAGAATCTATTATCACTCCCAGATACCTGTAGGAAGTTTTAGCTAGTATTTCTTGTTCTCCATATTCGCAGGCTATTTGCAAGCTTTGGAATATAGGAAGATTGTTTTTATAACTTGTGAAAGGTAGGAAGAACGTTTTTTTATAGTTTATGTTGAAACCACTGTGATATAGCTATAAATTCTTTTTCAACTTTATGCTTCAGAGATGACCAAGAATTATCGCTATATATTATGGCGGTGTCGTCCGCAAAACTTATAATCGTTCCTGAGGTTTTCAAATAAAATAGATTGTTTACATAAAGAGAAAATAACATTGGTCCCAATACAGTTCCCTGGGCAACACCAAATTTTACTATCTCCCAATTGCTTACATAGTGGTCAACTTTTACAGCCTGTTTCCTGTCTGTCAAATAACTTTTAAACAGTTGAAGTGTTTTCCCACGAATTCCCGCGTCCTCCAAGACCTCTAATAGCTGTACGTGTGAAACAGTATCAAAGGCCTTAGCCAGATCTAGAAATACACAAAGACATGGAGTCGCATTATCAATTTTACTGTACACGCAATTTGTCAGTTTAGCTATTGCATCAGTTGTTGAAACCTCTTCTTTAAACCCAAATTGGTTGTTATATATTACTTTATATTTGTGGAAAAATTTTGACACCCTAGTTTTTAAAATTTTTTCGAAGACCTTTGTGAAATTGCTTATTATAGATATCGGCCTATAGTTAGTAAGTTTACTTCTATTGCCGCTTTTGAAGATAGGACTAATAATACCTATTTTAAATTGAGAAGGACATTCACCGTTATCAAATATGTTATTTATCAGTTCAGTAAGGAATGTCAGGGGTGTCAGTTCTCTATTCACTGCTTTTATGGTTTCTGCTTGTATTTGATCGTAGTCTGGACTTTTATGATTTTTTAATGTTTGTATAACTTCACTTACTTCTTTTTCTGTTACAGGTTCCAGAAAGAGTGTATTTTTGAGTGCGATTCTTTTTAAAGAAGGACTAGTGGGTTTTTGTATTTTTTTAGCAAGTTTTTCGCCAACTTCTGCAAAATATTTGTTAAACTCCTCGGCAATCGAATTCTGCTCTGTTAAAGTTATATCGTTATCGGTGATTATTTTGGATATTTCATTACTATTTTTATTACCTTGGTTATTATTTATTATTTGCCAGAGTTTTTTTGAGTTATTTTTATTATTTTCAATTTTTTGTTTGTAATAGTTATTTTTCGATTTTTTGATTAATTTGTTTGTAATTGTACGGTAATTAATAAATTTTTCTTTTTTTTGTGTATTAAGTGGATCATTTTTATATTCAGCATGAAGTTTGTTCCTCTCTTTTATGGATTTTAGGATGCCTTGCGTTATCCATACTTTTCTTTTGATATCATTTCTCTTTTGCTTAATTATAACCGTGTTAGTTTCAACCAATTGCTTTATTTGAGTAATTAGATAATTAGTTTTGTAATTTATGTCTTTTTCCAAGTAGAAATGATCCCAACTAAAATTATTAATATCTGTCGCAAGATTTTTATAATTTACAGTTTTAATAAGGTTTTGTAATTTACGCATAGTGTATGGCATATCTAGAGGAAGAAAAGCCATAGATGCTTTGTGATCAGTAATGTTTGTATCAAATACAATGCTACTACAGTAATTTTCTATATTTACAGATTTACTTGAAAAAAATATATGATCCAGACAAGTAGAGGAATTTCCTTGTACACGGGTATATTTGTTTATCAATGAAACAAAGTTAAATTCAGCAAGAACATCTAAGTAGTCAGAAACTAAGTCATTATCAGATTTAATGTTAATATTGATATCACCTAAGAGTAGGTGATGATCGATTTTATGCCGGTGGCTTTCTTCTTCGAGATATATATTTAAGTCCCTAGTGAATTCATCTATTTTTATTGGCGGAGGTTTATAAATAGAAGTGATTATTAATTTATCTAGATTTTTAAGTTTTATTTTTGTTTGTACAGCTTTGCATCTGCCTATTTCTACAATACTGTTGCTATGTGTTATATCTTTTTTAATAAAAATAATGACCCCATCATTTTGGTTAATATTGCCCTGACTAAAGAATAGTTCATATCCCTCTAATTTTAGCAAACTACAGTCAATATTACTATGAGTTTCTGTTAATGTTATAATGTCAAACGTAAAGCTTAGTTGAGTTAGGAAAACTGCAAGCTCTTCAAGATGCTTACTGATGCTACATATATTTTGATTTAGGATTTTGATTGTCTTAGCTTCTAGATTTAAAGTAAAGTTATTTAACTGGTTTATTGAATACATTTCTAGGGTATTAATTTCCTTATAGTTTATATCTCTTATATATTGATCCATTTTGCTCCTCTTTTTTATTATTATTTTTTTAATAATAATTGAAGTATTATAAAGTCTCTATTATTTTTTTTATGAAATACAATAGTAGAAAATAATGAAAAGAACTGTTAAACAACTAAATTAAAATAAAGAAAAAACAACTAAAACTTAATTTAAAACACTTTTTGAGCTTGATGAAGAGTTGTTCCTTGTTTTATAATATTTGGACGATTGGTCTCTTGATGCTATAGGCGGTTGATTTTTGTCCTTAGTATCCTTTTTTTCTAGTTGATTTTTGTCATCAGTTTTTTTTCTCTCTGGGTTTGGTTTTATTTTTTCCGGATTTGATGTATTTTTTTCTTTTTTATTTGATATCTGTTGTAGTTTTACAAAATTTTGATTTTCTGTTGGGTTTCGGTTTTTTATTACGACAGGCGTACCTGGATCACTGTGAGAATTCTTTTCTATTGAATCGTCGGTATTTTCAAGATTGCAAGGAGAATATGACATACCATCGACAAAAAGTTTTCCGTACTTAATATAACAGTTAGGTTCATTATTTTGTTTGGCGAGATAGAGGTGCTTTCTCAATATTTTTGATTCTTCCCGTTGTAAGCTTGTTAGATCTTGGGCTATCGTAACTCTTGTTCCTTTGAGATGCTTAACGTTATTGAAGAGTTCCTGTTTTTTAAAGTAAGATAGGAATTCTAATTTAATCGGGCTATTTTGATTTTTACCCAATGTGTATATATTATTAAAATCTGATTTAGTTAAAGACAATTTTAATAAATTATTTAGAGTAGCGATCAGTTTGGAGACATCCAATTTATTTTCCTGCCTTTCTAAACCAAAAAGAATAACATTATTCCTTTTCGATTCTCTTTCTATTGTCTCGATTCTCTCGCTTAGATATTTACATTCATTTTCTAGCTTCTGTACAGTATGAGCAACTTGCTCTATTTTAAAGCTTAATCTTGTTTCTGATGCTTCTATTAATAATTTTATTTCTGCATTTCCATTTGTAATATGCTCGAGTAATGATTTATTTGTAATTTCATCTATTGTCATATTTTTAGTGTATGGCCTGCTTTTCGATATCGATATTGTAGCATTCCCAAAAAAAAACCACCTTAAATAATATTATATTCTCGTTTACACTTTTGTCGGTATGCAACCAACTTTACTTTTTTACTAAGACCGATACATATCGAAAATACTCGAAGAGAACCGAGAGAAGCAGATCGGTGTAAAAGAACAAGCTTTGAGATGGATTACGATTTGAAGTGGCAAGCGAGGAAGTCGATTTCCCTCGTTTGCGAACATTAATGGCTGCCGGTTAATTCACAGCATTAAGATTACCGTTTGTTCTTGGTTTATTCCGTATCGGAAGTGTATAAAAAAATACTGCATTTCAATTTGGATGTAGATGTGCTTAAATTGGAAGTACAATCTGGTTGATTTATGGGATTAATAAAATTTTGGTGCTACGTGCCGCCTGTGGAAGACTCCATTTTGAAATTTTTATAAAATTATATGGTACCGAGGTAAATGGATACCTAGAGATCTAAAAACCTTATGGATGGTTTTATAGATGATTTCCTATGTGCTGATGTTTAATTCTACATGGTTTTTGGTTAATTATGGTATGTTTAAAGAAGCTTTATTATAGTAGAAGTGTGACTTTCCGGTCACGAAGTATGATTTTTGGTTCTGGATTACAAGGTAAACTTTCGACTATTCTTTCTGTTATTTCTCTATGTTCGATACTTAGTTGAACTGCGAATATTCTAAGAAACAGTCACAATTTTAGTGCTTATTCGGAAGAATATGCTTTTGGAAACTTTTTATAGTGATTCTATTTAAATTTAAATTGTTATAAGCTTTTAGCGGTATTAAATCAGTTAATAACATTAGTTACTATTCAAATCTATGGAACTATGATTGAATGTAGTGTTTTTAAATTTTGTTTTTTAACTTTCTTCAAAGTGTTGGTGTTCAATCGTAATCTTACATGATTATTACCTCTATGGTACTTGTATTGCTAAATTTCATATTTGTATTCATGTATATGGTAATTTTTAGATATTTAGAACACTCAGAGTGTGCACTCTTTAGAGAACTGAATTTTGTTTTAAAGAAAGAAAATATACCTTCAGTATATATTTTGTTTTAATTGAGTTCTCTACATACTTTCGTTTATTGAAAATAGGTTATGCAATTTAGATAAAATCTGTAATATTATATGTACAGGAATATTAGTTTTTTAATAACCGTATTGTCAAATACCGGTTAATATCTTTCACTGTATAAACAGAAGTGTTAGTTTTTTGGTGATAACCGTTCTCACTAATACTGGTGATTTTTGTTTTATTTTTTTAATACATTGTTTTATTGTTTTTATTGATATCGTTGAGTATTTATTTCTTATACCTTCCCAGTAACTGTTCTGATTCAAACCTCTTGTTTAATAAAGATTAAGATTTTAATAAGACAAAAGGATTCAAGGAATTGTAGAATCAATAAGGTAAGTTTAAAATAATTATTGACTTAAGGATATAGCTCAATTAAAGTGTATTCCCTAACCATTTCAGATTTTATAAACTGTTTCCCAATAGGTTTCTTATTTTCTTTCCTATTTCACTATAAAAAAAAATTAGTGGCGCCCTTTACCGATTTGTAAATATTTTCTATGTTTCCTTCTTCCTAGATACTCGCCCAATTGCTCCTTCGACCCACGACTCGCTCTCCTCCTACCCCCTGAGTGCCGTCCGCATTTGGCTAACCCTTTGTGAGCCTTTAACATCAAAAAAGGGGTTACACAAAAATAGCGCCCAGCGTGTGGGGCCTGAGTATCTTTTCTTTAGAAACTTTTTTGTCATTAAATCTTAATAAACTTTTAGTTTTAATTATTCACCCCAATTTTGTCTATCGTTACTTCTAAACACACTTTAAAACTTTTTTGTTGTTAGCGAATTAAAAAACTTGAATCCTTTTAAACATGTCTGATTTTGAAGTAAACTTTCTAACTACTGAAGAAGTTAACTATGAATTGAAAATAAGAGGAACAATTACTGGAAGGAAAATTGATGAGAAACGTAAGATTTTAAAAAAATTGTTAGCTAAAGATTCAAATAGTAACTTAACTCTAGATGATTTAAACTTTAATGACGAGAGTCTGGCAATACAGAACTCCATTGATAGTATTTCGAAATTAGTTGAAGAATTTGAAGGTTCTTCAACCGACTCATGTTTCCGTCGTGTTAAGTCTAGGATAGCACATCTATTAGGTAGAATTCAACGAGTTCCCCTTTCCGAATCCCCTACTGCTGATCAGGTTACTTTCCGAAATGAATCTAGAGCCACTTGCCTACTCTTAGAGCAAGATTTAATAGAGAAAGCTACCCCAACTACCCAAATATCTTCTTCTAGTTCAACTACAACTGAAGATAGACCTCCTCCCGTTATTAATATTACAAACCCCGACTCTCATTCTATTAAGCTTTCGAAATGGGATGTCAAATTTAATGGCGACCCTAAGTCTGTGTTTAACTTTATTGAAAGAGTAACTGAATTGGCAGAATCCCGTAATGTTAAGACAGAACTTTTGTTCCAGTCAGCTATAGAACTTTTCTCGGGTGATGCCGCGGTATGGTTTCGTACCGTTAAGTCCTCTTTGACCTCCTGGGAAGAACTTATTCAAGCCCTGAAGGCTAATTTCCTTCCTCCCAACTTTGATGATAGTCTCTGGGAAGAAATTAAATCCCGTAAACAACGACGAAATGAACCTATCGTCATTTTCGTTGCCTATATGCTTTCTCTTCTTAGTCGTCTTTCTCGTGAACCTGCTGAATCCACTAAGCTAAGAATTATTCAAAAAAATATCTTGGCAGAACACATTCCTCACGTTATCTTAAGTGACGTTAACACTGTTAAAGATTTGATAACGATTGTTAAGAAACTAGAGGATGCTAATCCGTCTCTTCAAGCAAGGTTTTCCCCTCCCTCTAAAGTATCTGTAGTAGAGCCTAGTCCTTCGTCTTCTACTAACCAATCCCGGCAAAATATTCCCTCAGCAGGAAAACCCTCGTCAGTTAAGAAACCTAACCAATCTTCGACTTCTGATGATAGAACGAAAAAATCTACCGAAATCATTTGTTGGAACTGTCAGAAGACAGGACATTTTCATTCTTCGTGCCGTAAACCTAAAAATGGTCGATTCTGTTATCGTTGTGGTTCACCAAACTTTACCGTCGCAACTTGTCCGAATTGTACAAAAAACTAAATTCCAGAGGTTGTCATGTCGGTACAGTCTCTACCCCTTGCCGTTTTAGTAAATCCGACAAAATGAAACAAGACCAATGGCCAAAATGGTTAAGTTATGTCCGAAATTTTTATTTATCGTATCCCCCGAAAAGTGTAGCTCCAATGATAATAAACAAAACTACTGACTCTCGGCCCTATATATCCATTGAGATTTTTTCTCGCAATTTTACCGTACTTCTCGATACCGGGTGTTCCATAACAATTGTTGGGAACAAAGCATTAAAGTTTTTAGAATACAATAAGATAAATATTAGTCCTTCAAAACATCAAAATGTTTCATTGGCTGATGGAACCAACCAATCTGTGTCTGGTGTGGTAGATCTCCCAATAGTTGCGAATAATCATTGTCACTTTGTTAAAGCTTTAGTAGTCCCTTCTCTAGATTATACCTTTATCTTAGGTAGCAATTTCGTGAAAACCTTTTCTCTAATATTAGATTTCTCTTCTAACACTTGGTCCTCCGGTTATAACACAAATCCCCAATCTATTTCTATGACCGATTCTGATTTGACGACTATCTCTTTATGTACCATTGACAATTTGGAATCTTATCAGAAATCTTTAGCCCAAAAAGTTATCGATTCATTTTCCGAAGTTAGTAATACTAAAGGTTTGGGCCGAACCCATAAGATCCAAATGAGTATCGATACTGGTGATGCCAAACCCTTTAAGAAAAGACCTTTTCCTATGTCTCCATATATGTCAAAAATTTTAAATGATGAACTTGATGAGATGCTTCGTTTAGGAGTCGTTGAGCCCTCAAACAGTCCATGGTGTTCCCCTGTTCTTCTTGTTAAGAAATCCAATGACGAATATCGTTTTTGTTTTGATGGTAGATCACTTAATGAGGTGACTAAACATGACACCTATCCACTACCAAATATTGATAGGATTCTTTCCCTGTTAAAAGGCACAAAATTTATTAGTTCCGTTGATTTGAGAAAAGCTTTTTGGCAAATCCCGTTAGACCCCCAGTCTAAAGAAAAAACTGCTTTCAGTATCATTGGAAGAGGATCTTTCCAATTTAACGTTATGCCCTTTGGTTTATGTAATTCCGCACAAACTCAACAACGTTTAGTTGACGCAATTTTTGGACCAAAATATGAGCCAAACATTTTTTGTTATCTCGATGATATTATTATATGTTCAAACTCCTTCGAAGAACATATAGCCCTTTTAACTGAGGTTAAAGACAAACTTAAGGAAGCTGGTTTGACTATTAATGTCAAGAAATGTGAATTTTTTAAGTCTGAGCTCAAATTCTTAGGTTATGTAGTTGGTGATAATACACTCCGAACAGATCCTGAAAAAGTGTCAGCCATGATTAACTATCCCCGTCCCAAAACTTTTACTGAGGTTAAGCGTTTCATTGGTATGTGTTCATGGTACAGACGTTTTATTAAGAACTTTTCATCTCTAGTTTCTCCAATCAATGATCTCCTTAAAGGAAAAAGAAAGAAACAATCTGTTGATTGGAATGATCAAGCCGAGGATGCGTTTATTAAGATTAAAGAAGCCCTTGTTTCTGCTCCCGTATTAACCCAACCTGATTTTTCTAAACCCTTCGTGATTCAATGTGACGCGAGTGACACTGGTCTTGGTGGTGTCCTTACTCAATCCGTGGATAATTCTGATGTAGTTATAGCTTATGCTAGTCGATCCTTATCTCGTCCGGAGAGAAATTATTCAGTAACCGAAAGAGAGTGCCTAGCAGTTATCTTCGCTATAGAGAAATTCCGACCTTATGTCGAAGGTGTAAAATTCCAAGTAATCACTGATCATCATTCCTTGCTATGGTTAAAAAATATTAATAACCCCTCAGGAAAACTCGCTCGTTGGGCAATGAGACTTCGCCAACATAATTTTGACCTTATTCATCGCAAAGGATCTGCAAATATCGTTCCGGATGCCTTAAGTAGAATGTTCACTGATGAAACAGATTTCGAAAAAACCCAACTCTCTTATCTTGATGTAACTACCGACCAGATTGACCCTTGGTATGATGATCTTCGCACTAAGATTCGTAAAAGCCCAAAGGATTATCCACAATGGAAAGTTGAGAATGAATTGGTGTTTAAATTGATCCCTTCTACCTTACCTTTTGCCACTAATAATATTGAGTGGAAAATTTTAGTACCTAAACCACAAAGACATAGTGTAATCTCTTCTTGTCATGACCCTCCTACGTGTGCCCATCTAGGTTATTATAAGACTCTTAGTCGAATCCAAGAACGTTACTATTGGCCCAAGATGCGGCGAGATGTTCTTCGTTTTGTTAAATCCTGCCAAACTTGTGGTGCTCAAAAAATGTCAACTTCAGCCCCGATGGGATTGATGGGTAAAGAAAAATCTGCTAAATTTCCGTGGCAAATTATCGCTTTAGACCTTGTTGGTCCCCTTCCTCGCTCTAAGAAAGGATATACCTGGCTTCTTGTTGTTACCGACTGGTTTTCAAAGTTCACTCTTTTATGTCCCTTAAGGAAAGCTACCACTCAAAATATTGTGAATTATTTGGAAAACGACGTTTTCCTGATGTTTGGTGTTCCTCAATTTGTTATTTGTGATAACGCTAGAAATCTCAACAATTCTACGTTAAAAAATCTCTGTAGTAAATATAAAGTGCAGAAGATATGGTTTAATGCTGTCTATTCGCCTCAGTGCAATTTTGTTGAACGAAGCAACAAAACCATTGGAACTGCTATCTGATGTTATATTCAAGAACATTCTGATTGGGATAGAGAACTTTCTAAAATTCGCCAAGCCATCAATACCGCTAAACATGAGGTTACCAAGTATCCCCCATCGTTTTTAAATTTTGCTCGATACGTTCCTGTAGCGGGAAATTATTATTCTTCATCTTCAGTGGATAGTCCCACTTCCCTAAAAAGTTGTGATCAACATGATCAATATGTTTCCGAAATAGAAGGTTTAAATCTAGTTTTTGAAGAAATCCAACGTAATCTTCACCAGGGATACCAGCGTAACTCGAAAACCTATAACTTACGTAGGCGTGACATACAGTTTCAAGTAGGAGACAAAGTCTGGAGAAAAGATAAAGTACTCTCCAAAGCTGCCGACAAGTTTATGTCCAAGTTAGCCCCAAAATTTGTGTTATGTACAGTCGTCAAGAAGTTATCTCCCCTTGTGTATACCTTGAAAAATGCTGATGGTTCTCGAGCTGGTAATTGGCACATCAAAGATTTAAAACCCTACTATTCAGACTCGGATAACTCGTCCGAAGATGAATCTTGTCATGAGTAGTTCTCATTTGATATGAACTTACCATACCCTTGTATACTTTCCGTTTCTTTTTCTGCTGTTTTTAGTTTTTAACCCCGTTTGGGCGGTGGGAATAGAATAACCCCCAAAGTGTTAAACTGCTTGTCGTACGAGGCGACTAAATGAAACCTTTCCCCTCTCTGTTTAAGTATCTCATGTACTTTCTGGAATTTTTTTTCTTTGTTTGATTAGTTATCGTCCATAAGGTGGAAACTCACCTAAATCATTTCATCGTTATCACATCCCTGATCTTATTCTTTGTCTTCAGTTAGTGATACGATTTCTTTTGAGAACTTTACCTTTCAGTGAATGTATCACTTGAAGTACCTACCTTACCGTTTTTGTATAATTGGAAATTATTTCCTGTTAATTTTGTCCTTATCTTACCGTTTAGTGAAAATAGTCACTTAATTCTACCGTACCGTTTAATGAAGAAGACATTCATTACCCTACCGATAACGTTCAGAAGAATTATTCTCTCGTTATATTTACCGTATCTTGAAGTGTTTAATCACTGCTTGTTTTTCGACGACATTATTAGATGTTGTATTTCCGTATGGTGTATTTTTACACATTTTGGTTTAGTATGATCAGTACTAGATAGTTTTAGCACTATTTCCTTAAGTGGAATTTAGTATATCGTTATGTGAGGATTTGTTTAGAGCCGTTGTGTTTAACCTCGCTTTATTTGACCTAAGAGTATTTAATAGCTAGTCTACGATTTTGATTTGTCTGGCGAATATTGATGAATTCAATCACCACCTGTAAGTATTAATGAACACGTTCTCAGCTAGATGTTATTTCTTTTCTTCTCCCAGATTATGATTACTTTGACCTTATCAGTTGTAACGAGAGATAAGCCTAGGGAAGCCGTAGGAAATTCTTCCCGGTAGTGGTCTGTTGAGCTTTTAAGGAAGACAAGTAACCATTAATCCTATCTCTATCTCCTTTTGATTCTTTATTAATTATAGTTGTCTTGTTAGAGTATACCTACTATGACTTTGGAGTTCCATACTATTGGTTACTTCATACCGATGTTGACTTACCGATTTTGTCTCTAAATTATTTTTAGACGTATGATACGCGCAGCTATCAAAACTACAGACAACCATAAAATATTTTTTCTTTTCTTATACTTCCTATTTCTAGTTGAAAAACGTCATTTCCAATTCTTACTACCTTTGAGTTCTATCTAAAATCGTGCTAGTAGCTACTATTAAATTAGACTTTACGTATCTCGTATTTACCGTGACTGTTGGATTTAATGGAGTCAATAGACTTATTAAATTTCCTAATTATATCTATCGTACCGTGTTTTTTCTTGCTTTACAAAATTACTATTAACAGTTTGGTTTAACTTCACCTTTCTTTCTTCATGGGTGTTTCCTAAAATGGAATGACGCGTTGTGCCGCCTATGGGAAATTTTTCTTTATAGGAACATAGCCTTCTTTTTCTCTCTTCTTAAGTGTGTGAGTAAATGTTATGTGGTCCTGATATTTTATATCAAGGGACAGTATAAACGCCTTTTGGGCGAATATTTTTTGCTTTGCAATATGATGGTTATTTAAACTAACGTTTAGGGCTACCCATCTAGGTCGAGCTGTACACCGGTGTGTGTTTCCGTACAGAAACTTCGGCGTAGGTCGTTCCTGATCACGCTGTGATCTTTCGGTTGGCTGGTACCGCTTATAGAAATCTGGTCACGAGAATCTCTAGTTTGAATAACTAGGATTCATTTATACCTATCGTTTGTTCCTTCAGAACAACGTTTAGTTTAACTTGTATGACATATGTTTATTGTTAGTTTTGTCTGTGTGGACAAATGACTACCAAGGTAGTTATTATTACTGTAGGGTACAATCCTATTGAACTCCGCATGTTTTATTTTATTTAGTTTCTGTTGAGTCACCTTTTGACATTTTCCTTTAGCTGGTCAAGTTTACCCTTGTAATAAGTAAGATCATTCGAATAATGCTACTGTGGTTCCCACCCTAGTAGTTTCTTCTCGAAAACTGTGGTCTTCAATGGACCCCAGTTTCCTCTCTTCGTAGGGGGCTGTGTAGCATTCCCAAAAAAAAACCACCTTAAATAATATTATATTCTCGTTTACACTTTTGTCGGTATGCAACCAACTTTACATTTTTACTAAGACCGATACATATCGAAAATACTCGAAGAGAACCGAGAGAAGCAGATCGGTGTAAAAGAACAAGCTTTGAGATGGATTACGATTTGAAGTGGCAAGCGAGGAAGTCGATTTCCCTCGTTTGCGAACATTAATGGCTGCCGGTTAATTCACAGCATTAAGATTACCGTTTGTTCTTGGTTTATTCCGTATCGGAAGTGTATAAAAAAATACTGCATTTCAATTTGGATGTAGATGTGCTTAAATTGGAAGTACAATCTGGTTGATTTATGGGATTAATAAAATTTTGGTGCTACGTGCCGCCTGTGGAAGACTCCATTTTGAAATTTTTATAAAATTATATGGTACCGAGGTAAATGGATACCTAGAGATCTAAAAACCTTATGGATGGTTTTATAGATGATTTCCTATGTGCTGATGTTTAATTCTAGGTACATGGTTTTTGGTTAATTATGGTATGTTTAAAGAAGCTTTATTATAGTAGAAGTGTGACTTTCCGGTCACGAAGTATGATTTTTGGTTCTGGATTACAAGGTAAACTTTCGACTATTCTTTCTGTTATTTCTCTATGTTCGATACTTAGTTGAACTGCGAATATTCTAAGAAACAGTCACAATTTTAGTGCTTATTCGGAAGAATATGCTTTTGGAAACTTTTTATAGTGATTCTATTTAAATTTAAATTGTTATAAGCTTTTAGCGGTATTAAATCAGTTAATAACATTAGTTACTATTCAAATCTATGGAACTATGATTGAATGTAGTGTTTTTAAATTTTGTTTTTTAACTTTCTTCAAAGTGTTGGTGTTCAATCGTAATCTTACATGATTATTACCTCTATGGTACTTGTATTGCTAAATTTCATATTTGTATTCATGTATATGGTAATTTTTAGATATTTAGAACACTCAGAGTGTGCACTCTTTAGAGAACTGAATTTTGTTTTAAAGAAAGAAAATATACCTTCAGTATATATTTTGTTTTAATTGAGTTCTCTACATACTTTCGTTTATTGAAAATAGGTTATGCAATTTAGATAAAATCTGTAATATTATATGTACAGGAATATTAGTTTTTTAATAACCGTATTGTCAAATACCGGTTAATATCTTTCACTGTATAAACAGAAGTGTTAGTTTTTTGGTGATAACCGTTCTCACTAATACTGGTGATTTTTGTTTTATTTTTTTAATACATTGTTTTATTGTTTTTATTGATATCGTTGAGTATTTATTTCTTATACCTTCCCAGTAACTGTTCTGATTCAAACCTCTTGTTTAATAAAGATTAAGATTTTAATAAGACAAAAGGATTCAAGGAATTGTAGAATCAATAAGGTAAGTTTAAAATAATTATTGACTTAAGGATATAGCTCAATTAAAGTGTATTCCCTAACCATTTCAGATTTTATAAACTGTTTCCCAATAGGTTTCTTATTTTCTTTCCTATTTCACTATAAAAAAAAATTAGTGGCGCCCTTTACCGATTTGTAAATATTTTCTATGTTTCCTTCTTCCTAGATACTCGCCCAATTGCTCCTTCGACCCACGACTCGCTCTCCTCCTACCCCCTGAGTGCCGTCCGCATTTGGCTAACCCTTTGTGAGCCTTTAACATCAAAAAAGGGGTTACAATAATAACAAAAAGTTGTCCAAAACGTGTTTTATCTGTATTTACGGTATTGAATTGAATTTTAGGTTAGTGTTTAAACTGTTAAAATTTCGTAAAATCCTTTGTTTCATCAAATTCTCTTTGTTTTGACAATTATCTTCTAGAGAATCTGATAATATGCACTTAGAATTATTGACTTACTGATTTTCAATGATATTTTTGCAGATGTTTTCACTTAATTTTACCAATTTATTCAGAGTGATTTTATTTTACACACTACACACTACACTATACCTTAACAGATGAACATAGATATTTTAAAACAGGGGATGGAGACTAGAAATGATAAAAATAGATCAAAAACTAACTTATACATTTGAAGTTATTTTAAACACTATAAACTCTGGAACGTTGGGCCAATATTGTAAAAAATTGTTGTAGTATACGTAGACCTCTACAGCCGGTACTAGCTGCTCGACGTCCGTAAATTGGGCCTAACACAGTAATTTTGTGTGCTGTTTTGTAGAGCTAGTGTTCTTAAAACAATAAAAAAATAATCTAAGTTTACCTTGGTAGTGTAGTAAACTAAAAACCCCGTGTTTTATTTAAAAGTCAATTATTACAATTTTTGTCCAAATCGCTTCTTTGGTATAAATGAATTGAATATATTTTTTATATTTATAAATTATACCAATTAAACAAAAAATATTAAATTACGAATTGTTTTTAAATTAGAGAAATATGTATTTTAACAATTGCTTGTCATGTGTATTTTGTTACTCAATGAATTGTATGTTTGTTAGTTTGTGTGAGACAGAATAAGTGGTTTACAAGGTTGGATGGATGCCATTGCTAATTCTCCTTCCATTGGCGGTGGTTGTTCTTCAATACTGACAAGTGGTTTTATTAATAGTAGGAATTGTTACAGCTTCTGCTTTTAACATAACACTAGGTTTTAAATTAACAGCATTTTTGATCAACCAAGAAAAATATATTTGTTGTGCTACATTTTGTTCTTTTGAAATGATAAGTTCTAAATTAGAGCTCCAATTTACCTTAACAAAAAAGACATAGAATAAGTCTTTTGCTAGGGTATAGTATGTGAGGACTGAGATTGTGATTATGATATATGATATTTGTATCAATGAAATCAATTTGGTGATAAAATTTTATATATAAACGTAAACTCAGGTAAGTCTTTTATAAAAAAATGCAGGGACTGAGACTTATTATCAACAATATTTCTGTCATTAATAGTTAGATTATTTTTAAAATTACTAGTTCGGATTAGTCGATTCTAGATATTTAATAAATGGTTTGTATAGGTACATGCCATATTAAGGATATATCTGTCAATAAAAGCCATGTAGAATTGTTGGTAGGTAGTAGGTTATGTTAGTGAATACGTGGTTTATTCTGCAGGCTTTTGTGGTCATGCATAAGTAATGAGTATGCTGATTACATAATATTTTTAAATCAAAAATAACAAAAAGACCTTTGCTTTTTAATACTTTCTGGGGGTTTAATATTCTTATAAAAGTGCATGTGAAGGTTATTTGATGGCATTTATATGTTACAAACAAGATATTTGTCTTGTAAAAACTTGGAAATCTGTTATAATTAAATTAATACTGTTAAAAAATAAAATAGAAAAACACTTCACTAGGTCACATAATTATAGAAAAATCTCCTATTTATACCAGATCTTGAAACTTCCGAAATGTTAAACATTCCTTTTTCCGTCAGAAATGCTTTTTCAATTTATCATACGTAGATTTAAACCGTCTAAAAGCTACGAATTTGTCTCATTATTCAACAAAAAACTTAATATGCAACAAAAGGTGCAGCGTTGCTCTCTGAGCGTCGTATGGTATTTTATAATTAGCCATGAAATGAAACCCTCAAAAATAAAGACCTGCTTCGAAAAGTAACTCTTCTATTTGAATTCCAGTAACTCTAACTTTAATATCTAGAGCAACTGCAATAATCTGTCAGTAATTTCGAATACATTTTTTAAGCATTAGGTACTAGATGTAGATACTTTATCATGCTTGAATTTTGCAAATTTTTTTAGAAAAAGCTCTATAGTATCCTACTCTCCAATCATAACTTAATAAAGTGGTGCCCAGCAAACGATATCAGCAGATCAAAATTATCCAATCCTTGTGTTTTTTTTTCAAATCGCATTTTGTACATAGTTTATCATATTAGGACCATGTAATCTGGTTAAATAAATACTTGATACTTGATCCTATTGAGTTTATTACCGATATCAACGATAGTCTTTAGAAAACAACTAAGCCAGACGCATATTATTGATTCAATGTACTTTGTCATTGAAGTTCAGGATAATACATGAACACACATTTACCTACAACTTCAATTATTTCTTACCTCTATTGCAGCAAATGAGAGCCATACAAATAAACGCGGCTTTCACTAAACCCATTGTTTTAAAACCTCTAATGGAATCTGTTTTACAAACCGAATTTATCAAAAAACTAAAAACAAAATTCACTGTTTACATTTTATTTTCAATCTGAAAATTTTAGCGCGCGTGTTCTCTTTTCCGGGAACGTTACACGTCACCCCACAAGGGTTGTTGGAAAACTGAAATGATGAAAAGAGGTTGAACATTGTTTGGCACGCTGAAACTTCAGCTGTGTTGTCAGATTTGTTGGAACTTTGTGTTTTGGATTAATTGCTTGAGAATTATTTTAGATTTTATATACATTAGGGAAAATTATCAACAAAAGTATTTAAATATCACAACTAAAAATTTATTCTACATAAACTATAAATTAATACCCTAAATTATATCCTTCTCAATTCGGCGAGTATCCAGATTTTCTTTAGGAGTCAGATGTTTGTATTACTTTTAAATCCGAATCCAATGATTTGTACGTGTCATACATAATACATCTTTATTAATTAATACGGCGATGGTAAACTCGGCGACGGTCAACTAGGCGACAGTCAACTCGGCGAAAAGGAATACAATAATATATTGAGCAATATACATTCTATAAAAAAAAATGATTAGAGAATTTGATTAATCAAATAAAAATATAAAATAGATTTTAAATAAGAAACTGGAAATAAGTTATGATTACCTACTAATTATTAGATATTATCAGTGTTATTAAAAAGTATTTAAAAATGTATTGACATACATTATTTAATTTCCATTATTCCTAGCTTAACATAATCTGTAGTAATAAAAATCAGATTAAAATATTAAGGGAAAATTTAGGGCTTAAGTTTTATTATCTTATAATTACACAATTACATCCTATAAAGATTGGTAATATTCATTTTCCTTAATATTCCGAATTCATCTCAGAAGTAAAGACATTGTGTGTAATTTTATTTGGGTGTGAGTTTTTTATTTACTGAGATGGAAAATAATGTTCTTAGCCAAAGGGGTCACGAAAAGTACCACTTAGATGGCTACCTATACACGAAAGATAAAACAAACAAGGACAACACCATTCAATTCTGGCGCTGCGAAAACAAGCACGAAGGATGCAAAGGGAGAATATGGACCAATATTATGGATGGTTCTCTGAACTGTATTAGAAATAAACACACATGCAGTACGGTAGGAAATGCAGCAAAAGTTGTTCTGCAAAAAATGAATACCACTGTAAAGAACCTGGCTGCGACAACTATGGAGAATCCTGCCCAAATCAGAGGACGAGTTTTGGAGAATGTCCCAGCTGCGGTTAAAGGAATTCTTCCAAGTTCCAGTGTTATGCGGCGAAAGATTCAAAGAGTTAGAGTAACCATGTCCAAAGCACCCGCCAATCCAGAAACTGTTAGTGAAATTATCGTTCCAGAAGAGTACTCTCAATATTACTACAGCCCTACTCAAGTTAATAATTTTTTGCTGGCAGATTCCGGAAGAGATCAGGTGGATCCTAATCGAATTTTAATATTTGATAGAGAATACCATGCAACATGGAGTGCAAGCATAAAAGAGTTATTTGTTGACGGCACATTCTTATTGTGTCCTCCACTTTTTGCTCAAATATTTGTTGTTCTGGCAAGAAAAGATACGCATGAAGAGAAGGGTCCAGTTTTTCCCGTATTGTATTGCTTGCTGCCCAATAAAAGCTCAGAAACATACCATAAATTGTTTAACATGGTAAAAGATCTTTGGCCGCAATTAAATTCGGAAAGCATCAGTGTCGACTTTGAATTGGCAATTCACCAGGCCGTAAGACAAGTTTTCCCAGAAGCCGAAATTAGAGGATGCTTATTCCACCTGGTAAAAAATCTACGCAAGCATTTATCTTCTTGCAATCTCCGAGGAATTTAAAATACTAATCCCGAATTTGCACTACAAGCAAAAATGGTACCATCATTGGCATTTGTCCCAGAAGATGATGTGATTCATGCTATTTCCGAATTGGAAAATGAGTTGCCAGAAACATTAGAACCAATTTTAGAATGGTTCACCAGCAATTATATCGGTCGCCTTAGGAATAACGGAACCAGAGTGCCAGCAATGTTTCCATCTGCAGTTTGGTCCGTTTATTTTCGAACATTAAATGGACGAGATAGGACAAATAATTTTGCAGAAGCATGTCATCGTAAGTTGTAACTGACTTTTGGTTCTGGCATTGCTCATCCTTCATTATGGACATTCATAGAGAATTTAAAAAAGGTTCTTCATACGATGCAGACTATAAACGAGCAATTGCCGGGCGCAGTGGCGCATCAAAAAGGAGACGTTATAAGGAAGCAGACGAGTGGATTTTAAATAAAGTCGCCAATTATAATAGGCAAAATTTGATCGAATATCTCAGAGGAATATCACACAATTACAATATGAACTAGTTTTTAATAGATATATTATATTGTATATTATATTATTTTAAAATCTATTGTATATTTTTTTTATTAATAATTTTTAACTTCCCGCTAAAAAAAATTAAAAATTTTTTTAAAAACGGGAAGTTATTGGTTTCACCCCGTTTTTTGAAAATCGAGTTTTCATCTGATCTCAACGTTTTGAGGTCTTAGGAACCTCCCCTGACTATTTTGACGAGGGTGTCTGTATGTCTGTATGTACGTGTGGATGTGTGTGTGTGTGTGTGTGTGGATGTATGTAAACCTCTTATAACTTTTGAACGGCTTGACCGATCGGAATGAAATAAAAAGCGTTCCAAAGAGTTCCATCTAACTTAGATTTTATGTAAGATTGAACAGATTCGAGCTGGTAGATTTCGAGAAATTTCAAAATAACCGAAAAAAACAATTGGTAAAAATGATGTTTTTTGGGCATATCCTTTTGGCTATTGCATTAATCAATTTCATAACCTAATCAGCTCTCAAGCTTAAAAAGCCACGTCGAATGCCGTTTTGCAAATTAAAATCGGTTGATTCGTTCGTGAGATATCGTTGTCGAAAAATTTCAAAAAAAGTGTTTTTTTTTCAATAACTTAGAGATTTTTTGACTAACCGATTTTGCACTCTCGGTAAAGTTTTTAGGTCTTAAAAAACTGCGTCGAATGCCATCTTGAACATCAAAATCGAATAAGGCGTTAAAAAGTTATGGCTTTTTAAACATTTCAAAAAAAGTCAAAAACGTCACGTTACTATAGCTTTGCGGTTAAAACTAGCGGGAAGTTGCAAGGATGGCCTTTAAGGTCAACTTCTTTTCGAATTCTTTTTTTATAGATATTGTATGATAATAAATAGTTGCATTATATATTATTGTATTACTATTACTAGGGATTATCCTTAGTTAGGAGTAATGGAAATTTAATTATGTATATAAATACATTTTTAAATACTTTTTAGCAACACTGATAATATCTTATAATTAGTAATCATAACTTTTTTCCAGTTTCTTATTTGAAATCTATTATATATTTTTATTTTATTAATCAAATTATCTAATCAAATTTTGTTTATAGAATGTATATTGTATTATAATAAATAATTGCTTAATATATTATTGTATTCCTTTTCGCCGAGTTGACCGTCGCCGAGTTTACCATCGCCGAGATGACCATCGTCGAGTTGGCATCGCCGAGTTGACCGTCGCCGGAAAGGAGATAATAAAATATTAACATCTGTTTGATAAAGATGTAAATTAGCAAAATGTTTATGTTTTTTATTTTCTAATGATTTAAAAAAAATTATTTTCAAAAAATTTGTGTGATCAACTAACCATTTTAAATAATGTTTCTAGAAAATTCTAGAAACTTCTAAACACACTGACTAGATTAAATAATGTTGTATATAAGGGGATGCATGGGCAGTTAACGTCAGTTCGAGTCAAGTGTTCACAAGAGTTCATTGTATTGTCAAGTAGTTAGACGTTATCCAGCAGAGTTCAGTGTATCTTAACAATTTTGTAAATAAATTGTGTAAAAAGCCCACATAAGTATTTCAAATTGGTGTCAGGTGTCGGGTGAAGATACAAGGATGCCTGGAAAAAAGATAAATGAACTATTGGTGGCTGAGCTCAGAAGAGAGCTCGAAGAATTAGAGTTGGCAAATACTGGGAACAAATCCGTATTGTTGAGAAGGCTCCGTGAATACTACCTAAATAATAATTTGGACCCTGACGCTGTGGAGTTCGAAGACCCAGTTCAAAAAGCAAATTCTGAACTTACTCAACAACTTTCCCAGCTGTAAGAAGAGCTATCAGGACGAATGACGAGCCAACAGGAAGAACAAACTCAACAACTTTCCTGGCTGAAGTTTTTTTTTTAATATTACCACGGGCGCAAGCAGTCAAATGTTTAACAGTTCCAAAAGGACATTAACGTTGTAGAAATCGTAAACGGCCGAACGGATTTCGACCTATGACGTATCATTGTAAAGGGGTTGCTGTCTAGGTTAAGATGAATCGTCTAAAAGACCGTATTTATGGCACCAAAAGGCATTAGCGTTGTATCTTGTAAACGGCAAAACGGATTTCGACGTATGACGTATTATTGTAAAGGAGTTGCTGTATAGAAGTGCCAAAAAAGTGTGTATTAATGGTGCTAAAAAGGCTGTGTAAATGTAATAAATTGATTTAAATTCATAAAATATTTTTAGTTTTACAAACAGCAACGCTATAACAATGGAAAGAAACGTATTTTCGCAAAAAATTGCAACAAAATAAAATAACGATGTATGTGAAATTTTTTAAAACAGAAGTACAAATAATACTTTTATAATAATTAAATGAAATTATTAAAAACATAAGTTAACAAATGTTTATAGGAATGATAATTAACCACAACCGCTATTCGACGGTGTGACGTAGGCGATATTACGTTACTCATATTGGTAAAACGGAAGCTGATTCCGGCTTCTAGGTTGTTTGGCGATAAAAGTGTTGTGGAGTGGAATCCCTTGCTGTTACTAAAAAAGTCACTAGCGTCACACGTGATTGGTAAATATAAAACTTAATAAACAACATAGAGAATATATTGTAAAAGCAATAATTATGTATTAATTTTTTGTCTCCGGCTATGCGTTTTTTGATTAAGACACATATTTAAAGAGCGCTCTGGATGTAACTTCTTCATTATTGTTTTGCTCTCTTTGCATCAAGTTTAAGTGCAAGCGCTCTTTTATACACACACACAAAGGTAAGAATTTTTATTTCATAATTTTATTTTTGATTGAATTTTTATTTTATTTCATAATTTTATTTTAATTTTAATTTATTTTTGAGTTTATTTAATCTTAAAGTGTTTTTTTTTCTTGGACTAATTTTATTTTATTTTTGTTTTGAATTCATTTTATTTTTGAGTTGAGTTTATTTAATTTTTAGTGAATTTTTTTCTTGAATTCATTTTATTTTTGAGTTGATTTAATTTTATTTTTGATTATTTTATTTGTAGATGGATTTAACTACAATAAATACATTATGTCTTGCAGAAAACAGAGAGAAAACAACTGTAAAATTTTCAGGATGTCCTCACTACGCCAACGCAACGGCGAATTCATGTGTACATATACCTAATAATATTCTAACTTTATATAATTGGTTGTATTGTACTCTATTACCTAAATAAAGCTATAAAAAAATGTAAGGTTTTTTAAACGGAGAATATCATCCATGTCTTTTTGTTTCATGATTAACAAGCAAATTTCTGCTAACGTTGCCCATGTTATTTGAACTAATTAAGATATTTGCTTTTCATTGGGTCCTTCATAGTAATTTCTAGTTGTTGCATTGGGCTTTAAAATTGGTTGTTTTAATGCGGATGTAAACAACCCTGGTGCTCCTTTAGAGTGGAAACATTGGCCTTGGAACTTTAAAAACTTCCTGTTAGCTTCCAAGATTCCAGAAAAGTAAGATAAAATTTGATTGATTTCTCATCCTCACATATCTTCATTAGTATTCGATTTATAACTGAGTGCTTTCCCTATGATTTCGCTGAAAATATGCTTAACCTACTATACGTGAAGAAAGTTAACGACTAGGAACCAAATAATTGATGTGACTAAAAATTGCTCATTTAAGGCCGTGACAGCCGATAAATACAGAGATAAATACATTAGAGATGATTTTATCCACAGTGTACCTACTTTTCGAAGCAATTAGACCAAGACTTCTAGAAAATATCACTCTCTTCCTTTAAGAAGCGATTCTTCAGGCAAAATATATGGAATCTTATCAGTTGTTTTCTACTTCTTATGATGCCGCTCGAGTTACATATTCCACTTCTTCTCCCGATCGTCCTAATGACTCAACTGAAGATACTTAGCTGTACGCTACTTAAACGATTACACTCTTCATCCAAATGTTTTTATTGTGGACATGTATATTACATAAGAGAAAAAACTTAGTTTTCTTTTTACTATGCCGAAAGTAGGTCGTTCCTGTTTCAATATTATGGCAGAAAGCCTAACTTTTATGCCGCTATAATGTCGCGCAGACAGCGGGCCGAAAGAAATTATTCGTGCACTGATGTCACTGTCACTGCAAATGTCGGGACAGGTATCAATATCTTTTAACACAGAAGGCAATTTCCTTTGTACTTTCGGCATAGTACACGGAAAAATAGTATACACTACATGGCCAGAAAATTTGAGAGCCCTGCACAGTGCAGGCATCTCAAACTTTCTGCCCTTGTAGTAATTTGTATCCCTTATGAAATTAAATTGGCACGTTGGGCGCCAATTTGTAGCTTAATAAATTTCCCTTTTATGGGATTATAACCCTTAGCTAGCTCAATTAAGTTCGTGGCTTCTTTTCTGAGTTTTATCAATTTTTCGCAAACAAAAATTATCGGGCGCCAGAGTACAAAACAAAGCAAATAACACTCAAACACCAGTTTTAAAAGATTTATTAAAAATGAATCATTTAATAATAATATTAACAGTTAATGCCAAAATTAATTAAATCTCTTATCTTTTGTTTTCTTCAAAGGATTTCCATAAAGGAATTTCTCCTTGGGATGGGCGGAATATTCTTTGGAATATTATTAAATAAAGTATCTTCCAGGGATGGTATTGATTAGGCTTCGTAAATCATAACTTCCCACAAAATGGCTGTTGGCTCGACACGTCTTCAATTTAAAATTTCTAATTCCTACTTAGGACTCCTCCAGATGTGGCATAAACCCTAATAATGAAATCAACAATCAAAACTTCATCCCTTAATGAATTACAATCAAGTAGAATCACTATCTGGTTTCTCCATATTATTGTGTATTATTCAATCAATGATCAATTAAAAAACTGATGCTTGATGATAGCGAGTCTACTTGAAATTAGGTGTTAGTAATATTTAAAAAAGCATAATTCACATCAATCTGAGCAATTTTTAAAAATAAAATTAATAACCGAATGAAACTAAAGAATTACTTACTTTTATTGAGGAAAACTTATCAGGAAGACCACAGAAATTAAAATGAACGCAAAATTTCTATCTAAGCGAAATGAAAACTTCGGTTATCGGAGAGGCTTGACTCCCACTTAAATCGCGGCGAAAAACATTAAAATAAATCTCTTCGAATAGTCACGTGGCTTTCTGAACTAAAACGATCACCAGATCGTTACATAGTGTAATATACTATTGTATGAGAGTGTAAGAAACCGAACATTGGGTGTCAGTTTGTAGATACAAGTCTGAAAATAACAATCCTACAGTTGTAGCTTTTCATCCTAGTTAAATTAAATTAACATTTCAAGTCAAAGTTACCTATGTTCTTTCTGATGTATTGGTAGATACCTTACTGGTAGGAGTGTAACGATTGTATCGTTAGTTTTCGAACAATGCTTCTGGACTATAAATATTTTTAAATTATCTATTGTTTCCGCGTTGAGACGAGTGGGGACTGCTAATTGGAAGGAGAGTTATGGTTTCGTAGTTAGTTTTTGATTTTTATTTCGTTCATTTTTATCGTTGAATTTTAAGTAATTCAGAGTTTCCGACCATCTTTGCCCTTCTGTCTCTGGGTTATTGCCAACTAGAAGAAGGGACCTATTAAGGTCTACAAGTGCTATATAAAACTACACGTTTTTGACATCTTCCGGTGAGGCCGACGCCATTTTGCTGTGCCTTTCCTCTTGTTAGAAGATTCCGACAAGAGGTTTCTTCAGAGATATTCCGTTGCGGTTCCGATTCCTCGGTTAGAAAAGCCGAAAAGAAATTTCTACAGTGAAATTCCATTTCCGTTGCTGTTCCAAGTCCACTGCGTAGAAGCGTGGAAAATTCAGTCTAGAAGTCCCTCGAAAGGAAACAATCCTTCTACAGCACGTGCTTTAGGATCAAACTCCGTCCAAAACCACAGATAAAAACCAAGTTAAGAGAATTAATTAATTTTCATATTTGCCAAACATTACTAATCCAATTTTTAAAGTAATAAACCATTTTAAACTGATCTAAAGTATTTTATTTGTGTGTCTGTACTTTGCGCCCTTTAAAAATTGTTTGGGGGAAATTAAGCAAAAGCACAGAAGGAAAGCCACGACCCTCGGGAGCTAGCCTAAGGTACTTTTATGGTTAAAAATTTGGCGCCCAACGCCAAAGTAACTTTTGAAGGGTTAATTACGCTACAGGAGGTTTAGAATTAGACATTGTTTGTTCAAAAAATAACTGTCTCACTATACGTCAAAACAATTGGATATTGTAGAGTAAATTTGAAGGTACTTGAACATGAATATCAAAAAAAAACATCTGTTCTGAATCAGTTATAGTCTTATACAATTGTTGTGCATTCTCGATTAGAATTACAGTTTTACGAAACAGAACCTCCAATTCCTGTTTTTAATTTAGATGTTGCTGAAGTATCAGAGGCTTTTATTCGAAAATTTGTCATTTCATTATAGACAAAATATAAATAATATATATAAATCTCGAAGATATTCTAAAGGGAATTTAAAATTCAATTAATTAGAAATCCAAAAATTACTTAAAGATGAAATTATTGAAGAAAGTTTATATCCTTGGAGAGCTCAGGTTTTAGTTACCATCTATGAAAATCATAAAAAGAGAATGGTCATAGATTACTCTCAGACTATTAATAAATTTGCATTTCTTAATACAAAAGTATTTCAGTATAGAGTTTTCAGCGCTATTGATCTTCGTAGCGCTTATCATCAAATTCCTATTAAAATATTAGATTGCCATTATACTTATGGTATAGCAAGTTTTCAGAGAGTGATTAATAAAATAATTTAATAAAATAATTTTGACCGAAAATCTTAAAGATAATTTTGCTTATCTTGATATTACTGCATGTAGAAAAACTCAAGAAAAAATGACGCTAATTTAAAAGCGTTTTTTTGTGTTACTACAAGATACCATCTAAATATTAATGAGAGGTACCATATGATTATTAATAAGATTAATTCAAATTAACGACCTGTGAGATAAATTTATTGGGACGTACTGTAAGTAATGGCACAACAAGGCCTGATTCAGATCGTCTTACACCTCTTTTAACTCTACCGGAACCCTCATTACGCAGAGCTTTAGGGTTGTTTGTCCATTATTCTCAAGGGTTTCCAGAATTTTCAGAACTAGAAGAAGGGCCCTATTAAGGTCTACAAGTGCTATATAAAACTACACGTTTTTGACATCTTCCGGTGAGGCCGACGCCATTTTGCTGTGCCTTTCCTCTTGTTAGAAGATTCCGACAAGAGGTTTCTTCAGAGATATTCCGTTGCGGTTCCGATTCCTCGGTTAGAAAAGCCGAAAAGAAATTTCTACAATGAAATTCCATTTCCGTTGCTGTTCCAAGTCCACTGCGTAGAAGCGTGGAAAATTCAGTCTAGAAGTCCCTCGAAAGGAAACACCTCTTTTAACTCTACCGGAACCCTCATTACGCAGAGCTTTAGGGTTATTTGTCCATTATTCTGAAGGGTTTCCAGGATTTTCAGAAACAATTCGTCCTCCTGTTCATTGTACTAATTTTCCATTACACATTAAGGCAAAACAATCATTTTATACGCTGAAACATAATATAGCTTCATATCTTGTTGTATCTATCAATGAAGTTGAAACACTAGTTTTCCAAACAGATGCATCCAAGTTACGTATAGCTGCCTCTCTGTTACAGGCCGAGAAACCTATAGCGTTTGCGGTAGAACTCTATTGCAAAGGAGGCCTATGCTATAGTGAAAATTTTGCGCAAGTCGAGACATTTATTATTAGAAACTCGAGAAATCATATCTTGTTGTAAAATTAGTTCAGAGCTGAAACCATGACTCGTAAAATTTAATCTAATCAACTTTTCTTTTTAAAAACATCTTAATTGAAAATAGTTCTACCGGAAACTCTTCATCGTAGCCAATCACTATTATGTACAACTATTAATACTACTTCTCACGAGAGAATGTTATACATCCCAGACGTTCAGGGTATGGAATATCACTTCCAATATGGTTATCTACTCCTGAACCAGTGCGAGTAAGCAAAATCCGTTAATTAAAAAAGCGAAACTATTGCAGTGAATCTGAGGCGCCTAGCTCATACTAACAGTGAACAATAGAAATCAAAACAATTTTCCTAAATATTTCACATGAAAAATCTGAAACACAACAGTCTGCTCAAGATAATAATAAACAGATTTCACTTGGTAATGATTGATTCACAAACTCCGCGTGGAAATATGCGAAACGTAAATTATCTGGGTCCGTCCTTACGAAGATTAGCTAGGTTGAAGAAACCTCCTAGTTATTTAGAAGTGTACCTTCAAATGTAATTATGGGGTGAATGCAGTAATTATATTGAAACCTGTATTGAACTAATAACGTCTTTATAGTTAATAAGTGCTTTGTTATTCATTATTTTAAATATGTAGTTAGGTACCAAATATTAATAAAGATTGTCAATTTATACCCTTTAATCTTTTAATTAAAAGCCAGGCTAAAACCTTATGAAAGTATTATTTATTTCTATTAGACAACTTCACTTTATTATATACGTACCTACAGCTAATAATGTATATTTTTTACAAAGGCAAGTGTATTTTAGCAAAAATAATTTCCTACTTACTACAAAAATGTATTCCTTACAAAAGTTTAATGTTTCCACTTTCAGCAAAATGCCGCAAAGTTAATTGTTCTGACGAAAATTCCTGATTCAATTCGTGAAAAATGCCTTAAGGGAGGAAGACAAAAGGCTTTGTTATCAAGGGAGAATATTTCTAGAGGTCGAAACGCACGGGTTTCTAATAACATAAATATTATTTTATGCAACCCTGTTATTTATTATAGTAGATATATAGTAATTAGAAGTATTATTTTTAAACGAACTATAAATCGTGGGTTCATATAAATTATTAAATTTAAGTATATTTTCTATCAATCAAAATAGTAATACCTTACAACAATACGACAATTAACACCAAATATTTGAGCAATAATTGAACAACAAATATTTTAGTAGGTTTTAGTTTACAGAGATCGTAAATTTAGAGTTGATAAAGCCAAATAGTACCCATCCAACATAGGAAACCCATTATAATAAGAATTTATTTAATATAAGAGAGAATAAAGAGGCAACTGTTAAAATTATATAAATTAATTATTATTTTACTTATAAAAGCAGAAATGACTACTTGAAGATCAAAGTTTTATTAATAATAAACCATTTTATAAGTAAAAATAATGTATTCGCCATACCAGTAGAAATAATAAACTGATCATTGCTAAAATTTCATACAAATCTGTAATATATAACACAAAACTCTTTTATACATAATTTTATCTAAGGTATAGGTACTTATTTTTTTACGTTCAACACTTTAAATTTTTCAAACAAACAAAACTTTAGCCGTACAGTTTAAAGAATGACATCGTTCAACGATCTGGGCCTGCCTTGTACTGCGGTGGTGAAACAGATAGGTTTTTCGATTACGATTATCTTTACTGAAATTTGAGAAAATACTATAATTAAGGGGGCCTTACTATAATAAGATATCTAGTAAGCTAATAATAGTTATGTAATTTTTATTATGGCTTTAGAACTTTGATAACTACAAACAAAAATAGAATATTGGAACCGAAATGTCTACAACATAAAGGCCGTTTACATAAAAGAAGAAGACTTTTATTTATGTCAAATCCTAAGATGACTAGTTAGTTTTTCAGAATTTACATATTTCATTGTTGTAAGACAAAATACACAAAAATTTACATCTTTCTTTGATTGTAGTATCAGTATGGTAAGTGAAATGATCATTTAATATGAAAATAAATGAATATAGTAATTAATTTCACTACAGTTACTATAAGTTTGCTCTTTAATTCAATATTATTTTATAGGGTCAAAACCAATCCGGGCCTGGTGGTGGTGATAAAAAGGAAGAAAAGGATAAAAAGAAAAAATATGAGCCTCCAATTCCCACAAGAGTTGGTAAGAAGAAACGACGTACTAAGGGGCCCGATACTGCTTTGAAATTACCTGCTGTGACTCCCCATACACGATGTAGGCTCAAATTACTTAAAATGGAAAGAATAAAGGATTATCTTCTTATGGAAGAAGAATTCATTCGTAATCAAGAAAGATTAAAGCCACAGGAAGAGAAAAATGAGGAGGAGAGGTCTAAAGTCGATGATCTGAGAGGTATGTTTAAAAACAACAACAAAGAAAATGAATTTGTCAAAGTTATTTAATGTTACATCTGATTTAAAGTTTAAATGTAATGCAATTAAAATACTTGTTTATGTAGGTACCCCAATGTCTGTTGGTAATTTGGAAGAAATTATTGATGATAATCATGCGATTGTTTCAACATCAGTTGGCAGTGAGCATTATGTAAGCATTTTATCTTTTGTTGATAAAGACCAACTAGAACCTGGGTGCTCAGTTCTTCTAAATCATAAGGTAAGAGAAAATTACAGCACTAAAGGACGTCACTAATACGATATTTCTTAGGTACATGCAGTTGTGGGAGTTCTAGGAGATGATACAGATCCAATGGTTACTGTAATGAAATTAGAAAAGGCACCTCAAGAAACATACGCTGATATTGGTGGTCTAGACACTCAAATTCAAGAAATTAAAGAATCAGTTGAACTGCCTCTCACTCATCCTGAATACTACGAGGAAATGGGTATTAAACCTCCAAAAGGAGTTATTCTATATGGCCCTCCGGGTACGGGTAAAACTCTGCTAGCTAAAGCTGTTGCCAATCAAACTTCTGCTACATTTTTGAGAGTTGTGGGATCAGAACTTATACAAAAGTATTTGGTATGTCTTGATTTTTTATATACTTTAAAAAGAAACTGTCACAGTGTTCAATACATTTCTTTATTAACAAACGAAATATTGCAAGTTGCTTATTTTTCAAAAGTTTTTGAACAGATTGAGTATGTTTTACGATAATTTTTTTTGTTTTTTATCGTAAATATTCTAAAGTGGTTTAATTGAAATAATAAACATTAATGAGTATATTAAATATAACATTTACGTAGAAATATTTGTATGGGATGCAAGAAGAGTTGTAGGGGAATTGTTTCAAAATATGGCTATTCCTGAATGTGTGATAGAATAAGTGTTTTTATGTAAAATTTTGGTAATTTTTTAAATACAATAAAATCAAAATATCTATTTTTTACAACTCTTGACAGCTGTTGCTTGAACAGCGGGTCTTGAAAGGATTTTCTCCAGTTTTGGTCTGGTCCAGTCGAAGCTGAGGAACCGTATGGGAATTGCCAAAGCTAATAAATTGGTGTACATGCTTAAACGCCTCAACAAGTCTTCAACAAAGAAAGGGAACTTAGATTGCATATCAGATCCTACACACGATGATGATTTTACTCAGACAACGACGTCAATATGATTCAAAATATTTTGTTGATGTATCCGGACCGGAGTCAGGATATGAGACTGATTAATAATTAAAAAAAATGTTTGATTATATTCTAGAGTTATTATAAATTATTTATAAAAATTTCTTTATCAACTAACTTAACATTAGTCCGGCAGTCCTTCGACATAGCCTTCCTGCATAGACTTCCAGGTTTTCCTGTCGCTAGCCTTCATTTTAAGTACTTACCTATATAACAACCAATTAAAACTTTCATTTTCTTTTAATAATTTATTATGTTTATGTAAAACATATGTAACAATATACATAAATAATACTACAAAATAACAACATGACGTTCATACAAAATGGATATATATCAAACTTGATATATATTATAAATATCCGATATTTTGATATTTATATTAAATATCGGATATTTTCGCACCCTGATAAAATTCGCAACTCAGCTAATTACAGTTACAGTGCTGGTTTCTTTCACAAAACTTTTGGAAATGCTCCACAACTGTGTTACGATGAGAAGAGTTATCCATTGTGAATTTAATTTTTTTTACAGCATTTGTGATACATTTTTCTTTAAACCAGTTAATAAAATATTTACTGTTCATTTCGTTGAAGTAATCTCCTATTCTATGTGATTTTAATATTTTTAATTCATGTCGTACTAATCCCGATACACGCTTGACAAGCAAGATTATAAGTTTAAATATTAAAAAAAAGTTTTATAGGCTACTAATTATATTGAGCCCTTTTTTTAGTATTTTAATGTAAAAATAAGTTAAACTTAATTATATAAATTCAGTAAACCATAATTTTTGGCGTCTTACTTTTTAACCCAATTTAAGGTCATTAGTATAAGCAATGAAAAACGTAACAATACTTGCAGTTAAAAATAAATATCAATTTTGAAAAGTAATTGTAATTCTTTACAATTTTAATGTGTAATTTTGGCAATAGCTTAAATTACTCACTTGAGTCTGTCACAAATAGTTAACTTACAACTAACTAATTTATTCACTAAAACTAATAACTACTTCACTACTTCAAATATACAAATAAAAATATATTTGTATACTTAAAAAATAAAAGATAATAGTATTACTACTCGCGAACAGATATCAGGAAGAATAATATTTTTCGGTTTATTTTAGCAGTTTTTCATTGCCCTAAAACATAAATAAAACGACGTTTTCTAAAAATTTGTGACTTGGATTTATAATAATTACTTCATTGCAATGAATACAATTTTCTGTTCGTTCTATTAGTATATAATCATATATAATATAACAAGAGAGTGAGAATAAATTGAAAATAATTTGACAGATTGTTTGAAAACTTGTTGCCAGGCACGAGAGCCCGCAGGGCTCGAGTGGCTATTGCCAAATGGCAACAAGTTTGAACAAAATCTGTCAAATTATTTTCTAATTTATGGAACTCTCGAGTTATATTTGACAAGATTATTTTTTGATTCACAAACTAAACCGATGACTTTCACCCATTTCGCGTTGACACAATTAAGTAATTATTTTGACAAGTATCTGACAGTTGCTAGGCAAAAGCTACAGTGATTATTCCCGACAATAATCACAAGAGAATTATTCCCACTATAATAATGACATAATTGGTTGAAACCTACCCTTGTGACAAATAAAGAAGCATTTCATTGGTTTTAAGAAACGTCAAAAAATAATCAAAAGAATTTCTTTTATTTCTGTTACTAAAGACAGTTTGTAATATTTTTAGGGTGATGGTCCAAAATTAGTTCGAGAATTGTTCAGGGTCGCTGAGGAGCATGCACCCTCAATAGTATTCATTGATGAAATTGATGCTGTTGGTACAAAGAGATATGATTCGAATTCAGGAGGAGAAAGAGAAATCCAAAGAACTATGTTGGAATTATTGAATCAACTTGATGGATTTGATTCTAGAGGAGATGTTAAAGTAATAATGGCTACTAATAGAATTGAAACTCTTGATCCTGCTCTTATAAGGCCAGGGCGAATTGATAGAAAAATAGAATTTCCATTGCCAGATGAAAAGACTAAAAAACGAATTTTCAATATTCACACATCCAGAATGACTTTAGCTGAAGATGTTAATCTACAAGAACTTATTATGGCTAAAGATGACCTCTCCGGTGCTGATATAAAGGTAAATATTAACTGTATTCAGACTGTTTAATTAAATGTTTTTTTTTGTTAAGGCAATCTGTACCGAAGCTGGATTAATGGCGTTGAGAGAAAGAAGAATGAAAGTAATGAATGAAGATTTTAAGAAGTCTAAGGAAAGTGTTCTATATCGTAAAAAGGAAGGAACACCAGAAGGACTTTATCTTTAATTAGGTTGAGTTGCAATTGTAATTTATACAGATTTTTTTTGCTAATAAATGATTTCTATTCTTTTTTGCTATATTAATTCCTTGTGCTGTAGGTGTTCTTACATTTGATCTTCTGATCATATTTCTTATTACTTTTATTAATATCAGGATAGGAAATAAAAATACAATTGTGCTCTTGCTTAACCTCTCTAGCTATTGATTTAACTGAAATATACATGAAGCAATTGATTTTTTTATGATAAATACTAATTAAAACAACACAAATAGTTATGATTGAACCATTTTGGCTATACAGTTAAACAATGTTAAACTTGTGTCTTCGGGATTAAATTTATTTTTACTGCATATATCTGCTACTTCTTCAGCTTTATCAGCATCGTCTAAAAAGCCTAACAAATAATCTTTAATTACATCTTCTTTTATTTTGTTTTGATTATCCAAAATACCTATTGTTCTGAATACGCAATAAATACTAGATTTATATTTTGAAGATAAATTTGCGTTTTTAAATGCGTTTACTGCTTCTATTTGATGGAGTGGTGGATGTTCGGTTTGGGCACAAGATTCATAAGCATTGGCCAAATTTTCGGAGAAAAGTTCTTTTCCCAAGTCGGCATTAATCTAAAATTAATATTTATTACTTGAAATGTGTAATATACAATAGTTTTGTTTTAGAAAATATTAAAAATTCAGTAAATTATTTTAATGTTTTGCTTTAGAGAATATATACAAAAATATTATGTTTATATTGATTGTTGCTCTTTTCAATAAAATTGTGATTTATCGATTTAGAATATCTCAAAAATAAAAAAAATATAGGTACTTTAAATGGTGGTGTTATGTTGATTTAGGTGCATTCTGAATTAAAAAAAATGGTAATGTAGAATTTTATATCTTTTTGAGAAATTTTGCCAAATGTTGATATTTTTAATGTGAACTTCTTGTTGATTCAGGAACAATTTAATGTTTCAAAAAGTTGACATAATTGTGGCAGCTCGATTAAAAAAAAAAAATTGGGAATCCCAAAAACCAAAACTATTACGATATTTTGAATGTAAATCATGATTCAGGAACATATTGATTTAGGAAACATCTAGAGTTAAGTCATATTCGACATTTTAATACAAATAATTAAGATACTTTTAAATTAAATGGCTATTGATCATAAATATTTAAATTATTTACAGTGAATATAAACCTAAAAAATAAATTGTATCAATCAATGTATACACCAATACGAAAGATGGATAAGGCGATAGTTTAAAATTGAAATAATATCTAAAAGTATATGAAAATAAATATTTTTCTAGACTTGATAAACGTCAATTTTTTTAATTATCTAAAGAAGCTGTTTGTGTAGTTGTAAGTCAATGATGCTGGTTTAGGATCTAAGTTCATACATATGTTTTTACAATCAAACTGTGAAATTAATAGGCTGAGTTCAGCTTAAAATATTAATATGAAAAGAACACAAAAAATACAAATGTTTTCAAAATTTCGCCCTCTCTTCCACTCAACCTGTTTATGCACTACACTATTTTTGTTACAGAAAAGTAAATTCAAAAATGAAACACAGGGGCGGGGTTAACAATTCTGTAAATTAAGTAAATGATGTCTATACTCTCTCTCTTAAATTTGTTTATTGTGAGTCCTTTCAAGTTATTTGGAATGTTATTATACACCTTGCAGATTTGGTAACCGAAAGACCTCTTAAATAATTCTTTATAATTAAGTGGTGGCGTAAATCTTAAATTAAGTATGTGAACATCTGTCCGAAATTTAATTTTATTGTAAAGATAGGCAGGTTCTATGGTAGTTACTATTTTATGAAATAAACAAGCCGCGTGGAGTATACGTATCAATCTGAGAAAAATTTTGAATTTTCTGAATTTTTTGTTGAGAACGAAACGCTAAACAAGGACCATAAAGGCAATCTGCAAAATTTAGTATAGAACGTACCAAACTTTCCGTTAGTAAGATTTTTTTGTGAGATATTGTCTACAACAGTAGATAGTATTCAGTGCATTATAAAACCTTTGAAGTAAATTATTAACATGTATCTTAAATCGCTATCTAGTATCACTCCTAAATTTCGATATACACTCACTATTTGGAGAGATTCGTTTTTAACTATAATTTCAATTTGGTCTAAAACACTATCTCTATTTTATCTATGGCCAAAAACCAGTACCTTTGATTTTCTTGTATTAATAAGCAAACCGTGATCCTTCGCGAGATCAATAAATTGACTTAAATCTTCATTAATAAGTGAATAAGCAACAGTTACACCAGAAAAAGGAAAAATATAATAAAGTTGACTGTCATCCGCATAAAAATGTATTCGACAATGCTTTAGACATTTAGATAATTGACTCGTGTAAATAATGAACAACAGTGGCCCCAGGATGGAATCCTGAGGGGCACCACATATTAATACTTTGCATGTTGAGTCAAAATTATCAATTCTAACTTTTTGTTATTGATTTGAGAAGTATGATCTAAATAAGTTTATTGCTGGTTGTGATAAACCTATATGTGATCCAAAATTGAGAAAAGCAAATTATGATCAATTGCATCGACATCGAAGGCACGACTAAAGTCTAATAAAACCAAAATTCCACAAAGTCGTCGATCAACACCCGAAATAATATCATCCACCACACGAAGAAGCGCTGTAGTGCAACTTATATCATTTCCTAAAGCCGAATTGAATAGTTATATTTACAAGGGTAGTCTTGCAGTTGCATTTCTATTATTTTTTCTAAAACTTTAGTGAGACAAGGCAATATACTGATTCCCCGCAGATCCTGGAATTCGGTCGGATTAGTTTTCTTAGGTATAACTTTAACTACAGCATTTTTCCAAGAATCCGGAAATACATTGGTATCTAAACAGCAATTTAAAAGATGACGTAAATAAGGTAAAATATGAGGACAACATAACAGTATCACTTTTAAGTTAATATTATCTGACCCTAAAGCATTTGAGCGGATATCAGAGATAATTTTCAGTATATTATTTTCAGTAACTGGTTTAAACTGAAAGTGATCATTTGTTAACTTATCCTCTTGATATGTTTTGTGTAGCTCTGTTTGAATATATTAGTATGCGGTAACGAGTCTACAAGGAAATCATTTATATCAGAAGGTCTTTGAAGATTATCAGGTAGATAAAGGTTTTTAATTGGAAGGAAATTATTTTTTAATATTCTCCAACTTTCTTTTTGGGGTAATTTATCCAACTTAGCATTGAAATAAGCTTTCTTTTCCCGTATCACAGACTTAGAAGTAAAGTTTCACAAGTGCTTATAATATTCGCATCTATCATTGGAAGGCGAGGACTTAAACGTATTACAAGCACTGTCCCTTTTAATTTTAGGTTATCAGTTAGCCAAGGTGAAGGAGGCTGCTTTAGTTACTCATTTAGTTACAACAGGAACATGTCGGTCAAACAATTGTGTTAAGCATTTTGTTAAAAAGATGACCTTGTCGTCAATGTTCTGTATATCAAACATAAGATAAAATGGCGTATTAAAGAGTTCAAGTTCAAAAAGTTTGAATAAATAAATTTTTTAAAGTTTCTATAGGTAATCATTTTATGTTCAGTCCGCTGGCTTTTAGCCGTAATTGAACAATAACACAAATAATGATCAGATTGACCAAAATACTGAAATATAGATTGAATAAAGTGGGAAAAAAAGTGGATTAGAAATACTGTTTTTTTATACAAAATTTGTAGGGCAAGCTTTGCATATCGATCTTTTTGTAGGACAGTTCTTTCTTTTTGCAGATAATATAATTATTTATCATTTGGTATATTTGTCCTACAGTTAGTAATCAGTAAAGTGGTATCAGCGAGCACGACATATTTGGATTGGAGGACTGGGGGTTCCTACTATGCAATTTGTAGGACGGTAACGCTAATTGTTATAAAACAGACCTTTTAAACAATATTCAAAATATTAGCTTGTTACTAATAACTTCATACCTATCTGTGCTTTTAACACATTTGAAATGGAGGACCCGGTATATATTGAAATGGATCTTCCTTCCGGAACACCCTTTTTCAATAAATTTATCGGTCGTGGATTTCAAAATTTTTAAATTGATTGTCCTAAAAATAAATTAAAAGATATAAATATAAAAAAAAATTATCGTTTTTTGAATCTTCCTTCTTCCAATACTCAGCTCTTTCTCTATACCTTCCTCTTCCAACAATTTTCCAACTCCTTCTTGCTGCTGCCTTTCTATATCTCTGTTAACCTTTCTGCTGCTCAGCTCTTTCTCTCTACCTTCTTCTTTTACAATTTTCCAACTCCCTGCTTTTCTGTATCTTTCTTATCCAATTCCAATTACCTTTTTATTTATTTATTTATTATTTATAAACTCTTCTTATTTTAATTTAAATTTCAATATTTAATTTTTTACAATTTTATTTCATCTGACTTTTACAAAATTAACTCAATGACAATCTATCATCCTCATAATAATCTCTTAACAACATAACATCCTATAATCTAAACAAAAACAAATCCAATATAAAAAAAATACTTAAATCAAGACAACCGATTTAAAAATCATAATTACGTTCCAACACTTTATTGAAAGAACGTGCACCACGAAGAAAAATCCATATCAATTTCCCCCAAATTTGATTTGACTTGGTGAATTACTTCACCTTGCCAAATCAAATTTCCTTTCAGTAGGAAATTTTTCTTCACCATCAGTTGTCAAGCTTTTAATTTAGAATATTTCAATTTTACTATAAAATACACTAGCCCTACCATATCAATTCCCATCACTATATCTAATTTTAACTTCTTCTTTTATTTCTATTTTTTTTTATTCCCCCTTCTTAACTTTTATCAAAATATAATTTTTTTATAGTATTAAATTTGTTCCTCCTCTTTTGAAATTTACCTATACATATAATTTTTTTTTTATAGACTCCCCCTCCTAATATTTTCCTATATATAATTTTTTTTTCTAAATTATGTGACTTTACCCCTTTCCTGATATTTCCCTATATATAACTTCTTTCTCAATTTAAATACCTTCCCCCTTTCCTGATATTTCCCACAATACAAACTTTTTATAAATTTAAATTGTTTTCCCCTTTCTTGATATTTCCCTGTATATAACTTTTTCCTAAATTTAGATTGAACAAAATTCCCCCAGAAATAACTCAAAAACATCTTCTTAAATTTTTCAAACACAAATATTTCATCTTTACTGGCAAAACATATCAATGCCTGCCCATCTAACATCTCACGCAGGTATTTTCTTAATTCTTCATGATCTTCACACCATTTTAACTTATTTTTCACTATTCTTATGCAAATTTTTAGATGAATCTTATTAATATTTCCATTAATTTTATGTTCACTTTTACTTATACCCATATTATTTTGATTTTTATTTATGTTTCTTTTTTCCATTTCTTCTAATAATATTTCACGTTCTTTTTCTTGTACTACCTTTATTTCTTCTACTTTTCCGTCCATCTCACTTATCTTCTTTACTGTATCTTGTTTTATAATCTTTTCTAAATCATTCAATTTTTTATTTGTATTAGTATTGATTTCTTTGATTTCATCTTTATATTCCTTATTAATAATTATTTTAATTTTTACTTCGTGTAATTCCTCTAATTCTGTTTTTCTCATTATCATATCATTTCTTATTTCTGTTTTTGTTTCTTCTAATGTTTCTCTATACATTTCCATTTGTTTTTTTATCTCATTTTTGAATGTTTCTATGTTTTTGTTCATCTCTTCTTTTATTTCTTTTTTTATAGAATCCATATTCTTGTTCATGTCTTCTCTTATTTCTTTTTTCATAGCATCCATATTCTTGTTTATATCTTTCATTTCTTTTTTCATAAAATCCATATTAGTGTTCATGTCTTGTTTTATTTCTTTATTTTCTTTTTTCATAGAATCCATATTCTTACTCATTGCTTCATTGTTTTTGTTGATATTTTTTAACATTTCCATCATTTGTTCCCATGATGAATCCCTTCTATCCCCTATCTTATACTGTCCTGATTACCCTGATTATCCTGTCTATCCTGTTCAACCTGATTACCCTGACTTCCCTGAATACCCTGACTATCCTGTGCCTCCTCCTGACTCTCCTGATTATCAATATTATCCCCTTGCTCTAACATTCTATCTGTAATAACCTTTCCCCCTCTTAATTTCATACAACTATTTATAATTTATTTAATCTTTCACTCCGAATCACACACCTTTGTTTTTTAATAAAGCAAGCTTGACACCTAATAGTAAAGAAAAATCTCTTACCCTCAGTGCCGAAGCAGCCCCACGTTGGGCGCCAATTGAAATGGATCCTCCTTCCGGAACACCCTCTTTCAATAAAATTCTCGGTCGTGGATTCAAGAATTTTTAAATTGATTGTCCTAAAAATAAAGTACAAAATTATAAATATAAAAAATAATTCTTTCGTGTCTTTCTAAATCTTTCTTCTTCCGTTTTTCCACTCTTTCTCTATATCTTCCTCTTCCAACTACTTTCCAACTCCTTCTTGCTACTGCCTTTCCATCTATTTATTACCTTTCTGCTGCTCAGCTCTTTCTCTATACCTTCCTTTTCCTATAATTTTATAACTCTGACCTCTCTGTATACTCTCATCCAATTCCAATTACTTTTTATTTATTTATGAACTCTTCTTATTATATCTTTCTTATATTCTTTTTATTTCAATTTAAATCTCGTTATATCTTACTATTTTAATCAAATTCTATGTATTTTTATTAACTTAAAAATCCCGTTCCAACACTTTATTGAAAGAACGTGCACCACGAAGAAAAATCCATATCAATATATTATTATTTTTGTAGGACAAATGTCTTTTAATTCGTTTTAAATTTATTTTAACAAAATATTAAAGAATTAAACTGTTATGAGTTAATTTCGGGACATCTGTAAAATATATAGGTACATGTTGTCTATTTCTAGGATCTGTGTATATATTATGCACCAATGTTGCCACTGTCAGAATTTGGGCGACTCATCGATACGAAGCCACTGATAAAAAATAGCCTGTTATGTATCATTAAAAAAAATGCCCACGGGCTCCCGGTCTATATATATTAATTATATATTTAATATTATTTACCTTTTGTTCAGTTTACTTGATCAATTTACTCGTTCAGGTGACATTATGTTCAGAGAAGGAACATAAGGAGCTTAAGCGACACTAGTGATGAAAATAGCAAACGTATTATGCACTATTTTAGAAGTAAAATTTTGGCAATTGTCCCATTATAGTTTTTGCTCCTTATCTAACCTTGAAGGATGATGAATGATAAAACACAGAAGCATGATGAAATCTTTGGACGCATAGCTGATTAAACCTTATTTTGGAAGCAAAATTAAATCACAAGACGGAACGCAGATAATATCTGAATGTAGAAGGCTGTAAAAACATCCACTAGGGAGCAAGATCCAACTGTAAGCCAAAACCTCAACGCGGACGGATGACAAAACCTAAATTTGAAAGGATGATGAAACTTTAGTAAGTAATGCTGTTGATACTTTATCGTAAAAGCAAAAGGATACCTTAAGTTTCTAAAACAAAATGAATCTTAAGATAAGGGGCTAACAAAGCTTCAACGTAGAATAGTTACCAGTTTTTTTAATTTTTTTGACAATTGAATGTATGGGATTTAACAATATACAAAATAATAAATACAAATATAAAATAAAACAGGTTAATGAAATACAGAAAGAGTAAATTTAGAAATTCCTCAACAGTTTAAAATAAACAGATACTTATTCAGCTTGTAAAAAAACTCTCATATTATTTGTTGAATTTAAACTTGTTTGGAATAAACATAAACAACATAGAAATTATCAGCTCCTTTAGTACAATATAATTATGAAAATCGTTGTTAGTCTGAAATGCTCTTGTATTTATCAATTTATTGCGTGTGCGTATGCCGCATAATAATTACTCTCAACTCATTATAATAATATTGTTGACTTACAAAACAAAATAATATGGACCAACTGCATATCGTTGCGAAAAACTCATTTGTATATCCAATAAGTTAGACTAAAAAATTATTTTTTCTATATCTCTATTCCTACTGTTTGCAATTTTTGGAATAAAGATAATTTACACAAACGAACTGCAGAATGTAAAGAAACTGTAAACGGTAAAGATAATGAAGTATGAACTGGAAGAATTTCATCGCGAATGCATGAATTAAAAGAAATATTGTTAAAACTTCATCGCGGGGAGACTCAATCTTAAGATAAAAAGGCTGTTGAGTTTCCAACTGGATGGTGGATGAAACATTAACATTTCTGGTAGATGAAAACAAAATCATTGTTTAGATTTTTAATAAAATTTACTATTAACTATTAACATGAACTGTTTATATTTTGTTGATGATAATTAAACGGCTAAAGAAATTCTAATTATTGTGTTTTAAATAAATATTTCTATATATAAACAAATTACGATTATATATTTTTTCAGTAAATACATTTAAAAATTTTGGGTATCTAAAATTTTTGATTAGTCTTGCTTTTGAGCAATTTTAAAATTTAGTATTTGGTACAAAATAAGGGTGAAAAACAGCAACAATCAGTTCCTCACCAATTTAAAAACTAAACTTTTCCAATTTGGTTGAATGTTTTTTTTTACTTACCCCGATTATCAAAAGAGCTAAAAATATTGCAAATATCATATTTTTGTAATAAAAATAACTGACCATTGCAATTTAGATACTTCTTGTTATATTTGAAATGCTTCTAGAAACCGGATGTTGTTTTTATTTTATACATTAAAATATAAATATAATTATATTTTAGTCTATAATTTGTTGTTTATTTATTTGCTTTGATCAGAACCGTAACAGAAAAGCTAGTTTAAATTATTAGTAGAGATAATCGCTAAATTAAAAGAACATAAAAGTACAATACACTTTAATAAAAAGGTAATCATGATAAATTCGCTTACAAATTTGTAAAATAAATTGAACAAAATTTATGCTACCTTGCACTTAATGAATATATATGTTTATACATATTATATATACTTTATATATAAAAATGGTTTTTGATACTTTTCACTGATTCAATATATATAGAAGAAGGTCAATAGTGGAGTTGCAGTCAAATTTTTAAATTAGATTTAAAACTAGTCCTGTCGCCAGATCGATTTCAGGGCCAATTGTATTTAGATGGACCCATCCAAGTTTTTTTAATGTATTTTGACCTCCTGAACACAATTTTTTTGAATGGGAGGTCGTACGAGTGTCAAAGTTTCGAAAATGGACTTTTTGGATTTTTCAATCGTTTATTATAACTTTTGATCGGGTGAATACTTTTTAATTCTCCCGAGGCATTTTAAACTAGAAGTATGACTTTATTAAATAAGATTGGTTGCCAAAAAAATATCGGATTTCTCTGTTTTATAACGCTATAAACAAAATAAATAGCGTTAGAGCGCTTTGATGCACGTATTTGCATATTGTAATATAGCGCTATATTTGTATTTGTATGTTTCTATAAATAAAATGTGAGAACAAGAATCCAAAGAGGAAGTCATAATCACACAAGCTAATAACAGTGGAGGCCAAACAACTTGTACTTAACCAAAGGAGTAAAGGATGAGGTACTAGAAATGATATGTTTTACATTGGCTTTTGTTATGGTATTAGCATATTTATGCCGTAAATGTAAAAAGATGATAAAAAGAAAAATCGACAGACATGGGCAAGCCAAGAGTTTGTTTAAGAAGAGAGAGAAGATTTTTATTTTTAGGTTTTGCAATTAAGTATAAAATAAATGGATCTAGAAAGAAAATTCCAAAATTTTGCTGAGGAACTAAAAGTATTTGATAAGAACTTGATAAAAGACAATACTGAAAGAAGGACGGATGAAAGTGTTACAAATCGTAAGTTAGAAACTTTAGCGAAGTAAAAATAATTACAAGAATTTAAGACATTTGTTTAATAAATCAGACATAAATTTCTGTATTAAAACTAATATTAAAGAACTTGCTGTTACAATAGAAAAATTAATTAATGCAATAGAAAATAATTTAACAGAAAGATTACACTTTTTGCAGCATACTGAGCAAACTGTAAATGGTAATAGTATATCAGATTTAGATTGTTAATTAGGTAATAAAATAAATGAAAAATTCGATTTAAGATCAGCGGCAAGTCTGCTACCGGTTATGGACGGAACTGAAACTGTAACCAAACATAACTAATTGATGCAATTGAATTGTTTGATTCTATGCTTGTACAAATGGTAAGATATTATTAACTGCTTATATTTTAAAGAAAAGCTGGAGTAAAAATGCAAAAATTAGATTAAATAAAACGCACACTGATAATGGGTCTGTAGTAAATGATAATGATATATTTTATAACCAAAAAATATGAAACATCCTCAGCTAGTCAATTACACAATGCTAAACATCAGTTCGGAAAAATGTTAGAAAACCTTCTTGCAGAGCTAACACTTTCTCAAGCTGGTGATAATTTAAGTGATAGTACCTAATCTTTTAAATCAAGTTAACGAAAAGATTGCAATCAATACTTTTGCAAATTGGCTTAGAAAAATTAATTTGGAAATAGGTTTAGGAGTATTATTAGAGGAAATAATTTTAAACCAAATAATATTAAAGAAAATAATTTAAGAGGAAACAATGGTAAAAGAAATTCTTATAGGGGTACTAATTATAGATCAAATCATTTTAGAGGTAGGCATAATACATACACTATCAGAGGTAATATTAGAAGGGCATTTCACATAAATAATTCTAATGCAAATATAAGTGGTGAATATTTAGAAAATGCCCAAATACCTCAACCATTTTTGTGACCAACACTAATTCAGAAACATTTTATAATATTTTTGCTTTAAATGGATTGAATTTTGTTAATTTATTTTATAATGGTAATAAACTTATATTTTTACTTGATACAGGCGCTAGTGTGAGTGTAATTTTTAAAAATTAATTATTTATTAGCGAAAGAATTAATTCATCAAAGAAAATGCAAATTAATGGATTATGTGGGTCAGTAGTGTATCAGTTGGCACAGTTCATCTTTCATTACAAATAAATAAAACTTTGTCAGGAATTTCAACTCCTAGACATCCTTGCAAATGACATTGAAATGTACGGTATTTTGGGATCAGATTTCTTTTATGACTACGGAGCTACGATGGACTATGAAAAGTGTTTATTCTTATTTAATTTATATAAGACTAGACAAGTAGTTTCTCTTGTGTCCAAACAACAAATGTATACATATATCAATTCCTGGTAGATGCGACATGGGCGCTTGACATTCGAAAAATATGGTATGCAGCGCCCACGTTTTTTTCACAATAATACTAGTATTTTTCATTTATTTTTGTTTTAATTTTATTTTGAAAATTATTTTTGACGTTTTAGTTCGATGTTTTTCAGAAACATGCGTTTTAGTTTTCCTTAATTACATTTATTTTTTTACTTGTTAGTTTCATATGCTATAAAAGCGTGTTTTTTAGTTTTTTTAAACTTTATTTATTTTTTACTTTTTAGTCCAATTTATTTTATTTTAATAGATTCGTTAATTTGCTGTGACGATTACAAGACCCTCACTTAATCATTATTCGTTTATTTAGTTGGCGCACAAATTACCCACTCCCGGCACGGGAAGGTAGTGACTAAAAATAACGATACGGGACCAGCGTTGCCATGCCATAAGAAAATTTTTCATCACATCTATTGAAGACAAAATCCCCACTTTTACCCACTTCGTAAAAAATTGCGGCAAATTTAATATAACAGTAACATAAATAAAACTATTGACTTTATTTAAATATATTTCTTTTAATATAATCAAAATAAGCATAAACACAGTTGCAGAAACATCACAAACATAATATGAAACGAAAAAAAAAAAAAAAAAATTACTAAAAAAGAACTAAATTAAAAAACAACATACAATTATTCATAAATATTGGTATATTTATCGAAAAAGTAATGTAATTTGCACCTAATAACTATTTAAAATTTATTTATAGTTTTTTTTTTAATTACCAATAGAAAGTATCTTCTGGTAATAAAGCCAAACTAGCTTACATTATTATTTGTGATACTGTAAACAGTGTAAACATTTCCCGTCAATACTCAATAGAGTGCCGTGCAACATTTAGGACTTTACAGAATAGTTTCAGTCAGCGCGTCAGCGAATAGCGACCATAATTAATAGTAGCTATACATCCAATATATTAATTTAAGGTTTTAGAATAATTATAATATACGTATATTTTTGCTGTAAAGGCATAATTTATTTAAATACCATAATTATTCCCCACTTTTATAGTATTTTTCAATAAATATCACCACTTCCCCACTTTTTCACCACACTGCTTTCATTTGTTGAACTTTTCTTCACATGTAGTGAAAAATCCCCACTTATGGCAACCCTGTACGGGACTCATCCGAGGCAGCAGCCGCGCAGCCGCGGAGTGGAGAGTTACAAACAAACATACATACATACAGATGAAGTTTAAAAGCGTGTTAAAATAAAAAAAAGTTTACAAATAATCAAATTGTTAATGAAGTTCCGTAATGAGTTTAAAAATATAGGTATTAAAATATCTATTCTATAAGATGTAGAAAATATCTTAGAGAATAAGACTTTCATGAGATTTTCATATTCTCCCTGCTGTATGACATGCAGGTATAAACAGAATGTATAATAATATCAAAAAGAGATATTTTTGGCAAAATTTACATAAGGATGTAGAAAGTTTTGTAAAAAGATGCGACCATTGTTAAAGGTGTAAACGTTCCAATTCAAACAAAGAACCCTTATCTATACACAACTGCTTCATCGGGATTTCAAATTTTTTTTATAGACTTAGTTGGTCCACTCCAAGAAGATGTAGAAAATAATAAATAAATTTTAACGATACAGTGTGAGATAACTAAATTTGTAGAGGCATATCCATTAAAAAACAAGGAAGCGAATACAGTGGCAACTACACTAACTAATAATTTCATATTACGTTACGGCATTCCAGATGAAATTGTTTCGGATTAAGGTACTGAATTTATGGCATGTATTTTTAAAGAAATTTGTCAAATTTTACAAATTACGAAACTTAACTCGACCGCGTATCATAATGAAACACTAGGCGTTCTTCTCATAAGAATTTAGGTGCATATTTGCGAGTTCAAATTGCAAAATTTCAGATTGCTTGGAGTTCTTGGGTTCCGTATTGGTGTTTTGCTTACAACACAACGGTTTATACCGAAATAAAATATACCCCTTACGAACTTATTTACGGAAAACTCGCAAAAATCCCTTCGAATTTAAATTCTTAAATAGATCCTATACATAATTTTGACGATTACCCTTACGAATTAAAATATAGAAATAGATTACAACAAGCTTGTAATAAGGCAAAACATAATTTAGATGTATCAAAAATAAAACGAAAATCTATGTATGATAAAGACATAAAATCTGTAAACTATAAAATAGGAGATAAGGTAATGCTAAAGAACGTAGTTAAAAATAAATTAAAACGATTGTATATAGGTCCATATACTGTGATTGAGGAGAAAGCTCTTAATATATTTATAAAAGTAGACGACCATATAATAGAGGTTCACAAAACCAGGGTAAAGTTGTATAATAGTTAAAAAAAATATGTTTTATTGTTTAGGTGAAGAATTTTTTTTCTCCTTCCTGTAGGAGATGTAAAATAGCGCTATAATTGTATGTTTGTAGGTATACCCATTTATACTTACACTTATATTTATAGGTTTATATATTTAGTGAAAACACTCTGTAGATTTGTTAGGTTTATTAATGAGTTATTTAAGTTTAGTTAACCACATTATTATTTAGAAATATTGCTAATTATGTCGTCACCTATTCCAGCGACTCAGCAAGAGTTACGAACTCGTCGGAGTGATTGACCGAAAATAGGAGCTTTTTATAATAAAACTTTATCTGACCTTTATCTTGTCACTTGTCATTTGCAGTTTTGACCTGGCAAACTCGTGGACACCCCTTAGCCTTTCCTTTAGGTCTTCAACGTAGTCAGGCAGCGACATTTCCTCGGCTTCCTCATCCGTTGGTCTTCCAAAAATTTAGTTGATCAGCAGTCTTAATTCCTTACCAGTAAGTAACATGGAAGGCATGTAACCAGTGGATTCATGTTGAGAACTTCAATATGCCAACAAAAAAGAGAGGTATTACCGTATCCCAATCTCTTTGGTTCTCGGCTACGAACATTGACAAGTAATTGCCATCGTTTCGGTTATGTCTCTCAACCATAACATCCGACTGAGGGTGTAGTGTTGTAGTCCTAGTCTTCTTAATCCCCAGTAGATTCATTATCTCCTTCCACACATCCGATTCGAAGGTACGGCCCTGGTCTGAGTGGATTTCGAGAGGTACTCCATGTCGTACAACCACATTTTGTAAGAGGGCCTCCGCAACGGTCTTGGCTTCCTGGTTGGGTACAGCAACAACTTTAGGCTATTTCGAGAAGTAATCCATTACGACCATCAAATAGTTGTTGCCAGATGTTGTCACGGTAAATGGTTCTAATATGTCCACTGCGATTCTTTCAAATGGACATCCCGGTATTGCCTTAATTTTCTTCTAAGCCTCGTTTTAGGACCTTTTTTCGAGAAACACATATCACAGCGCTTGGACCACTCTTCCACATCCTGGTGACAGTTTTCCCAGTAGTATCTTTCACGTACTCTGGTCAAAGTGTCCTCCAGGACGGCTGTCATGGAGCTCTTTGGGTACATCTAGAACGCATGCTCTTGAAAGAATTGTCTGGTAACGGACCAATTTTCCATCTGGGCTTTCCCACTTCCCAGTGATTAGGTCATCTCGAATACACAGTGAGTACCACTATAGTAAATAACTCTTAACTGGTTGACCATATTTCGTGACCTCCTGTCACTGCGGCTTTGCTCCTTCGTTGATCCATACTCGGATTAGCGTCAGGTCTGGCTCCTGACTTTGTGCGTCTTTCATCTTGTTCTTCGTTAAGCAGTCATCAAGGGTGGCCGGGCGAAACCCCCTTATAACTAGCCTTACCTGATCATGCGGGGCTCTGATCAGGTGGACCATCCCTTCCATAGCTTCTCGTGGGATTTATATGGAAAGGGAAAAAGAAAAAATGGAAATGAAGCCAGAAGCCGAATGGCAGGTGGCGAAAGGAAAACGCCGGGAAGCTAAAGCCAAAAGGCAAGCTAAAAAGGCGGAGAGGCCAAAACCGGAAGCTGTAAGGCAGGTGGAAAAGGCAAAGGCCCAGGAACCACAAGCCGAAAGGCAAGCGGGAAAGGGCAGTCTGAAGGTCAATTCGGAGGAAGATATTGACCTAATGTCGACCGAGGAAGTTATTCAGGCACGACTATCGGGTACCTCAAAGAACAAGGTACGGAGACTTGTGAAGGAAGGTCTCGAATTCGCCGAGGCAAAACGCCAGGTGATAAGAGACAACTTCAGGAAGTCTCTAGAAAAGGGTAAAACCGAAAATAAGGAGGAGAAGAAGGAGAAGCCAAAGCCTACAGCACAGGTAACTCCTAAGCAGAAAGGCCAACAGCCCAGCACCTCCAAAAAGCGGTCAAGGTCCGATAAAAGTACACCTCCCGAGGTACACCTCAAAAAGAGGAATATTGAGGGAAGGTCTTTTAAAGAAGCCTTGACAGCTGTAAGGGTGGCAGTTGTAGAAGCTGGATACCCAGAAAGGGTGCGAGTGCACAATGGCTAAAGGATGTAGTTCCAAGTCTAAAACCCTGGGAAGGCGCAAGCCTCCAGGCCAAGGACGGGACAGACATCCCAAAGCCGTGTACATGCACCGTGCACATACCAGATAAGGATGGGGTAAGGCTCGATGCCGACCGCATCCTTAGAAGACTAAAGGTCGGCAACCACAAGCTGAACACCGGGCTGTGGACGGTCTTTGGGAAAAGTCCAACAGACAAGGGACAGCTATGGACGTTCTCCATGGATAAGGAGTCCGTGGAGGCGCTAAAAGCACAGGACATGCTCACCCACTTTGGGATAGGGAAAATTAAATTCCGTCTAAAGGGGGATGAGCGTCCTGTGACTCAGGGAAGCCCAGAGTCGGAGGCAGGCTTAACGGCCCACCACGACAATGAGCAGCCCGAAGATGGGAGGACCACAGCCCCCTCCAGCAAAGATCGCGCCACAACTGTGGAAGTGATCGCTGGGGAGAGTGAGTGTCAACCTTCCATGGTGCAGTCAGGGTCCTGCAGGCAAATCTCCAGCATGCAAAGGCTGCATCGGCCATAGTGTGTCGGAGATTTGATAGAGAAGGCGTGGACGTAGCCCTCCTGCAGGAACCTTGGCTATATGGAGGCAGGGTCGCAGGCCTAAAACCGCACCAAGGTGAGTTAATATACGACACAAAGGCTATAAGGCCTCGTGCCTGTATACTGTTTACTAAGACAGTTGGATGTAAGCTAATTCCGGTGCTATGCACTGGGGATTTTGTTGCAGCCATACTGTCAATATCCACGGAAGAAGGCATCAGAAGGCTAATGGTCTGTTCAGCGTACTTCCCTGGAGAAGACAGGGTTTGCCCTCCAGGCCAGTTAATGGACATCATAAGCTACAGCCGGAGGGAAAACCTACCATTGATCGTGGGGGCCGACGCCAATGCTCATCACATAGCGTGAGGTAGTACGGACGTCAACCCTAGAGGTGAGTATCTATCACAATTTATACTTAGTAATCGCTTACAGATATTAAACAGAGGCAAAAAGCCAACGTTTGTAACAGTTACGCGCAGGGAGGTCCTTGATATGACCCTCTGCACAAATAACATCTACGACAAGATTGAAAACTGGCATGTCTCGGACGAGCCGTCTGGGTCGGATCACAGGCATGTAAGGTTTAATATTGTCACCCCCAAAATTATTGAGACCACGTTCAGAAATCCACGGAGAACGAATTGGGAGGACTATGTAAATTCCCTCAATGAGAATCTCGAGGACAGAATGGTGTCAATAAGAGATGTGTACAGTTTGGACTGGGAGGTGGACAGGGTAAGCGAGGCTATTGGGTCGGCTTATCGTGAAAACTGCCCGGAACAGACAAGAAAGTACACGAGAAATCCTCCCTGGTGGAACGAACACCTACAGAAGCTTAGGGCTCAGGTGAGAAGGCTGTTTAACCAGGCCAAAACCGTTCATAACTGGGAAGAGTATAGACAAAAGTTAACGCTGTACAATAAAGAAATCCGAAAAGCCAAAAGAGACTCCTGGAGGAGGTTCTGCGAGGAAGTCCAAACGACCCCCGCATGTTCAAGAATCCACAAGGTCCTGGCTAAGGATCGTACAGCGAAAGAGGTCGGCCTCCTCAAAAAGGAGGACGGATCATATACCAAAACGTTGGAGGAAAGTTTGAGAATGCTAACATTGGCACACTTTCCTGGCTCATGGTTTATAGAAGCAGGATCGGATAGCGCAGGCCACGGTCAAAGGCCGGTAAGGCCCTCAAGGGATGACTGGAAGCTAGCTACCGAAATAACCAGACCTGCAAAAATCAGATGGGCTATCAGCACATTCCGTCCATTCAAAACACCAGGAATGGATGGAATATACCCAGCTCTACTCCAGAAAGGGCTGGATGTAATTATAACACAACTGTGTAAAATCTTTAAGGCTTGTTTGGCCTATAGATTTATACCATCTGTTTGGCAAAAGGTGGAAGTCTTATATCTCCCTAAAGTGGGGAGGATGGCGGACCAATCGACCAAGTCATACAGACCAATAAGTCTATCGTCATTCGTAGCAAAAACGCTGGAAAAACTGGTCGATAGATATATAAGGGACGAAATCTTAACGGAGAACCCATTAAGTGATCGTCAATATGCATACCAGCCCGGAAAATCCACAGACCTAGCGCTGGATGACTTGAACAGGCTATTGTCAAAGTCAATTGAGGACAAAGAAGTAGCCCTAGCGGCGTTTATTGACATTGAAGGAGCCTTCAGTAATGTGGGACCCGAGTCAGTAACCGACGCACTTTCAAGGAGGGGAGTCCCCCCACTAATATGCCAATGGGTGTATGCCAACCTAACGAATAGGATCGTAGTGTCCAAGTTAGGTGAGGCGTCCATTGAGGCAACAGTGGGAAAGGGCTGTCCGCAGGGAGGAGTACTGTCACCTTTGCTGTGGTCAGCACTTGTGGATGACCCCTTTTAAAAACTCCTCAATGAAGGCCTTCACTGCCTAGGCTTTGCAGATGATATGGCCATAATCATTCAGGGAAAGTTTCTGGGTACAGTCTCAGAGCGGATGCAGTCCGCAATGAATATGGTGTACAAGTGGTGCAAGGATGAAGGCCTAACAGTCAATCCACAAAAAGCATCAATTGTCCCATTCACTAATAAAAGAGCGTTACAAGGCTTACAACCAATAACGCTCAATAACGTGCTGGTTCCAATGGCCACAGGGGCCAAATACCTAGGTGTGGTATTTGACCAGAGGCTAACATGGAAGCAACACATTCAAAAGGTCACACATAAAGCTACAATAGCCCTTGGTAGGTGTAGACAATTGTGTGGCAAGAACTGGGGATTGAACCCCAAAATGAACCTATGGTTGTATACACAAGTCATTAGACCAATGTTAACCTATGGTTCGGTGGTGTGGTGGAGTAGAACGCAGCAGTCCGGGGTGATCAGGCAGCTGGAAAGCATTCAAAGGCAGGCATGTCTGAATGTTACAGGTGCCATGGGAACCACCCCAACGGACGCACTACAGGTTCTACTCAACCTACCACCATTGCACATTTACATTCAGGGCGAGGCTATGGCAACTGCTCACAGACTGCTACAAGGCCAGGCCCCCATTACCTTATTAAAAGGCAAAAAGCAAGCAGAGTTATACAATAGGGTTAAGGCAGATCAAATAATGAGTATGCCTCAGGACAGGATAGTCCCCAGGTATAAGTTTGTGAGAAACTTTTGAGTAGAAATACTGGAAAGGGACTCATGGAACAATGGCCCCCCAATCCAAGGGGAGTCAATTTGGTATACCGATGGCTCAAAGACTGAGAAAGGCACAGGGTCAGGTATATACAGTAGAGGACACAGGATAAAAATCCAACTAAGTCTAGGTGCGTATGCCACAGTGTTTCAGGCTGAAGTAACGGCCATACAACACTGTGCAACGGAGATCGTAAGTCAGGGTATAACGGGTAAAACCGTAGTCATATACTCGGACAGCCAAGCAGCTCTAAAGGCGATAGTCTCAGCACAAATAAGCTCACAGCTGGTGTGGGACTGCGTTGGGGCCCTGACACATGCCGCTAGTCAAAATTCTCTGACACTGGCATGGATACCAGGACAATCAGGGTTTCGGGGCAATGAGAAGGCTGATAAATTGGCCCGTGCAGGAGCTAACACTCCAATGATTGGCCCGGAACCATTCGGCGGAGTTGCTAATACATTCAGAAAGGCAGCCATTGAGAAATGGAGGCTAGAAAAAGCCCAGGACTGGTGGGAAACATCACCGGGCAAGCGACAAGCCAAACTCTTCATAAAGGGATACTCGGCGAAGTTTACTGCAGAGCTGCTATCACAAAGGCGAAATGATGTCAGAATGATTGTCAGTCTCTTGACAGGACATTGTAGGCTCAGAAAACACATGAGTCAGCTAAACTTGGCAGATGAAGACATTTGTCGATACTGCCAAGAGGAAGAGGAAACCGCATTTCATGTCCTATGCCAATGTGAAGGCCTTGCAAGGACGCGGTATCTAGTACTGGGAGAGGAGAAACCGGCTGCTCCAAGTTATGCGGAGTGGCCACTGTCAAGGCTATTAAGTCTCATTAAGAGGGCAGAGCTGGACAAGGTGCTCTAATCCTATTCCACAGATAATGGGTGTTCACAATAGATCTGCAAAGGTCGCAGTGATATAGGCTAACAGCCAACCCAAAAATATCTATCTATCTATCTAAGGGTGGCCGTAATCTGCCGAACATTTTCTTGCGTAACACTCGCGCATTCGTCATCAGGTATGGAGGTAATCTGCCGAACACTTTCTTGCGTAACATTCGCACATTCGTCATCAGGTATAGCCGTAATCCGCCGAAAATTTTCTTGGCCTTCGCAAAACTTGGAATTTTGCTCCAGTTTTCTTTTTAGAACGGGGATACGTGAGGTAATCGCCGTGCTGTTTCGCTGGTCAGAAGCGTTAGCTCTCATTCATTAAGTATGGTTCGTGTAGGTCCCGTATTAACAGTGAATCGATTTGGACGGTCATTTAAAAACCCATCTGCGACTAGACTGCTGTCGGTACGTCTTGCTGACAAAATGACAAAATTGGACAAATGGGAGCTTGGGATGAACAAGCCACCGCACGGCTCATTTCCTTTGGTTGAGCAGAGTTTTCCAAACCCCTTTGTTCAGGTTCAGATACAGTATGTCGCCAGTTCCGCCTTTCCTCCGATCTTGATCGAGACCTGCAGTCAAATTAGATGACCTTCTCTTCCACAGTTGAAACATGTTGGCCCCTTCTTTTTATTGGTTGGCGAGCGTTTCTTCAAGGTGACCAAAACTTCTTTTATGGCTAATAAAGTTTGCTTTATACAATCTTTTTTCTCTTTCGTTACCACCCTTACATTATGGACCTTACGATACTGGCGGGAGACATTTTTTGCTGCTTCAAACTTCAGAGCAAAAACAATAACAACCCAATGTTTGGTGACGTCCCAGTCTCAACGCTTGCTGCATATCCGTGTCATTCATTCCATCGATGAAACTGCTCATACACAGAATTCTTCCGGTGCATCTGGATAGGCAAGTCTGACCAGTCTCTCTATATCAGCCTTATACTCCTGTAGAGTCTCAGATGTTCCTTCGTTCCTTGCATTCTTGATTTCAATTGGCTCTGATACGCTTGCTTTAGGCATTGACTGCTACACCAAACTCCCAGGGCTAATACAACCGGTTCATAGTTGCGCTGCTTCTCAATCCGTATAATTTGCAATATTTCGGAAGCTTTTCCCCGCAAGGCTAGCATAAGAGCTGTTGCTTTCTCCTCATTGCTCCAGCCGTTACTTTCTGCAGCCGCTTCAAACTGCCTTCTGTAGATGTTCCAGGGAGCTTCACCATCAAGGGGGGGGCTAAATTATACTCTGGTGAGATGAAGTCACAATCGTAGATGGAGCAGAGTTCCTTATATTCTGTCCCTCGAGTCGAGAATAGCTTGTTTAGTTTCTTGGATTTGCTGTAGAAGCTCTTCCTTGGTTTCGTCTAACAGTTTTCTGTTGCTGCGATTCGTTCTTGGAATTCCTGTTTATTTACTTTATTTTCTTTCAGATCAAGAAATATCTTCATAAACATTTCTCGTTATTTCTTTCTGCGCTGTTCTTCTGTCTCACTGCGCTGTTCTGTTCTTTCTTTCTAAACTGTTCTTAACGCAGTTCCATAACTTCACGTTCTTTTATTCCCTCTCCTCGTTCTTCTTTTCTGCGCTGTTCTTCAGCCTCGCGTTCTTTATTTCTGAGCTGTTCTTTTGCCTTACTGCGCTGTTCTAGACGCATTTTCATAGCTGCCAATAATTTCCCAATTTCTTCCATCTCGTCGTAATTAGTAGTTTTTGTGTTTACCATAAATTTCGACGTCTTCTTTCACTTATCCCACTTCTGACACCAACTGTTATTTTTTTCCTGGATTCGGGATAGGTGATAAACAACAGACAAACTTAACAATTTATTGGCAAACACAAATAAATAACAATTTCTTAAACTAATTTACACAACTTTGATACAGTCACAATTACTGAATAATAATTACTTTAAAATATTTTGTACAAAAATCCGCACTATATCGCCAGCTATTACCATTACAATTTCCCTTCTCTGTCCGAACCGGTCCCTTATATATAAAATTAAATCCTTCTAGAAGTATCTCCAACGTTTTATGTCAAACAGAACATTCTCGAATTATTTGGATGTTCTAACAGCAACTAGAAAGTTCGATCGATCGGAAGATTCTAAGAACTGCCCATCTGTCTCGCCTACTTCCTGGGCGACAGGTCCGGACCGGCTCGTAACATTATATTATTTTAAATATGCTTTTTATTACAGTATTATATAGAGAAATTCTCTACAAGAAACTTCAGATAAAGATAGGTTGGAAATCAAAGATTTTATTGTTATCTTTATCCTGTAAATGTAACAAAATTATTTAATAACGAAGGAATAATAATTGGTAATTGTCCTGTGCTTCATAGGAAACAGAGCATAGACTGTCCAGAAGATAATCGTTTTGTTTGTTTTGTATATTTAAATTCACGATTTACAATAACAATTTTGAATCACTAAATTTAATACCTAATAAATTAATTGAATGACCCTATATTCATCCTGTTCTGCATTTGTCTTGGGGTACATATAATAAAATAACCATTTAGTAGTTGATATACAAAGAAGTAGTGACCAAATATGAAAATAATAATCTGCAGTTGTTCTGTTGCTTTGCTGATAGTTTGTGTAAGTTTTTTAATCGCTTTGATACAATTATAGTAATAAAAATTAAGGTCATTCTGCTATATATACAGTGGATCGTAAATTAGTTAGATAAAAAAATGTTCAAACATTTATATGTCTTCGACGAAACAGAAATAATGGAGGAGAAAACAGCTGGAACTGTAATAACATAAATATATGTAGTAAAGTATTGAGCAAATCTTGGGTATTGATGTTTTTCATATATATTTTCGATTCATATATCGATTCAGGGTAATTTTAAATATTTTATTTTACAAAAATTTAATTTTTTAGATTGTACCGATATCTTTTTTTATTTATTTTTCAAATGTTTCTTATTGTCCCTAATTTTAGAATATATAAAAAACGAGTATTTAGGTTAAGTATCTTAAAAAAAATGGCAAAATTCTTAAACCAAATATGTTCGATAATTTAGAAAATTTTGCAATTTTAAATGAAAGAAATATTTAAAAATTTAGTACAATAGTAATTTTTAAAAGAATAAAAATTTTAAGATTTGAAAAAAATCAAACAATTTAAAAGACTAAATACATCCATTTATTACCTTTTTACCAACATTTTTAAAGGATTTAAAAACATTGAAAGTTCTAAAATAGCCACAAAAAAATCAAAACTATTTCCAAAGTATATACAAAAACTTACACAATTATAAAATCACCTGTTATTAAAATTTATATTAGGAAAAATTCTTGAAGTTTATATACCTATAGTAGAGAGCCGAATTATTTGAGACTGACGTCATTACGTACGAATCGAACCGAGTCATACTTCGGCCCATCTTTAATTTGATTCCACCCAAGTAACAATTTAGGTTCTAAAAAGGTTATAAACAACTCCCAGAACCAGTTTTAGAAATATTATTACTAATGCCATTAAGCACAAATAACCTTATTTCCTAGCCCGTAGAACCTCCTGTAGCAAAAAAGGGCCCAGCCCTGAAGAGGTTGTCGTTTCCAACAGGCCCTGGCCAATTTGAAACTAGATCGCATATCACAGAACCTTAATAGGCAACAGAAATAACCTTTGAAGAAGCCTAAAAATAACCTTTTTATGACCTAAAAGTTTTCAGGCTCACCTGTTTATAACCCTAGAGCAAAATGCCTTTTAGTTGGTTAATTTGACCTATTCGTGGCCTTTCGGCATTCCAGAAACATTAAAAAGCATTAGTATTTAACCATTTAGTTTTAAATATGGTATAGCTTTGGTAAAAGGAGACAAATATGTACAAGTTAATGGAAGCATGCATGGCGATATTTTCAGTATGAGTCTATTACAGAAAATATATATTATTAAACATATTATGACCGATTTTCATTGCGCATACCAGTTAGTCGTAAAGTTAGGTGTAATTTAGCTGTAAAACACACGCGCCTTTAATATCTTATCAAATAGTGGTAATTCTGCATAAAAAAATAAATAAAAAATACAAATATTTTTTTTATTTTGATGTATACTTCAACGAAAATATGTACTTACATACTCCAGTGTCTATAAATATACAAATTAATTACTCCTTTTATCATTTTAACCTATATTTTATACGCTTAAACAGATGGTAGTTTTTAATTTTTTTTCATAATGGACGTCTACCAGGGGATGCTTACAAGTTGCTATAAAAGCTAAAGCTAGTATAGAAAGTTATGTTATAGAACGAAAGGCTTAAAAAAGTGCCAATGGGCCATAAAAACAGCTAAAACAGTGCTAACTAGCATCTTTCAGGGCCTAATAGCACTTTCAATGACCAATTAGCCGGCAAAGCCCGGGCGAATTCCAATAAATAGCTTTTAACGCCTATGGCAGGATCTAGTGGCATCATCTATTACTACGCAGAATTTCTCGACACCTTTTTATTGCAATTCAGTTTGTGTTTGGTTTTGTAGGTTACCGTAATTGTGCAAAGAAAAGTGTTTTTAACTTTCATTAAAAGTGCATACAGGGTTGTATTTAGATTAAAAGGTAAGTTATTTAATACTATCTTGAACCGTTTGGATTTTACAGCAAGTCAAATTACCAAAATCAAAATGCTTTTTTTTTTTGGAGAGGGGGGGTTAGTTATTTGGGATGATTTTTTACTGTTTTTGCCTCGGATACCTTGTATATTTATAATAACTAAAAAGTGAATTACTAAACTTTTTACAACTTTTTCTACATTACAATTTTTGTTTAGAAGATGCCATTTAAAGTGGTTCAAACAATTGAACGTGGAAAGATATGTATATCAGCCGTACCAAGTGGATGGGAGAAAGATGGTACTCTATGGTGGCCTCCAAAGTCCCAAATGGGGTCCGTATTAGATGAAAACTCCGTCCCAAAAGATAAGTGGAAATCATTTTCCTGTATGGTAAAAAGGCAATTTAAGACATACAAAGAGGCATCAGAAGAAGCCGAAAAAATGGAAGAGCAAACGGACACGGAGCAAGAAGATCAACAGGATACTAGAAAGCCGCAAGATGGCCTAACTATATTCGGGGATTTTAATTCGATATTGAATATACCAAATGAAATACCGCAAGTTGTAAGTTTCTTAATAATTTTGAGTTTAAGGCAGACCAAATTAGAGAAAAAACAGGAAATGTCACAAAATATTATTACTCACCCTAACGAACTACGTCGTATTTTTCTACGAGATGTGTTTAAAATAAGTAGATAATTTTCAACTATAGATAGCGAGGCTAACCTAATTTTTAATATTTTGTAACATTCCTTTGTCTTCAGTAGTCTTTATTTATTAAAGGGTTCCTTTATCAAAATAATAAGCTATATTTAAAATAAAACAAGTCTTAAAATAACTGCACCTTTTTTCCTTTTTACGATAATTAAAAATGCATTTTTTCTTTTTAGGGAGACACTATTACATTGGAAGACTGCAATGTACAAGCGCATTCCTTCGTAGTAAGGAGCAGCCCAGAAGAAAATACGTTCGTAGTGGGTAGCATTAATAATCAAGGTGAAGAATCTGAAGTATTACAGAATCAAAAAAAAATTATTGCATTACTCGAAAAGCAGGCTGAGAATACAAACAACATTCTTTCGCAGTTGGCCAAACACGAAGCGTATTTCGGCGAACTGTATAATAAAATGGGATCAACTTCAGATATAGAAAGCCAGGATAAAAAGAATAGTACCTTTGTAGAGCGCTTTTCGCCTGTCAAAACCATAGATGAGCTGAAAGCTTTAGAAGAAGATCTAAAGGACCCGAATTTTGAAAAAAAAATACATTTCCTCAATGTCTACACTATGTTCACGTGGAACTAACATGCGGGGGCTGACCCTATGTTACAGACTAATTGATTTTTTTTTCTCTAGAGACTTATTATTGCAATGTTCCTGGACGGGTAATTCCAGAAATCAAAATGAGTGTGAAAAGACTGCCTTCAAATTTTTTGAAAGGATTAGGTCCACATTTTTCTTTGTCGTACATAGCTCTGACCAAACATTTAGTAAAATAGAATGCGACCAGTTTTTTAAGAGAGTTTTGAAAAACTCAAAACAACGGTTAGCTGCCAGCCTAAGTCCTCAATGTACGCAGAAAAAATCAGTTGAAAACCTTAAGCGAAAAAGAACAAGGTCGCCTACACATAATGACCAGACAGCTAGAATGAAGCTAACATATACTGAAGAAATCCTAGTACCGCCGAGAAGTGAAGCAGATCCACCGCTGAATCAAGATGCACAGTCAAGCCGAGAGTCAAGCACTGTTTCAGGGAAGGAAGAAGTAATACTGATGACAGATCTATTAACCGAAGGGCTATCGCCATTAGACCCCTTACCAAACGATGAAAATCCAGACGTTTAAAAATAATTTACCAATGTTTCTAAACAGACTAAGAATTATTATGTTTTTTTTTTCTTAGTGGCAGTATAATAGCCGATTTTCGTTAATATTTTTTACAGTATATACGTTAGATTTATGTTATAAGTATATATTTATTTATTTAAGTTATATAAGATTTAAGTTATATGGTTCTAAACCTAAAAGGAAAATATAAATAAAAATATTAATCTAAATAGAACGCATTTTTATTTACAAAGGGTGTGCAGTAAAGGCACAAACACAATTTTATCCTTATATAAAACATGCACTAACTTACATTTAATATCAGAGATCTTAAATACCTCTTTGAATTTAAATTCAGCTTTAGCAATATATATATTAAGAAAAGTAGAATTAATGGGTGTTAGGAAAAAAGGCGCGGCAGCTTCAACTTTTTTTCCACTGATTAAATAACCAGCTTTTAATCTTGCCACCGCTTCAAAGTACACTATTTCATTTTGTTTAGTTAAAAACCATCTGTTTTCATCACTTCCGCCAAGACAAAAGCCTTCAAAAAAAATCTTTTTAAAAATACTCGTGGTTTCACCTGGTTCAATAATTTTGCGAAGGAAAGTATCATCAATTACATTTTTTAAAAATGGATAGGTTGGTGATTCTTTAGTTTCCCAGAGATCAAAACTTTGCTTTTCACTTAACCGATTCGCTATTTGTGCCAATGGTTTATTGCCATTTCTTATCATGTTTTTAATTTCATACAATTTTGATTCAAAAGGATAAGCAGAAAATTTTGTTAAATTTCCCAGCACTTTAACGTCTTCTATTAAATGAGTTAGGTTATGGATATTACTGGTTATAAAGAATTCACCATATATACTTGCATAACATTAAACGAAACGGTCTAATAATGCTTCAGCAACATGAACATAGTCTGAGTAAAAATCTGTAGAGCAAATTGTTATAGCACAAAATAAACTTAGAAAGTGTTCATAAACATGAGGTTTCAGTACATCTCTTAGTATAGTGATCCCAATGTACAAGAGAAAACTTCTATATTCCAATCCTTTCCAGTACGACAAAACATCCAGCCCTCTAGTTGCTCTATGAAGCTCTTTGGGTAACTTAATTTTTAGAATCTGCATTGAGACGCCTTCCGTTACCTTTGCAGGCCACTTCAGGGATTTATTTTTGTAAGACCCATCACGCCAACCTAAAAATAAAAATGTATTCATTGGTATGGGTGGGTACAAGAATAAATAAAAATATTTTTACCTGTTAACAACCGTTTCATTATTCCCAAATCTATTAAATGAAGAGAATCAGCTACAGGAAAACAATCTATCATATTAATTGGAAGTTTTAAAATTATAGTGTCAGTTTTATGATGGTATTCATCTACCTTTAAGCAAAATTGTTCATCGGTTCTTTTTGGAAAGTTTTTATTTGGGTAGTAATTACTGTGCGTTATATGAGAGTACTCTCCAACAATGGTACACTTTTGACATCCATGTTGTGAATTAAAATTTGCTACCCCTAAAATTAAACAAATATTAAGTATAGGTACAAGAAAGAAGGTGGAATGTCTGACATCTTGGAAGCAAGATGTCTGAAAATAATAGAACGCATATGCGCTGTAGAGGAAAATAATATGTGTCATTTTGCTCCAACCTTTCTGGATTTTCATAACAACGACATGGAACCTTTTAAAGCAAGTTACTACACACTGTCTTTTATTCTCATAAGCAAAAGTATCCATGTAGATTTTACGAAAAACCAAAAGGTTTGAAACAGAATGACGCATATTACCCCCTGCGAAATATTATCCCTATCCTATATTAGTATATAGTTTTACTTTACTATCGGAAAATAGCTCTTAAAATTTCGTTACAAAAAAAGAATTTATTATTACATACCTTTAACAAAAGACCTCGCTGGCGAATCACATATAAAACACTTTAACTGTACGTGTATTTTATAATCGCCGATCACCACACCATTATTTAATATTAGCAATAACTCCTCGACAAATTCAGATAAAAACTCATTTGAATTACTGGGCTTTCCCTTCCCATAATAAATGCCAATTATCATAGGCTTACATAAAATTTCATTGACATTAAAAAGTATGGGCCAAAATTCGTATTTCGAAGAGTTGAAAATCGGCAATCCGTCAATGTTTATATTTATAGAAATATTTTGGCTTTTTTTTGTGTCGTGATATAATTCTTTCAAACACTTAGTTATTCCGTTATGCCAATATTGACCTCCTGCAATATCCCGTACATTAATTTTACATGGAGTAGCCAAGAAAGTTCTAGGGTCCTTCGGAAACTTGACCTCTGTATTTTTATTTAAAATTTGTAGAAGATCTTTAATGGCAACGTGATGAATGTTATGCTTCAGTGCCCACTCTTTTAGGTCTTGTTTAAAATCAAACTTCTTTAAGTCATCCATTTCACCTTCATCGAAATCCAATGAACTCGCCGGTTGCTCTGAAGCCTGGTCTTCTGTTAAGTAACTGGTACTGGCATGTTGAATATCTAATTCTTGGGGATCAGTAGATGGGGTATCAATAAGAGAGTCATTACTTAATTCGCAAAATTCTTCATATGCCGTATTAATTGCAAACTAAAATTTTTTTACACTATAGAGTGGTAATTAATTTATAAGCCGTATTTACCTGACTAGCTGTAATTCGTTGTAAATTTCGCTTGACTTTTCTTTTAAAATAACCACTTCTTACAATATTTTGCCAAGCCATCCCTGTGTTTACAAAGGCTGCAGTAGTGGAACAACGTGGGAATTAAATGCCGCGACCGTTGCTCAACGGTGTTTTATTGTGACTAGTTGGTTATGCCTAATCCCATAATGTTATACTTTTAGCCACATGACTTTTTGCAATTCCTTTAGGTGTTAATATATGCCATATTGGCTTAAATAGGCCGCATAAAGTGCCAAATAGTTAAGCAATTGTCTCGTGGCCAAGTGGCTCTAAACAGGTAACTTTTTTGATCAAATGGTTTTATTTTAGAATTTTTGTTGCCAAAATAATGCTAAAATATAACTTTATTAAAACCTAACAGTCTTAAATCCATTAGGCTCTCGTTTAAGGCCATAACAACGTTATTGTTAACTCTTAACTTAATCTAATTAAACTTTTGTTTAACCTAAAGATCCTAGTTCCTATAAGGACAATATTTAACCTAAATATATCCATCAAGCAAGGCAATGACTATTAGAGAACCTTTACGCGGCTAAAAGGCAACTTTAAAAACCATCAGCTTGGAAAAATGTTACTTGGGCAGTGGCGTAGTTCGTATTTGTTTGAAATAAAAAAAATAAAACATTTAATTTCTTATAAAATTAAGATTATATTAAAATTTGGGTAAATTTTTCACACCATCCTTTCAGGTATTTCATAAAAAAATACTTAAAATACAATAAATTAATAGTTCTCAGTTTATATGTTCTTTAAAAAAATATAACGAAAAAAAAATAATTCTAATATAAAAGTAACAAATGTTTTTTACTAAAAGAACAATACAAAATATTTAATTTTAAAAACAATTCTTTGTAACAAAAATAATTCTAATAATAGCATTACTAGACAGTTGTTCCCCAGCTCTTATCGTCATGTAAAAATGCTTTTTTAAATGTTTTGTTGTTTCAAGCGACCTCGATCTTAACTTGAGCCCAAATCAACTCTATGGAATTTAATTCGCAGTGGTAAAGAGGTTAAATCTTAGGACAGTAAATCTTCGCTCTTTGGCCATTTCATCGACTATTGTTTTCTTTTTTTATGCTCTCTTACAATAGCCAAAAGTCATCTTTTCAACATTGTATCGAAATATTTTTGGATTTTAACCAAGTGACGATATCTTCTTTTCTCCAGGTCGTACTTGGAATCTTCTCCATTTTTCGATTATGATACGATGCGTTGTTTATAACTATTATCGACCCAGGTTCCAAAAGCGATAAAGTGGTTTGGAACCAATCTTCAAAAACGTCCGCATTCATATCCTCGTGGTAACACATGAAGTACTCCTTTAACAAACTCAGTATCTCTGCCGATATGTGTTATTATTAACCGGCGACTTTTCCCAGTTGGTTATTTCAAACCTGTTCATTTGTTCAGGAATGCTTGTTGACGGTTGACGACATTTAGGTCTTTTCATGTGTCCCTCGTTTAGCCAGGTCTAATTTAATTATTAAAACCAAACATCATCAAACGTTAACATCAATAACATAATAACACAAAAGTTATTTACCTAACGTGTTTGGGAAGTACAATTTTTCGCAAGTGCGAATGCGAAAAGTTTTTTCTCAAAAAAAGTTAGGTATAGTCCATTTCACGGATTTTGGCCGATGACAGAAATCATACTCGAAGTAAATTTAGAGTTACATCTCTCTCAGATACACGCAAGTTAGAAATTTAAATGAGGACGTTTGTTTTTTAATACAACACTTACGTAACTGCATCTTGTTTTACCGGTAGATAAAAAGTATTCAATACGGAAGTCTTGACTTAATTCACATTCCTAGTAACCGTCATATACGGCTCGTTGTTGAAGGGTTGAATTTAATAATTATTAATGTCATATTTTTGTAGATGTCAAATCACACTGATAGTTTCAGAAACTTGCGACCTAATTTAGAAAAAAAAACTGTCCGCCATTGGTAACTTGGATGACAGTTTAATCTTATTTCAGTAGTTTCTAATATCAAATCGGCCAAAAACGATGAAATGGACGATATAATGTTTTTGTAACAAATAATTTAAAATGAAATATATATAGTCGATTCAGATAGAAGTGTCATCAAGTGGGCTGGGTACGTGTAAGATCATCTTTAACTTTATTACTAGATTCAATGGAAACAGAACTTTAGTTAGGGAATTATATGTCATTGCGATGTGTCAAAATGTTTATAGTTATATTGAGCATATGTAGCAATCTGATCACAAGCTGGCTAATATTGCGATTCAAATTTCACTAAACGTGGGTGCTGCCACTACAAATTTGAATTTTCCAGAGACTACTTGATGCCACTTCTATTTGAATCAACTATATATACATTTTATAATTTCTTTTTCTTTTAACAGTTGGTAACAATATCATGATATACAAATGTCAAATTTAAATTATTTGACATTTTTCACAAATTTTAAAAAAATATTAAATTTATCAAAATGATTGAGAGTAATAGCAGTGATAGCGAAGTTCTTGAAATTAACAAAAAAGCAGAACAAGCAATAGCAATAGCTTGCTTCTTCAAAAAAGTCGAGACCGTTATGAAAAAACTTTTGGATTGGTTTATGGATAAAAGAGTCAAGAATATTAATGAAAATGTTATGCTAGCGTATTTTGTTAACCAGCAAAGTAGTATAAGGTATTTCTGGAGCATTTATTCAATGCTTAAATTATGTTTATTAACATATAACAACATAGATCTATCCAAATATGCCAAATTAATTGCTTATTTAAAAACGGTGGCCAAGCATTATAAACCAAAGAAATCAGCAGTTTTAGATGATGATCAAATAAATAAATACATTAACCCTAACCTTGGTTTTGTTTTGGACTATTGTTTATCTTTTGGTGCACACTATAACTATATAAGTAGGAAGGTGGCAAAAAAACTTTATTTTTTTACTCGAATTTCTACTCATCTCTCCACTGCTGCTAAAGTGACTATTTACAATGCTATAATTCAACCGCATTTTGATTATTGTAGTACCTTGTTGTTTGGGTTTGACCAGAACAAAATTGTGGGTTTACAAAAGTTGCAAAATAGAGGCATGAGAGTAATTTTAAAATGCAGCCGCTATACAAGTATATTGTTTATGCTCGAGGCATTACAATGGCTATCAATTCGTGATAGATTGTATAGATCAGCAATGATATTTATTTTTAGAATTGTTAATAATATGTTACCAACTTACTTTGCTGAATTCGTCCCATTGCGAAACAGAAATCATTATTATGTAACAAGAAGCAATAATAATTTTCATCTTCCTAGATGTAACCTATCAAATTCCATGAGATTACTGTTTTACAAAGGGTTAGATGAATATACTAAACTACCTCACGATTTGAAAAATATAAAAAAATTACATCTGTTTAAATCAAAATTAACTGTGTTTATAAAATCAAAATAAAGTGCAATAATAGTGTGTTTATATACGTAACTAATGTAATTGTGCGTTGTAATTGTAATGTACTTTTAATTTTAAGGTTTATTTTATATTGTATTTTTGATACTAGTTTGTGTATTAGGATATTCCTATTTCTTAATAAATCATTCATTCATTCATAACCTAAGTGTCACTTGTGTTGCCAACTGAGACAAATTACGGTAAAGTACGGCGATAACTGTAAAATACGCATTTAAAAGCAATGAGTACAAAAATAGAGTTTATCATTGATTTAATACTCTATAAATATTCCATTAATACTTTCGTAAAACATTGATGTATTAAGAAAATTTTCTCAAAATTTAAAATTGTTTTGTCTATTCCAAAATTACTGTAATTTAGTTCAATTTGAAAGAAAAATATAAACTTTTAGGTAATTGCTAACTCTCAACTTCAAAATCACAGATACCAAGCAGCCAGAAAAAAATGCCAACAAAATCCTGCGACCAAATTAGACGAGGAGACCCTAAAAAATGCTTTTAAGGGCGAAGTTGATAAAGCTGTTTTCGGTGCACATGCTGTGTGCATTTACAAAGACTTGGGCATACTTGATAGGAATGATGAAATTAATAAGCCACAATTAAAGAGTAATTTAGCTTATGTGATAACAGACGCCAGAAAATTAGATGAGGTAGTTGAAGTATGCAGTGTTAAAAGAAGAGATTTGGAAGAAACTGCTGTGGAAATATTTAAGTGTAGTAAATCAGCTATGGCACCTTATTTGGGATTGTAAAACTAACTCCCTCTATATATATTAAATGTAAAACAATATAAAATAAGTAAATAAACTTAGTTTGTTTTATTTTATTACTCGTAGACCAAAATATTTTAAACATAATTTCAATAAAAAACGTATAAAACCTATAGTAGCTTTTAAAATAAATTCTCAGTGTTTTGGTTATTCAATACATTAAATATGTAATTTTTAATTACCTAATGTTTCTAAAAACCTAGGTTTCCAAGATCTCAACTGAAAAGATTTTGCAGTAAGTATTGTATATACCTATAGAAGGCAACCAGTGAATGTCAGTCGTTTCTTTGGATGTTAACAATGACTAAGTTTCTGAAATCCGGTTAATTTATTGGACATCTTAAGATTCTAAGAGTCAGAGCAATCCATTCCATGAAGATACCTACAGACATTATAATGTTTTCAAAACAGGAATTCAAACTCACACCCAATGGTAGGTAATAATAGAAACTGCTTTACTTATAAAAGGATACTTTTAGGATTTATGGGGGCTGAAATATTAAAACGAATTAGGTAATATCACTGCTTTAATTAAACTTTATTTTATTTAACCCACAGAGCTCTCTGTCACGACTTACTTCTCAAAACTAATTTTTAAGATATACTTATATATCTTTTCTTAAGTGAGGGTCTGGTTTCTTTTTCATGTTTATCTTATATTTAGCGCTAATTCTTTAAATACAAACAAACAGATTTTCTTACTTAGACACTTATTCTTTAAAAGGGTTGTGCTAATAGCCAAATCTCGTTATATAAACAAAACATTAAATACCATACTCAAAAATTTCAAGCCATGTCTTTATATAAACATAACAAAATAATACATCATTATACTGTAGATAAATTTTGAACTTATAGGCGTCATTTAGATATAATTAGAATAATAATATCCCATTATATTTTTCAACTCGCCCCCTAAAAATTTAATCGGAGGTATTTCTTAACATTACTTAAAGTAGTATAAAAAACAAAAAAAAATACCCTTTTCTCAAGCATTCTGGGAAATACATGTGACTCAACATTCATTCATGGATTAAGGGAAACCCAGGAAAAACCCTAATCGAGTCATTCACTATAACTTAATACTATTTATATTTTTAATATTAATAATAAAATAGTATATTACTTTACGAGTGGAGTAAATTGCATATTACAGCGAGTGTGTTTGGCCCATGAGCGAGCTTGCGAGCGAAGGGGCTAAAGAAACGAGCTAAATATGCAATTTGTTCCTCGAGTGAAGTACTATGCTTTACCCACGACTTACCACATGGTTTTTTATAAAACTAAAAATAACAAATATAAAATTTAAATTTTGCCATAAGTTGTCAAAAATATTTGATTTCGCAGACGGTCCTGTCTGAGAAATGTCAAATGTTAGTTTAATTTAATGAAAACTGTAAGTAACCAGCATAATAATACAGGTTTCTATTTACTAGTTTAGTAAATGAAACTATAACACAACTCCTCAATAATTTGACACTTACTGACAGAGTTATAGGTTAAAAAATAGGCAATTTACTTATGAGCCGTGGGTAAAAATATTTAAACTTTAATTGCTTATTTCAATCCCAATCCAACTCTTAGTTCTAGAAATCTTGGTCTTGGTTAAGGTTTAGTTAGTAGGTCTGCTAACTGCTAAAATTGTTACCTTTTTCTCAATCTACTCATGAGAGAAATGATATCTTATATCTATATGCTTAGATCGTTTATGACTTGCTGATATTAATGATAATACAACCGTTATTATCTTCATAAATTATTATTTTTTTAGAAATATCTATCTATATCGATACTAATGACTAACGATTTCAAAAACAAATGCTTCTTTTACTCCGTCAAAAAGAGCTATTTACTCAGCCTCAGTTGAAGAAGCAGCTACTGAAGCCTGTTTCTTTGTATTCCAGTATATTGTACAACGCCTTTTGTACTCTTACGATCTATAATATCACTTCCTCCCAAGTCAGAATCGACATATCCTGTAAAAATATCATTGTAATTTCCTTCGATGTATGTAGGTTTAATGTCTTTTGAGCCTTTTAAATATCTTTTATGCACGACCGGGCGGTAAAGTACAGATTATTACATACATTTAGCGGGCGTAAAGTGCCACTTTAGCGCCCGTGGACTACTTTACCGCCCGCCGGGCGATAAAGTGTAAATGGCGGGCGGTAAAGTAATTTTTGTACAACTGTCATTAAAAGTGACACTTTTAATGATAGCAAACAATGTTAAAAACGATTGTTTACATAGCAGCGTGTTAAAAATACTTTTAACACGTTGGCATGTAAACAAGTTTAGTTTTAACACGGTTTAGTTTACTTTTAACACGGTTTGGTTTATTGTCATTGCAAATTCGCTCGTTTCATTATTAAAATTGGGAAGTTGTACCAAAAACATTGTATGGTATTTGTGTTAAAAGTGATTTTATTTTGTTCGTGAAATTGTTCAATTCGCTCCACTCATTTCACAAACGTTTTCACTCACAAAATAAAACCTCACTTTTAACACTCATATCATAAATAACTATTTTTTGTCTTAAATATTGAAATACTTGCAATCATCCAAACTGACAATGAGTCTAAATAAAAATGGCCATGACCTATTTTGACTTTGTTGTTAGGGTAACGACAACATAGGTATATAGATTATTGTTTTAAAACATTATCTCTAGCCTCTGTGCATATTACTTTCAATCAAATTATTTATTTTAAATAACGAATGAATACAAATTATTAGGTGAATGGTTACACAGGGTAAGTTGTTAATAATATCGAGATTTGAGGTATAAAATTCATGCAAGTTGAAATGGCATTTATATTAAATTGTTCACAACAAATAAAAATACAAAATATCCTTTATAAGTTTTATTATTAAAACAATCGTTGACATTGACAGTTGACAGATAATATTTTACATGTGACAGTAGAGATTTGACATTTCAAATTTGGCATTTGACAGTTGGAACTTGACAGTTGACATTTGATGTTTGACAATTGATAGTTGCCATTTGACATTTAAAATTTGACAGTTGATATTTCACAGTTGAGATTTGACAGTTGACATTTGACAGTTGGCATTTGACAGTTGATATTTGACAGTAGACTTTTGTCAATTGACAGTTGACTTTTTTCAATTGACAGTGCATTTTTTTTATAAAAGATTATTAAATCGGTCGTGCATAAAAGTTTGTATGTATTTCCGCGTAAACAGCGTTTATGGACCTTACGTGTTAATAGCCCTCGCCTGCGGCTCGGGCTCTTATTTACACGTTGTGGTCCATAAACGCCAGTTTTACGCCCTTGATACATAAATAACTATTTAGACATTTCCACAATTCAATATTATTATTTTTATCAGTATATCTACTCAAGATATTTACGACCGTACTTAATCATCTACATATAACAAAATATATATATATATATATTTCGAGATATCTTTCTTATTTAAAATATCAATACATCTATCCACGGAAGAACTTTCAAACCCTTTTACTTTTATTGCTGTCTCGAATTCTTAGAACCAACCACGTGCAGCCTGTTTTAAACCATACAAAGATTTATTGAGTTTACAGACATAATTTTTTTCAGATTTTAATCCCTCAGGAATCCTCGTGAAAATTTTTTCTTTTAATTTTTCATTTAAAAATGCTGTTTCTACATTCATGTGATGTACATATCATTAAATTATATTGATTAGCGAAAGCTACAAAAAATCTAAAACTAGAAATTCTCGCGACAGGTGCAAAAGTCTCGTTATAATCAATGATGAGGGAATTTTACAAATGACATTAAAAAATCGTCTATCTCGTATTCATTATAAGAAATTTGTGGACGTCTTTTAATCCGCTCACTTCTACGTGGTTCAGTCAAAATTCACTTTTTATTTTGAAATGAAGATTTATTAATCAATTAAATATTTTTGGCTAAACTCTTTTGCTACTTACCGCGCTTTATATCTTATCGACTTTCCTTGTTTATCATTTATTATGGTAAACACCCATTTATAATCATTGAAATTTTTATTTTGTGACCTTGGTAATAAAGTCCATGTCTTGTTAACTAATAATCCGGTCTTTCGAAATTGCATCCCAAAATAGGCAGGTAGAAAGTTTTAAACATAAATTGCATCCTGGGTACAACGAAATTGCATCCTCGAGTTAAATTTTATTCATAGGGTAAAATCGTGGTATATAATGAATTTATATACACAGTGTTGCCAAACTTGAAGCATAATAATGAGAATTTGGAAACTCCACAAACAATATTTTTTTTGGAATTGATTTTATGAATTTGTTGTTCCCTAAATAAAGATTATATCCTTGTTATTTGTAATTTCTTTTGATGATGCTTTAACAAATATTCCATGAAATTAGAAATAGGTTTTTTCCTAATGAGACTAATCAGGACAATCTAATATTATAATACTATTATATCTAGTAATCCACAACAAGAAGATTATCCTCTGGTTGACTGTGTTTCTAATTATTTCAAATATTCTATCAATTTAACATTTTTCCTGGTTGGATTTATTATTTTATCTATCGTTTCTTCAGTCAACATTTGTAAGTGTTAAGACGAGTACCAGTCAAAATGAAAGTAACGTTTTGTATAAGTGAAAAAGGAAAATCCATGTTAGTAATTGACGGATAAAGTTTTAGTTTTTATAAAATGTTAGTTAAAAAGACAGTAAAAAGGTGGCAGTGCAGCAAACGAACATGTAAGGCTTTTGTTAAAACTCAAAGTGCTGAAGATGTAGTAGTAAAATCGGTTTTGGACCATAATCATGAAAAGTTAGAAACAGATGTTTTTAATAGAAATTTTTAAGTAATTCAGTTAAACGCAAGGCAGTAAGTGACATTTGTGAAAAGCCCCATAAACTCATTAGAAGTGAAATTAAAAACACTGGTATTAATACTTTCACTAGAAAGGACATTATGAGGATTAGACAAAATATATATAATGCTATATTACCCACGTAAACTGCCAAAAAATATATCCTATTTTCATGCTGCAATTGAATCGGCCCGCCCGTATCCTGACGAATAGAAACGAATCTTTTCTTAAAGAAAATAATATTGTTTTTTTTTTGAGTTTTTTAAATTTACAATTTTTATCTACTACTTGCATGTTGGTATGAAGATGGTACATTTAATTACTGTCCTAGATTTTTTATTTCACCATTCTGGGTCTTAAAAATCGCTATTATATACCTACCTCTAGTATTTTGTCTTCTTGTCAATAAAACTTTCTTATCATATTATAATGCCTTCAAATATATTAAAGAAGAATGTGTTCAAATTAATCGTACAATTTTGCTGAAACTCAGAACTGCAGATTTTGAAACCGCCATTTACAAACGTATTCACCAAGCGTTTCCAGAAGTTGTTAGGAGTTGTAAGTTTTACTTAGGACAGTCGTGGTATCGAAAAATACAGCAATTAGGTCTAGCTGTGGAGTACACAAAAAAAAACAAAAATGAAACAGAAATTACTAAGTTCTTAAGATACATATTTGGATTACCATTTCTTCATCCTGAAGATGTAGGAGAAGTGTTTGCGTTTGAATTAGCAGCAATTAAACCAGAAAATGAAAAACGGAATTCTGTGAATATCTTGTGGACAATTACATTATATATTCATTCACAGTATACCTACATGTAGTAATGAAGTTCTGAACAATGATATTTAATTTTTATTATAATTTTTTAACTTTTTTTTTCGAAATGCAGGAACTTCGTGAAAACCAAATTGATGAAGAGAACTTTACAACTTATGATTTGGAACGAGTCCGTAAAAATCTCAATCACGCAAGAAGACAAGTTCGTCCTGCATTACCTAAAAACATCGAAGATGTTTTTGACACACTTACCTCGTATCAAATAAAAACCAACAACAACGAAAACTTCGTAGCAAATATTGACAAACAAAAAAAAATAATTAGTTTCTCCACTTTCACAAACCTTCATTTTATTTGCAACGTAGAAATTATATACATGGATGGAACATTTAAGTATTGTCCAAAATTTTTTTATCAACTATTTTCAATTCATGGTTATAAAAACGGCCATTATATTCCTCTAATATTTAATGTATTACCCGATAAAACGGAAACGACTTACATCAACATGTTCACTATTATAAAAGAAAAATGTCTTAAACATAATTTATCATTTGATCCCAAAATTATTATTATAGATTTTGAAATGACAACTCATAAAGCTGTATCAAAATGTTTTCCCAATGTAAAAATTTATGGCTGCAGGTTTCATCCCTGCCAAGCCTGGTATCGCAAAATCCAAAATTTGGGCTTGACAGCTGAATATCGTAATCCTAACAGTACCATTGGACAATATTTAAAATTTTGTTTTGGATTGCCATTACTAAATTCAGGAGAAGTATTAAATTGTTTCTTAACTGAATTTCATTTTTTAAAACCAAATGATACAAAAGTCGATCAGTTTTATAAATATTTATTAGAAAATTATATTAATTTAAATTCTAAGTTTCCTCCAAAAATTTGGGCTAATTTAAGCAGCGAAATGCATTTCACAACAAATGCATGTGAATCTTTTCATTCATATTTTAATAAAAAAAATTATTTCGCACATCCCGATATCTTTACATTTACCGATGTTTTAAAAAATTTTCAGATAAACAGCTATATAAAAATGAATACAGCTCACCGTTACCAAAAAGTTTTAAAATTAAAAACTCGAAAAAAACAAAATGTCATAAAAAAATTAATAGAACAATATACGGAGGGTAAAATTAATCGATTTTTGTATGTTAAGACAATGTCATTTCATTTTGTCCCTACTGACGTTTAGAGTTTTTTTTGTATTTGTGTTTGTATTTTGGTTCTTTTGTGTTGGAATATTCAAATGATTTTTCTGATTATATATTATTTGTTTGTGTTTGTATTTTGGTTGTTTTGTCTTTAATCACTCAAACCAAAACAGCGAGGGAATAATACCACGTAGTGCGAGTGATATTGGTCTTTCTTTTTATAATTTGGCGGGTATTTTTGATAAGAGGTTAAGTTATTTTGTTTTTATATTGCAACACATAGTTTCCTTCTGTTTTAATGTTTACATATTGTACAAGCAATGGGTATATGGATTTAAATACAGCATTAATTTTAATTTATTATTTTGAATGTATAAAATAAAGTGTGAAAAAATAATTAACGTATAGAAGTCAGCAAAATAAAGATGATAGCTAAAAACTTTAATGCTCGCCAAAGTATAAGAAACACCATTAAACATATGTGTTATTCCGTCGCTGCTCGGAGCAAATTGATCGTATAAGTAGTATAACTAGACCCACTTGGATAGGAATTATTTTTACGATTTTACCAGGGCAAACTCAAAAGAACGTCATTATATGAACGAACCTAGTAAAATGTCTATTTAATGTTGCTTTTAACTTCCCGACTCACACCTGTACGCCCATGAAGAGAATTCTTGGAAATTCGAAAAGAGCGTTCACCACGCCTATTCAAGTGGTTTTGGATAAACGCGCGGAGAGTTTAGGCACTTCGTACTAAGATTTTTAAGCGCTAGAAGGTAGCGCGGTATTATCTGACTTATTTTCCCTACATATAGAAATTTATGATATTTTATTAAACCTCTTCACGTTATTGTTTTCAGAAAGGATCGAAATCTTGCTGGTGCCGGCCTTTCTAGGGATGGTGGAGTTATACTAGCTTTTAGAGATTCTATTACCTGTACAAAGGTCGATACCTCTTTTTTTGATATAAATTTTGTTAATATTGATTTGTTAATTTGTAAGTGTCATGTTATGAATAAGTCTTTTTTAACTGTATTGGTATACATTCCTCCTTCTACCTCTGTTAACATTCTTGAAAATTTTTTTGAGTGTTTGGAATGTCTCGAAATTTTACATAATACTAATATTTTAATGTTAGGTGATTTTAATGTCAGTAACTTTGTTGATCTTAACATTAATGATCGTAACTGTTCATCATTTTATGAATTTTTATGATTTAAAACAATTTAATACCATCAGAAATAGATCAAATCGTTTGTTGGATCTCGTCTTGTCTAACTTAAAATGTGGGGTTACTCGAAATACACCTCCTATTGTCGTCGAAGATGTTTATCACCCTTCATTGTTTATCACAGTTGGTGACTTGTCTAAATGTTTAAATCCATTTCTGCCTAATTTACATAAAAAAACATATAACTTTAAACGTGCTAATTACTTGCAATTGTATGAATCACAAATAAATAACGTTAATCAAGTTATCGATGAATTTTATGCCAAACTATACACCATAATAGATGCCTCTGTACCTGTATACAAAAATTTTAAACGTAACTTCCCACCGTGGTATACATCTCACATTATAAAAGACATAAAACTTAAGGAGAAACACTTTCATAATTATGGAAAGACTGGTAGTCAATACTCATATAATCAATATAAACATCTGAGAAAACAAGTTAAATTCCAAATAAAACGTGCTTATCAATTATATATTAGAGAGATTGAAAATAATATATCTAATGACTCGCGTCAGTTTTGGTCCTTTATTAATGCAAAAAATAAAAGTTCACGCATCCCCAGTTCTATGTCCTTCGTCAATGAAAACATATCTAATCCACAAGGTATAGTTGACGCATTTGCTACATTTTTTGAAAGTGTTTTTGTGCAATCTGACTCTGATTATGCTAGAGCATCTGCAGCTGACTTTGATTTTGGTGGAGATATATTAAACATTAATAACATATCCGACAAGGAAATAGTCGAGGCTGGTAAGAAATTAAAAAACAAAATGACTGCTGGATATGATGATATTCCATCGTTTTTGGTTCGCGACTGTATTCGTGTATTAGCATATCCGTTACAAATTGTCTTTAATCTATCTTTGAAAACTTCAACTTTCCCGGAAGCTTGGAAGGAGGCTAAAATTATTCCGGTATTTAATTTAGGCGATCGGACTCAAATAGACAACTATCGCCCTATATCTATTTTGTCAAACTTCTCTAAGGTTTTCGAGATGGTGCTTTATAATCGTGTATATCCTTCGGTATGTAATCTTATAACGCCCTCACAACATGGCTTCATGAGTAAACGATCCACCATGACCAATCTCCTAAGTATGACCCAGGTATTGTCGGAAGTTATAGATGCTGGAGGCCAAATAGATGTAATATAAACAGATTTTTCGAAGGCATTCGATCGTATGGATCATGGTGTATTGCTTGATAAATTACATCAATTCGGGTTTTCTCCTAAATTAATATTATTTTGTCGATCTTATCTGGAAAACAGAAAGCAATTTGTATTTCATAAGGGGCACACCTCACGGAGATTTACAGCTAAATCAGGCGTTCCTCAGGGATCAAATCTCGGTCCCTTGTTGTTCCTTCTATTCTTAAATGACATCGATTACTCCTTAAACTCAGGTAGATTGATTTATGCTGATGATATGAAAATATATCTTTCTGTTTCAAATGTAATTGATTGTTTACTATTACAGTCCAATTTGGATAAGTTATGTAGTTGGTGTTCCGTAAATAAACTGGCTTTGAATGTTTCAAAGTGTAAAACGGTATCGTATTCCAAAAAAAAAAAATCGAAAAGAGGTTGACCTTAAAGGCCATCCTTGCAACTTCCCGCTAGTTTTAACCGTAAAGCTATAGTAACGTGACGTATTTTGACGTTTTTGACTTTTTTTGAAATATTTAAAAAGCGCGTTATTCGATTTTAATGTTCAAGATGGCATTCGACGCAGTTTTTTGAGACCTAAAAACGTTACTAGAGTGCAAAATCGATTAGTCAAAAAATCTGAAAAAAAAATCTTGAATCTTGAAAAAAAACACTTTTTTTGAAATTTTTCGACAACGATATCTCACGAACGAATCAATCGATTTTAATTTGCAAAACGGCATTCGATGTGGCTTTTTAAGCTTAAGAGCTGATTAGGTTATGAAATTGATCGATGCAATAGCCAAAAAGATATGCCCAAAAAACATCATTTTTACCAATTGTTTTTTTCGGTTATTTTGAAATTTCTCGAAATCTACCGGCTCGAATCGGTTCAAACTTACAGGGAATCTAAGTTAGATGGAACTCTTTGGAATGCTTTTTATTTCATTCCGATCGGACAAGCCGTTCAAAAGTTATAAGAGGTTTACATACATCCACACACACACACACACATCCACACGTACATACAGACATACAGACACCCTCGTAAAAATAGTCAGGGGAGGTTCCTAAGACCTCAAAACGTTGAGATCCGATGAAAACTCGATTTTCGAAAAACGGGGTGAAACCAATAACTTCCCGATTTTAAAAAAAAATTTAATTTTTTTTAGCGGGAAGTTAAAAAAACATAATTGATTTCGAATACAAGATTAACGGAAATATTATATCTAGACATACCTCTATTAAGGATCTTGGAATAATTTTTGATTCGCACTTAAGCTTTGTTGAACATATTGATTTACTCTTAACCAATGCATTTAGGTTATATGGTTTTGTTGTGAGAAATTGTCAAGGATTTAGGGATGTAAGAGCATTAAAATCACTCTACTTCTCATATATTCGTTCTAAGATGGAATACTGTTCTATTATCTGGTATCCTCATTATGAAATTTACATATCTAGAGTCGAATCAGTTCCGAAAAAGTTTCTAAAATATTTATCATTTAAAGTAAATGGAACTTATCCGTCAAGAGGTATAAGCTATCAGTCTCTTTTAGGAAATTTTGATTTTGATAGTCTGTCTTTTCGTAGAGTTGTGTCGTCCTTATCTCTTTTATATAAACTTATTCATGGTGAAATTATTTGTCCAGATATTCTAGCCAAGATTAATTTTAACGTACCCAGATATAATAATAGGCAACATCTTACCTTTTATTGTGAACGACCAAGAACGAATTTATTATTTAAATCGCCCATAAATATTATCTGTAGTAATTTTAATTATTTATGTAAATCCTGTGATTTATTTGTAGATAACCTAAATGTCATAACAAAGAGCGCACGTTTGAATTATCTGAGTTAGTAAACTGTGTTTTTTTTAATTAGTATTAAGTAATTATGTTTTTTTTTTATTAGTATTAAGTAATTATGTTATTATCCTCTTTTATATGTTGAATCTTGTACTATGTATTATATTGCTCTGTAATGGGATTTTATATCTGTTGGGCAATAAAGCTATTATTATTATTATTATTATTATTATTATTATTATTATTATTATCAAACTAGTCTAATTATACCACTCTCTTCCCCCTTTTTTTTATGTCAAAACTACATTTCTAAATCTTTACATCTAACCTTGTCTGAAGTTAAGGTCAAAGTTCTTAGGACACGATATTATCCAACTCAAGTAGAGCAGTGAACCGAGCAATAATGTACTAACCCTGACAAGAAGAACTATATATTTGGATATTTATTAAAAAACTCTAATTTCGAATACTTAATCCCAAAATACGAACTTGTTTTCTTGTGTGATAAAACTGTGGCTTTCCTCTACTTAAATTTGGTTTAACCATTTTTTAACAGTATTTCGATTTCAACTGTATAAACTAACTTTCTACCATTATTATATATTATTGATTTCTTTTGTGGTTAGATACAAAATTTTCTTTGCTATACCGAAATTTTCGTCAATGTCAACACATTACCATTTCGTGGCATTGGCGATAATCTATAAAACTTACTTTTACATGATGTCAGTTTAAGAATTTACCATAGCGACAAGAATTTACATAAACTCGATCGACTATGTTAGCTAGCGTGACGAGGGTAACAAAAATAAAATTTCTACCCCATAGTTGAACCCTCAGTTCTCTAGTGACATTAAACGATACTAGGTATAAAGAATAAAAAGGTAGGTGAAAGTTTATTTTTGTTGACAAACTAATAATAAAGGAAAGGTTATTTTATTGGTTATAAGTTATAAGATACCTAAAATTAACAAAACAGTATGCACAAATATTTCAATAAATATTTTGGTTTTGCATACTATATATATATATATATATTAATACATTTGGTTGTCCTTGAAGCAATCAATATGTTCAGTGGCAATAAACTGTAGTAAAACTAAATCAATGATTGAAATAAGAAATTATTAAAATTATTTTATACAAGTAGGTAAACAAAGTTTTTAAGTTTATTGTAATTAGATTAAAAATTATATCTAATTTATTTGTTTACTGTACAGAATTAATTAATCTTTGTACATTTCTTTAAAAGTAAATTTATGGATTCAAACATGGGAACTGGTCCAGAGGATATGATAGTGAAAAGAGTTAGTGTTCCTATAGGACTTGAAGAATTAATGGAAGGACTAGTGAAAGAAGTACTTCTGAAAAAACCAGAAGATATTTACTTATTTGCAGCTCGATATTTTACCCATTTATTAACGATAAGAGATAAAGTACCGGTGAATAAAGGTAAGTAAATTTATCACATAATACCAACAGTGTTCGCTGTTTATACAATAACACCGATACAAGTCAATGAATTCCACATTATTTAATTTTATTTTCTTTGTCGTCATTAAGCCAATATTAATTAATACTGCTTAAAAAGTTTAGCTGATTGCATTATCTGACTCATTTTCCATTCATTTAACAAGACTAATTTCATATTAGATAATAAATTGCAGCTTAAATCAATTTAGTTTTTCTCTAGTTTGCTAATCCGATCAAATATAATTGAAACATAAAGCTTATTTCAATATTTGAATTATTTTTTCTTCATAGAAGAACGCTACATCGTAGCCGATCATTACACTGCAAATTAATAAAAAAGAAGTCACCAAAAAATATAGCTTATGTCATCTTTTTACTTGTTTTTTTTTTCTAACAAAACTAAATCGTTATCAGTCAATACACTGCAGCGGATCCAATTAATAACTACATTTTAACAAAAGTACAAGAAATTCAACTGGGTCCTAGATTTAATATTTTTTAATTATTTACAACAACACCAAACCGATACCAAAAATTAAATTGCAGCTAATTAAATGTATTAATTATTTTGTATTCAGATAACAAAACTGAAAAAACTTTATTGCAAAAAAATCAGTTAATTTCATCATTGCACTTGTTTTCTTCTTATGGAATAACAATAAATTATTAACAATCTATAAATTGTAGCTGATTCGATCAATAGAATTAATTTTTTTTCACAAAGCAACACTGATTTTGTTTTTAATTTAATTTCTCTTCATAGAGCAACATAAAATTTACACATTTTAATACAATACATTGGTCTCATTTACTTTTCATAGAATCCATATCGACCTAAAAAAAATGAATTTAAATCGTATATGAAGAAGAAGTAAAATTAATTCCGAGAAAGTTGATTATTTACAAATTTTAAAACTCTCTTTGTTAGAAATCTATTCAAATATATAAAGATAATAAAATGTACTTCCAATTTTCATTTGACGCATTTTTGCTTTATACAGTCATACTAAGCTCACTCGATATCTATATTTCTCAAATAGAACTAATTTGAATTAAATAATTAACCAAACCTTTATTATTTCTTTTAGCTAAAACGTTAAGAACAATTCAAACTTTAAAGGATAAAAACACAAATTGCACTCGTACTGCTAAACTATCAAAACAACTAAGTATACGAGAAGATACAACACTACCACAATTAGATTCACCGATTATATCACAGAAACCAAAAATGTATCATAGAAACGATTTAAAATATAAAAGAAGACATACTGGACCACCAACCACTTTACCAAACACTCAACAATTAGTAATGAGGAGAAAATATGCAAGAAGTGTATCTTCAGAGAAACAGCAACCTCCTGCGTCAAATAATAACAAAATATCTAAGAATACTTACAAAACTGGCCATGAGAAGAATAATAACACAACTAATCTACATATAGTTGTTGAAAGCAAGAATACTACAAAAGAAAATAATAACGATCAAGCTGATAACGTTATTGTAGATGAACAAACTGAGAAGATCAGTAATACTGAAAAAGATACAACACAAACCAAAACAGATAATAAAAAAACTTTACCTGAATTTCCTACTAATTTAAAAGAGCAAAGTCAAAGTAATGATAAAAAAATAGTAGACATAATAAAAGAAAATCAAACCCAAATTAAAAATAGCGATAATTTACTAGCTCAAGGCACAGATGTTATTATTAAAAACAAAGCAGTAATAGAAAGTTATAAACAAAATATAATAACTGGCGTCGAAAATATAAGCAACGATAGTGCCAACCAAACTTTAGAAAATAATAAAGAAATAAACCAAAACAATAGTATTCAAAAAGAAACATTCCATCTTGTTTATATGAACGAAAATGAAAGCGCAAACCTAAAAGAACACCATGAATCAGTAACAGAAACTACCAAAGATAAAGAATTAAATGATGAACTCAAATTCCCATTAAAAAGGACCATAGATGATGATGAAGTAAGTCAGGTTCTTTTATCCAGTATATCAAATAGTGAAAATGATAATTCAACTAGTCCAGCACAAGAACAATCTCTTGAGAAAAATGTTGAATCTATATTAGAAAAAAATAAAGATATAATTGATGATACAAAAGCTATAATTGAAAGACCTTTGAGTCGGGATAGCTTAGAAATAACTGATATTGAAAAAATGTTAATTACTGATTCACCTGCACATTCAATAAAGTGCCATAATATAATAGTTATGGAAACAGAAGAACAAGAAAATGAAACTGGATTTAACACAGATTCCCTTATTGCTGAAGAAATTGAAACACTTAAAGAAGTAAATGAATATATACCGACAGCTATGCCTACTAATAATGCAATGTTAGAAGAAAAAATAACAATAGGTAAACTAAATCAAACAGACAAACAGGTAGAATTGATAAAAGAACAATCTGTTGGTAAAGAAATAACAACAGATATTGATAAAGTTTTCTCTGAAGAAACAAATTCTAAAATCAACACAGAACTTTCACACCAAACAACAGAAAAAAAAGTTGATGTTGAAGACGGTGAGAAACAAACAGGCCAGAAAGATATCAATCCAAGTATAAATCAAAATTATAATGGTAGTGAAGTTAATAAAACTGAAATTACTGCAGAGGACAAAAATGTAGACATAAATTTAAAACAACATTTAAATGTTGAAATCACTAAACTTACAGAAATCAAACAGAAAGATATGGATTACGACATAAATAAAAAAAACTTAGTTAGTGATGAAAACAATATTATTAAGTTAGTTGAAAGTAAAAATACTGAAATTATTAAAGAACAGAAAATTGTACAGATAGACGAAGCAAATGATAAAAGCCAAGCCGATGATAAAGAATTGAAAAAGATTACTGTTGAAGAATTAGCAATTGAAAAAAATAACCATGAAACCAATGAAATAAAGTTAAACGATATAGCTGAGATATTTGTGGACAGTAAGCCTGCAACGAACAAAGATTCACCTGATTATAAGAGATCTGAACAAATAATGGAAGAAAATGCTGAAACAATTATTAAAAATGATGATGATAAACTTGGAAATACACTTGCACCATTAATGATAGGCAAAGATGTCATTAAAGAACTTGTAGATCAACAATTTCCAATTGTTAAAAAAGATAAACCTATTGATAGTAAGATTACAATGCTTTATCAAGAAATAGAACCAACAGCAAACCAGCCCATCAATGAAAATGTTACTTCAATTGAATATGATTTTGATAAAACAGAACAAACTGTTAAAGAAATTGTTACAAATCAAATTGCAGAACTAGACAAAGATAAAAATATCGATAAAAGTTACGAAACAAAACCTACTGACAACAAACGACGGGAAAAATTGGAAGGAATAAATAACTTAAACTTAAATAACAAAGCAACTGATCTGTCTAAAAATAATGATAACTCTATAAATATCTATATAAATGAAAAATGTAGTAATGATATAGAAAATAATAATGACATGATCAAATCTGTAGATGAAATTGATGCAAATATAGTGCACAATGACTTCATTGAAGGACAAAAACCAAAGGAAAATATAACAGAACGTAAAGACAAAACTGATAATAAAATATTGGATGAGACAATTGGAATTTTCAATGTATCAGACGCAGCAGAGAAACTCGTTATTATTGACACAAAGGAAGTAATTAGTGACGCAATAAACATTAAAACCATAGATGATACTGAATGTAAAGATAATTCAAATGAGAAAGAAACTACAATTAATGAGAAAACTATTATATCAAACAATTTTGTTGATTATGATGACGATAAAAACTTAGAAATAAAAGATAAAAAAGGGAATGAACATGAAAAGATTCCTTATATTGATTGCGACCAAAGTAAAACAACAAATTTAAACGACTCTGAAAAAACAGTAGTAACCAATAAAGAAACCATAGAAGATACCAATATTGACAAGCAAACTTTAAAAGTACCAAGCACAGGGTTTGTTATTCAGAAAATATTTACAGAAGTTACACCCGATAAATCTAGAACTGATTCAATAACAAAAAGCTTAGCAGAGGAAATTGTAAACGATATAAGTCATTCTACCAATCTTTTACGAGACAGCGGACATTCTATTATTGAAAATATTAACGATTTAAAAACAGAAATAGTACCTAAGAATAATATTTCCAATGATAACTCACCTAATAATATACAAACACCTGATCAAGGTCTAGTTACAGAAGATATAGATACTACTCCAGATATTAAAAGCACAGTAGATGATCAAGACAGATTTAAAGCTACTGAAGCCACAAATATTCCTACAACACAACTTGAATGTAAAGAACTTATAAATTTAGAAATCAGTGGTAAAGATCCTATATGGGAGTCTAAAAATTACGACAACAATAAAGATAAATTTGAGGATAGCACCACAATTGAAAATATCCGATTACAACAAGATGTTGACGGAAACAAGAGCGGTCAAAATACTTATAATGAAATACAAGATAACACTAATATTCCAGCAGTTACTGCTATAAAATTAAACGAAGAAGATAATTCTTATGATGTCAATCCCAGAACAGAAGTAAAACTAGAAGAAACAGAAAATACCCTCTACACTGATGAAGACAAGACAATTTTAGTCGACGATGTTATAGACGTAAATGATGACAAATATAAAAATTTTAATAACGTTAAAGTAACAGGTGATACTGTGGTTGTTCAAAACAACGTTGACGAAATCAAAAACGTTTTAGAAGATAGTCTCAAAGAAAATACCCTAAGTGAAGGAAACTCTGTTAAAATTGAAAAAGAGAATTTTACTTTAAACAATGTTCCTAAAGAGTCTAACGAAAATAATAATATACAATTAAAGGTAAATAATAAAGAAGAGTATAACCTCGTAGAAAAACCATCTACCAATATTGATAAAGAAACAATTGATACTATAAACGATGTTCTTAAAGAGTCTAACAAAAATAATAATATAGAATTAAAGGATAATGACGAAAAAGATGATAACCTTGGAGAAAAAACATCTACAAATATTGGTAAAGAAGCAATGGATATAGATAAATTTAAAGAGATAATGGACACTAAACATGTGGAGAAAAATATTTTTGACGAAAAAGAAAGTATAATTGACAAAGAAAACGACAATCCTATCAATGTTTCTAATACAGATAATGATATCGAAAAACTTATTTACAATAAATTTAAACCAGATATAAATACCACCAGTCAAACAAACTCAACTAATATTACTACAGAAAAAATCAATACAGACGTAGAAAACCGGACGGATTTAAAAGAAAATGCTGACCAAATTGTTCAACAGAACATTAATATCCAACCTTCTTCCGATGTTACCACAGAAACAACGGATAAGGAAACCGAAGATATCATCAACAGTAAAAGAGTTAAAAGAAACACATCAAGTGAAGATGACACACATTTAACGAATTTTACCGAAGATATTGCAGAGACCAATTTAGTGGATAGAGTGGCTAAAAATTATGTTAACTATGTCATTGATAATGATAGATATCTCTTAACAGACAACGATATCTCAGCTATTGACGAAGGAGAATTAGGTCTTATAGAAAATGAAAATACAGATACAAAATCTGACGATAGTAGTAGTATCACAGAAAATATAGACGAACATAAACAAAAAGTTAAAGATACTCCAGAAGAATTAATTAATTCAACAATTGCAATAGCAGAAACTGGTCTTGTTGAACATAAAGTAAAGAAATTCATAAACGATTTTATAGCTAGAGAAAGAGTGAGTAATGGGGATTATGTAGAACATAAAGGACCTGATTATGTACCAAAACAGTCAACAAGCTTTAACAGTTCTAAACTTCGGGACGAATTAAAAAAAGTTGAAGAGGAAGCTAAATTTAGTACTTTCAAGCCATCTTTTAATCCATACTTATTACGACAGGAAATTGAAGAAGCATCCAACATAAAACAAAATAAAGATGTAATTGTAACATCACAAAATTTTAGTGAGGTATTAGCAGCTGTTTTAAAAATTCAATCAATTTGGAGAGGATATCAAATCAGAAGAAATATTACTAAATCTATACCTGACTATAAAGATGTTTTAGCAAACAAAATTAAGCAAACCAATGAAGCTGGAAAGAGAAAAGAAATAAAAGAGGAGCAGAATTTTGCAAATACAGTTCAAGCTGCAAGAGTTATTCAAAAAATGTGGAGAAAATTTAAATCTAGATCCAATATTGAAGTCTTAAATCAAGCAAGAAAAAACAACGAAGAAACTATTAAACAACTTACAGGTGAGATATTCATATATTTTATTCGTATAGTATTGTTTAAATGTACTATTCAAAGGTACTTAATAAAAGTTTTATACCTAGAATTAACACCTTCAATGATTGTTTTTATAATCTAATCTTGATTCTAGATTCCACTGACCATCTACCATCTCAGATACTAGAATCACAGATTGCTTCAAATCTCGTAGAGGTAAAAAGGTATCATTTCTTATAAATTAAAACTAAAGTTGTACTTTTTTTAGACAGAAAAACAAAGCAGATTGACCCAAGATAAAGATGAAAATCAACACGATGTAGGACGTATTTTCAGCGCAGAATCGACAGATTCCGTTAAAACAGTAATTCACAATGAGTATGATGATGCATTAAAACCAAAAGTATATCAGGAAGCAGGCAACCCAAAAAATGTAGCTGAAATGACTGTAAATCAAAATGATTCTATTAGTGACGCAGCAAAACACAGTGTTCATCCTGGAAAAATAGGTCTACTTCTTGATGAAATTTTAGACTATCCTACTGTTAAAGAAGAAAATTTACTTGATAACTATCAAAATAAACTGTTAGATAAAATTTCGGGTAAACCGTCTGAAGACGATCTTACAGCATTAGAGAATATAATATCTCCTAAACATATAGAAAATATTAACTTGGAGCAATTAAAAGAAGAAGTGCATTCACCATTTGTTAAAAATGTTGCAAGTGATAAAAAACAAACAAGATCTATGAGTCAGAAACTGGATATACTAGAAGAAGAAGAAGGCTCAACAGCAGATGAAACAGCTGATGCAGACGATAATAAACTATACACGTTTTGTTCAACACCTATACCTGTGGTTTGTAATAATAAATTAATTAGTGGTAAAAATTTAATAGAATATATAGAGACTGTGCCTGCAGTTGAACATAGTTGTGGTATAGATAAAAGTAGTGAAATGTATGAAAAAAATCAGATAGAAACATCACTATCATCTTCTCACTTACAAGAAGAAGAAAAAATAAAGGCTCAAGATTCCAGAAATGTCCCTGAAACAATGATAAATGTTGATACCAAAAATGTTAATAATTCAATGAATCCTCTTTACTCTAATGAGGTAAATACAACATCTGTAGAGATACCTTCATCTCCTAAATCAAAGAAAGAATGTAATGAAATATTAAAACCTTTTCCCTGCCAAGAAGTTAATGAAATAACAAAACGCCTTCAGTCTGAGAAAGAAGGTAATACAATTTCGACTTTAAATGAAATCAAGGAAACATTAGAGCATCTTCATCCCCAAGAAGTCGAAGAAAAATCTCAACTTCTTCAAGCTGATAAAGAAGGTAATGAATTATCGGAACTTATTTTCTCAAAAGAAGTCGAGGAAATACTTCATTCCCAAGACGTTAAAGAAACATCCCAACATCTTCAATCTGCAAAAGAAGTTAATGAAACATCAAATTCTTTTCTAAAAGGAGAAATAAAGGAACCATGGGAACAGCCCCAAGAAGTCAAAGAATCATCTCAACCTCTGCAATCTAAGGAAAAAGTTAATAAAACATTAAACGTACCTGTTTCAGAAGAAGTCAAAAAACCGTCAAAGCATTGCAATTCTCAAGAAGTAAATGAAACTTCCAAGCCTCTTTACTCAAAAGAAATCAAGCAAACACCAGATCAGTCTAAAGAAGTTAAGGAAACATTGGATTCTGTTGACTCTAAAGAAGTTAAAGAAACATCCAAGCCTCTTCAATTTGATGATTCCAATGAAACATTAAAACTGCTTGTTCCCGGAGAAGTAAATGAAACTCTAGTAATACCTTTACCAACAGAAGTAAAAGACAAGTTTAAAAAAACAGACAGCAGTGAGAAAAAGAGTACAGAATCGCTGAATTTGGATCGTATTTTGTCTGTACTTTCAAATGCAGGTATAAATAGTGAAGATGTTCATGAGACTGTAGTTGTTCCAGTACACGAACAAAATATTGATACTCATAGAAGTCAGCCAATATCTGTTCAGTTATGTCAAACTTCAGGTCAAGTATTTCTTATAATCGTAAGTAGATTTAAATTTCTGCACTTTAGTGATGATGTTAATATAATTAATGTTGTTTGTTATATACAAATTGGCATATTTCTAAGATATTGATTAATTAAGAAAGAGCCATGAATTACATTATCTAATTTCAATACAATCAACAGAATAATTCAACTGACAGAAATATTTCTTAAACACAAATTATCGGATAAGAATGTTGTAATTAAAAAAAAATAATAATCAGGAAATCTATACACTTTACTTAAAACTTAATGTCGTGGTAGTAGCAAGATTTGCCTTACAATGTTACATTTTCCTTGTATGCCAATTTGTCTTTAATTTTTTTTTACTGTTTGGCTCTTTTTTATTTAATTCTTTTTACACGTTTTTGTTATGATATTAACACAAGTTAACTTTATGTATCACTATTGTTTACAAATACCTAGAGAGTCAGTCTTATAATAATTGTTTTAAACATTATTCAGACCATCAACAAATCGACAAACTCAGTGTTTTTTAGATTCATAAAAATATCAGTAGATGGCGTACCTATACTAAAAGTAGGGCAATAAACATATAAGATATTTTGAAGCAATATATTCTGATCCGGTAAATTTACTTATATTTGTAGCATTCGTTTTACGCAAAAAATCTATAGCAGAATAACATCAAGTGACTTCATGACATTCAATATTTAGATAATTATCCAAGATTACATTTATACTATTTGCACACATTAATGAGTATATAAATTTTAGTAGCTTAATTTTGATACTAAATTTACTATTCGGTAGTACCTAACATTGCACAGATCTTTTATTCCAAAATTCTTAGTACCTACTTAGTTATTAAAATCTTTTCTTACACTAGTAATTTAAATTACGCCTGTTTTAAGTTCTTAATAAATTCGTATCTCGAAACGATTGAAATATTGGAATGGGATTAAGCATTTGTTTCCACAGCAAATATATATAATTTAGTAAAAATGTGCACTAAACAATATCAAACAAAAAAAGAATAGATATATAACAATTCTGCTCTATGTTGTAAAATTTATTTTCGGAGGGTGATTTTCCTGATGCTAAAGGTGTTATTCTATATATGAATAAAAATCTATTTAATTTTTGGTGAAAGTCTCCTGACTTAAGCAACATCCGAAATAATTTTGATTTTAGTGTTTGACAATGGCATTCGCCCTGGCCGTTAGTGGCTGGGTAATTTGGAGCAATGAAGTTTTGACGATTGCCATTTTACTGGCAATAAAATTCTTAGATTTAAAAAGGGTGGAATTGTCATTTACAAAAATTTCAGGCAGTTCGATTCGACTAAATATTTCACTTAAATGGTAAATGGTATTTTCCGTTGTCAGGTTTCTTCTTATTATTGTAATCTCTGACCACTTAGACTTAGATGTAGTATTATCACTATTAATGGCGGACGTAACGAACGTTTCGTCCGTACGCTCTCAAGAAAATGAAAATTTACAAAGTAATTCTACCTGCGTTTATTGTAAAAGTGGTGTTACATTAAAAGTAAAAATACAGTGTAAAAAATGCATGGAAGTATTTCATCCCACTTGCTTCAAAAGGGTCCTAGAGAAGAAAAATTTGGCATGCCGCCATGAAGAAATCACTAGTAAACAACCTACCTTATCAGTAAGTGATCTTTTGACGGATAAAGAAAGCTTGCTTATAAAAATTATAGAAGAACTAGAAGACAAAAACAGACTGCTACAAGAAAATAGTGATTTATTAAAAGAAAAAGTGAAATATCTGGAAGAAAAAGTGGAAAAATACAAAAAGTTGGGTTATGATCATCATCAGGTACCAATTCGTGAAAAAATTCCACCGGCAACCACGCCAACTGTTCCGGCTCCGAATCCTGCGAATAGCCACCCAACTGGCAACTCGACGGGCGGTCGAACTACTACCTACTCCACAGGTGGCCAATGGGCCACAAGAAAAAAAGAAGAATTCCGAAAACATAACCAACAAAAACGATCAACAACAAACAAAAATACGAATACCATCAGCTGAGGTTGAAAAGGTACAAAACAACACAAATCAAAATGATAGTGACGAAAAATGGGAAATCCCTAGGCGTTACAGTAGAAACCAAAACAAAAAACCTCCGACGACACTTCAAGTGGATTCCTGGGGGTTGAAAAAAGACTTTGGATTTACCTATACAGGATCCAAAGAACAGTCACTGAAGAACAAGTGCAACAATTCATAAAAAACAAACCTGGATTTAATAACCTTGATATCCAAGTACAAGAATTACCCACAAAATAAATGTTTTTTGGTTACTGCGCCATTTAAAAAAAAGGATGAGCTCTACAAACCGGAGTTCTGGCCTAGAAATGTAGGTGTAAAAAGGTACAAGTTTGATATACAAAAAAACTACAAGAAACAACAGTCGCAAGACCAAGGTACAATATCCTTCTAGGACCTAGGATATGACGGTAATAGTCACCAAGGAAAACAAAAACCATGCAAAAAAGAAAACACTCTCCAAAAGTTGCACTTAAAAACAATGTTCCTGAACATCCGAAGTCTAGCAAGGAAGCTCGATGAACTAGAATTTCAGATTACAAATCAGTCTTTTGATTTTATATGTCTCTATGAGCACTGGTTATCAAATGAGACAATCGAACATTACAACTTGTTAAATCACAATGTAGAAAACCATTTCTGCAGAACTGAATCTGGAGGAGGCGGTGTATTGATTTATGCACACAAAAAGTTTGCTGTCAACAAAATTGGAGATATAGATCAACTATCTGTTGAAAAGGAATGCGATGTTGTAGCCATTGAAGTAAAAAATATTAACATTATTATTTTGTGTATGTACAGATCACCTAATAGTCAACTAAAAACTTTTTTTGATTCTCTCCTTAACATTTTTGAAATATTAAATAAATATAAAAAACCTATTTTTATATATGGCGACTTTAACATTGACATCCTTACAGATGATCAAAACTCGGTTGAGTTTTCTCAGTTGATAAGTTCATATGGTTTTCATTTTTTAGTAAAAACACCAACTAGGATTTCTAAATCAAATAAGAACAGCTGTCTGGATCATTGTATTACTAATCAGCCAGATGAATGTGAAACAGTTCTATGGGATACCTACATGACAGATCATATGGCAATAACAAACTCGTACAGGTATACAAATCAAAGTACCTTAAAAAATAAAACAACTATCTATCACTTTACGCCCTTTTGTGAGGATAACATTGAACTCTGTATAAATTGACTGCAACAAATAGACTGGCATTCATGTTTGGATTTGTTGGATGTGGATAATTCATTTAGCTATTTTTTAAACATACTTCTTAACGCAATAGACACTTTTTTTCCTAAAAAAACAAAGACATTGCATATTAAAAATAGGAATAACAAATGGTTTAACAGTGAAATAAAATCAGCTAGGGACAAGCTAAATTTCTTGACGTCTTACAATAATTAAAATGCGAACATAGATCTTTTGCCATTAATAAACGAACTTAAAAAAGAATATAAACAAAAAATATATGAAACAAAAAACAAATACTACTCTAATAAACTAAAAAATTGCACTAACAAGTCAAAGACAATGTGGAAGTCATAAACTCTGCAACAAAAAATAAAAAAGGTAACCCTCAGTCTCACTTGAGCTCTGAGCAATTTAATAATTTTTTTGTTAATATCTCTCAAGAGATGACCCTACTGTTACTACATCTCGTCTAATAAACAACTGCAGTAGTCTTTTTCTAAAGCCGGTCGATGAAACTGAGGTATTGAAAATTTTAAAAGAACTAAGCAACAGCACAGCTCAAGATATCTTTGGTCTTTCAAACAAAACTTTAAAACGACTAGCACCTGGTATTGCATTACCACTGTGCATACTTATAAATAAAAGTTTCCATCTAGGACAATTTCCGAGCAACCTAAAACTTACTAAGGTGATCCCTATTCATAAAAAAGGAAATGAAAATGAACCAGGTAACTATCGACCAATATCAATTACTCCTGTTGTCTCAAAACCCATTGAAGCTGCTTTGAATAACAGACTAATACCTTTTTTAGAAAAACTTAACTTAATATCTCCTTTCCAGTTTGGTTTTAGGAAAAATAAATCCACAAGTGATGCTTTAAAGGAGCTGGTGACATACATAGTTGATTGCTTCGAGAGGGCTGAGGATGTCTCCGCTGTATTCTGTGACCTCTCGAAGGCGTTTGACTGTGTGTGCCATCAGACCCTTATTGCAAAATTGCAATATTACGGCATAAGGGGGGTAAGTTCAAACTTAATAACTTCTTACTTATCTGAACGTAAACAAGCCACCCATTACAATGATACAGTGTCATCATCACAAACAGTTAAAGCAGGAGTGCTGCAAGGCTCAATACTGGGGCCAATTCTTTTCATTTTGTATGTTAATGAGTTGCCAGCTTTTTTCTCTGAAATAAAATCGGTTCAGTACTGTGATGATAATACTTTTCTTGATAATGACCAAAAACTATAAAAATCTTGAGGTAACAATAGAACAAACCCTTCAAAAGCTACACAGCTGGTTTGCTGACAATAATCTTTTATTAAATTTAAAAAAGACCCAATTAATGAATTTTACCTTAAAAGAAAAGGAAGCAAATAAAACAATACGATTTCTTGGTGTACAGTTAGATAGCAAATTAAGCTGGAAAAATCACATTTTGAATCTTTCAAAAAGCTTATCATCCACGCTTTTCCTTTTACGAAAGATCTCAGATTTGGTAAATCCTGATATTGCCAGAACTGCATACATGGGACTTTTTCAGTCCAAAATATCATATGGTTTGTTATATTGGGGAAACTCAGCTGATTAGAACAAAATTTTTATAATTCAAAAAAAGCCGTTAGAATTATTGCAAAAAAGAAACCAAGTCATTCATGTAGAAATCTTTTTAAACAACTAAATTTACTTACCCTAGCAGGTATTTATGTATATCAGTGCTTAATTTATATTAAAAATCACATAACTGAATTTAACCCAGTAAACACAAATCACAATTATGGTACTAGATTTGGTGAACAATTGTTAATACCTCAACATAGGTTAAGTTTAAATCACAAAAGTTTTCTAAACAACTCTATTATTTTATACAACAGTTTACCAACTGATATAAAAAATTTGCCTTTTTTACTTTTTAAGAGGAGAGTGAAAAATATAATATTGGAAATCAGTCCATACACAATAGAAGAATTTTTAAATGTGTAAATTGCATTCTTTGTCTGGATTGTATTTTTACTATTTTAACTGTGAATGTATTGTATTGATGTGAATGTTTTTTTATGTTTTTAATTACTTTGTATAGTTAAACAAAATATTTATAATTTAATATCTAATAATATTAGGAATAATAATTAACTATTTTATAATATCTACATATTTTGCCTTATGCAATTTTAATTTTTTTTTTTGTGACGATGCTAAACAATGTCTACTTTGTAATTAAGCAAATAAAGTATTTTGAATTAAATTGAATTGAACTTGGCATCTACTACAATAAAGAAAAAATTACAGACATTTGGATATGTGTAATCCATATGTATGTGTTGTCAGTTTTTTTCAGGTATTTCCCACTTAAGTATTGGTGCTTTTACTGAATTTTTACTTACATTGCAACATATTAAACAACCCTCAATATTAAAGTCTATCCGTTTTCAATAGCAATAATTTCATACCAATGCCTTCATTTTAACTATTCCCATATGCGTTGAATGCAAAAATTGCTCGGAGCGTAAAATTCTGGTAGCAGATAGTGCTGGAAGTGGTTTTTTAGGATTCAATATAGTGAAACTTGGTCGAGTGTCTACTATTAATGTAAATTTATGGCCAAAAATAGAATAATATAGTCGCTTACATGCCCAATATAAGGCAATCGTCTCTTTGTCCAGGCGACAGTAGTTTTTTCGGCTTTAGTTAACGACCTAGATTTGAAGGCTATAGATCTTTCTATACCATCTTCCAATAAATGTAAACACCATTCAACCCACATGGACTAGCATCGGTTGCTAATGTGATAGCCAACCCTGAAGTTAATAGTATTACAATTCGATCAATAGCTAGTACTTTCTTGGCTTTATTAAATGCATTTTTACAACTATTTGTTTAAATGAACTCTTTGTCTTGTCTTGTAAGTCGATTTAATGCATGGAGAAGCAAAGGGTATAAATTTTGAGTAGTACATGATTAGCCTTAAAAATTGCTGTACTTTCTCACGATTTTGTGATCTGGGAGAATCTGTTTCTGCTTAATTTTATCATTTAATTTTTGCAGACCTCTATTTGATTTAGTATGTCCCAAATAATTGTTTCTTGTTTTAAAAAAATTTGCATTTTTATTTATTCAGATGTAGATCATTTGTGCGCAATCTTTACAATACCTATACAAATCTAACTTTGAATTATACAGTTGTTTTGCATGTTGTCAAAATACAGAACACTTTCCTGTAAAATTAACGAAATTAATTCGGTGCTGTTTTAATTCCAAAGAAGAGCCAATTGGCAAAATAAGTTCCTCGATGTGTAGAAATAGCTTAAACTCTTGCACTTTTTTTATCACTTGGAATGTGTAAATATGCCTTAAAAATATCTAAAGTGCAGAAATATAGGTAACCTATTCCCCATTTTATTAAAGTTGTGTTCTGTTCTTTGAATTGGATAAAGATTTTCTTCGAGTTGATTATTAACAGTGGCTTCATAGTCAGCACAAATTTGAAACTTACCATCTTTTGATTGCTAAAGGAGTTCCCCATTCGCAATGATCAGTTTTGTTATTATACCTCCTTTTTCTAAAATATCTAATTTCCATTCAAATTCTTTAAGAAAATATGGTACTTAATGGAGGTTAAATAAAACTGGTCTTTCTTCGGGAAGAAGTTTAAGATTACCTACATTTTAAGTTTGAAACGGCTCCAACTTTTGGTTCAAATACGTCTTGAAATTGATTGAGCATAACCGTGACAGGTTTATTTGTTGAAATTGAAAAAATACTGTTAAAATCTATCTCTAAATTTTGAATCCATCGTCTTCCAATGATGGTATATACTCCTTCTTCCTACTTTTCTACACCTTCTAAATCATTCTTTCTGGTCCGATATTTTCCAAGTTCTGGTTTCTATTTCTATGTGCTTCTGCTTTATTTTTATCTTTCTAATTCTAATATTTATTTTTCTTTTTATTTACTGTTAAAATAACATTTCTTTGTATTATTTCAATAACTCTTTATTTATGACAACTCTTTTCAAATTCAAGGAAAATCTAAAATAATATCATCCTCATAACAACCAAATACAATACAAACAAAAAACTTAGCAAAAACATATCGTTCAAAAAAATACTTAATCTAGACAACCAATTTACAAATGGCACATCACGTTTCAAAATTCCATTGAGGGAACGTGTGCCACGAAGAAAGATCCATATCAATATATATAGGTATATTTATATATAATCAACACGTGCACTAAACAATATTAAACAAAAGAACAATAATAGTAATGTATTATGTAATATTTTTTCCAAACAACAGTTATGATATACCCGTACGTATAGCACCTTTCTTACAATAACAAACATCAACAGTGACAATTAACAGCAATAACCACCAATAAATAATAACCTAAATTCCTTCTTTTTAAACATCAAAATCTGTGTAACTACCTGATAAAATAAAATTTCTAGATATCAAAATACTAGACCCAATAAATAATCCGGTACATAGAATTGTGTATGTTTATCACTGTTTCTGTTAATTATATATTATTTTAAATAAATTAGTCCCACAATAAAATGCTTAATGAACAAACGAAATTTTTAACTTTGAACTATAATTCAATGTCCGTCGTGGCATATAGCCAGGGAAGTAGTTGTTGGTTCTTAGTAAACGGTCTATATGTTCTTTGATTTTCAAAGACTCTATAAAACGTCATAATAGTATTATACTATTATTATCTTTGACATCTATTTGATAAACGTTTTACTGAAATGACAATTGATTAGCAGGAAACTGTAAATCAAGTAGTTAACCCTACAAAGCCGAGAGGTTTTTTGTCAAATAGAATTTCAGTTTGCAATTAGTTATGGAGATGTCGCTATTATCGCACTTTTAACATTTTCTTTACTAAAGATAATGTATTTGTGTGATTTCAGACATATCTCCAGTCTAGATGCTCTTAGAGCTTCTGGACGGATATCTTCCTTGTACTGATGAGACGCAATACGTCGAAACTGGTCTACAAGTGATATCCTTTCGAATTGCAAATATACTAACCCCGTTTAACTTTGAACTATAATTCAATGTCCGTCGTGGCATATAGCCAGGGAAGTAGTTGTTGGTTCTTAGTAAACAGTCTATATGTTCTTTGATTTTCAAAGACTCTGTAAAACGTCATAATAGTATTATACTATTATTATCATCTTTGACATTTATTTGATAAACGTTTTACTGAAATGACAATTGATTAGCAGGAAACTGTAAATCAAGTAGCTAAGATCATCTTGTATTTTTAATTTAAGAGTCTCCCAAGTTTTGCATCTGTATACTATAGCCGTATCATCGCCAAAGCTTATAATCTTTCCTGAAGAATATGACATAAAGAGGTCGTTTAAATAGATATTAAATAAAAGCGGCCCTATGACAGTTCCTTAAAGAACTCCAGTTCTAACAAACTTCTGTTCACTAGTATCACCGCCAATACGTACAACTTGTTTTCTTTCAGATAAATAGTTTCTGAAAAATTTTAATGGAATGCCTCGTATTACCATATTTTCAAGAACGGTCAATAGCTGAAATGATTAACAGTGTCAAAGGCCTTCGTCAAATCCAAGAATGCAACAGCTGTTGATTTACTCTGATCCACCGCGGTTCTTTTCGAAATTCTTATTAACTCATTTACTTTTTTACGATAGTTAATGTAAGCATCTGTATTCCGTAAATTTTCAGGATGCTTCAAGTGTTCTTTGTACAGTTTATTTTTTATATTTATTGATTTGACTAAGCCATTAGTTATCCATTCGCTCCGCTTTATTTCGTATTTTTTCATTTTAAGAGTATGGGTATGCTTTTTTATATAATTATTTAATGTGTCTATGAGTAGTTGCGTTTTTTTTTTTGTTACGATCGTTTCATTTTGATAATCCTCCCAATTGTGATTTTCTAAAGCTTGTTTTAGTTGTTCATAATTTACGAATTGTTCAGTGCATTGTTTTTCGAGGGTTTTGTTGTGTACAGTTCCTGGTAATGATATAAGGGTTGCTCTGTGACCAGTAATGTTGTCCTCGAAAACCGCTGCTTTACATTTATTTAATACCTCTTGAGACTTGGATCTGAGGAAGATATGATCTAAACAAGATTGAGTGCTCGGCTGTACTCGTGTGTATTTATTAATCATTGACTGTTGTTATATTCAAAAAGCAAATTTAAATAATTATAAACAAAGTCGTTATCTTCTTTAATATTTATGTTTACATCGCCTAATAGAATATGAGCATCTATGTTAGAGTAGTCGATAGATAATTTTCCAGGTGCTCAATAAAATCGCCCGGTGGATTGGATGGAGAGCGGTAAATAGATGTAATAAGAGTTTTTCTATTTTTACTTATATCAACTTTTATTTGTAATGCTTTAGAATGACCTAAATCTATAGTCTGGCTTTTAAAATTTAAATTATTTTTTATGTACATAACAACCCCATCATTTCTATTATCCTTGCCTTCGTAAATTACTTTATAACCGTCTATGGTGTACAAGCTAATATCCTGTATTTGAAAAGTTTCTGTGAAAACAATGACATCAAATTTGCATTTTATTTGATTTAATATGATTTTAAACCCATCAAGATGGGCATTTAGGCTATTTATATTTTGATGTATAATGGTGAATTTTGTTAAGTCTTGATTAAAATTTAAATTTATATCATTTACATGAAAGCATTCAATTATATCAAAGGGCTCATAATTAACATCTCTTATACACTGATCCATTATCAAAATTTTGGTATCTACTAAACTGAGAAAGATATAAACAGAAATACTATTTAATAATAAAAAAGAAAAAGAAAAAAGATAATATTATTAAAAGTAGAAGTTAAAAGTAAAATAAGTATACTTATATTTATATATCGCCTGATGGTTAATGAATTTATAACTACCAAATAAATATACAATCAAATATAATAGAAAATAAAAAATACAGAAAAAATATTCAGGATACTTAGTATTTAAGGGGACCGGTAAAGTTAACTTACAACATTTTTTCCTATGTCGTCGTATTTTGTCGTCGTATTTTATCTTTTTCCCGTTTTGTTTGGTAAAAATTTTTCCATTCTTGTCCATACTTTCTGTGTGCCAATTTTGTCCTTTGCCACTATAAGAAGCTGATAGCGACGTGGGGTTAGCTCTTCAACAATGACAATTTTGCTGTTTTTAAGCTTCGTTTTATTTAAGTACACCACATTTCGTTGTTTAATAGATTCAAATGTTACAATGATGGGTCTCGGTTTTGACGTTTTGAGCTGTTTTCCTATACTATATTATTTTAACAATTTTCTACATCAATGTTGGAAAGACCAAGTTTATCATGGATAATGTTTGTAATTTTAGTTTTAAGAACACTATTGTCCTCGGTCACTGTATAAAAACGTTGTTGATTTAATTTGGAGTCCTGTTCCAAGTCATCAACTTTTAACAACAGCTCCGCATTATCACCTTGTATACTTCTAAATTGGTTTTCCAAAGTGTCTATTTTAGTTTCAAGGTTCTGGACCCGTTCATCCAGTTTTTGTGCCACTACATCCGCTACCTTTGTGGCCAGGCAATCCATAAAGGTTTTATCAGTTAGAATTTTTTGTGATACCTCCTTGACTATCGATATCAACTCACTTTTTTGTCTTTCTGTGAACACTTTGATGATTTAAAATATAAACAATTGCTTATTTTCACTCTTTAAAGTTAGGTGCACAATATTTTATGTCACTTTTAGTTGATAAAGTTTATAATGGATGCACATTGCACAGTCACAATTTCGGAAAAATATTCACACGATAACCGACAGTATTTACAATTTTACCAGAGCCATAATAAACGTGCTACTCGAAGCGAAACATCAATCAGCTAGGACTACTAATTTATTAAGGGATTTTTCAACATTGCTAGAAGTGGATAATCATTTATACTTAGGCTCTATTATTTGTTAGTTTTGAAGCTTAGACATTATTTTTGTAATTTATCAGTTGATACAAGAGTTATCACCAACTATTATTTTTTCCTTACTATTGGATTAGTACTTAATTTCACGTCATGGCTGAAACTATTAATGTTGATTAGGCTCTGACATGTAAAGGATATGATACTTATTATCAACAGTCTTGTTCTGGCAGAGCTGCTTTGAATAATGATGGATCTTTTGTTCCTTGCGATGGAAAGAAAAAGGTTAACACAGGTAGGAATGCTGCATCCAAATTAAGTTCTTCAAGGAATGCTAGACAGCCATCTTAACTTGATGGTCCCAATGAAACTCGCGATTGATTTCTGAGAAAAAAGAACTTTATTATCTTTAAATTTGAACAGTTGGACTTTTCTTCAGTTCAAGGCATTTTTCGTACCTCAGGTCTTGATTTACCCTTTTGGATCTGGAAATTTGGGGAGAGGCTAATGCTCTGTCAGCACTAAGGCCACATATGGCCCATTATGCATCCTCCCGTAAGTAGGGATATCCTCACCTCAGGCTGTCACCAGGCCCAGAGATTTAAAATAGGTGATGAGGCTCCCGATGGGGATCTTCCTAACATCGGCTGGTGTAAGCCAATACTCGCCCAACACGGATCTTCTAATTTCAGAAAAAGCAGAGCAGTCGTACATTATATGTTCTACTGTTTCCTCTTCTTGTTCGCAGCCTCTGCATAGCGGCGATTCTGCTAATTGCATCCTAAAGAGAAGTTGTCGTAATTGGCAGTGACCTGTTAAGATTCCCACAGCTGTTCAAAGATTTTGTCTGGTCAATGCCTCAAATTTTTTTGCTGTTTTCTCGCCAGGATGAGATAATAACTCTCTGGCCAGTCTACAGTTCGTAGTTTCATCCCAGCACTGTATAAAGTATTAGTGAGAGTGTTGTTTGATAAGGTCCACGACAGCGGACAATGTTAGCTTGGTAGATCTGTTAGGGCTAACATATTTGTAGCCGTCCTTGCTAAATTGTTTGCAATGCGGTTGCCTTTAGAGTTCCCATGTTTTTTGATTCAGCTCAGAGTGACCACGTTATTCTGGCTGGCCTCAGTTAAAAATTGGTGGCATTCTAGTACTAAACTTGATGTGATACGTGGTCTATTCAAAGTCAGAAGTGCTTGTCGGCAATCTGTGTATATATTTATATTCCTGCCTGTGATGTTCCTATTGATTAATTATTTTGCAGCTATGGTTATGCCTGTGAGTTCAGACTGAACCACAATTGACAAGCCATCCATAGCCCATTTCATTTTTAGGTTCAAGGATCTAGAGTAAATTCCACATCCCACACCTTGCTTCGTTTCTGATCCATTCGTGTAGGCGCTCAGAGCGTTCACTACGTTGGTGTCTGGTGTCTTGTTTGTTAATATTTTTTAGGGTTTGTCAAAGACAAATCTTGGTACGATGGCATCTGTGTCCGCCTGTAAGAGTGGTGTCGCCTTTATCGATTCCATCCACAGACTGTCAAACTATCTTGTTGGCAGAATTATATATAATGTCATCTGCGTAGGCTACTGTATAGGTTTTGTTATGTTCGTTGAGGTGGTGAATTAGGCTGTCTAGAACAATGTTTCATAGTGGAGGTGATAAAACCCTTCCCTGTGGACAGCCCCTCGTAACCTTGCCTCGTATCGTCATTTACAGTTATTTCTATTGCACGCATGGAGAGTATGCTAAAAATCCATCCGCTTACTGTTGTAGGCACATTTCGGGTAAAAAGCGAGTGCATTATTTTAGGGAACGTGGTTTTATCGAAAGCTTCCTCGATATCTATGGATACACCCAGGGTGGACTCTTTCCTGTCCAATGATCGCTCTATCTGACCAACCACATGATGTAGGGTCGTATCGGTGCATTTTCCTGTTGTGCATGCATGTTGATTGGGATGCCGTGTTTTTTTGTTAATTACTGTATCCCTTATGTACCTTTCGTTTAGCCTCTCTAGCGTTTTTAATAAGAATAATGTAAGGCTAATAGGTCGGTAAGCAGGAATAAGGTTGGAATTACGAGAAGCAATATCTTTCAGAACCCTTGTAGCTAGGGAAGGAGCACCATTCTGGCCAAAAGAGACACATTTGAGATCTTGAGAAGGGTGTTCTCGCTACAAAATACTCTGTAAGTAATTGTCCTTTGGGTTCATAGCATTTTGCCGGTACATCTTTTCAATATTAGCTGTAATGACGTATTTAAAACTTCTGAACCGACCGAGAATGCCAAATAACTCAGGTTGAACCTGAAAACCCTTTAGAGTAACATCATTAAGAGACAACCCTGAGGTAGTTATGCAGTAAAAATCGAAAACTACACGAAACTTTGTGGTTGGGCTGTTATCTCGTAACACGCATAAATGGGGGATAAAATACTTGTTCTGAGAATGATCATTCGAGAGTGACATCGGGACATATCGCGCATGCCCAAGTGCAATATACTCGGCTATAAATCTTTTATAGTCTGAGAAAAGAGAAGGGTTTTGTTGAAAACGTTTTTCTAAAAAAATATCGTTTTTTAGCTACAGAAAAAGAGTCTCCTAATTTTAGTAAACTGTTTGGGTATTTAATGGGCGTGTTAACTTGATATTTACCATTAGGTAAAATCTGAGTAGTGTTAATGAAGATGTTTTCAGCTAATCCTTCTTCAGGGGTGAGAAAGAGAGGGGGTCTCTTGGAGCTCTTCTTGAGTCCAGAACCTTTCTAATAGAACATCAATTCACAAGAGTGGGCGGCCACTTTCCAAACTGAGAATGGCAATCTTTAATAAAGTATAATAAGTGTCTATTCCTGCTAAAATGTCTATTTCAGATGGATCACAGTATTGAAAATCTGCTAATTCATACGAAATTTTTTCAGGAATATAAAATTCACTAAAAATAAGAGGAACTTGTGGTAATTTGTGAGTGATACTTTTAAGAATAGCACAAGAGATCGAGAGCATCAGTGTGTGAGTTTAAAACGACATCTAACATTTCATTCGAGAGACTTGCCACCTAAACCTGTAGTGTACAGTTTTATTCCATACGGTGTGTAGCCAAGAGCATCAGCAAGAGACTTTGTCAAATCGTGAAGCATTCTTGCACATATGGAAGAACCATGTTTTGAGTAAATCATAACTTTAGCGGTAGCCAACAGAACCTGAGACAATTTTTTGGAGATGGAGATAGTATGGTGGAATGGGAAGGGGAGTTACAAGGTAGTCAGTTAGTTGGAACATAGTTGAAGTCCTTACGCGTACTTTATAGGCATGAGGAGGAATTCCTGGACATTGAATTTGATAGATCGAGATGAAGTTGATTGTCCCAAATGAAATAAAGAGTGATGAGCTTGTTTACAAATGTTACGTCTTATTTTGCTTAAGCAATTTTAAATAGTAGATTTTCTCTTTACAAAATCATGCCGATCTGATGGGAAAAGGGTAGTAAATCTGTGACATTTATAAATTTTATGAACGGAACTAGAACAATATAAACAGGGCACATTGAAAACAGGGGGTTTGGGCAGAGGCTCTTGAAATTGGTTGTAAAGTGCAACTTTAAAAGATTTATTTGGCTTTTTTTCAACACTAGGAGCAGTATCAACACTTGATAAATTTTCTAAAATGGCACACCGATTTTCCAAAAAATTGAAAAAAATTCTCTAGGTACATCTGGCAAATTGTTAAAATCCCTGCTTTCTTTAAAAGCACTTCGAGAATTAAAGTCAAATTTTTTCTTAAGTAAGTAAACTAATACAGCATCGAATAGTTCTTTATATGAGTTATTTAAATTTTTTAAAGAATCTAGCGCTTTTCTAGAGTTGGTAACGAATTCCCTTAAAAACTGTGGTGTTCATTTAGCCATTTTGTCAGCTCCGATAAACAAGGGTAAATAAGTATTAACCAATTTTGATTTATTATCATATCGTTTTTTAACAAATTAATAGCGATGTCAAAATTTTCATTTGTTCCTTTAAGAGATTCAATTACTTTTAGCTCTTCTCCTCGTAAGAGCGAATTGAGGTAAATAAACTTTTCGGCTTTGGATCCTAGTTTGGGGATGATTTATGATTACAGCTTCAAATAAGTCATAAAAACTAGTCCAATCCGATTCCGCCGAACCAGAAAATGGCTGAATTTTTATTTCCGGGAGTTTGATATTAGAGCTGTGACTTGGCTGGACAGATTCCGTACATGACAAGTCGCGCATGCGTTGATTAATCAAGGCTAAAGTTTCAAAATATTCGTCTTCAAATATCTGTCTATTCTCCAAACCACTTGCTTTTTGGTCTGTGCTTAAGATGTACTCGATCTCATCTTGGGAGTCGTTGTAAATTACAAATTGTTTTTCTAAAACTGTTAGTCTATTTTCAAAGTGCAAAATATTTTCACAATTTTGATTTTCGAGCATCCAATTTGAAATTCGAGTGATCTGGTCTTTAGCTGATGTACGAGCTTTTATAAGAGCATTAAGAGACATCTTTTAAAAAATATAAACAAGAAACTACTAAGCAAAAGTACCTACACTATACAAAAATAGAAATAAATATAAAAGGCAAATAAACTGCCTGAGTAAAATAATGTAGGTACCTATTTTAATTAAAAAATATTTTTTTTAAGGGTACATTTATTAAGCACTATGTTTTTAGTTTCATTTGTCACTTACGTAGCCTACTGGGCTGGTTGATCTTCTGCGGCTAGAGAACAGCTTAAAATCAGCTGTCCTAAGGGGTGTGGCGATGCTTTTTCAGTGATTGAGTTCTCTCGTGTTATACGGTAACGGCTTTGCTGTAAATCTCGACAAGTTCCAACTTGCGGAGTTCAGAGACGGATTAAATTATAGTGGAATTTTCTATAAGACACATTGAAAAACACCGTTCAACAGTTTTTTACTTATTACACAGATAAGAATCCAAGTCGAAGGCCCATTTTGTTTAAACTCCGGATTAAGAACTTCTTGTAATTAATAGGGATTTTAAAAGAATCGCGTTTCTAAACTATTTGAGTTTACAGAACAAGATTTGCTACATCTCAATAAGCAATGGCAATTGCATGTCACTGACGTCATTGTGACGTATATGCAAGTGGAACCAATGCGAGGTTTGAATGAATCGTAGTTGCCAGGTTTAACTTAGAAAGAATTACTGTCTTTGTCTTATTAACGCGAGTTACGTCACCGAGTTCCCAGAGTCAGCAACAAGAATGCTGACTGTCAAGACAGAACAGCCCTACCGGATTCAGTAGAAGAGTCAGTCAGTCTTTAACTTTTAAACCTAATAGTTCTCATAGTAATTGTAGTTATTAGTAGATTTTGTAATTTGAATAAATTTTATAATTTTTAAAAACAAACTTTTCTTATAAAGAAATATAATTGGCGCAGTCAGTAGGATTGTTGAGATCGTACGTATCGAACGGGCGATTATTGTTTAACAGTTAATCGGCAATCGAACCGGAAAAAGAGACTTATTGTGAGTGACGTAAAACCTACAAAATCGAGATTCACGGATCACTTGACAATATTTCGAGAACTGGATCCAAAATTATCCATTCTGCGAGGAGCAATTGTGTGAAGAACCACATCGCCGGACCAGAAAATCTCCTCATAATAAATTGGGAATGCTGCCAATCGTTTTAAAATTAATGTAAGTGCAATTTATATGTCTGAACATAACGATTTAGATACACTAACTAGAGTATTCGAAGATTTGAACATTAATATACCTTCAACTGACTCTCAAATCGTCGAAACTCAACCAATTGTTTCACGAATAATTGTAGAAAGTAATTTAGAAATGGCCACAAATTTTAAACCAGAATATTTGAAGTGTATTCCGACTTTTGACGGGAACCCCAACGACTTAAACAGATTCCTTGCGGTCTGCGACAGTTTAATTGGTAACTTTTATGACATCCAAAATCCAGGTAGTTTTCATAATGTTTATTTGATTCAATCGATTATTAGTAAATTAGACAGTAACGCTAAAGCAGTAGTTAATATTCAAAACATAGTAAATTGGGATGATCTGAAGACTACTTTAAGAAACTATTTTGCTGACCAACGAGACGAAACTTGTTTAAATCGTGATCTAGTAATAATGAAACAAATGCCAAACGAACATACTCAAAAATTTTATGACAGGGTTTTAAATATTTTAAATCTGTTGTGCAGTTATGTTGAGCTTCACGAAAATAATCAACAAGCAAAAGCACTAAAGAAGAATATATACAATAATGTAGCATTGAAAACTTTTATTTGCGGTTTGAAAGAACCTTTGGCAACAACAATACGTTGTATGAAACCTTCATCCCTAGCCGAAGCATTACAATTTGTCAAAGATGAAGAAAATACACAATATTTCCAAAATTTTTCTCATAGAAATGTCCAAAAACCACAAACTCCATCTATAAGACCACCGCAAACAAATAATTTTAATCGAAATCCAAACGTATTTAACAGACCAAATTTTGGTAACCCAAATTTTGTCCCTCAGAATAGATTCCCAGTAGGTCCAATCGCTATTCAACCTAGACCAAACTTTTCGTCCCAACGATTCCCACCAAATTCTCAAGTTTTTCGACAGTCTAATAGACAAAATGTCTTCAAACCAAATCCTAATCAAATATTGCCAAAACCCACTCCCATGAGTATTTCTACCAACCTTACTAATTAGTTTAATAACCCTTCTTATTCGAATCAACATAACAATCAAAACTTTAATACTAACCAAAATTTTGTAGCTGAAGAACTTTTTAATGTTGAAACCGAACATCGTCATGAGGATTCTGACACCCATAATGAATATTACGATCAAAATGAATATTTCGAAGAAGTAATTCCAGACGAGATCGAATGCTCACAGCAAATTGATGAAAATTTTACGGTAACTGCCGATCACAACAAAATAACGTAAATCCGATTAACATATCCTTAAATACTGTAGATTCTAGCGAATTACCTTTCATAACATTCCCCGAATATAACTTAAAATTTCTAATCGATTCAGGTTCCACGAAATCATTCATTGACCCCACTATCGCAGCAAATTTATTTCCTAACTCCCTGAAATATGAACCATTCATCGTATCTACGGTTTTTCAAAAATCAACTCATAAATACAGCGTTAATATCCCTACTTCTAAAATATTCCGAAATAATTCCCAAAGGCACCTAAAATTCTTTTTATTCAAATTTCATAATGTCTTTGATGGATTAATAGGAATTGATAATTTAAAACTCTTAAAAGCAACTCTAGATTTTAACAACGGCTTTCTCATAACGCCTAATGCAAAAATCAAGTTACTATTTCAAAGAATAAAGAATAACAATCTAAACATAATTAACTTAGAACCACGTACAGAAAAAGTAATACAAGTAAAAACATCTGTAAAAAACGGTGAGATAATAATTCCTTATCAAAAAATACATAATTGTGAAATTCCAGAATGCTTTAACACTTGCAAGAAACGGATATGCTTTTACAACTATATTAAATAATACTATGGATAACATATCACTAGATTTCTCAGAACCGCTGATTGTAGAAAGATTTGATAATTCCAGTTTTAAAGAAAATAACTCTCATCAACACTATGATTTAAAAAATAATTTAAAAAAGGATATAAATTTGAATAATTTTAATACATCTTCAAACAATGATTTTGACTTATCAAAAATTCGATTAGATCCCCTAAACAGCGAGGAGAAGAAACTGATTTTAGATGTATGTAAAGAGTATTCCGATATCTTTTATGTTGAGGGCATTCCACTTACATTCACAAATACTATAAAACATAGTATTCGAACAAAGGATGAAATACCTATTTACTCAAAAAATTACAGGTATCCATACACCGACAAGAAGTAAGTGAACAAATCGGTAAAATGCTACAAAAGAATATCATAAAGCCAAGTGATTCACCCTGGAATTCCAGCATCTGGGTAGTGCCAAAGAAAGCCGATGCTTCAGGCAAACAAAAGTGGCGAGTAGTAGTGGATTATCGCAAACTTAACGAGAAAACTATAGACGATAAATATCCCCTGCCAAACATAACTGATCTATTAGATAAATTGGGGAAATGCCAATATTTTTCCACCCTCGATTTGGCCAGTGGTTTTCACCAGATCGAGATGAACAAAGACGACATCGAAAAAACAGCATTTAGTACCGAAAACGGACACTACGAGTTTTTGAGAATGCCGTACGGACTCAAAAATGGACCAGCAACATTCCAAAAAATCATGGACAATATCCTCAGAGGCATTCAAAACGAAAAATGTTTGGTTTACATGGACGATATTATTATTTTTTCAACATCATTGCAGGAACACATAGATAGACTAAAAGAGGTTTTCGAGAGACTAAGAAATTCTAATTTTAAGATTCAGTTAGATAAATCGGAATTTCTTAGAAAAGAAGTGGCATATCTGGGCCACGTAGTAACTCCGCAAGGTGTGCCACCAAACCCAGATAAAATAATAGCCATAAAAAATTACCCCATTCCAAGTACTACCAAAGAAATTAAAGGTTTTCTGGGTCTTCTCGGTTATTACAGACGGTTCATAAACAATTTCGCAAAAGTCACTAAGCCACTAACAAAATGTCTCAAGAAAGGTGCAAAAATCGAACATAATATGGAATTCCTAAAATGTTTTGAATCATGTAAAAATTTATTAATAAACGAACCGATACTTCAGTATCCAGACTTTACTAAGACTTTCAACCTAACAACTGATGCAAGTAATGTCGCAATAGGAGCTGTGTTATCACAAGGTGATATCGGGAAAGACCTACCTATCGCTTACGCATCTCGAACACTAAATGATTCCGAAAGAAATTATTCCACCATCGAAAAGGAATTACTAAGTATTGTATGGGCCACTAAATATTTCAGGCCGTACCTTTTTGATCGTAAATTCAACATAGTAACAGACCACAGACCGCTTCAGTGGATATTCTCACTTAAAGACCCAAGCTCCAAGCTACTTCGGTGGAGAATCAAATTAGAAGAATTTGATTTTAACATCATTTATAAAAAAGGAACCCTGAATACAAACGCTGATGCTCTCAGCAGAATAGAAATACATACCAAAGAAACAGAAAACATTTGGAATGAAATTGATGGAATAATTCAAGACGCAGAAAATGCAAGACAAGAACTAAACACACCAGATCTTGACGAATTTCTTATCATACACAAAAATCAACCTTTGGAAAGAATATCAAGTCCTGAACTAGATAAAATGTCTATAATAGTCAATCCTGACCCCGATATACAGGAAGAACCACTTGACGAAGGACAAACTATTCATTCAAATGCAGAAGAAAATCCCATAGTAGGAATCCCCATTAGTGAATCACCAGTAAATCATGAGCAAAACCAAATATTTATACAAACAGTTCACTACTCTCCAAGTAAACCTAAAATTAAGATCTTATTTGAAAGAAAACAGAGAATTATCGTACAAATTTCAGAAAATAACTTTGACCAAGACGTAATAGATTTTGTAAAAGATTATATTGCCCCCAACGTACAGTATTACTTATATTTTGAAGTCCCCAATATATTTGAAAGATTTTGCGAAGTAATTAGAAAAAATTTTAAATGGCCAAGCCTTAAATTCCGAAAATGTAATACTAAATTAATAGATGTTACAAACAAAAAGGATATCCAGGAAATAATACAAGCATACCACGAAGGAAAAACAAACCATAGGGGTATAGATGAAACAACAGAAAAGATAAGAAAACTCTACTACTGGCCTGATCTAAAGAAATCTGTACAAAATTATATCAATGAATGTGAAATCTGCCAACAGTGCAAATATGAGAGAAAACCTATCAAAGTAGAAATGAATATCACCCCAACTGCTTTAAAACCATTCGAAATTTTACATATAGATACATACACAATAGAAGGTCATAAATTCTTATCAATCATTGACACTTTTTCAAAATATAGTCAAGCATACCCGTTAACAGCACTAGAATCAACAGAAGTGGCAAATCATTTAATAACCTTTTTCTCACATCATGGAATACCTAATTTAATAGTTGCCGATAACGGAACAGAATTCAAAAACACAGTTATTAACGAATTATTAGACCTACATAAAATAAAAACCCATTTTATCTCTCCAAGTCATCCTCAGTCCAATTCACCCATCGAACGAGTACATTCAACCTTTAATGAACATATTAGACTACTAAACACCAAAGGGTTTTCTAAAACGAATATACAAACAAAAATGAAATACGCAATGCTTGCTTACAATCACTCCATACATTCTTCAACCAAATTAAAACCAATTGATATTGTTAACGGTCACCTGACCACAGATGATCCTTTCGATATAAATATTGACAGAATATTAACCAGCAATTACGTAAACGAACATAAGGAAAAAATAAGAGAACTGTATTCTAAATTAAACGAAAAATTATCTAAAGATAAAGAAGAACTGATAAATAAAATAAATAAAAACAGGGATACCCCTGATTTATTTAATGTAGGAGACTGCACATACGTAAAAAATCATTCTCGAAATAAATCTTCAAATAAATTTAATAGTCCTGACGAAATAACAAACGTAAACAAAAACGGAAAAATTGTATCTACTAGTTCTCAGGAAAAAGTCCATAAGGATAACTTGAAACGACTACGTCAGAAAGTTCAAACATCATAAAAGAGAAATAAACCCAAACTTTTCTTTCAGGTTCCCTATGCTACATGGGTCACAAGATCAAATTTCCTTCAGAAATTTGGACGGAAATTTAGGATTGATTCCTCTTAAATTAGGATCAGCTAAAGTAGAGGACTATTCCTTCAAAATTATACACTTCTTTGATTTAAACCCCATCGTACTAAAAGTTAATAAATTGGATACACAAGCAGAAAACTTATTCGGAATGATAAATACAAACGAAAGTTATTCGAAAGACGTTATAAACTATCAAAAAATCTTACAATTCACTCGAGATAAAGTAGACTCGAGATTAAAAACTCTTTTACCACAACCAAATAGAACAAAGAGAGGCATTATAAACGGGCTAGGTTCCATTTTTAAATCTATAACCGGCAACTTGGATGCTTCGGATGGCGAAAGGTATGAAAAATTAATAAACCAACTTCAAACCAATCAAGAACGAATAACTTCTGTAGTAAATTCACAAATGTCATTATCAATAAACGTAATTAAAAGTTTTAATTCTACAATTCAAAAACTCAACAAAAATGACAAACTATTAGAAGAGAAAATAAACCAAATTTCATTGGTACTCATTGCTAGAGACAATTCTGACTCTATAAAAGACGTATTATATGAAATTATTAATTTATTTGATATTATAAATTCAATATTACAAGATCTCGAAAACTCGATAACATTTGCAAGATTAAAAATTTTACATCCTAGCGTTATGAAAACTACAGAATTATATCACGAATTAAAAACTATAGAGAACCAATTAAATTCTTCCCAACTACCCATTACCGTAACAATGGAAAACGTTCTTTTATACGAATCAATTATAAAAATAGAATGCTTTCTTTATAACAACAAAATCACATACATTTTAAATGTACCTTTGGTTTACCCAGACATCTTCACATACTATCAATTATTATACTCCGTCCCGATTCCCAATGAGGGTCAGTTCAAGGCTTTTATTCCGCAGAATAAATTTCTACTAAAAAATAAATTGCACTACATTATATCAAAATTCGACGAGTGTACTGAAATATCCGCTCAGAACTTTATATGTGGAAAATTGATATTACAAGACATTGGACATAACAACCCCTGTGAACTATCACTAGTAAAATTAGAGAATAACCCGCATTGCAAACAGATTCGATTTAAATTAACACAACCCAAATTCAGCCAACTGGGCAATACTGATCTTTGGCTAGAAGTATTTCCCAAAGAAGAAACAATTAGAATCAGCTGCGGCAGCCAAGAAGAAGCAAGAAGAATAAAGGGTACATATATGATTAAAATCCCTTTAGAATGCCAGATCAGAACCTCTCAAGAAATAATCATAAACAAGAAATCAATTACTAATAGTCAACCAATACTTATTCCGGATGTTCAACTACAAAGTGATCCCATTACAACAATTAATTCAGAGATCAATCTAGAAGATGTTCAGCTTGACCAACTCCAAGAACTCACTCACCAACTAAATCAAAATGAACACATATTGTCTCCTCTCAATAAAATTTCCCACATACCAAGCATATGGACAATACTGATATATCTTACTATTGTTTTCGGCTTAATGGTATTTATCTATAAGAAATATTACATCAGCAGCAAAAGAAAGCAACAACCAGTTCCAGTCGTTCCATCACCTTCAGTTCAACTTCCTCAACTACCCTCGTAAGTTGAATCCTCAGGGGGAGGAGTTACGTCACCGAGTTCCCAGAGTCAGCAACAAGAATGCTGACTGTCAAGACAGAACAGCCCTACCGGATTCAGTAGAAGAGTCAGTCAGTCTTTAACTTTTAAACCTAATAGTTCTCATAGTAATAATTGTAGTTAAATAGTAGATTTTGTAATTTGAATAAATTTTATAATTTTTAAAAACAAACTTTTCTTATAAAGAAATATAATTCGCGCAATAGAAAGAGAAACTTTTAAGGCAAATGTCAAGCGGCTCTAGCGTAGTTCATTATGTTCCCTAGTGTTGCCATTTTTTTTAAAGTATCTCTTTCTATTACGCGTTAATAAGACAAAAAAAGTAAGTTTATCTAAGTTAAACATGGCAACTAGCATTTATTTGAGCCTCGCATTGGTTCCACCTGCATTTTCGTCACAACGACGTCAGTGACATGCAATTGCATGTCGAGGCATAATTAGAGATGTTCGTTAACAAAACTAGAGCATAAAGTTATAATTTAAAGATTTCTTAAATTATATTATTCGAGAGTTATAGCGGAGAGTGCAAACTTAAACTTAAAAGAGAGTGAATTATACTAGTTACTAACAAATGGTTCTGCTAAGTGGTGTCGTAACGTCTTACCACCACCCTTGAAGGGGCTCATGCGAAAATAGAAATTGACTAATTCCAGTGCGGTAGGTCAAATATTTATCATATTTCAAGTAGAAATTATTATAATTTCAACACAAGCGAAGGTGTTCTGTGAAAAATGAACTGAGGAAGCAAAGAAACAAAGTTGCCACAATCTCGACATCCAATCTGGAAAAACAAATATTTGAGTATATTGTATTTAAGGAAAAAACTGAGATGAAGACTATACATATATAAAATAAAAATCGATTATTGACGACAGAAAAACACAAAGAAACAAACAGACAACCTGGAAAAAGAAAATAAAAAAACTGAAACAGCAAATACCGACAAAACGGCCAAGATACTACAAAACTACACCGTACGGAAATAGACCTGCAGGTCGAACACCATAACAAAGCGTTATAGCCTGACAAGCGATTTCCCAAAAATTGCTACTACAAAAAAAAACGTAATTGAACAGGCGATACGCTTCCTAACAGTTGAAGAAGAAAGAAACCAAGAAACGTGACTGTGTACCTCGTTCCGCGAAATTGTAAATTTAAGTATAATGTATTTAAAAACTCACTAATAGTAAAACTTGATAAATTCGTTTTAAGTTTAAACAAAATTTGTATAAAAAACTGTTTATACGTTGTTTTGAATAAATAAGTTAAAAAAACTGTACTGTTTTATAGTGTTAATGCTAGATACCGTTGGAACACACATAAAATCAAAATTTACAAAAGGGCTGACTAACTAGGTATGTTTAGAACTGTATCACTTACTATTATATTTTTTTTTAGCTAGAAATCTATTTCAATCCCTCTATAGTGTCCGACACAGTTTCGTAAGAATTTAGCGGTTTGTTAGTTACATACTGAAACTTGCCGCATGATAAAATTAAGCATATTTGTTGAGATTATTAGGTATACCAATCACTAAAAGCTTAAAATACATATATTATTTGATAAAAAAAATATCAAGCTAAATTACGTGCAAGTTTAGTGGCTGTGATTAAAAAGGTATGTTTAGATACTCACTTATTTATAAATTACATTGTATTGAAATGTTTGAGGATAGGTAGGTACAAAGACTAGTCATATTAGTACAATTTAAAGATATAATAATCGTAATTTTTTTGTGTTGTTGTTTATACTTGTTTTAGGTATTACCAACGTTTTCAACAAATATTTATCAAGGTAACTATTAAGGATTAGAAAAATGCATTAAAAATTACTACAATTAACGCTTACAAGTAATTATTGTACTTGCTGAAATTTTATTTATAAACACATTATTAGATTGATAGTATAGGTAATTTCCATACGAATATACATACACCTCAACTGTAATTTTAGTTTAATTATTGTAATAAATTTATTTAGCAATTTATCTCTATAGTAAAAGGCTTTCACTTTAATTTGCTGTAAATTCGAATTTTAATTAAATGCTTTTCCATGGAAGTGGTGTGTAGAATCTTCTTCGACTATATCTCAAATATATGTGAATGTCCTATATCTTAAGCTGTTAAATATGTCTCCAAGTACAATCTATGACTTACAATAACAGCAGAGTGGTGTTTAGCTTTAGGCTAAAGTTTTTCTTTACATTAAATGATTGTGTGATGGCTCTACCTTTTGCGCAGTCCGTGCATAATACATACTAACTTAATAATAATAATTAATAAAAATTGTTCAAAATCATTTCTGATACTATCTTACATACTTTTTTTTTTAAATCTGACTTTTTACCATCTCTGTATGAGCCAGAAGAAGCTTAAATTAGTTTACTTTTAAGTATATCTGAAGCCAATGCACGGTGCACAAAAAGTTTGGCGTCATAGAGGCAATAGATCATTGGAAATCTAACTCATCAATTTTTGGATCAAGAAACGGTACTTTTTGGGCAATAATTGATAAATAAGCACCAAAAGACGGAATCAATAGTGACTCAGGACTTTTATGGAAAAAACACAAAATCTTTAATCCAGTGTAATGTAAGCAATATCTGGATTGCCACAGAGCATTTTATGAAAAACCTATCTCTTTTCAAATTTATAAACAGAAATATCTAAAATAATTATTTTTGAAACATTTATATGTCATATATATCTTCTTATATGTCAGCAATAATATTATTTTATTTTTCTCGCTATTTTGTGAACAATCATTAAATTTAGCAAAAACAATTTCCGAAGTCGTCAATGTTTTAAAAATCACGTTAAAACTTTAAAAATAATAGATAGTATAAGGCTACGGTTATTATGGATGCGAATTCTGACGAAATTTTGTTCTGACGAGTACGTCCGAGATACTCGTCAGAAGAAGACGGCTACACTATTTGCGTTTTCTGATATTTTGATAGTCAGTACGCTTCCACTGCCCAGTAAATATGGACGAAGTTGACTAATTTTATTTTCTTAAAAGTCCGTTAATGAAGTTAAATGGAGGAAAACAAAACATGTCAATCCTTTATTTTTTAGTAGAGATGACAAAGGAGAGTTTAAAATGTTATTTGAAGAATTTCCTCCCACTTTTGCCGACAAATATCTGTTATGATAATTTTTTTCTCTCATATCCCACAATAATCTGTTCTTGTACACAAGAGTAATTAATTTATCGTTGTCCATGATGGAATAACTAAGTAACTATGCAAAAACAGACGCAGGTCGTACGAAAAAATCAAATCTGTTTGAACGCTAAAATGGTTCTGACGACGTCGAGCATGTTCTGACGTGCTGGTCGCTGGAAGTGTAAACACGCTCATTGGGAAACAGGCTTTTGTTTATTCGGACAAATTCGTCGAAAGTTGTCAGAACAAAATTTGGTCAGAATTTGCATCCATAGTAACCGTAGCCTAGAGATTACCATCTAGATACTTACTGATCGTCGATTTCTGGACAAGTTTTTAAAATTTAACTTTTGGATGGACGAATACTCACGTATAAAATCGATCTAACCAGAAGCAATATCTGGATTCCTTTAGGGACTTCTTGTTGTTGATCCTAGGAATCATAACATAAAACTATCCTGTCAATTTGTGAAATACAAACAAAATTATAATATAAACAATTAAAAGCAATGTTAATATGTAATTGGGCAACTTACTGGTCAATTTCTTAACAAATATTAGAAGAATAAAAATAATAACAGAAATTTGATGCCAGTTTGTTAACTAACAACAAAGTCACTAATTGAATACAGTTTAGTAGTTCAATTCTGTAAGGATTACTTTTTACTACTTTTTCTTTGCAAGGACCAACAAACTACAGGAAACTAATCCAGAGGTGTGTTCCGTAATTTCAACTAATACAATCTCTTATTTGATTTAATAGATGCAATATCTAGAATGATTATTTTTGGAACACGTAAATTGTTTAACAGACCGCAAAAAACTGTAAAAACAATAACACAGGAATATTTTCTTGGAATTTGATATCAGTAGTTATAAAAAGTATAGGCTTTTTCATTTTAATCTTTTCACAACAATAGTATGGCGAATAATTTGTTACGTTTGAGTACTGGGACCACTTTTGCTAAACAACACCTACAGTCTCTTGCTTGTTTATTTCATTGTTATAAATGTTTGTTTTAAACTCATTATCGTAAACATTTTTCTAGTAATAAATGTAATCTGCACCTAGCTTGTCTATACCAATATTATAAAGAGGAAAGGTTAGATTTTTTGTTTGTTTGTTTGTTTGTTTGTTTGTTTGTTTGTTTGAAATGAATAGGCTCCGAAACTACTGGACCGATTTCAAAAATTCTTTCACCGTTGGCAAGCTGCACTATTCTTGAGTGACACAGGCTATGTTTCATTTAAAAAAAAATAGGGATCCTTACTAAAATGTCATTAATGTAACCAAAAATGACCTTTAAATCCTAACATCGCGTGCGCTGAGAATGCTATTGATTATAGAATAAAATAATGTACTACGATTTTGAAGAATATATAAATATCTACAAAAAATGCCGCAACAGCATATGTTGGCATATGTCTAAATGTTATAGTTACGTCACAATAACAATTTTTTAATTTTTTAAAGTGTTTATCTTGGTATTAATCCTTATCAAAATAACTTATTGCATAATCACGACAGATATCACAAATTTAGCATGTACAATGGGACGAGGCTACTTATAAAGGAATTAAAGGACAATTAAGTGGTTGCAACCATTATAACTGAACCACCAGCTGGTCAACTAGCTCATACACTGAGGATACCGATGATCCCAACTGATCTACCAAATCCATTTAAACCGCTTCAATTTCCTATCAAAACATCTTTCGCTTTTACTAATAATAAGTCTCAAGGTCAAACCTTCCAATTAGTAGGGATCGGTTTTCCTCATGGCCAACCGCCTAAGGCGGGTCGGAGCACCTGAAAATCAATTTATTTTGCTGCCAGAAAATAAAACAACATGTAATATTGTTTACAGGAAAGCGTTGACCCAACAAATTTAATGGCTATTGTTATTTTTCTTTAATCCCCGTGCAAAGCCGGGGCGGGCTGCTAGTCTGATATATAAATTATAATCTGATATTTATGAACCAAGTGGGTCATGGATATAGTTTATGAAGCGGGTATTATAAGTGCTGTATGTTAATTTATAACGGATTAACTTAATTGTGTTTACTTCTAATTGAGACACACTGTTTATAAACAAGTGTAGTGCGTCAAGTATTTGCCAAGTACTAGGTATATTGATTTATTGTGTTTTTAAACTCCTACTTGAAAACCTGAAACTTTATATACGATTGAAAGACTAAAATAAATTTGTGGATACGGAAATATGTAGGTATAATATGACGGATTAAAATAGTTTATCTTAGTAGTGGCTTCTTGTAATAAACAAAATTGACAAGATACTAATAATCAAAGTAAGAATTATGTATGTTAAAAGGTTTCTTAAGAGTTTTTGATCATTTCATCATATTAAACAAATTGACAGATTTTGTTATCAAATTATAATTGTGGACAGTTTTAAAGTTAAATTGAATGATATTGCTTTTAATACTTGAAGTTTAACCAGAAATTTACAGATTGATAGTTTAGTATAAATTTTTTTATTAAAATTTTATATATTTCGTTTGTAAACAAGTAAGTGTCATAGCAACAGTTGCCATAGTTGCTTATAAACACTGACTAAATTTATTACGGATATTAATACGTGTCTGTTTAAAATATAAAGTTAAATTTAAAATTTATGATGTTTTGCTTGCAAATAAGAAATTTTAAACAATTTAAGATACCTCTGGCGGATAGGTAAGCTGAGAAATAATTATCATGGCAATTTTTATTATAGCAATCGCTATCATAACAGTTATTACCTTAACAACCAACCAAATAATCACGATAGACCAAAAATATTTTTCTCGAAACTTTTTCACATGACCTTGTGACGTTACAAACGTTTTACTTTAAAGAAAACTTTAAGATATATGAAGAAATATTTATCATAATAACTATTATCATAACACTGCAGAGAATATTTTGCAAACATAGTTTTTTGTTTAAGTTTGGCAGGTGTTTTATCTATGTTTAAAGAGTTTTAAGTATTAACTTTTAGGATTTATAAGGGCTGGAATATTAAAACGAATTAATATCACTCCTTTATTTTCACTTTATTTTATTTAACCTACAAGAGAAAAGTAAATCTTTATTCAATATCTGTCACGACTTACTTAAAAACTAATTTCATCTTTCACATGCTTATCTTATATTTAGGACTAATGCTTTTAAAACAAACAAACAGTTTTTTTTTTCACTTATACATTTATTCTATTAGAGGGTTTTGCTACTAGCCTAATGTCGTTATATGAACAAAACATTAAATACGATACTCAAAAATTCCAAACAATGACATTATATAAATACTTATAATAAAATAATATTCATTTCGTTATACCGTAGATAAATTTTGAAATTTAAGGCGTCATTTAGATAATTAAAATAATAATATTCCATTATATTTTTCAACATTAACAAACCAATAATAGAGCAAGTGTTATTATAGTAACAGTTATCATAACAATCGTTTTTATAGCAACCATTATTTTAGCAATAGTTTTAATAACAACCGTTGTCAAAGTAGCTTCTATTAAAGCAGCATACTTTATGATAGCAACCATTGATCCAGAAACTTTTGTTTTAACAACTGATAAACAACGATTAAATCAGAATGGATATAGCACCTTTATTATTTAATTATAACATATATTTTTATTTAGATTGTCGTTACATTACATACGTTCTTCTTCAAAGGAAATTTTGTAACAAAAAATATTTTGTGTCTTGGTTAATATTGTCAATTATTTGATATGGATATTTTCTGCCAAATTGGCACATCTCATGGGAAATGGGTATCTTAGTAACATATCAAAAGTAACGCTAAAATTTATAATAAATATTATTGTTTATAAGGTGGACAGTTAAATTTTAAAGCTGTTTGCACGAACACAAACTATAAATAAAAATTCTTACAAAAGTAGGTATTATTGATTTTTGTTTGTTCTTTTATCAATAATGAACGTCGGGCGTTATTTTATGTTTAATTTTATTTTATCATAGTAACAAATATCATAGTAACAACTATCATAGTACCAACTATCGTAGTAACCGTTTTCAGTTACATTTTAAACGTTTCATGCTTTGTTTGTAAAAAGAAATTTTAACCAAATTTGAAAAATATGTTAATTACCTTGTTTCAGTTGGCAAGCAAAATTTTTGCAATGTTTCCTTAATTTTAAGCTGTAGATTTAGGGCCAAATTAGTAGGTGTTATAGAACGGCGCACACTAGTTGGCTCCCGTGGTCAGAAAACCCTTTTAATCGTATACTAGTTGGTTCCGATGACCGTATACTAATTGGCTCCGGTGGTATTATTAGGATTAGGTCCTATCTACTTTTTTCTAGGAATACCAAAACTCAAAATAAACAATTGTTCTAATAATATAATATAAATTTATTTTTATATACTTAGGTACATATAATTATTACATTTTAAATGTTTGGATGGAATTTATATGACATTAATTTTACAAATTTTTTCCTCCACAAATTGTTTTTTTTAAACGACCCTCTGGTATACCCTTTTCCGTTGACTGACACTCCGCATTTTAATGTATGTATCAATTTAAATATTTTTACAATTTTCCAAAAATTGGTATATATTTCGATGGTGACTATAAAATAGTGAATTAAGTTTAGCGTGGAAGCTTACGCAACCGTTTGTGGTACGCTCCAGTGACGACTCTTTTCGGCGCAAATAAGGAGTATAACATGAGCGTCCTCCGAGATGTAATTCTCCACCAAGTAATCAGCAAATTTGTGAAGTGCAGGACGATTTGGTAACACTTCGGCGAAATCAAACGCGAAACAGTCACCCACCTCGGAGGGATCCAAAAATGGAAGACCAAATACATATTTAAGATATTTTCCAACATCTGTGTCTTCTTGAAATGCATTTGACAACCCTAGCTTCTGTATTTTTCTCCACCTACAGGCAAACGAAACATTAAAACCTATTATTCCTTTAAATCAAGAAACATTTGTTTTGTAATAAAAAAAATGGATTTTGAAATAAATAACTAAAATATATTTAGGTATGTTTAAACTTATTTTATACATACATAGTACATACATACCATGACTGCCCAAGATGAAATCTGCATCCCCTTAATTCAGCAAAAGGAAAGACTTGACCTACAGCAAGAGTGAATAATTTTCAAAATCCACGTAGATAATTTCAGGATTTAAATTAATATATAATTTTAAACATTCCTCTTTTAAAAAGTTGAATGCAGTGGCATAAATATTAGCTTGCTTACTTGGAAGTAAAAAAAAACTAATGGGACATAATGTCGATTTTGTAACCCGTGAATGGCGAATAACTGATAAAAAAATACGATTAAATTTAATAATAGATACTAAATATGTATAGTGCCTTAAATCTAGCTACGTTTACCCCAAAAACCTTTTAAAAGAAAAAACTTCTTAATCAGTGATCTGTTTTTGAGTACCTAGGTTTTTATTAACAACTACCCTACTAATCCCTTTCCTGCCTTCCTTACTAGTAATCTTTAATCTGGGATTAGCGATCCTTTGCCTTAATTCCCAGAATCGGCAAAGGGAGCCAACTAACCTAAGACCCTTTTAAAAATAGGTATTAAAATCTGACCGCCGGAGCCAACTAGCATGCACCCTTATTAATGAGTAGCAACCGTAATTAATAAAATCATTATCATAAAAGGTAAATAGTAAACAAGGTCCGAAATCCTGATTGAACTTATATATTTCATTAATTTCGACATTTTTTTGCATGTAAACCTGCATTTACATGTTAAGTTTTAGATTTACGTTTGCAAAAATTTGTAATTTTTTTTATTATTTCTTGTTTAAAACTATTGGTCTTTGGGTAGATATAAAAAAAAATAACATACAAACTATTAGGCAAATGATAAATAAACATTATTAATTTCATACCTCATTGATGTTGACAGTGTTTTTCCAAAAAATACTCAGTTTTATTTATCATTTATGACCGTAAGTTAAAAAAAAAGATTCTTCAATAAATATTTTTATTTGTGATAATAAGTTGTTTCTTTTAAAATAAACTTGCTTTAAAAAAAGGTATTACAGCAATATTTAATACGATATTCAATAAATCCCATTCGAGCTACCTCCGTATACCCCAAAAACAAAAATATGTGGACTTTACTTGGTTTCCATGGTAACTTATTTCACAAATTCCATTATATCTCAGCATGGTACCTATTAAAACCGATACTATAGTATCTTATTAGTTAAATCTTCGTAACCATACGAAAATCTTTATTATAAGAAAACATAGATGTAACTGATATTTTTGAAAATATGGTAAAAAGGAGTATTTTAAATTTGGTTATTTTCTGCTTAAAAGTTTGTAGCATCTATTACCATGGAAACCAAAAAGTAAAGGATAAAATGTTTAACAAATGTTTGTTTTAACATATTGATTTGCATAATTTCCAATATGGCTGACGCCAATGTTAACCTACATGTTGTTATAGGGCTCATTAATTATAAGTTAGTAATTAATAAGTTTTTAGAAGTAGTGGGTAATCAGGATTATGGTATATTGTACATAATTGCCATAAGAATTAATTTGCCATAACAAAATTAAGTTGTTTTACAACCAGACTTTCGTACTATGAAAGTAAATCTGTTGGTTGCTAGAAAATGATAAAATATGAAACTCAATTTTATACTTGTAAATTTCTTTTGCGTCGCTATGTTTTCGGTCAATTATTATATTTGAGTTTTTAGAGTATATTCTCCGCCGCAAACTTTCTTGCCCCCACGTATCATAAGCAAAAAATAGCTCGCGGTCTTCGATCCAAACGTTAAATTTTTTCAATTTCACAAATGTTAAATGTTAATGTTCACCTTCAACTTGTCAAATAAAACGTTAACGTTCATGTTCATTATGCAACAGATGCCGAAACCATGATGACGTCTCGAGCTTCTCCGACGGACGTCACTGCCTCTGGTTCGAGTTGCAGGAATGCGCAGGAGTCAGGAAAAGTCGACTTACCGAACGACGTGCAGTTCGAATTCGAAAACGCCGACGACCACAAAGAGAGTATGGAAAGTGAAAAACGTAGAAAAACTGAAGGAGCGAACATGGAAGCACAAGCAGCTACAAAAATACAAGCAGGGTTTAGAGGTTACCAGGTTCGGAAGCAGCTCAAACAAACAGTAAGTTATTTTTTTACAAATTTTAATATTTTTATATACTTGCAACGCTACCGAATTATTTACTTTTTAAGTGGTAATTTATTTGTTAAAATATAATTCTTTTTATTTTATTATATTTTTAACAATTGATTTGTTATTTGTTTTTTAATAAGTTTTTTAAATATTTTTAAATTTTTAAGGGCTTGAGGTTTAACACACAACGGTTTGATAATTTAAGATACATATTATCAAAAATGTGTATTCTAGGTTTTTGTTTGATTCAGTTATACAACTTGCATTTATTTTATGTTTATATATATTTTCGATAAGTTTTTGCAGTTCGATTCTAAGGAAATTGTATAAGAAATGTTTTCGGTTATATAATTTTTTAAAATGATCTGAAGATATATATTTAAATAAGGTCTTTTGAACAAGAATGTTTTTTTGGTAATTCCGTGTAAGTACTGTAAACTTTCAAAGAATTCAGGAAAATTAAGTCTGCTACAATATAGCAAAATTATTGTACACAATTTCGAAAATATATGGGAAATACTTGTATTTCTGTGCTTTTAGAAAGATAGAATTTTTTTTCTCAAAAAGTCACTTATATATTCATTTTAGGAAACTTTTATATATTTTTTAATTTGATATATAAAAGTTAAGAATATTTTTTAACATATCATTAGTGCGATTTTTAATTTTTTTTATGTTTTGGTAATATTTTACACATGATGTGATAATTTTTTTATTTTTCTATATATATTTTTAAAACATATATAAATTAATTATTTATATATTTTTAATAAATTTTATAAAAATAAAACATAAAAAATTAAAAAAACAGGACAACATAAATATTTTTAATGACTGAATAAACTATTTAATTTAATATAAATAACAACTGTGGAAAATCTTTAAAATAAAAAAAAAAACTAAAAATTGGAAAAAATAAAAACTTAAAATAACTTATAATAATTTATACAATATAAAATAAAAACCCTAATTTTTAAAACATTTAAAAAAATAATAGAATAAAACATATTTACCAAATTTTTATTTGTAAAATTAAAGCAAATAATAACTTTCGAGAACAATTAAAATTAAAAAAAAAATGTATGGGATTTATAAAAAATTTGTAGTGTAGGACACAAGTTCCATTACACATTAAATTTAAATGTGTTTCATACCTGATATATATTTTATGGGAAATACCATAAGAATTAGATATTTTCTTAAGAGGAAAATACCGTAAGAGAACTTTATTTATTTTGGAATAAATATAATATACTTTAAATATGGGTATTTCAGAAAATATATTTTCATATCTTAACCACATATTGATAAAATTAAATTTTTATAAAAACAAGTAGTTTTAGATACCTAATAGCATAACAGTATCAAAGTGCATATTAATATTTGTAATTTTGTTAAGCAAATATACATTATTATCTGTTTAAATAATTAAAAAAAAAAAAATATTATTAATAAAAATTATTTGTCCCTTTTACTTTCTAATGTTATCTATAGAATTGCCATACTTTAATTATTTCATGAGTTTTTTTGTAAGAAAAGATTGGTATAAAATACTTGGAATAAAATATAAACTATTTGATGGATCGTTTTTAAATTTTGAGAGTTTATTAAGACCTACCTTTTGGTACATATAAGATTAATTGGAATAAACCTCTTTTTTTTAATTGTCATATTTCTGTTATTTTGCTAATTCCAAGTAACAAATTAAGTTAAAAACACTTATAATAAAACACCATTTTGAAGATTTTTTTAATTTTTAAACCAGTCTAATAGTAGATGAAATAGGCGAAAATTGTAATTTTTTCACCCAATTGTAAATAACTAAAAAAAAATAGCGAATATGTGGTTAAAAAGCAGAAAAATATCTTCCTATAGATAGATACTACCAAAACGTATATCTAGAATATTTATTGTCCTGAAGATATATTCGATTTTAAATAATTGAAGAGGGGTGTTTTGAAATAATATGTTGACGGTACAAAACGAATAAAAATAGATTATAACGTAAACAGTATCTAATATTTGTAGTCTGTGTCTGTATAGCTCAGTTATTGAGGGTAAACCTATAGTAATACGTCCGAATTTTTTTATAATTGTATTTTTTTTTTTCTAAAAATTTAAAATTAAGATAATTACTTTCCATTTCAAAAGTTATTATACCTACGCTTTAGGTAAGCTTTTTATTTTTAATGGGAATAAACTACCCATTATTGAAGAAAATGAAAAACACGGTCTCATTCATTTTATGCATTTAAATTATACTGAAACCTGAAGGTTAAATATATGAACAACAATTAAGCAGCTTATAACATTTTAATTATGTTTTTAAAATTAAAATATTTTACTTATGCAATAAGTTTTTAATAATTAAAACATTTAAACCATTCCTTCTAATGTTTTGCGACAGAATGCAAATAGCTTTCAGAATTTTATAGACATGGTGTAAAGAGCAATCGCTGTCTATTAACCCCAAAAAGACAGAAATAGTTCTCTTCACGAAGAAAACGAAACCTAGGGGCTTAAACGCACCCAGTCTTTTCAACGTTAAATTAAGCTTTGCTTCAGAAGTGAAATACTTAGGTGTTATCTTTGACATCGAGCTGACGAGGAACTCACACATAGAAAGCAGAGTTAAAAAAGCATTTATATCTTATGAGCAATGCCGCCGAACCATAGGACAGACCTGGGGATTATCCCCCAAGGTCACCATGTGGATCTACACGGCAATCATAAGACCTATGCTAACATATGGTGGTGTCGTGTGGTGGCCTAAAGTAAAACAAACGACAGCTATCAAAAAATTAAACCAAATCCAAAGATCAGCATGCCTTCTCGTAACAGGAGCCATGCGAAGCACACCGACCAGCGCAATGGAAGTCATACTCGGTCTCACCCCCCTTGATATATTTGTTAAGGAGGTCGCATTGATGACCATGGTACGCTTTCGCACGGTTGGTATCGAACCCACTGTAGGGACTGGCACCCATAGGGACAGTCTGTGGAGGGAATCGATAAAAGTAATACCACAACTCCTACAGGCAGACACGGATGCCGTTGCACCAGATTTGTCTTTGACAAACCCTACAAAATATTAACAAACAAGACAGCAGACCCTAACGTAGTGAACGCTCTAAGCGTATATACGGATGGATCAAAAACAAAGCTAGGTGTGGGATGTGGAATTTACTCCAGATCCTTAAACCTAAAAATAAAATGGGCTATGGATGTCTTGTCAAGTGTGGTTCAATCAGAACTCACAGGCATAACCATAGCTGCAAAAGAATTAATCAATAGGAACATCACAGGCAGGAATATAAATATATACACAGACTGCCGACAAGCACTTCTGACTTTGAATAGACCACGTTTCACTTTAAGTTTAGTACTAGAATGTCACCAATCTCTAACTGAGGCCAGCCAGAATAACGTGGTCACTCTCAGCTGGATCAAAGGACATGGGAACTCTAAAGGCAACCGCATTGCGAACAATTTAGCAAAGAGGGGTGCGGGCTACAAATATGTTAGCTTTCGCCCATCTACCAAGCTAACATTGTCCGCAGTCGTGGACCTTATCAAACAGCACTCTCACCAAAAATTTATACAGTGCAGGGATGAAACTACGAACTGTAGACTGGCCAGAGAGTTATTACCTCACCCTGGCGAGGAAACACCAAAAAAATTTAAGGCATTGACCAGACAAAATCTCCGAACAGCTGTGGGAATCTTGACAGGTCGATGCCAATTGCGACAACATCTCTTTAGGATGAAATTAACAGAATCGCCGCTATGCAGAGGCTGCGAACAAGAAGAGGAAACAGTAGAACACATTATGTATGACTGCTCTGCTTTTTCTGAATTTAGAAGATCGGTGTTGGGCGAGTACTAGCTTACACCAGCCGATGTCAGGGAGATCCCCCTCGGGAGCCTCATCACCTATTTTAAATCACTAGGCCTGGTGACAGCCTGAGGTGAGGATATCCCTACAATACGGGAGGATGCACAATGGTTCATATGTGGCCTCAGTGCTGGCTAAGCACTAGCTCGCCCCTCCCCAAATTTCCAGATCCCGATCCCCCTTCTGATGTAAATGATTTAAAATATTTGTAACGATATAAAAATTTTTTAATGTGGATATATACATATAAAGACACAGATCTAAAATTTATTCATATAACTTATTCTAATATAATATTTTAGTATAGTAGTAATGTGCATTAAATTTTAAAATTCTCAAAAAAACTTGCTTTAAAATTGTAATTTCCACATCCATTAAAAGTAAATTTTATGATCTATACAACTATAAATGTAAGACCATTATTTAAAAGAGTGGAGGGCTAAATACCCAAAAACATGTGATCTTTATGCAATGTAGCAAACTTGAACTAATTTTTAAGCTGCAGAAAAAGGAAATACAGAAAAAAAACAAAAGACAAAAGGATTAGATACATAAAATCAAAAATAAAACAAAAAATTTTTTTTAAACAGTCATGTCTCAATTTACATTGTACCAAGAACCCTTATAAAAAGGTAATATTTTATACATATTTTTTGGAGTTATTTGTAAGAACTGTTATTTTTTTTTTTTTTTATAAAAAAATACAACCTTTTAGTAGCAAATACTCGAAAAGTATTAATCTAGTGAAAACAATATATACTATTTTAAGTAAAAAAATTACCAGTCTTTAGAAGAAGTGGTATCAAGGTTAAAATTTTACATCTCTAGTACCAAAACAACAAAATTTTAAATAAATCGATTTAGTTATTAAGAATTGAGAGGTAAAAATTCTACAGTTACTAAACTGTTAAAGCCTGACTGTAATTTGTCGCGTTTAACTTAATACTAAGTTGTCAAAAATCCTCCATAAATTATTTGCTGCACTTCTGAACAGACTGTAGGTATACATCATTCAAAGCTTATTTTTATTAAAGTAGGCCTTGTTAGGGTGATGAATTTCGCCCTGTATATTTAATCTTATTCTCAGTTGTAAATGCGTTGTTGTCACGTCCCCAATAAAATCATAATGTTAGTGACAATAAATAAAATAACAATTGTGTTTTTCATTTCAGCGCCATCAAATCATTAAAACTAAGTACTTTCACAAAAAAAAAAGGAAATCGTCAGTTTGAAAATATATATTTAGATATAATGAATGCATTTACAAAATAATAATACTTAATTAAATGAAAGCAAACAATAAAAACATTTACAAAAAAGTCTTCATTTGCAATTTAGAACAAATTTTCTATGTCTATATAACGGTATTATAAAATAAGTTTTACAACAAACATTTTAATTGGACCAGCTATAAATGAGAAAATACAAAATATTTCATTTTGTCGATAAGTATTCCAGCAGATATATATTAAAGAATTTTTCCTGGAGCTTTCCAGGTAGTGCGGTATTATGACATACCATTTGGTTTCAGCTATTTTGATAAGTAGAACAAAGATAAATATTCCCACAAAATGTTATGCTTTAAATAATGAAAATCCGTTTAATATGTGTTCAATAGCTACAGTGCAATAATTCAGCAGAAAAGCAGATACACTAATGGTAAAATAAGCAAAGTAAACAAAATGAAACATACAACATTAAAAAACATATAAACAACAAAAATTGAAGTAACAGATTTGGTTTAAACTAATGTCACGTTCATCTATTCGTTATGTTTTTTCAATTCCCTTCCAGTATCAAAGGTAAAATGTTGTCAAGTGAACAGTTTTTCATGTAATAAGTCCAATCCGTCAAAATAATTTCTTCTGTGTCTACAAAATTTTTTTTACATGTGTACATTGTCTTAAAGCTTCTGTCCAAGTTTTGTCCGAATATAAAAATGCAAAATGGAGGTAATCGAAGTAAAACATGTCTATGTTAGTTTAATATTTCATCTACTACATATGTTTTATCGTTGCTTCTGTATTGTGTAAGTATAATTGTCTTTTTTTTTTTTATTTTTTTATCAATTTCGATGTATTGCTGCTTAACCATCTCTGTAATATCTATTTTGTTGCTGAAAATGTAGGTGGTCTGTTTTGTTGTACAGAATGAACTAAAGCATTATCCATGTTTACTACACATTTCTCTGGTAAATTGGATAAAGCAGGAATAAGTTAATTAACAATCCAGTTTTTGATAATATCACCATTTATAGTTTTGTGATAGTCAATGTCAGTATTTGAAGAGTCTAATAACAAATCACATCCCTCTATTGACCCACCATTTGCTCCTGCGAGTAAAATTGTAAATCGCTTTTCTTCGGATTACAGATGCAATGGATTACTTTTTAAATCAGATTACTGTTTCCATAGACGCGTTGGAGTACCATTTTTTTTATATCCATGTCTAGGTACACGAATTTGATGATTTCATTGCGCTTTTTTAATTCCATAAATTTCTGAAGGAAGATTTTGCTATGTCATCGCTCACTTAAAATTTGTCGTCAGTTCACATTTTTAAGTTTATATATCATTAATTTTGTATAAATAAGTTCGTTCATCGTTTAAATCTCAGTTTTGTTTTGCGTCAGTCAAAAGTTTATCTGAAGTAAAATATTCGTTTTTGTAATTGTACGTCCAAATCTGCCACTGCAATTTTTTTTAAATGAAGTTCTTAAATGTATCTGCTTTATCTTTCTTCCTTTTATTTTCCGCTTCTTTATCATTATCTAAATCTTTTTTAAAGATTTTTCGTTTACATTTAACACTAACCTAAAAAAAAACACGAAAATTTAAAAAATGTATGAAATAAAAATTTAAATGATATTTGATTGGTCCTAGATTAATGAATGAAATATCGATTCGTCCATGTCCTATCAAATTACATTTTAATTATCATTATGGATCATTGTTATTAAAGAAATTCATGAAAATATTTTATTCTTAAACATTTTTAACTTTTACTATAGTGTGTAATCTGGCAACATTGTAAAATAATGACTGACAGAAAAAATGTGAGGTTAGGTATGGTTAATAAATTATAAGTAATTTGAATGTAATAAGAATGTAAAAGTGTATTTAATGTAACAAATAACTTCATATACAACTATTAATGAAATTAAAAATGTTTGGACCTATTTGCTGATGAAAACATTGGAATAATCTTGAATAGAAACACAATTACTACTTACATTAAAAACCTAAGAGATTTTATATAAATCCATCTTCTGAAATATTTTGGTCTTTTCTAAACATGTAATATATCATCTTTGTATTCATTTTTGTGTCTCTACACAATTTTGTTTCGGCATATTAATTTTTTTAATGCATTTAACCATTATATTTATGATATTTGTTGTCAAGGTTGTCAGTTTGTGACTTGCAATGACTTGGTAACTTTTAAACACCAACATAACAAAAACCAATACCAACGTGAATAAATAAAAAGATAGCCTGCTAGATATAAATAAACGTTGAATCGTTAATATCTACGTAATAGTATTTTCAACTTAGTTTAAATTTACAGATGACTGCAAATATATTTTATCATTACATTAATTATTTCAATCACTCACTTTTTTTAAACTGCTGGTATACGTAATTGATAAATAATCTTTGTAAAGACAGGAAATTGCTTTATATTCGTATACGTACTTTATTCTGTTTATACAACAATCGGCTGATTTTAACCGAATCTGTAGGTGTTTATATAAATATTTTGCAATCCTTCCAAACAAACCACACACACTTATTCCATTCAACAAAATCCATTAAAATTTTGTAAATAGAAAATAAATTGCATTTTAAAATATAGATAAACAAATATAAATACAGAAAAAACTACGCATACGGTGGTTATTATTTAGCAGATCAAAACATACAATGTCTTATTTTTTTGTTTTAGTTTTTCAGGTGTCAGTACGTTTCTCTAATGACGGTTCATCCGTGAATAGATTCATGAGTTTCTAGAAAGTTACCGTTTTATATACAAATTTTTGTCTAACCTTTCGTTTAAGATTTTAAATTAGATCAAGTTCTAATTATTGTCAAATACTGTTTTAAACTCAGTTGTGCTAGCAGCTGGAAAATGGAATTTTTTCGATTTTTCGTCATAATTTCCATGCATTTGACTTCCGAATAGAACTTGTTAAGAATCACATTGGCTATAATCAATATTAAGCAATTGTATTCAAAATTTAACACAACCTTGCAAATTCAAAACTTCTTTACTTCACCAAATCCCATTTGAAGTTTTTGAAACTTGGCCAAAAGTATTAGGCACCCTATATGTTACTAAAAAATTACAGGTTAAGAGAGTAATAAAACTAAATTTAATTTAAGAAAATTATAAAAACAATAATATTTTGTTGTACCACCCTTTGATTTTATTACAGCATTAACTCTGAGGGGCATACTGCGTATAAGTTTCGCACATTCCTCTGGAGAATTTGATCCCATTCTTGCACTAACGCGTTATTCAGATCAGTTTTTGATGTAATAGAATGCTTTTTTATTTTTCCTTTTATAATACCCCACAAATGTTCGATAAGATTTAGATCTGGGGACTGGAAAGGCCAATCTAACAAGTCAATACTGTTAGTAAACCAGCGCATCGTAGTCGCTAATTTATGACAAGGAGCATTGTCCTGTTGGAATTTAACACCATTTAAATTAGTGTCTCCATAATTACTTGAAATTGAAGGTATGAGAGCAATTTCTAGTACAATAGTATTTTTCAGTGTTCATACGACCTTCGCAAATGAACATTTTGCCGACTCCATCCGCAGCCATGCAGCCCCAGATCATTACACTGTCTCCGCCTTGTTTTATATTTGGAACTATGCAATCTGGGTGGTATTCTTCGCCGACCACAGTACATTGGACCAATCCTCCTCTGTGAAATGTTGGTATCTCAAAACCCACTCAAGTCGTTTCCTTTTGTTGTCTTCTGAAAGCCACGGCTTCTTCCTGGCTTTGCAACCTTTCAAGCCATCTTCCACTAGACTCCGTCTTGCAGTTCGAGTGCTTATTGGGTTTCCAGTCTCTTCAGTTAAAGTCGCAGCAAGCTCCGAAGAAGTCTTTTTCTGTCTTTCACAGACGCACGGATAAAGTTTATTGTCCTGACGGCTAGTAGTCACTCGTTTTCTGCCTGTTCTTGGTTTATTTGTGTCAGTGCCAGGCTTAGCAAAACGTTTAATAGCATATTGCACTGCACACCGCGAACATTTCACCAACTTCGCAATTTCTTTCTGATTTTTTCCTTGCTCATGTAAAAGTTGGATATGTATACGATTTTCAAAACTAATTTCGTTTTTTTTTGTCATTTTCAAATAAATCACTTCTCACTTTAATCACAAAACCACAAGTGTACTACTATCATTACGCTAAAACTTCCAAATGCAGACTGACATACTGATAGAACATTAAAAACAAAGTTTTGAGAAATAATAATATTTTGTTATTGCTAGATGTTTTATGACCACTAAAATATGCCGTCTACTGTTTTAAATAGTAATTTATGATACTGGGATCACTTTTCAATAGAATATTCATTCTTTGTTCAAATAGCACAGGTGTGTAGTAACTTTATTAGGGGTGACTAATACTTTTGGCCAAGGCTGTATATGAGAAAAATATCAGAAAAACTCTTTGACTTTGTTGTCAAGCTTTTGAATTTATTTTAATTCATTTTTAAGACATCTTTACAAAAAATTTAAAAAACATTACACTTAAGAATAAGTTCCAAACACATTATAGATTTTAAAAATTATGGAAATTATAAAAATAAAAAAAAATTCTTAAAATTAGTTGTTAAAAACTATATGTTTTGGGGCATACAATTTGATAACCGGTTACCATATTATTTCAATTGTATCCACTAAGACAGGTTTCTGTTACACAAAACTTTAATTTTTCTTTTTGTAAAATTTGTTTTATTTTATGTTTAAAATTTAAATGTTATTTGTTTGGTAATTATTTATTAAACCTTGAATTTAGTTACGATGTTTTTTTTTTAAATTCATTTTGTGACCTACTTTGGTACTCTACTTATATGTGGGATAATGTTGCAATAAATATTACTTACATTTTGCGAATCTGATTACCTGTAATCTTCTAATATGGATCATTTCCAAAAACATTCTCTTATATTCGTTACGTTCTTTGTCCAGAATTTGTGTGCTTGCGAAGTCAAATTGGTGTTTGTTTGTTATCGCATGATTTTGTTTTATCAGTGTTAATATCACTTTTGTGTGATATATTTCTGTTATGTACAGTCCGAGATGTTTCCCCTATATATACTTGGTTGCAATTAGGACGGGATTTTATAAACTACGTTTGAACTTTCGTTTATGGATCTTGTGGTTGAGTGTACAATTTGGTAATATTTTTTATGTTCTTTTTCGATGTTATTAAATTGTTTTAGCAGTTTTGTTGTTAGGGAGGAAATATATGGAAGTGATCCAAAAGTGGGAAAAACTGAAATGTTGGTTGTATTGAGTGGAGAAGTAATATTATTTGGTAACGTAACTCTGTTGTTTGTTAACATTAATGAAGTTGATGTCGTACCAAAAATTAATTTATTGAGTAGGCCTGTTGGGTATGAGTTCTCAAAATTGTTTTAAGCATGTTTAGCCCTTTTTCTTTATATTTTGAATGTGAAATTTTTATTATTCTGTTTTTGAGTCCTAGAATTAGATTAATTGTCATTTTAGGTGGATGTTCACAATGGTAGTTTATAAACTTATTGCGATTGGTTTTCGATAGCATTCTGTTTGAATTATATTATCTTCTGTTCTATGGAGTCTTACTTCCAGAAATGGAAGTGTGTTGTATTTCTCTTCTAACATCTACAGTAAAAATACCTAACCTTTATATATATATATATATATATATATATATATATATATATATATATATATATATATATGAACAAAATATAATCTCCTTTAAGATGTTTTAATTACCTGAGATTCTATAGAATTTTTTTATTGACAATCTCTATTCATCAAATAATAATCAATACAAAACAATACAAACATAAGACCTAAACTATCTCAACTAAAAATAGCAAGCGATTTCTTTAAGTGCACCTCACTCCCAAAAACCATTGAAAGAAAAAATCAATGTGAAATCACATTTCTTTTCTTACGATTTTTTTTATCATCAGTTCTCAAGCTCTAAATTTTAAATATTTTAACCTTAATATAATACACGACTTAACATTCATCACCATTCCTTTTTTTAAAAACTTCCATAAAATAATAAAACTTGAAAATTAAAAATTCAACGATTTCTTCTCTGCGACACACCCTTCCTCAATATATTTTTACCCATATTTTTTTATTATCACTGAGAATTACATTTCCCACACATTTTTTACCTTAATATCATCATCTACTACCGATTTAGGCTTTTCCTTCTTTAATAAACCCCCTTTAAACCTTTATTATTCATTTAATCAAATATTTCTGCTTTTTCCAAATCTATAATTTATTTTTTGTTATTTTGTAAAATCCAAATAATCATATAAACCATATAAATAAAACGTAATAAAAATTTAAAAAAACTTATAAAATTGTATCAATGACAATCGACGCCGGCCTAACAGCCCAAAAACCATTGATACATTAGACAATGGCCGCGAAAGCCTTTCACAGTTTACTTATAAAATTGTTTAATAATTTTAATTTCTTTTCTTTTTGTTTCTTGTTATAATACGTATCCCAAATTTTCATTATTTGTATTTTGACATGTTTTTGAAGTGATAACTTCTTATGGGAGGGTAAACTGATTTTTAGCTTAATAGGTCAGTAAAAATAGCATTTTTATAATTTTGACAAGTAAAGTGACATTTTTCAAAACTGCTGTCAGTTTTGAAAGTCATTACTTTTCATAACTAGTTTTGAAAAGTAAAACTTTACGTAACTAGTTTTGAAAACTTCATTTCAAAACAAGTTACGAAAAATATAAAGCAAATATAAACAACTAAGAACTATTTTATACTAACTTTATTAAAGAAATATTTAAAAGCCGACATTTTTAAACAAAAAATAAAATAAGTATACTTAATATTTAAGTCAGAAACTTACCTTTTAATTATATCTGTATTAAATAAAATTGTCATTAGAAAGCTGTCATTGCAAAATAAACACGAAAACTAGATGTATTGTTTTTAATTATTATTAGATAATTATGATTATTTTTTAATTCTGGAATTTCGTCAAAATTATAAAAAATCTTGTACGGAACTCGTTATAAAACGCCATTTTGTTTAATTCGTGTTCATTTGCAGCACTCGCTACGCTCTTGCTGCAACATCACACTCGTTAAACAAAATTGGACTTTTCATAACTCGTTACGTAAATAACTATTAACTTTGCACTAAATTTCCGATCCAATTTTTTTTTTTATAATGTTTCGGATAACTTACTGAGTATAAAATCACAAAATGCGGACAGATCCAGGTGACGCTAGAGGCACCATCTTGAAAAAACGTTTTCGGTCGATATCTCGGAAACTATGCACTTTAGAGCAAAAAACATACACACCATTATTATAGAAAATAAAATTTTGCATCTTTTGTTTCCAGCAAACTTTTTTGTAAAACTTACAGTTTACGATTTATGGCCCATTTAATGAACCGGTTTTTTGATCGCAGCCAATAACTCTTGAAAGATTAGATTAATCAATAAAATGCATTAATCCATTTTTAAAGATCCGTTTATTCGCTACAACTTATGTTTTAAACTTTTTTTTCTAATGTCCATAGTTTCTGAGTTATAGGACGTTTTATGTTGGACTACCGAGCGAAAAGTTGAAAATTTCAAGATCCGCATAGAATATAATAGTACAAATTCAACAAATAAATTTAAAAAAATTTCCCGATTGTTTATGTAGTTAACACATAATAGTTCAATTCCTTATCTGCAATAGTAACGAACATTTTTTTATTTTACTTAATTATATTTCGCTGCCGCGTCACCCGCCGAGCGTCGACATTTCTTCATTAAACGTCCTATAACTCAAAAAGTATGGAGATTAGAAAAAAAAGTTTAAAAAAAAAGTTGTATAGAATAAACGGATCCTTAAAAATGAATTGATGCATTTTATTGATTTATCTAATATTTCAAGAGTTTTTGGCCGCGATCGAAAAACCGGTACATTAAATGGGCCATAAATCGTAAACTGTAGGTTTTACAAAAAGTTTACTGGAAACAAAAGATGCGAAATGTTATTTTTTATAATAATGGTCTTTATGACTTTTGCTCTAAAGTACTTAGTTTCCAAGATATCGGCCGAAATCGTTTTTTCAAGATGACGCCTCTAGCGTCACCTGGATCTGTCAGTATTTTGTGATTTTTTGCTCAGTAAGTGATCCCAAATCTTATAAAAAAAAAAATTTGGATCGGAAATTTAGTGCAAAGTTGACCCAAAAAACCGGCTATTTTTACTGGCGTATAACGCGTTGAAAAAAGCGTTTATCATAACGCGTAGTTTATCGTTGAAAAAAGCGTTTATCATAACGCGTTGTTTATCGTTTTTACACACAGGCGCAGTGAAACATAATAATAATAATATCATTTCTCTCTCTCTCTCTATGCTTTTCCCAAACATCTTATACTGAACGCATAGAAAAAGCAATTCTTGAATTTTTCAAAATTTTCAAAATGATTGAATTTTTTTAAAATTTTCAAAATTTTTAGAATTTTTAAATTTTTAAATTTTTAAATTTTTAAATCTTTAAATTTTTAAATTTTTAAATTTTTAAATTTTTAAATTTTTAAATTTTTAAATTTTTAAATTTTTAAATTTTTAAATTTTTAAATTTTTAAATCTTTAAATTTTTAAATTTTTAAATTTTTAAATTTTTAAATTTTTAAATTTTTAAATTTTTAAATTTTTAAATTTTTAAATTTTTAAATTTTTAAATTTTTAAATTTTTAAATTTTTAAATTTTTAAATTTTTAAATTTTTAAATTTTTAAATTTTTAAATTTTTAAATTTTTAAATTTTTAAATTTTTAAATTTTTAAATTTTTAAATTTTTAAATTTTTAAATTTTTAAATTTTTAAATTTTTAAATTTTTAAATTTTTAAATTTTTAAATTTTTAAATTTTTAAATTTTTAAATTTTTAAATTTTTAAATTTTTAAATTTTTAAATTTTTAAATTTTTAAATTTTTAAATTTTTAAATTTTTAAATTTTTAAATTTTTAAATTTTTAAATTTTTAAATTTTTGAATTTTCAAATTTTTAAATTTTCAAATTTTAAAATTTTCAAAATTTTCAAAATTTTCAGAATTTTCAAAATGTTCAGAATTTTCAAAACTTTTTTTTATTGGGACCCTATTTTGCCTTTTTAAAGCACGCCTGTGCGTGTTTAAATCGAACTTTCAAACACGCGCGTTTTTTAAAGTTACCATGGCAACATAACAAATTCAAAAACGTTCATTGTAAATGACAATTTTTTTATTATTGATTTGACAGGAGTATACTTGTAACGTCAAATAAAATATTACTAACAAATTTAAAACCTTTATTCAAACATTATTTAACAGTAATTTTAATTTTTTAAATGAATATGAATAGTGCAGTTAGTATTGTTTGATATAGTAATTTGTCGATTTTTTAAATCGGAGGCTATTTAAATTAATACCGCTAACACTCTCTGAACACAATGAGGTTTCACTTCCATTAATGGCACTACCAATAACGTTTGAAACATGATTCTTATTGTTAATGCTCTCTTCAACGTAACCACTCGCTACAGCTGCCGATTTCCATCCTACTTGTCGTTGGATTTGATCTATTGTCATGCCACTATTTGCCATAATGGTAGCGGACGTACGTCGAAATGCATGTCCCGTGTATTTCTCAGGATCATCCAATTTAAGATAACGTGCAATTTGCAACGGACATGATCCAAATGTATTAATACCAACTACTTGATTGGTACATTTCCCTTTATCATATCGTAAGAAAACTCGGTCTGTACTTACATTTTGCGGGCGCAATGATAAATACTGCTTCACCAAACGCACATAACTAATTGCATCATTATCGGCTACAGTAAAACGCCGAGCCTTTATTGTCTTAGACGGTCGGATAGTAATAACCAATACGCTTCCTTCTTCTTTGATATCATGTAAGCGCAAATCGCATAATTCACATCTTCTAGAAGACCCAAAGATGCCGAAAATGGCTACCACCTTCAAAAATAAATACGTTATGTCCGGCGCATCTATGAAAAACTTCCGCAAATCATTTTCTTTGAAAACATACGCCTTCTTGGCTACATCATTCTTGCTAATTGCCTTCATGAATGCGTGCACTTTTACAAATGATTTTATATCAACTCCTTTGTTTAACCTCAACAAACATTGCAATTTCGAATGGATAGCCCACATAGTCGACGCCTTGTATTGCTCCGACATTTTCTGAAGGTAAGCAAGCATAACTCGTTCATTTATATCTGTTACCTTTTGATCTTCCAACCATGTGATAAACTTGGCGTATTCTTTTTCATATGCGTCTTTAGATTTTTGCGGTATCAACCGCGATTCTGCTTTACTATTTAAAAAATCGATATTAGAATTCATTTTTAAGCACTGCGGTGACAACAATTATTCTTTGATGACAGATTGCGATCAATTTTTGATATTCTCATTTCCATAACAACCAAAGGTATATTTATTTCATATCACGAATTCGACCATTTTTAACTCCCATTTTTTTTAGTAATAATACCAGTATTTATGATTTAAAACTGCACCAATAAAAAAAAATAGCGTAAAGTATTCGTGCATAACTAGTCTTAAAAACACTTGCTCTATTTCAAGCACTCCGGCTGCGCCGTCGTGCTTGAAAAATCGCGCGTGTTTTAAAGACCTTTTTATGCACTTATACTTTAATATACTATTTTAAAATTTTCAGAATTTTCAAAAATTTTCCAAATTTTTAAATATTTCAGAATTTTCAAAATTTTCAGAATTTTCAAAAATTTTTAGAATTTTCAAAATTTTTAGAATTTTCAAATTTACAAACTTCAAAATTTTCAAATTTTTCAAAATTTTCAGAATTTTCAAAATATTTAAATTTATACACATTATCATATTAATGTACATTAAATTTAAGTAATAGGCAAAGTTTTTCTCAAGTCAAAATATTTCAATATTAAATAGTTCAACTTGGATTAGTTGAAGTTATCACTTCTGTCGTGCGTCCTGACACGCACAGGTTTTTTATAAATATTTAGTGTTTTTATATTTCTTTTTGTCGTATTATTCTTTATTGTTATATTGTTTATTTTTATTTTCAAAAAAATTGTTTCTTTCTGCTTAGATTTACACTTATAATCTTTTAATTATCTGAGAGTCTATACAAAATTTTTTAATGATAATCTCCATTCGTCAAGTTATAATACCAATCTCTACATCATCACAAAACAATACAAACAAATACTTAACACAGTACTTCAACAAAAATTTCCAGCAATTTCCTATTTTTTGCTATTTGTTTACTGTTCAAACATATTATTTTCCTTAATTATTTATTTGCTAGCTTTTTTATTTACTTTTTTGCTTCATCATCACTTTTCGTATTTATAGTTACTCTTATATAAGACCCTCTTTTACCACTCTAAAATTTTTAAATCTTTTTGAATAGGTACGGATTTTAAACTGTATGATGTCTCAATTTGCTTCGTTCACTCTAACAACTAATAACATTTTGATGTAAAATCGATTTTTTGTTTTTGTTTTTTTAGATCTGACCTACAATTTCTTTAACGCATTTGACGTATTTATAAACTTTCCATAACATACTTATATAAAAAAGAAAACAACATAAAATAATCTTGTTTGGTACCTTCTTGTTGGATAAATAAACTACTTATTTTTTTTTTCAGAATACATCGCAGTTTACTTATACAATAATACACACAGTCGAAAATTATTTTTGACTATCTAAATATTGCAGTTGAAATAATTGAATGAAATTTTTATTAGTTTGACCCTGTTCCCGATATAAATTAAGTATATAGCGGCGAGCATCTGCGGGTAAATCTATCAATTTCGTACTGGAATTATTTGCACGGACACTGACAACGATATTTTTTATTTAATCCAAATAAAAAACAAGATTTACAGTTTGTTTACGAGTAACGAATGCAATAGGTGAAGGTCTATTTGAATTGTTTTTTTAACAATTTTTTCTTTAAATGAATCTAATATTATCTACTTAATTAACAAAGTGACTCAGAATATATCTAAACATTTTGTTTTTACAGTTTCGAATAGAAAGAGAAAACCCTTTATAACAAGTGTTCGCAATCAAGTTTCATTGATATTGTTTTTTTTTTAATTTTTTCTTTTAACTTAATTTGTAATTATCAGTTTTCTTTATAAACACATAGGCTGTCAAAAATGTTAAATTTAGGTAATAAAGCAGTATATACAGCAAAATTTTTGTAGTAGAGAACAAGACAAAAAAATGGCATTAGAACTACAAGTATTACAAAAATTAAAATATATGTAAAAATAGTTTTCTTTAATAGAAATTTGCCTAAAACGTCATGGAAACAGACATTAACATAAAGAAATTATAATCTATTGAAAGATATTCAAAAAACGTATAATATTCTAATTGTGATTTAGAAACTGACATAGTTATAACTAGTTGTACTCGCAACGTCGTCCGCGTGGCGTGTGATTATTGTATAAAAATTTCTTACGCCACCCCATTTAAGGAATGGGAAAGAAATTTTTATACACCAAATGTTAAGTTGAAAGAAGAAAAATACATCTGTGAAAACCACATTTGAATTGTGTCAATAGTTTTCATGTGATGCGCGCACCAACATACAGACAGACAGACAAAAACATCTAACCACATTTTTGGGTTCTGTTTCGATGTAGGTACCCGCGACGTCGTTGTTCGCGTGGCGTGTTAATTTTTGTATAAAAATTTCTTTCCTCACCCCGTTAAAGGGGTGAGGGGAGAAAGTTTTATACACCAGATGTTAAGTTGAAAGAAGACAAATAAGTTTTTGGAAACCGCATTCGAATAGCATCAGTAGTTTTCATCTGATGCGCGCACAAACATATACATTTCTACAGTTTTATTATATGTATAGATTAACATTAAATGTTATTTCTTTTCTTACAGGTATGTAAGACCTTATTAGTTTGTTTTATTTTTATTTCATTTCATATCTACGACAATAAAGAAACTTAGCTGTGTTTTATCAACTTAGGTCATCATAGAAAATTTAGAAATTATCTTACAAAACGATGTAGCAATTTTTGGTATGAAAAAAAATGAATGTTTTTTTAGTAGACAATTAGTAGTCCTAGATTGTATAAAAGAGTTTTATCTGGTTCAAAATAAAAACTTAGAAATTAATAAAAAAAAACTTATAGGTTTAAAAAAGTTAAATAGTTTTTAAGGAAACAAATAAAACAGATACAGATCCTAAGGAAATAAAATCTAATAATTTAGTAAACTTCAATTACAGTTTAAGAGATGAAAATTTTAAAATTTGTATAAATCATTTAGACTATCAAAAACAGGTAGTGATTGATGAGTTAGCCTCAAAAAATTAATCTGTGTTTGCAAAGGACAAATTTGATATAGGAAAAAAAGAGGATTATGAAGCACATATTGATCTGCTAGTAGATAAATATTGCAGCAAAAGGTATTGTAACAAAAGGCCATATCGTTGCACAATGGAAGACAAAAAGGAGATTAGAAACCACTGAAACCAGGTAACAAAGTTTTTGGAAAATAATATGATAGAAGAATCATATAGCATTCGAAGCCCAAGTCACATTAGCTTGCTTATAAAAGAGATGAAAACAAAACATCAAGATTTTTGAGACTTAAATAAATTAAAATCAAAGAAAAGAAAGGAAAACAAGTATTTTGCTCTGGGTAGTGTGTAAAAAAAAATTTAATTTATTAGCTGAGCAGTTTCGGACTAACACCGGCCATCAACAGAGCTAAAAGTCCAAAGGTTAATCAATACCCCAGAAATGAAAAGATCGATAGACAATTCAACAATAAGGAACTAAAGCCAACAAATCCTGTTTGCAGTTAGAGGGACAACATAACTTGCAGACCCGTTTCGGCCTATTGGGCCTCGTCAGTACATGGTATATGTTGTCGTCAGCGAGCTTAAAGCATAATCGCTGACTGAAAATGCACTAAAATTACGATCTATTTATGACCACAGAGTAGTGAAAGTGTAAACGATGTGATAGTAGTGACATCTTCACCTCTAACTGCAGACTAGAACTCGATTTGACTACAAACAATTGGTGTTCATTGTTAAATTCAAAACAGCGAAAGTTGGGGTCACTTTAGCCTGATGAATAGGTGTAAAACCAACTGTCTAAGGCGATCAATTCTATCCTTCTGGACAATCTTAGGAATCTATTAAAGTCAAACACCATACTATGTAAATATAATAAAATAGACTGTTAACTAACTAAAGTCAAAGAAAAGAAAGGAAAACAAGTCTCAAAATACAGATGTTTTCACCAAACTGATAAGAAACTATGCATAAATTAATGATATTGAGTTAATAATCTCAAAGCAATACCCTAGGGAATTTAGGATATTTTTGGTTAAAAAAAGTATTCTAATAATTTTTACAGCAGAGAACTCTCCTTTCTCTAATGGTTTAAACGAGAGACTCAACCAAACATTAGTTAATAAAATCAGATGCAAGATAAATCAACATGACACAAAAGTAGTTTGGACAACTAAAGCACACAACTGGGTACAAAAATACAATAAAACGGTGCACACTGTTACTGGATATGCACCATAGTACCTACTTACTTTATGGCACAGATGTTACGATTTTGCCAAATGAGCGGAAATAGAAGCAGACCACAGATGATTTAATACAGGCCAGGGAAAAAGGTCTGAAAAATTTAGATCGCATAAATATTACAAGACAATTTATGGTAAAAATCGAACACAAATGGAAAGTTGGTGATATTGCTTTTGAAGAGAATGGAAAAAACTGAATAGAAAGATTCTCAATGAGATAAAACTCAGACACTAAAAAATTACAGAAAAGACATTAAACTTGATTCAAAAAATAAATATTAACCATAAGAAATCTGAGTCAAACTTTTTTCACATCTCAAAGCTAACTCCAGCCCCACATTCGCTTGAATATTAACGCATTGTTTTGTCTTCTCTAGGGGGGAGATATAAAGAAAAATATAGATTTTTTTTATAGAAATTTTCCTAAAACGTCATGGAAACAGATAGTGACATAAAAAAAATAAATGTTGTAATCTATTGAAAGATATCCAAAAAACGTATAATAATCTAATTGTAATTCATAAACTGACATAGTTATAATTAACATTAAATGTCGTTTTTTTTACAGGTATGTAAGACCTTGTTAGTTGTTTTATTTTTATTTCATTTTATGTTTAACACAAGAAATCTTTTCTAACAGAGAGAAACTCAGTTATGTTTTATTAACTCTGTCGTCTAAATCACAGAAAATTTAGAAATTATCATATATACGAATTAAATTTTTTTCTGATATTACTATTTAAATATTATTATTATTTTTCTTATTAATCCATATGTCGACGCACATGTTTGATATTTTGATTTTAAACCAAGCAGGCACTAACCAATAAGTTACCCGTCAAGTACCAATAATAAAATGTATAAAAAGACATATATTGCGTACTTTTTGGTATTCAGTATAATCAATTCATTGAAATTTATTTAAAATGTCAAAAACTGTTTTTTTTTTCTGAAATCGCTTGGAAATGTCTAGTTTCACGGATCAAATTCGAGCCGCTAAATACACTATTCTTGTATTTTAGTCCGTTACTGGGCAACCAACTGTACGGGAATATATTTTCTTCACGACTATTAATGAATGTAATAATTCCGACTTCATTTTTAATAATAGAAAGTGTTCATTCTCACTCTTGAGATAAAATATTCATTCTGAGACACTTGCTTCTTATGTGTTTTGCATGTATTTCCATTCTATAACTAGTGGAGGAATAACATTCTGTAATTGCTCAACAAAAAACATAGATTGCCCTGCGAATTTTAAAACTGTCAGTCAGTTTGTCAGTGCGACGTTCTAATTGTTGTGCTACATATTTCAATTTAAATAAACAGAATTATTACATGGTCGTGGAGAAAATACAGTCTGTTACACGGTTAGAATAAAAATTCGATAACTCGTGGTTCCTCTCGCTCGCTACGCTCGCGTTCGGAATTATCCACTCGTATCGAATTTTCATTCGAACCTTGTTACAGAATATACTATTTCGTACCTGTGTACGGGAATAATTCATAAAACGTATATAAGCAAATTCATATTTAGCGCCTTGATTTTAGTTGACAATAAATTTAAAACCACATTAGTAGTAGAGTTTAAGTAACTCTGGAGGCGTTTTACACCTCTGGACATCATCGTCACTGTCCATTTTAAATATAATTTAAAATAATTTAAAGCAATATAACTAACCGAACTGTCAGTTTTGTGACACTAATCCACAATAATAAACAAACAATGTCAACGAAACGGTTTCATAGAAAATAAGATGATATCAAAAAAAAACTTTCTTAATTTACGATTATATTTAATGCAATTTTAGAAAAAATAGTATGTGTATCTCGTAGTAAGAGCTACTTCCCGGACTCTCAATGTTTGTTGGCTTCGGCTAGACGCCTCGGCCAACAATTTACATTGTCGTCCGGGAATGTATCGCTTTTCCTACTAGATACACAATATACTATTGTTTTACCTATACCTAAACTAATTATAAATATCAAATGTTAAAAAAAGTTATAAATATTGTACTTAAACTCGAAATATAGGTCTAAAATTTTACATATATTTGGTTTTAAGAAAGCAAAAAATCTACCTCTTAATAAAAAAAATTGCGTAACATAACTTCATGGAATCAATATATTTAGAAATGTCCTTATAATAAATCTGCGATTCCCACAACGGTAAAATCTGGTGCCAAGATTTTCTAGCGTCAAATTGTACAGAATTAGTATATCCTTAAAAGATAGCTTATTTATAGAAGTTGCTTTATTGTTCTAAATGATTACTAAAACAAGAGACAGAAAAAATGCTAAAGTATATAAAAACGACACAAAAGGGCAAAGTACATAGCTCAAACTTGATATTTATAAAAAAAGTGCAAATAGAAAGCATATTTAAAAAACTATTGAAGCTTTTTAAATGCAAGATGAAACAGTAATAAAATTGGAAGGTAAAATAATATATAAGCAAACACAAGAAAGATCAACAAACCTGCAGTAAGGGTCATTTATATTTGTTTTTTTCAAAGACAAGGCTACAAAGAAAAAAATTATATGCATCAGAAACTCCAATAAGTTAAAAAGGCAACAATTTGTAGGCAAAAAAATACCAAAAAAATAATAATGCAAAACTGTTTATCTGTTATGTAAAAAACAAATATCTACTATTTTTTAAAAAATGATGGCATACAAAATAATAAAAAGTAAAACATAAGTTTATAGTGGCAACTTACTAAAACAAAAATTAAAGAGGATTAGTCTCTATAAAGAATAGATACAACGATTAAAAAATAACAGTGGGATGTCTTCTCTGATACACAAAATAATGCAAATATAAACACTATAATATAAGAAACAAATAATCTTTGGGATCAAAAAATTACCATACATGGAAGTTGCTGCTTAAAAGCTTTTCTTATAGTGGGGTTTGTGGCTACATCACTTATAAACTCCGAAAACGTGACGTGGAGATAAGTGAGATAAGGGATTGCAAGTGATCACAGTAATTTCATGTGGACACAAGTTATTGCTAGTAATCACAAGTAAGTGATTGCAAAGTGATACATGATATTACAAATGATCACAACTTAATAAAACTGATCACAAGTAATGGCAAGGTGTTTGTATATTTTTTTATACCTATGTTTGGTTAATTGCTTTAATATAAAAGAAAGAAGCAAAATAAACTGCAAATCCAATACCCAAACACAAACTCTCTAAAGAACTAAGCATTGGAATATTGGAGTAACAGAAATGATTAAAGAAAATGTGTTAGGAAAGAAATAAAGGAAGGTTCAGAAAGAACTCCAAGAAGGTGTGAAGACAAATGTTGTTAAGCAATTGTAAAAAAGACCAACAAATGTACCTACAGCAAAATTTTTATATATAAATAATTTCAAAAAAATGACATACATCAAGTTTGAATAGGATAAAATTACAAAAAGTGGCGAGCAGGAAATAAAAACCAGCAAAACAAAAAAGAAAATACTGTTCTATTTGTGATTTAGAACGAAAACAACAAATATTTAAGAGCTCTATAAAAAAAAATGACCACAAATAAAAAAAATAAAAGTAGAAATTTATTTAGAACAAGACAGAATACTAAAACAGGAACGAAAGATAAAGTCCAATCTATAAAATTAACAGATAATGTAAAGCAGATTAATAATAATGTTGACCAAGCAGAGAATCGTTAAGATCTTTCAAAATTGTTGCAGTTTCAAATTTAGCTAAACAATTAAAACTAGCTGTAGTCAAAAAGACTGTCCTGCCTCCCCAGTCCTCAGTCACCGAAGAACACAAACCATAATATATATCTCTCCTGCGAATAGGACATACCCGCATGACATGGACACCTTATATCAGAGAACCAGAACCAGTGTGCTTCGCTTGTGATGGTAAGTGTTGATCATATTCTTACGAATTGACCGCTATATGAAGTCGAATAAACAATAAGATGACACACAATACCAAATCAGTGCTAACCGACAGTGACAATTTGGACAACTTATTACAATGCTTAAAAGACAGTAACATTTTCCATAAAATTTAACTATTGTTTGCTACAACCAAACTTAACCGTACATTAATGTACCTAATTCGTTTAATTTATAAATTAATTGTAAAGCTAATGTTCCAAAGAGGTTGAAGCTCATATAAAAAAATATTTCTGGGAAAAATAGTAATTTGAATGGAAATAATGTTTAGTAAAACAGTAGATAAAAGAGTCAATATGCGACCCAAACATAACATTTCTGCAGAATTGACTATAGATAAAAAAGAATAAAAAAACAAATTTGAAAGACCACAATATGTAAACAACAGCCAGAAACACCAGCCAAAGTATATTGAGCTAGTAGGTTGTAACATCTGTAATTTAAAAATGAATGCCAAAAAAAAATTTAATATTGACAGAAAAAAAATTTTAAGCAACCAAAAACCTACCAAATAAAACAAAAATGGGAAACTGATGTATTTGTAAATAAAAAAAAGTGGAAATGGAGGAATAGAATAAACTGTTTTGAAATAATTGTTAGGTATAAATGAGAAAACATGTCTAGAATCTTGAAATTGGTAATACGTATATTGGGTCATTTGAAATACTACAGGGAAAGAAAACAATATTTATAGACAAAAATTCATAAAAAAATCAAAAGTATTTATTAACCAATATCAGAAAAAGCCTGATATATAAGTTTAAATGAAAAAATTGAATATATTTAAATTTATCTCTGAACCGAAATAACTACTTTTTTTGAATGTTTGTAAAAATTTGTTTTTTGTTAACTTTTGATAGATTATTTTTTTTATGCATGGTAACAAATTTTCATAGCTTATATCTGAAATTCATCTTCCTAGTCTTTTTAAATTTTTTATATTTTTATAATTTATTATATAAATATTATGGTATCGAGTTGAGAATTTATTTTTATTTCTACTAATTTTAAAATACTTTTTTTAGTCTCTCTATTAGCAATGGAACTATTTTCCGGGTTTCGAAAGGAATAACACAAGCTTAGTAATTTCCCATTTAAATGTTTGTTTGAATATTTTAGAATCTCGTAAATTAAACACAGTTTAAACAATGTATCAAGATCGGTAAATTAAATATAGGAATTCCGAATGAGTAAAATAAATAAGAAAACATAAATTAAATGCTTTTATGCGGTCGTTCACATTGTAATGCACCTGCAAAATAATTCAATACCTGGTAAATTTCAAATATAATTTGACTACGGGAACTAACTTAAAAGTATCGCAAAAATTTTGAAATCTAAAAAATTTATGAAATAATAAAATTATATGTTGTATGTGTGAATCAAAATTATAAAAAAATGGAATCTAAAATTTTTTACATTGCTGAATAGGCAATTAAATGCTCTTTCAAACAAGGTATCACATGAACCCTTATGCCTTTAAAAAAATGGGGTGCTCTCACCCCTTGGGAAGGGGTTTGAAGTAAGGGGTCGTGTCATTTCAAATTTAAAAATTGACTTGTTTCAGGATTTTTCTTTTACACGCTTATTAACAGAAAAACTGAATATATATTGTTATGATTTACTATCACCAAATATATCTATATTATTATATTGTTGTTGGACTCTTCAGGGTGGGTTCATTGATTAGCATTAACTAAAATGTAACATTTTAACATACAATAGAATAGAATAATACAATTGCAATAACCTTTGTTCAAATTAATTACTTATAACTACTCTTAATTTTAAATAAATTTTGCCCCTTTTCCTAAATACCTCTAATAATTATCTCTATTGTGTATAAAATAATACTATCAGCTGATACTACCTTTATAACAGAAAACTTATCTTAATATAAATTCTTCTTATAATCTTCAAATGATAGTCTCAATCTATGTATTTTATTTCCACATTCTAATTCCATATTCTCTTACTATTTAATTATAGTGTAACGGGATAACCGTAAAGGAAGGGACCTTAATTTAAAAGATTGTTATTGACAGTTGATTTTTAGAAACTTCTAAAAAATAATAAAGTTTCTAGAAAATTTTAGAAACTTCTAAACACACTGACTAGATTAAATAATGTTTCTAGAAAGATCTAAACACACTGACTACATTAAATAAAGTTGTATATAAGGGGATGTATGGGCAGTTAACGTCAATTTAAGTTCAAGTATTCACAAGAGTTCATTGTATTGTCAAGTAGTTAGACGTTATCCAGCAGAGTTCTGTGTATCTTAACAATTTTGTAAATAAATTGTGTAAAAGTCCCCATAAGTGTTTCAAATTGGTGTCAGGTGTGGGGTGAAGATACAAGAATGCCTGGAAAAAAGATAAATGAACTATTGGTGGCTGAGCTCAGAAGGGAGCTCGAAGAATTGGAGTTGGAAACTAATGGAAGCAAATCCGTATTGTTAAGAAGGCTCCGTGAATACTATCTAAATAATGATTTGGACCCTGACACTGTGGAGTTCGAAGACCCAGTTCAAAAAGCAAATTCTGAACTAGCTCAACAACTTTCCCAACTGCAAGAAAAACAAGCTCAACAACTTTCCCGGCTGCAAGAAGAACAAGCTCAACAACTGTCCCAGTTGTCCAGTCAGATAAAGAGCCAACAAGAGGAGCTATCACAGCGAATGACGAACCAACAAAAGGAGCTATCCAGTCAGATAAGAAGCCAGCGCAAAGAGGTGTCCCAGCTAACACAACGGATGTCTACCCTACCAGAAGAGTTATCCAGTTCCTTCTCCCAACAAATATCACATCTTCGTGACGAGCAAAATCAGCAAGTTACCAACTTGAATCAGCAAGTGGACAACTTGCATCAGCAAGTGGACAACATGAATCGGCAAGTGACCAACATGCAAGACGAGCAAAACCAGATCAACCAGCAAATGCAGTCCGAAATAACGAAGCTTCAACGAGAACACGAAGCTTGTCGTCGAAACCAGCCCATCCACCACGGCGACGGAGATGCAGAAAGGATGGAGACCTTCCACGTAAACATTGACCGACGAGGAAACGGGGTGGCGACCCAAGTACGAACTACGATGAAACCCCCAACCTTCGACGGGAAGACTTCCTGGTCAAATTACCTGAAATAATTCGACGCAGCGGCCAGAGCTAATGGATGGTCATCCCAGGAGAAGGCATTGTCCCTAACCGTAGCTCTGCGAGGCGAAGCTTTAGACGTCTTGCAATCATTGACACCGGATGAAGCTGACAACTTCGAGTTATTGGTCAATCGTCTAGAGATGCGTTATGGTCAAACTCATCTACAACCAGTGTACCGAATGCAGTTAAAGAGCCGAAAGCAGAAAAATGGAGAGACTATCCAGGAATTTGAGGCGGAAGTGGCAAGAATGGTACTGCTTGCGTATTCCAATGCAGTGGAGGATTTCCTGGAGTGCCTAGCAGTCCAAACCTTCACCGATGGTCTTCGAGACGTCTAGTTGCAGCGCGCTGTACGGTTGGCGCGGCCGAAGACTCTTGTGGACGCCTTGACCATTGCCCTGGAGTTTGAGGCGGCGACGGAGGCCTCACGTGGAGTTGCTCCACTAAGGGAAATCACCGGTAACTACGACCATGTCGTTCATTCCGTTAGCGACGTTGAAGCGTTAGTAGAGAGGTTAATGAAGTTATCTCCAAAAAGAAGGCGCCCAGTGAGATGCTGGAACTGCGGAGAACTAGGCCATATAAGAAATACTTGCCCCCAAAAAGAAAAATCTTCTGCTGAAGTACCCCAGCAGCAGGAAAACTAGAACGGGTCGACTCCTGGAGGGCGAAATCGACCCCAAACATTCCCGAAGCCCCTCACACCATTAAATTAGCAACTCTGCGACATCACGTGGACAGCTTATATGTAGATAACCTCACTGATGGAAAGAACTTTAGGATGCTGGTGGACACTGGAGCTACGAAAACTATCGTTCGACCATCCATCATTATGCAAAAGAAGATGTAGCCCACCAGTTGGAGACTGCGTACCGCTACCGGAGATTCTGCTAGAGTCTACGGTGAGGTACAGGTGACGCTACAGTTTGGTTCAACCTATCTTGTTCACTCGGTGCTGGTGGCTGACATTGATGAAGATGTTGTCATGGGCATGGATGTTATGCTCCACTGTGGTTTTCATTTGGATCTTCGCCGACGTATCCTTCGTACTGGTAATGAAGAAATATTCCTGCACCGACAACAAGTTGACAATGCCTCAATTAAGTTAATTGATGATATCCAACTTCCGGCGAGCTGCGAATTTGTCGTCACAGCGCGGTTGGATGGACTGGAGCCAGATGGTGCCCCAGCCATGATAGAGCCAAAGAACCATGACCATGAATTGGAAAAAGGACTCCTTGTGGGTAAGACTCTTGTTAGATCCGCCAAAGAGGTACCCATCCGAGTTATCAACTTGAACGATTATCCAGTTTTTCTCCGAAAAGACACGGAAATGGGAAGTTTAGAACCAGTAACGGCCATAATTCACAAGGTAAACGTTACGGAAACAGATGAGACCAACGGAATTGAACATTTAATGACAAAATTAGATCCCTCTTTGTCAAAATTAGAAAAGAAACAGGCAAGAGATTTACTTTACCGTTATAAACCTGTATTTGGTTCTAAAACTAAACTGGGAAGAACTGATGTTGTACAACATAGAATTGACACTGGGGATGCACGTCCGATTCGACAGGTACCCCGAAGGATGCCTCAAGTTAAGAAGGAAAAAGCAGACAGAGCCCTTAAAGAAGTGATTCAAAATGGCATAGTCGAACCATCCAGTAGTCCGTAGGCTTCTCCTGTGGTATTAGTGAGAAAGAAAGACGGATTAATGCGTTTTTGTGTCGACTATCGAAAGCTAAATGATGTCACTAAGAAGGACAGTTATCCTCTGCCAAGGATTGATGATGCCCTCGACGCTTTGGCGGGTTCTACTTTATTTCTACCTTGGACCTTAAAAGCGGATACTGGCAAGTTAAAATGAATCCTGCAGACAAAGAAAAGACTGCCTTTACCAGTGGATCAGGGTTGTGGCAATTTACGGTCCTTTCGTTTGGCCTCTGTAATGCTCCTGCGACGTTTGAACGACTAATGGAGAACATCCTGCGGGGTTTGTCATGGGAAACTTGTCTAGTTTATCAAGACGACATCATCATAATGGGCAAGACCTTTAAGGAACATTTATCTAACCTGGAAAAAGTCTTTAAAAGATTACAGAACGCTAATCTAACATTAAATGTTAAGAAATGCCACTTGTTCCAGAGACAGGTCAACTATTTAGGACATAATGTAAGCAAGGATGGCGTTGCTGTTGACCCCGCTAAGATACAAGCCGTTCAGGAATGGCCAATCCCTATCGACAAACATCAGCTCTGGAGTTTCTTGGGTCTTTGTTCCTATTATCGACGATATGTCAAGAATTTTGGAGACATCGCCAAACCCTTGACACGTTTGACAGAACAAGATAAGTCCTTCTGTTGGGATCAGGAATGTCAAGAGGCGTTTAAAATATTGAAGAAACAGCTTACATCAGCACCTGTTCCTGCTTATCCACTTTCTGATGGTAAGCTTATTCTGGACACCGACGCCAGCAATGTGGGAATTGTAGCCGTCTTGTCACAGCTACAAGATTGTAAGGAAAGAGTGGTTGGTTACTTCAGCAAAACTTCATCAAAAGCTGAAAAGAACTACTGTGTAACGCGGAGGGAACTGTTAGCAGTTGTAAAATCCGTCGAACACTTTTATAAATATCTGTAAGGCAGAAAATTCCTGATCAGAACAGACCATGCTAGTTTAAAGTGGTTACTTAGCTTTAGGAACCCAGAAGGATAGATAGCAAGATGGCTCGAAAAACTGCAGGAATATGATGTTAAAATCGAGCACAGACCTGGAACAAGACATCGTAATGCTGATGCACTTTCCAGAAGACCATGTCGACCTGATTGCCCCCATTGTACCCGTATTGAGCAGAACGAGGAAAAACTTGCCTTAGTTAAGGTTGTGCCAGAAGACGAGAGCTCTATGCTGGAGGAGCAACAAGAAAACGATCCTGTTCTGGGAAAAATTCGGGAGTGGAAGAGAATGGACCATCGTCCGTTGTGGAGAGAGATATCCTCATCCTCTCCTGCTTTAAAAGCATACTGGTCCCAATGGAACTCTTTAATTTTGGACGGAGGGCTCGTTAAAAGACTTGTAGAAAATTCCGAGGGCACAGAAACAAGGAAACAAATAGTGGTCCCAAGAAATGCTGTACCAAAAATTTTAAAACAGATGCATAATGATAGTTCTGGAGAACATCTGGGTATCACAAAAACGCTGCAAAAGATCTGAGATAGATTTTACTGGGTAAATTGCACTAATGATGTTAAAGATTGGTGTCGTAAATGCACTACATGTGCTGCCAGTAACGGTCTGCACCGAAAACCGAAGGCGGAAATGCGGCAATACCTGGTTGGAAGTCCTTTTAAAAGAATTGCAGTAGATGTATTGGGGCCACTTCCACAGCGCGATGTAGGAAACAAGTACATCTTAAATTAGGTCGGTTACTAGGAATGTGAATTAAGTCAAGACTTTCGTATTAAATACTTTTTATCTACCGGTGAAACAAGATGCAGTTACGTAAGCGTTGTATTAAAAAACAAACGTGCTCATTTAAATTTCTCACTTGCCTGTATCTGAGAGAGATGTAACTCTAAATTTACTTCGAGTATGATTTCTGTCATCGGCCAAAATCGGTAAAATGGACTATATCTGACATGATCACAATCTTCTGTCTACGATAGTTCCTTTCAATGTTAAATTCTATACATCTTTCGATGGAACGAATTTCTGCTTGAAAGATGATTGGGTACACACCCAAGTATTTGGTTCTAGGTCCAAAAACCCCTGCTCCTGTTCCTTTATCCGTCTTGGAGCCGTCTGTATACCATTTTATGGCGTTTTGGCTTAGCCCCAATATGGTGTTTTCGTCTCATTTAGATTTACTTCCCAGTTTAGTGGTAAATTTCCTTACAAAGTCAAATTTCTTTGGCATATGATCTTGGGGCATTTCCCAAGATTGATCAAGTTGGAGTGATCGAGTTGATATAGTAAAGAAATTATACACTTCTTGCAAAGTAGAAAAAAATCAACTGCTTCGGGTACAGATTCAGCCGCACAAGTTACTACTTTTAACGAATGGACAGCACAAGAAACATATTCTGCTAATAGAGTAATCATTTTGATTCTTGATTGCACTCCTGAATATAAACCTTACATTTTGCTTGTATTATTATAAGATTGACCATGACAGTTCATTATATCCAAACAATTGTTTTCAAGAGATTTTAACAGAGGCTCTTAAATATCCTTAGCCTTATGGCCAGTACTTCGTAAAATTTAATTCTAAGTTCTAATTTTACTGTTAAAACTTATCACGTACATATCCAATAATAATTTTAAGCCAAATATTAAATTATACAGATTTTCATTTATCACTGAAAATAAAATATTTATTATTTTGCAAAGAAATCTATTATTTCTGTTTCTTTTTAATAACATTATTCAATAAAGAGTATAATTGATTAATAAAAAAAAATCTATGAATAATTCACAAAATAATTTTAAAAAATCGGTATATATTTCGTCCCTAAAATTTAACCGTCTGAAGATTTTGCTGCCTCCCCAAATCCCGCCCGCCGCCCAAGTCCCGCGCCTATGCGGAAATCCATAACTGGCTTTAATAGTATTTTAACACTGAAGCAAAAGTACAAGAATTACAATAATAACGCTGTTTGTTCATCTGGCAGAAAGGGTTAATCGGATAATGGGAACGCTTGGCCTAGGTATTATATATTATTTTTCGCTACATTGCTTATTTTTAATCTTACTCAAAAGCAATAGTACTCAATGGAGATATCTGTAAGCACCTTTTACAATTGATGCCGACGTCAATGAGTGGCATAATATAACAAACCAGGTGAGGAAAGTGTTTTCTTGACTAATAAATATTATAAAATTAAACGATCTGTTGCGTATCTCTACTTGAACTGCGATTGATTTAAAACACCTGGTGTTAATGCTGTCTTGAAATCAAAAAATGTATTAAATTTTTGCACCATTTTAGCAAAATACGATAACTCCAAAATTTTACTCTTATAATAAAAAAAACAAATATGACACAATTTAAAAAATCTTCATGAATTTTTACTATTTTGTGTAATTCATCAAACTATATATCACTTTTTTATATTTTTAAATTAAATCTTAAAAATATTACATTAATAAATGTAAACATGTCTGCACAATTTACTATATTTCAAAATTCTTTTAACAATTCTTTTAAGCCAAAAACCTTTTGTTAGATGATTTTTTACGCTTTTAAGAAAGCCTCAACTCGACAACACTATATAGAATTGCTTTGTTCAACTTTTGGAACGAAGTTCCATTTGCATAGAATGTGTAAAATTGGTTATCAGAATTTCGTTGTAGTCCTGTATTAGTCTGTGATGAATTTCGTAAATACCGACAAAAATCGGTTATAATTCCATAAAACACCGATGCTGTGCGCAAAATAGAATGACGTAGATATAAGCGTCTGGTGGCACATCACAAACTGTAATAGATTTAAATTTGCATGAACATTTAACTGTAAAAGAGTCCAAAAAAGGCTTGTGTGCGTAAATCAGGTAACGTTTAAAAATTGTCGTGGAAACTTAAATTTTTTTCAAGTGACAATTTTGTACTATTTTAAAACGATTATGGGACTACATTTATCAGTTTTGTGTGTGGGTATCAACTTTGCAGCGAGCAATTGTAACAGAAAAATAGGCTTGTTTCAACTGACCAAAGAACCATTCTAGAACCGTCCAGGAAATGCGTAGACGAAATCATGATACTTTTGAGTTACTGAGTTGTTCCGTAACGGATCTGGAACGGTTTATTGGTCTGTTTAAATAGATCTTAAGGAAATTTTAATTATAATATACAATTAATAATACACAAATACTAATTAAAAATTCTGCCAAATCACATTATGCGATCCCTATTAAAATGGCGACAAACAGTCAATGCGTGTGTCAAAAATCATACGGATCTTTTATTGTTTTGTATCGAAAGCACTTGACAGAACCATTCACGAAGATGTCAAGTTCGCTTGATACACCTACAAACAGGACTAGCTATGAAACAGTCATCGTTCGCATAGAAGACCTTTTATGTAATGCGCATGAACGTGATTTTCAGTGTTTCGAACTGTTTTGAACAAATCTCTGTTAAAGGTGACGAAACGTATGAACCAAAAACTAAGCAACAATTTTCTATTTGGGTATTTTAAAATAAAAGTTGTTTGCTCACGAAATACTGCCAAGAAAATTATTGTTTTTTTCTTCAGGTTCACTGGCATTGTCGCAACCATACCTTTTAAAAATCGAAGAACAGTTAATAATAATTACAATAAAATGTCGTCAGATTTTACAAAGCATATCACACAGTTGATTATTTGAACGAGAAAAATATTGAATAAATATTTTACTGCCTATATTCTCCTTATTTATCTCATATCAACTTTTCCCCTAAATTTAACATTAAATGGTGGACAGCGATTTTCATGATTTCAAGAATTGGGTCGGACCTTCTCATAACACGTTGTTCCAATGGAAAACATATGTTGAGAATTGGTTTAAGTTCAAACGAAAATGTATAATTAATTGTTGATGTGAATGTTTTGGAAAACAATAAAACAGTTTGAAAAAGAACTATTTTTTTGTAAAAACTACATATCTAATTCACCCAACGTTTTAAATTAAATATATATATATATATATATATATATATATATATATATATATATATATATATATATATATATATATAATAAGAAAAAGATTAAAATTTTCGGGTATGCGGTCTGTTCAAATAAAATCTTAAATTATCTTATAACTCAATATTTCGCTGTTTATTTGACAGCTTCATCAGGAGTAAACTACAAAGAAAATATGTAGGTACTAAGAAAAATAAAAATTACACATTAAAACGTATGACTTACAGAAGTTAAAAGATTTTAAGTTGACATTAAATTAAAATAATTAAAAAAGTCATATCACGTTCAAAACAGTAATTAAATAAAAAAATAGATATATACTTAGGTACACATATATACACATACATACATATAAATACATATACATACATATACATACATATACATACATACACATACATACACATATACATACACATATACATACACATACATACATATACTTACATAAATATATACACATATATACATACATATACACACATATAAATACATACATAAATACACATATATACTGTACAAAAAGTAATGATAAAATGTTTATCGATCATAAATTTATTAATAAGGTTACTTGTTTACTAAGGTCTACTGATATTTTTACAAGAAGTTATATTTTGTCCAATAAATTGCAGTAAATGTTGCTTAACTGTCCAGTGTCTGTTTTGTAATTTAAAGTATTTTTGTTTTTGTTTATGTGATACATTTCAAGAAACAGTCTGCTTTTATAATTGTCAGTGTGTGCTAAAATTCGAGCATTATTGTAGTCCAATTGATGTCCTGTTGTTTCATAGTGTTCAACTACTGCACATGTTTTTTACTTAGGCGGCAATCACTTTTATGTTGTGTGATTCGTTGTTTCAACCATTGTGATGTTTGTCCAATATAACTTTTATGGAATTACTACTTTATATATATATATATATATATATATATATATATATATATATATATATATATATATATATATATATATATATATATATATATATATTGTAAATCAGAATTTCTGAACCAACCAATTCAGAATTAAAGAAAATTAAAAAAGGTATATAAATTAAATTTTATTTCTAAAACTTGTGTTAAAGGTTTAAATCATTACGAAATTTAAGAAACATAATTAAATTGTGCATATTATTAGATTAAAAGAGTGCAGCTATTACAAAAAAGATAAGTTATAATTGCAAATTTATTTATTTTTAATAATTTAAATAAAAATCACCAATTAAATATGTTTAATATGTTTTGATTATAACATTAAAATTCCTTAGTTATGATTATATATTTTTAATTTCGATGAATGTTACTAGCTGGCTATTTTCGAATTAGTATATATAAATTTTTATATGTTATTCCGTGCCTTTTTTGACGACTGATCACTATTACATTACACTATATAAATAGCAAAGATAAACTCGTCTTTATACACCAAAATTTTTAAAACTAATTATTTTATAAATAGATGCCAGCAGCATTTAAAAATACGCGTCATACGTGAATTCAAAGACCAATGGACCAGTCTACGAGACGTTTCATATATTTATTTAAAACCAAATATTTTATTTTTATTTACACATATAGATAGGTATGTCGCCAACAACGTCATTTACATAAAGGAAATCAAACTTAAAATTATTTTTTTGTGTCCTGTCTTATATTTTTATTCATTTAGGGGACCAAAACGATAGTTTGTAGGTATAGGTTAGTTATTTATCGCAAAAGGCGATCTAGGGTAAAGGACTAAAACGAATGCAGCGTTACATAGCTAAAAGTGTCCACTATTCCAGTACGAATACACGTTATTGTCTTTACTTTTTTCATAACACATTGGAAACGAACGTGTTTTTTCTCGTGCTAGTAATTATTTGTGATAAAAAAAACGAGCGCTGGAAAAACCGTTAATTTGGAAAAAAAAACTCCACTTAGTACTATAAAGCTTTTGAAGGAGTCCTGTCGTGATAATTTTATATTTCGTTTAAGTGTTTTACAATGGTATAAAAAAATTTCGACGGCCAAAGGCGCCTCGAAGATGACCAACGTTCACGTTGACTAGTGCCTATTTCAACTTCGCAAACACTAGCCAAAATTCTTTACTTATTCATTGAGATCATCGTATCAGCATTCGTATCATCGCTGAGATTGTAAAGCTTGATAAATTTTTACATGACGAATTGCGTGTGTGACTTTTGTTCCAAAAAATTTAACCCTTGTCACACGCTCGGTAATCGATTGAGCTTTTCTTGAGAAATTAGATAATAAGTTAATTGTAAAGATTATCAGTTGTGATGAAACCTGTATATTCCAACATAATATTAAAACGAAGGGGTAATCTAGTTACTGGAAAACTCAGAAAGGATATCGAAATGATAATTTAAAACCAATCTAACCTTTTGCAGCATTAACGAATGATTTAACGGATACATAAGATCGAAGTGCAAATTAAAATTACTGCTTAAAAGTGTTATAACACTACGAGAACAAGTAACAAGGCATTGTTAAAAAATAAATCGTGAATCTGGCACTTACCTGTTTATAAAGCACTGTCTGTAAAGCGTTACTTAGCAGCTTAAGATTAAGAGGAGGAGGTTAAGTGAAAATCAACGTAGCTCCTACAAAAGAAGACTTGTAGCATAAAAAAGGAATGTAATGGTGTTGAAAAGAAACACATTGAAGGAGAACATTTGATTATAAAACAATATTTTAAAATAAATAAATAAATTACGTGAAAAGTTTAAGGGGGGAATGGGTCGAGTCAAATCTCATCTAATCTCTTGTTGGAGAGGGGGGATCTCGGCAAATATCACGCAATTTTTTTCTGATTGAAACAAAAAACAAATTATACTATTTTGGTAAATTTTTCAAATTGTACATGTTTAAGAATAAATCTTAAGTGTAATCGTAATACGATTTAGATTATTTACTAATTCATTCAAAAGAAAATAATTTCATTTATACTTCGACATGCTTGTTCCCATAATTTCTCTTGAGACCGCGCATGATTTTTCATCGACTAAATTAGTGTAGATTGTAGATATTCTTTTTTTAATCGCAGTAGTTACGATTTAAGTATTGTATAGTTTAATCTTTATTACACTTATAGCTCTCAACAATATTGATTTTACCCACGACTCATAAGTAAATTGCGTATTTTTTAACCTATAACTCTGTCAGTAAGTGTCAAATTATTGAGGAGTTGTGTTATAGTTTCATTTGCTAAACTAGTGGAGTAAGTAAATAGAAACCTGTATTATTATGTTGATTACCTACAGTTTTCATTAAATTAAACTAACATTTGACATTTCTCAGACAGAAGTGTCTGCGAAATCGAATACTTTGACAACTTATGCCAAAATTTAAATTTTATATTTGTTATTTTTAGTTTTAAACAAAACCATTTGGTAAGTCGTGGGTAAAGCATATTACTTCACTCGAGGAACAAATTGCATATTTGGCTCGTTTCTTTAGCCCCTTCGCACGCAAGCTCACTCATGGGCCAAACACACTCGCTGTAGTATGCAATTTACTCCACTCGTAAAGTAATATACTATGACTAGTCTTAACTAGTCGTAAATAAAAGCACGAAGCATTTTTTTTACGATAAAAATTCAACGCCTTTTCATAAGAAACCCACATTTTGAAAAATCTCACCTGAGTTTGGGGGATGGGGTTAAATAAAATATCACGATATCTCACCATGAAGGAAGAGAGGTACAGAAAATAAGAAAAAAACACCTCACGTAATTTATGAAGCAGTCTCGTTATTTAGTAGCTAAAACTACATACAGAATAATTACCTTGGAATGTACTGTGTATCTTTGAAATTTTTTGAAATTTAGAAATTATACAAACAAGGAATTATTAAACTGACATTAAGGAGGAATTGAAAAAATGTCACATCCAGTGGGACTCGAACCCACCATCACTGCCTGATACGCAGGCATGCTTTAACCACTTAAGCTATTGGATGATTAAGTGGTTAGGAAGCGAAACGTTATAATGAACTCAAATCCCATCAGATATGACATTCACTCACTTCCTCCTTAAGCACATGTTACATGACGTTAATGAGAGAGAAGATTTGTCAAATCGACAATTGAAACATCAAACTCTAAGTCACTTTATTTGTGCCCTGTCTTATATTTTTATTCGGTTAGGAGACCGGAACCATTGATTTTTAGTAAACTATTATTTTTGAGATAACTCTCAACGTATTTTTGAAAATTTTTAAAATTTAGAAATTATACAAACAAGAAATTATTAAACTGACATTAAGGAGTAATTAAAAAAATGTCACATCTAGTGGGACTCGAACCCACCATCACTGCCTTATACGCAGGCATGCTTTAACCACTTAAGCTATTGGATGATCAAGTGGTTAGGAAGTGAAACGTTATAACTCAAATCCCATCAGATATGACATTTACTCACTTCCTCCTTAAGCACATGTTACATGACGTTAATGAGAGAGAAGATTTGTCAAATCGACAATTAAAACATCAAACTCTAAGTCACTTTATTTGTGCCCTGTCTTATATTTTTATTCGGTTAGGAGACCGAAACCATTGATTTTTAGTAAACTATTATTTTTGAGATAACTCTCAACGTATTTTTGAAATTTAAAAATTATACAAACAAGAAATTATTAAACTTGGTCATACAATAGCTTAAGTGGTTAAAGCATGCCTGCGTATAAGGCAGTGATGGTGGGTTCGAGTCCCACTGGATGTGACATTTTTTCAATTTCTCCTTAATGTCAGTTTAATAATTTCTTGTTTGTATAATTTCTAAATTTCAAAAAATTTAAAAAATACGTTGAGAGTTATCTCAAAAATAATAGTTTACTAAAAATCAATGGTTCCGGTCTCCTAACCGAATAAAAATATAAGACAGGGCACAAATAAAGTGACTTAGAGTTTGATGTTTCAATTGTCGATTTGACAAATCTTCTCTCTCATTAACGTCATGTAACATGTGCGTAAGGAGGAAGTGAGTGAATGTCATATCTGGGGTCACTGAAGTTAGCCCCCCAAGATTAATTTTTTTAACTTTTTTTTTATTGTATCGTTTGTTCGTCGTTTGTTCTTTATTGTTCTCTATAAACATTTGTTTGTTCTCCCTTAGTTAATTAAAAAAAAAATAATTAAAAATGAACCTTGAAGTTAGCCCCTCTTATTGCAATTTTGATGATTTTGTTATTATTACGGGTCAATAAATCTCTTTTTATGATTGTTCATGTCTAAAAAACGTTTGTTCTTATCTTATTTTTTGTTTAATTAACATTTTAAATTAGTTTAATATTTTTATCCAAAATATTCTTACTGCGCATGCGTCAAATTTACGTTCAAATTTTAAATGCGGTTCTTTTAAAAAGTAATAAGCACAGATTAATAAACTGACTTATGTGTATAAAAAGTCACTGATTTATTACCTATAATCATAATATCTATAACAGCTCATTAATATAATTTTTAAAAAGACCGCATTTAAAGTTTGAACGTAAATTTGACGCATGCGCATTGTGAATATTTAGAATAAAACAGACTTGTAAAAAAATAGGTACTTTAATCTATGTTTTATATCCTACGGTACTCGGTACTATGTCTGAAAACATAAATCGAATTAAAGTTTCGATTAAAATGAATTATAAATTGTTTAATAGAATCAAGTAATTTTTAAAAAAAAGTATCTGTCATTTGTCATAGTTATATATGATCATTACCACCGCTCTTCCAGCCCCAAAAATTTCTTTAAAAAAAATTGTTTATACCTAATAATAGTTATTTATGTATCAAGGGAGTTATGAGGATGTTAATTATCGAGGGCAACAGGTTGCAATCCCGAGGGACGCTAGTCCCGAGGGATTGTTAAGTTGCACGAGATTATTAACATCCAATAACTCACGTGATAGATAAATAATTTTATTTCATACTAATTAAATGTGAAAACCAAAATTTTCTGGTTTTCAAAATTAAACCAACGTTTTTTAATAATTAAGTAGGCAGGATTACTATGGATATATCGACTGACAAATTTGTAAATAAAAATTTGTCAAATTCATTAATTTGTAAAAATGAATGAAAACATGAAGAAAAGTGAGATTTCAGGCGATTTATTAAAAAAAGCTGAGGAAGCTCGTGCTGTACTAATACCGACAAAGTCAGAACCGAAATATAAAAAAGAATATGACAAGTTTCTACAGTGGCTGAAAGTTAACCGTATTGAAAAGAAAAATATAACTGAAACCATAATGTTGGCGTACTTTCAAGACATGGTATGTGTTTATTCTTCCACGTTCTAGCATAAGTGATATTGATTTACTTTTATTACAGTCTGAATCGTACAGTCCTAATTCCCTGTGGACTAAGTGGTCCATGTTAAAATCAATGATGGTAATTTATAATAATACCGATGGGAGTAAGTTTCATGAACTGGAAGCGTTTCTCAAACGAAAAAGTAAAGGATATGAACCAAGAAAGTCAAAAGTGTTCACTAGGGATGACGTTGTCAAATTTTTGAAGAATGCTTCTGATAAAACACATTTGTTACACAAGGTTATGCATTAAACCGTAAAGTATTGCACATTTATTGCTCTATTGTACAGGTGGTTCTGATTATGGGTTATTTCGGAGGCTGCAGAGGTCAAGAACTTCTAAATATGAAGATTAATCATATTGAAGATAGGGGCTCAGTTATGGTGGTTGATATTCCAGAAAGTAAAACAGATATCCGTAAGAAATTTACAATTGTAGAAGAAAATGAGTTTTCCGCATTAAGCCTGGTGAGAAAGTATATGTCTCTACGTCCATCGGGTCCAGAAAGATTTTTTCTAACGTATCGCGAACAGCGTTGCACAGTTCAGCCCGTTGGACAAAATACATTCGGAAAAATTCCTAGCAAAATTGCTAGTTTTTTGGGTTTGCCAGACCCCGAAGCTTTCACCGGACATTGTCTGCGGCGGACTTCCGCGACTGCCTTGGTCAATGCAGGAGCAAATATGACGACGTTGAAAAGACATGGTGGATGGCGAAGTTCAGCTGTAGCAGAAGGGTATTTGGCCGATAGCATGGAATTAAAGAACAAAACTGCAAGAATGTTAGCTGGCGTGTCAGATGAAAAAAGTGAGGCATCAACATCATGTCTGACTACAGTAATAGAGAGTAGTAATAGTTTAACGAAAAATTCTTGTAATTCGGGCAACAATTTCAGTGGGAAATTCGACAATTGTAAATTTATTTTTGTAAATACATTAGAGGGAGTTAAGGATTTATAATGGCCCAAGGGAGTTATGAACATGTTTATAGTTACGGTAACTAAGGATTTATTTGTTTATAATGTATTAGTATGAAATAAAAGAGCTTAATTTGCACCTTTTAAAAACCTATTTTTCATAATTTCCACCCTCGTACTTTTTTTTTTTAATTTTGGTTTACTTAAACCAGATTCAAATGCTCATATCTCACTTCCTAAAGTGTATTTGGATATGCACCTTTTACCAAAAATTTGCAATTTTAATTTTCTGATTTGCACCATCGTAATATTTGCGAAAAACGGTAACAATTATTATAAAAATTAATGAAATCATTTCCTGGCTGATGTACGTTGAGAAATAAATAACTGCGCATGAGTTCACTACCCGCAGTTACTTATGACTGACAGCAGTCCGAAACTAATTTTATTAATTTTTTGTAAGAATTGTTACCGTTTTTCGCAAATTTTACGATGGTGCAAATTAGAAAATTATAATTGCAAATTTTTGGTAAAAGACGGATATCGAAAAACTCTTTAGAGAGTGAGAAATGAGTATTTAAATCTGGTTTGTAAAGCAAATTTTTAATCAAATTTATCAAAAAAAGTATGAGGGTGCAAATTATGAAAAATACATTTTTGAAAGGTGCAAATTAAGCTCTTTTAATAGGTATAAACAATTTTTTTTAAAGAAATTTTTGGGGCTGGAAGAGCGGTGGTATGATCATTTTTAACACGAAGTATAGATAGGAGTTTAAACGAAATGTTAAAAAAATGGTCTCAATTTAGGGGACAGAACTATTGCCGGTAGAAAGCGCTCGTGTTCCTAAGATACTCGTTGAAACCCTTAATACGCGGGAAGTTTTGTTACTATTGACAGCTTTTACGACAACTAATTTTAAATAAATAAATTAATATTATATATTGAATTTAATTTTGCGAAATTTAAATGTCATAAACATCGGTTCTTATAAGGCTCTATAAGTTCTTATGGTTACTCGCGCCGCCAGTGGCAAAAATAGAACTATGATCTGGGTTGATTATTGAGACCAGAAATATTATGGAAAAGCCTATACCGTGTAGACTCCTGGTATCTAGTCTTCGTGATTTTTAACTTAAATGACGAATTTTGTGAATGTTCAGTCAAAGAGTGATAGATTTAGGTTTTCATAGCACTATCTATGGCAGAATATTCCTGGAACTTTGCGTGCTGTTAGGGCAACCAACGTTTATAACACCAATATTATAACCAATTATCTTGTTACTTCTATTTATAGAATTGTAAGAATAATACACTCAGTGTAATCACTGTGCTTATTACTTAATTTTTAAAAGAACCGCATTTAAAGTTTGAACGTAAATTTGACGCATGCGCAGTACGAATATTTTGGATAAAACTATTAAACTAATTTAAAATGTTAATTAAACAAAAAATAAGGTATGTGAAGTAGGAACAAACGTTTTTTACATATGAACAATCATAAAAAGAGATTTATTGACCCGTAAAAATAACTAAATCATTAAAATATCAATAAGAGGGGCTAACTTCAAGGTTCATTTTTAATTATGTTTTTTTAAATTAACTAATGAAGAACAAACAAATGTTTATAGAGAACAATAAAGAACAAACGACGAACAAACGATACCTACAATAAAAAAAAGTTAAAAAAATAAATCTTGGGGGGCTAACTTCAGTGACCCTCATATCTGATGGGATTTGAGTTCATTATAACGTTTCACTTCCTAACCACTTAATCATCCACTAGCTTAAGTGGTTAAAGCATGCCTGCGTATAAGGCAGTGATGGTGGGTTCGAGTCCCACTGGATGTGAAATTTTTCCAATTTTCCTTAATGTCAGTTTAATAATTTCTTGTTTGTATAATTTCTAAATTTCAAAAAAAATTAAAAATACGTTGAGAGTTATCTCAAAAATAATAGTTTACTAAAAATACTGTGTATCTGTTAGTTTTTACTAGAAACCACCTCAATCGTTTAATGAGAGTCCAAAACAATTTAATGTAGAATTTTTTGCTAATAGATGCATAAATTAAAAATGTTTAATTAAAAGTTTTAAATTATTATGTTTTTGTGAATCTTTGTTAATTTTAAAATACTAAACAAATTAAAAAAGTAATAGAATTGTAGAGCATAAAAAAAAACACTAAAAAAGTAGGAAAACAAGGTTTTAAAATGATTTATTATATTTTCAGAATCTAAAAAGTTTTGAAAAATTACGAAGGTTTTCAAGATTTGGTGTAATTTCTTAATACGTATCAACTTATACAGCAGTCAGTTTTATGATGATTATAATTATAAAACTACATATGGATAATGTTTTTGAAAAACGTTATTAAGAATATTTCCATGAAACCTATTTTTTATTTTTTAATGTTCTCAAAGTTATGGAACTGTACTTAAAACGTTGAAAAATCAAAATTTTCAAATGGACCATAAGAAAATACATTATTTAGGTAATATAAAATTTTTATTTTCAGAATTGCTCTTCGAACACTTTACCTCAAACAAAACTCAACAGAACATCTGGGAATTTAACCTCTAAACAAAAAAAGTCAGCTGATATAGAAGAAGAATCCGCTGTAAAGATCCAAGCAGGAATAAGAGGTTTTCTAGTACGAAGAAGACAGAAAAAACATACAAGTCAACAAGCATGATATTATATGTCATATATTAACTGAAGAGTATTCCTTTTATCTGTATTGCACTAATGTGTTCCATAAAAATAGAAAAGTAGTGCCTTAGATTCAGATATCTTGAAAAGCTTTTTTAAGTTTTATTATGGCAGCTTTCACATAAGAAAATAGATTTTGGGACACATTTATATAGAAATAATTAATAAATAGTTTAAATCGTGATACTTTAAGAAAAAAATGCACTTTTTACATACACAGATATAATGTTACTTTCTTGTTTAATTCCTTTTTTCGTTAATTACACGTTTTTTCAACAATTATCTGCTTATAACAATTTTATTTTGGTGTCTTCGTTTTTTTTTTATATTTACTTTTACTGACTTTTTAGTGCATTGACCATTCCTTATTTACTAAAATGTTTACCTAACCTAGAAATTGCATAATATCTTCTTTGTATTCCTAACTACTTTGTATAATCCAGTTTTACTCTGTGGTTAAAGCTAGGAGATTTGTTTGCTGTTTCATAATTTTCTTATAATTATTAATAGTTTTTTTTTTCTTTTTTACTGTTTTCAGTGATTTTCTTATTATTTTACATTTTACTTCTTAAAGGCTATTCCTCTCATTGCTTGTTGAATTCAACTTTATCTTCATTTACCAATGCTAGCAGCTAGCTTTCTGTGATTTCTTTTTTTTTGAAGCATAGGTTTCTTATGGTAAGTTAAGAAGGGGGCACCTGAATCGCTGTAACGATCTATAACCTAAATAAACTAAAGGACCATTCAACGACCCGAACAAATATTATCATTTTAAACAAATTTTAACATTAATATTATCATAATTCTCTGTTAAGATAGCTATGCTTCTTTTCCTGGGAGTGTCATATCACGTTTTTTGTGAATTTCAAGAATTTTCTTATTTATTTTAAACAGCGTTAACGACCTTATTTGTTGACCATTTTTAATGACGGTTTTTTTATATATTTACTAAAATATATGTATAGTTACTATTTATACTGTTATTTGTTATACCTAAGTTATAAACACCACTAAACTATTTGTTTTAGATAAGTTATCTCGAATGCTGCATTTAAAATATTGTAAATTAAACTATATTACGTTAACAGAAAGTGTGTTTATTGAAAATAAACGCAAATATTAAATGTTAATTATAATTTGCACTTAAATGATCATAAAAATGATAGTAAAGTTATTTATATTCTTATGTTTCATGCTCAGTTTTGGCAAGGCTAATCTAACAGTATTCAGTTAAAATTTTACCACAAAAAATTTAGATTAATTAACACTTATCTATACACAAATTGTATTAGGTATTAGGATTTCAGAAACCCACAAAAAAGCTAAAAATATATCTCTTTAACTGAATTAGCACAATCAATACATTACAAAAATATTTATCGATAGCTTAGAGCAAATAATTATTTAGATTTAGAGAAATGTAGGTATGTAAAAATAAATAACAAATACAGTTATTTTTTAATAAAATAAAAAATATAATAATATTTTGTAATAAAAAGACCAATGTTATTTGTGAGATAAATTTTAAAAGCTTTATTCTATTGTTTTAATTTTTTTTAAAAATTTCTTTCATTATCCTAAAAGCTTAACTTTTATAATTCTAGGATAAGTTGATAGGTTGTAACCAGGTGTAGGTAAATCGTATACATCGATCTTAAAACATAACCAATGCCCAGAATTTAAAGAAATTATTCCATATTGCTTCCACTATTTTCAATTTTTATCTTGTAAAATTTTGTTTTATCTATATTATTATTATAACTTTTAAAATAAAAATTTTGGAAAAAAGTTATAACAAAAAAATTGTTTGTTATTAAATTTTCTACAAGATGGAATTGGTAAGGAAGTCTAAAATTTATTACCCTTGTTTCAAAATTGCAATGATCAGTACCTACAAAGAGGATAAAAAAGGTAATGATTTTATTATTTTTTTTAACCCTTTAGAATGCATTTAGGTCCTTTATATTTTGCTATGAAAAACTTAAAGATATGATGAAAAAACAAAAAAAATCATTTTAATCTGTTTCGCATAATAATTTTGCAATATAGATTTAAAAAAATGATTGTAAAAATAAAAATAAACAATTTAAATTATTTAAACAAATGTTACAAAAAAAAGCAATATAGGTTTCTAATACCGTTAGCTAAATTTAAATCGATTGATTTTGACGGCTACAATAATTGCAGCAACTTTTTTGCTTATAAAGAATTAGAATAACTCCGCAAATATTAATTCCGCATATTTTTAAAAAGTTATTGGCATTCAGCGAACGGCATGAGAAACCATAGCTCTTTTCTTCGCAAAATTCGTTTTAAAAATTAAAATTTTTTATTTTTATTTTATTTTCAAAATTAACCTTTATTTTAAAAAATTGCAAAATTATTATGCGAAATCTATTAGATAGATTTTAATGTTTTTTTTTGTTGTTTTAACATATCTTTAAGATATTCTTGGCAGAATATAAAGCTCCTAAATACATTCTAGGAGGTTGAAAAAAATTTAATAAAGAATGACATTTTTTATCCTTTTTGTAATGAATATTTGCCATTTTGCAACAAAGCTAATAAATGCTGGACTTGTAGAAAATTTTATTGTAAACCTTTTTTTTTGGTTACAACTTGTTTCAAAATTTATATTTTAAAAGTGATAAGCAAAAAAAAACTGTGATTTTTTACTTGTTTTATTTTTATTTATAAATGTTGCACAAATTTTTTAGTAGAAGGAATTACTGTTGTATAAGTTGTTTTTAAACAATTTCAATAAAAATTAACGGATTCCTTTTTAACAGCTAAATCTAGTCGTTTTTTAAAGATCCGTCTATTAGGCCTGATTTGCACATTCCACATTGAGATTATTTATGCCTAAGTTTTTCTTGTACAATTTTTAACATAAGTCCCACTGAAAAGCTACTTCTGTCACTTTGTTACTAAATTTACGGCCATTATTATTTTGCAGAACAGTCAGAATTCCAACTGATGTAAAAAATAGTAGGTGATATACAACCTCTTCTACACGTTTGCTTTTTAGAGTACGCCACTCTATAAAACAAACTTTGTTAAATGATCTTCGCGATTAAATATAACTTTACAATAATTATCTGACTGACACTGCAAGTCATTTAGGTTTACCTGGCATCTGTTGGAGAAACTCCAACATAGAATTTTATTCAACTAGCATGGTATGTTGCCTACCCTTACGACCCTTATAATTAAAGTAACTTGTCATGCGTGTTACCCTTAGCACGAAGGGCGCACGCATGTTTGAAGGGACAAGAAGCAACACCCCCGCATCATTATTATTAAGTTAGAACAAAGAGCTCTGTTTACACTGTTACCCCACGCTATCAAAAAATTGTAATAATTTTTTTCTACTCTCTTACTAGTAAATTGTATATTACCTACTATTTGGATGCTAAGTAAATACATTAAAACAGATACTGACACGTAATGACTAGCACGTAATAAAAAAAAATACGCTTCAGTTCTATAAAAATGTGTAATATCACATAAGCCTTGTAAGTCAGTTGGTCGAGTTACGATGGAAACGAATTAACAGACGTTATTTTGGCAGATTAAAAATTATTAATCTGTCAGTGTAAATATAGTGGTAATTTAAATACAGATAAATAAAATGAGTTCATCGAATAGTGAAAATGAATTTAGAAGCACACCACCCAATATTATGCAGTAGCTGCGAACACTACCGAGAACCTATTACCAGAAAAATCTGGAGGAAGATATTAAAAGGTATATCAGCAATTTATGGATTGGCGTACAACAAATAATGTAAATTCATTTTCTGCTAACGTACTCTTGGCTTATTTTGGAGAAATCGCTAAGAAATTTAAACCATCCTCATTATGGGCAATATATTCTATGCTAAGAAGTGTTATAACTTATAATGTTGTTAATATTGAAAATTACCCGAAATTGCGAGCTTAACTAAAAAGGCAATCAGAAGGTTTTAAAAACAAAAAAATCTAAAATTTTACATCCTGATGAAATAAAACATTTTTTAAATGGAGCTCCTGATGTACAGTACTTGTTAATAAAGTTTTACAATTAATTATTATAAATAAACGTTTAATTTAAATTGTTCCCGAATTTTGTTAAATAAATAAAAGTTACTTGTTATACTTTTTATTTTTATAAATGAAAATAATCGTAGAAAAAGTATAGTACACAACTTGAGTTGTAAGCTTATTACATGCTTGTAAAATTACTGCGCTCGCCGCTACGCGGCTCACGCGCAACTTTTTTACTCGCATGTAATAAGCTTCTTACAACTCTCGTTATGTAATATACTATTATCTACTCCCTACTAGAAAACGTTTAAATACGCATAATTTTTAATTTCGTAAATAACCAATTACATTTAAGTGAAGCGTTATAACCCATACAACTAAACTGTAATATATATATATTACGATTCAGTATGAAAAAAATAGTAGGCAATTATACCAATTTTTGATAAGTGTCATATAAGTGTCAAGTGACAAAAAAATAAAGGTGCTTAATTCCATTTAATTCTTGTAATTACAAACGAATTTAACAATGAATTCTTCCGATTCTGATGAAGAATTTTGTGGAACTCCACCGGAAGTGTTATTTGAAGCAGAAGAAGCCATGGAAAAAATAATACCAAAGAAATCAAAAAATAGATATAATCTCGTTTATGATAAATTTATGATTTGGAAAATCAGCAACAAAGCAGAATCCTTTTCAGAAAATGTTCTGATGGGTTACTTTAATACTTTAAGTAAGGAATTTAAACCATCCTCATTATGGGCTACATATTCAATGCTTCGCTGTATGCTTAATGCAAAGCATAACGTAAATATTGCAAATTTTCCAAATTTAAAAGGTTTTTTAAAACAGCAATCAAGCGGATAATAGTGTAAAAAGTCGAAAACATTTTCTTCCGAAGAAATAAATAGATTTCTTCAAGAAGCGCCAGATTACAATTTTTTATTTATGAAGGTATGTGCTAAAATATATTATTTTATTACTAGTGCTTTAATCTAAATAATTTTTAATCCTTGCAGACAGTTATGATTATCGGTATTTGTGGAGCCTGCAGAAGAGAGGAATTAAAAAATATTAAAATTCAGGATGTTGAAGACACAGGAAATATATTGCATATACAAATACCCGACACTAAAACAAAAATTCATAGATCCTTCGTTGTACCAGGAACATTTTATAAAATTTGCAAAAAATATTTGGAAATACGTCAAAAAATAACTGACCCCCAAATTACGTCCCTATTTTTGAATTACCAAAAAGGAAAATGTTCTAAACAAGTAGTGTAACGATAACATCGTTATTTTTGGCCTGGCCTCTTGACTATAAGATATTTTTAATTTTCTTATTAATTGTGCGTCGTCGCATCAGAGATGGTAGGAGAACGATCACTTGCTCGTATGTTTCGACGTTAAATAATTTCATTTTATTTTGAGAATTCATTAAATTCAGTTGATTCTTCAATTTCTTCTACCCTCGTTCCGGTGAGTAAGAATTTAATTATTTTAATTTTTAGTTGTAAAATCCAAAATTGGTGAATATTTTATTTAATATTTAAGTTTATTCTATTACTAATATTTAATTATTTCGTTCACAATCGCTTGTCAAGAATCAGTTTTTTATTGAGTAAAAAATATAAACATAGTAGTAATTAATTTTTTCTCGATCTTTGGAGAAAACCTTTAGCGATTGTGTACGAAATTAAGGATTTTATGGTCGGAGATTCATTGCCTTTTTTTTATTTCATTAGGGCTGCTGCCACTTTTGAAGAGGGTCCTAGGAAGAGATAGATTTCTCGAAACATCTATTTATTTTCCTGAAATCAGCATTTCAAAACCTAACATAAAGGATATCGATATTCCAGAAGCCACCTCCATTTTGTTTTAACAATCTGAAATTGTTTGTTCCGGGGACTACCCATTGGAATTTCACTTTATTACTTGGGCAACTAAGGCTCCGACAGAAGACATCGTAAACCAAAAAGATAACATTAAATTAATTACGATTTTTTTTTCAATATTTTCTGACTTAACTTCAAATTGAATTTTTTAAAGTTTGAAATAAACAATTTAACACTGATTCAAATTTCTTTTATTTGCTTGTCTGTAATTTGGCGCCCTAATATATTTGTTTGGGGGGAGTTAAAGAAAACCAGAAGGAAGCCACGAACCCTGGAGCTAGCAAAGGGTAGTAATTACGTTACAAACTGGCGCCCAACGTTGTTGAAACAATTTCTTTGAGATATTTCTTTATCTTTATATCTTTTTCTCGAAGAGATTGTTTTGGCTACAAACTGGCGACAGTTAGGGGGTAATTACGTTACAGTAGTTGGTATTAATAAATTTGGAAATGTTCCCAGAGAAGTTGCAACTTTTTTAAAAATTAGTGATCCATCGTTATTCACCGGCCACTGCTTTCGACGCACTTCTGCAACCATTTTAATAGACTCAGGCAGAGATTTATTAGCGCTTAAACGACATAGTGGATGGAAATCCTCTAGTGTCGCAGAAGAATATGTCGAAAATTCAAAATATACAAAAACCTCTACTGCCCATAAAATTCTCAAATCAGTTAAAGAAACTTCAACAAAATATACCTTAAGTTTACCAGAAACCTCTGAAATAAATTAACCAACCAACTCATTTAATATTACACAAACCCCTAATGCACCCATAATAATTAAAGATTGTTCAAATTTCACCATTAATTATTATAAGGAAAAAAATTGTTAATAAGAATTTTTGAATAGATTAATATAAATTTTTTGTACATATTTAATTTTTTACTGGGTCGTAGATAAAATAGTATACAAAACTTGTGTTGTAAAGCCATTACACACTCGTAGAAATACGCACTCGCCGCTTCGCGGCTCGTGCGTACCTATCTTATCTACTTGTGTGTAATAGGCTATTTACAACACTCGTATGTAATATACTATTGTTAGTTTCATTGTTTACCACATCTCAGTGGCCCCAAAGTGCATTAATTTCAATCTACAGTAAAGTGTTGGTGTGAATTTGATGTCATTTTAACAATATACTAAAGAATCTTTAATTAAGAAGAAGGTGCGCCGCAGCCATACTTGATTTATTCGTCAGACAAGACTTCCTTCCAGTAATTGTATGTATGAACCACAAAAAAGGACATTCAGGTATTTATTAAAAATTCAGTAGCTCTCACTATTACTTCAGACAGGAGGAAGCGAATAAGACACTAAAGGTTCAATAGTTTAATAATTGTGTAGCACAGTAGTTTTAAAACATAGTAACTGAGTTAAGTATTGATCTCTTATAGATTTTTATTTTTTACGAGGAACCTGTAATTTAATTGTAATTGTTTTTTTTGTATGTGTTTTTATTACATGCTGTTAATTTTTGATAATTATTATTTTATCAGAGTTTGATTTACTTCACCACCCTATAGAACATTTACATCCACAAATATTAAAGAAAAAAGCTCTTCTTATATTATTGAGAAAGTAATTAACTTAACGTAATATAAATTGGTCCTTCGAGCCGGATATAAAATAAAATATTAATCAAAGAAGTAAACAAACTAATAACCAATCAAAATTTGAAATAATATAAAATTTTTGTTAATTCCTAGTATAACTCTTGCATAATTAACAGCACGTATAATTCTTTTTGTACCACATCAGTGATTCAGCTTTCGAAAATAACTATTTCGGTGTGAAAGTGAATGACAATCATTGTGTGCTTAGGAACAGTCTTGATTAATAATTAACTCAGTACAAATTGAACATTTATCTTTTTTTTGTGTGTTTAGTCTTAAGAGTTTTATTTTTAGACGAATCAATTGAAAACAAATTTCATAAAATGGCTACATAAGAAACATATAACTCACTAAAAAGGGAACGAACCATTGTCAAAGGAAAAATTACGCGAATTAATAATTGGTTTGCTAAAAACGATCAAATGGAAATAATGCCACACATTTCCAGCTACACCTAAAAAATCTAGAGTCGTATAATAAACAATACGAAGAAATTCAAGATTCAATTGAAAAACTTCCAGAATTTGAAACCTTTGACAATGAAGATCGCTTCGAATTTGAAACTCAAACTAATGAACTTTTAGCTAAACTCATTGATTCCATAAAATTATTAACTATGCCTTCCACGAGGTCAGATTCCCCAACAATTTCAAATACCTCTTTTAATGCGCACCTTACAACCCCTCCAATGGTCAAATTACCAGAGGTTACAATCAATGCCTTTACTGGCAAAATAGCCGAATGGACTAGTTTTATTCAGGTATTTGATGCTCTCATCACTCACAATCATCTCTTAAAAGATATTCAAAAATTTATTTATCTAAAATCATTTTAGCGAGATGAACCCCTAAAAATAATTGAAAATTTACCCGCTACTCATGAAAACTTTCATATAGCAATTCGACTTTAAAAAAAACGTTACGAAAATAAATTATCGGTTTTACATTCCCACTTTTCCTCTTTGTTAGATATAAACCCTGTCGTTAAATGCACTGCTCCAAATTTACGAGAATTTGTTACTACTTTAAGAAAAAGCCTCGATTCACTTTAAAATTTAAATTACTCAGTTCCACAGTTCTGGAAACTTTTGCTCATTTATATACTTAAAAAGAAAGTTGATTATGGAACACGTAAGGCCTTTGAAACCGAACGTGATCAAGAACCGCTTCCAAACCTGAACCAATTTCTTGAATTTTTAGAAAAACGCGCAACAGTATTAGAAAATCTTGGATTTACTGATCCCTTTCCAAAGAAAACAAATGGCATATCTTTCCCACTGGAACACACAAAACTAGGTGATTCCCTATCAATAGCCAAAAAACGGTTTCAAAATCTGGAACTTAAATTCACAAAAAATCCCACATATTTCTCAAGCTATAAAGAGTTTATCAATGAATACATTCCCTTAGGGCATGGTAGATTTATTCCACTTACGCAATACTCTGAAGGCTCCACTAATAAATATTTTCTTCCCCACCACGCTGTAATTCGAGAACATAGTACAACCACAAAGCTTAGAGTTGTTTTTGATGGCTCCTGTAAAACCAGCTCTAAAGATTCACTTAATGATATCATGCTAAAAGGTTATCAGATTCAGCCTGATCTATATGACATTCTTTGTAGATTTCGGACCTTTAAATTTGTTCTCACGTCTGACATTGAAAAAATGTACAGACAAATTTCGATTAATCCTGCTCAAACCTTTTATTAAATATACTGTGGAGGGAAAATCCACAAGAATCCCTAAAATGCATAGAATTGGTCACCGTTACTTATGGCACAAACAGTGCGCCATTTATAGCCACCCGAGTGTTACATGAAATTGCTTCGCGAAACCAACTAAAGCTGCCTCTTGCCTCAGAAGCTCTCTTAAAACAATGTTACGTCGATGACACTTTGTGTGGAGCTGACAACTTACAAGATTTAACCACATTATACGAACAACTCAATTCTCTTCTCAATTCGCACGGTTTCACACTACATAAATGGTGTTCCAATTCCACTCAATGGCTGAATGAGATATCTCATGACAAAGCCATTGATCATGAATATGAATTCGATACTAGTCCTAACAAAGTATTGGGTCTAAATTGGAACCCTGTCCATGACTATTTGTGCATTTCTATTCCCACTGCTCCATTAAATAATACTCCTACAAAAAGAAATATTTTGTCAATAATATCTCAATGCTTCGACCCCTTCGGATTATTAACCGGAGTTACTGTCATAGGAAAATTGATCATGCAAAGACTTTGGCTTTTAAAATTGGACTGGGATACTAAGGTTACCGACCCAGCAATACTTCAGAAATGGAAAGAGTTTATAAAAAATCTACCTATTCTGTCGCATTTACAAATTCCCAGACTTCTATTTGCAGAAAAACATTGAATTTCATGGGTTTGCAGATGCAAGCCAACGAGCTTACGCAGCGTGTGTCTATGCATGTGTCTTATATGAAAATGATGATATTTCTGTTCGTCTTATTTCTTCCAAATCTCGAGTAGCCCCCTTAAAAACTATATCTCTACCACGATTAGAGCTTTGTGCAATGCTACTTCTTGCTAAATTAGTACAAAAACTCTCAACTATATTTCAGGATAGATTTACTCCAGATTCTATAACTTGTTGGACTGATTCCCAAATTGCACTTTGTTGGATCAGATCTCACGCCTCTAGATGGACAACCTTCGTGGCAAATCGTGTGTCACAAATACAAGAAGTTACTTCCATTACTTACTGGCGGCACATTTCATCTTCTTAAAACCCAGCAGATTTACCTTCCAGAGGAATATTTCCTCACAATCTTATTCACTGTGTCCTATGGTGAGAAGGTCCTAAATTTTTAAAGGAAAAGGAATTTCAATGCCCACAAACTATTGAAATCGTTGATATACCTGAAGAAAAAAAAACAGTCTTAGTTCACACCTCTCAGTCAACTCAATCAGCATTTTGGAATGAGTTTTTTTGTAGATTCTCTTCCTTTAATAAATTACAACGTCTTTATTTGGTTACGTTCTGAGATTTGTTAATAATTTACGAAGTCCCAAAAACAAAATGTTACATCCACTATCTGTTGATGAACTTCAAAATTCGTTAAAATTAATTGTTCGTGTGTTGCAAGATCAACACTTTTCTAAAGAAAAATTTTCTCTTATAAATAGCCATCCCATATTAGACAAATCCATTTTAAGTCTTGCACCGTTCTTAGATGAACAAAAATTAATTAGGGTTGGAGGTAGACTTCAAAATACCTCTTTACCATTTGTCCACAAACATCCATTGTTACTTCCTTCTCACAACCCAGTAGTATCCATGATGTTGGAACAAGAACATAGACGTCTGGGTCACTCTGGAGCTCAAAATGTCCTACATAATTTCCGAACCAGATTTTGGTCCTTAAATGGACTTCGTAAAACTAAAACGATAATAAAAAAATGCATAACGTGTTTTAGGTTTAAGGCTTTGTCTGCTCAACAATTCATGGCTGCCCTTCCTTCATCTCGACTCAATCCTTCTCGTACTTTTATGAATGTAGGTAAGATTACGGAGGCCCCTTCTTAATAAAATCGTCCAACCTTCGAAAGGCCCCTATTATTAAAGCCTACATGGCGATTTTCGTTTGTATGTCCACCAAAGCCATACATATTGAATTAGTAACTGATGTGTCTACTGACAGTTTTATTCTCACATTAAAACAGTTTATATCCCGAAGGGGAGATCCTTCTCAAATCTTCAGCGATAATGCTACGAACTTCCTGGGGGCAAGTAATCATCTAGCAGATCTTTATAAATTCTTTAAAAATAAGAAAAATGCTAATGTCATTCAAAACTTTTTGTCTCAAAGGTAAATTAAATTTAAATTTATACCTCCTCGAAGTCCCCATTGGGTGGACTTTGGGAATCAGCAGTAAAGAATGCCAAATATCATATGAAACGAATTATTGGTAATGCCAACTTAACATTTGAGCAATTTTACACCATTCTAACCCAAATTGAAGCAATTTTAAATTCTCGACCACTGTGTGCCCTCTCTCAAGATCCGAATGATTTTCAGTCACTGACTCCCGGCCATTTTCTGATCGGTACCAACTTAACGGCTTTTCCCGAAAAAGACGTTAGTATGGTTCGTGAAAATCGTTTAACTATTTGGCAACGTTGCAATCAAATCCAGCAGACATTTTGGAAGAGATGGTCGTAAGAATACTTAAAAAGATTACAAAACCGACCTAAATGGATGAAAACATTTCCCAATACTCGCCTCGTTTTTTTTTACTAGCTTGTAGTTTGGTTTTAGGTTAGTTATCAATATTGATTCTAGATCATTATTTCACTTCTGTTCTGTTTTTAATGAAGATGGGATCTTTATCTGGGGGCAGTATGTTGGAGAAACTCCCAACATATAATTTTATTCAACTAGCATGGTATGTTGCCTACCCTCACGACCCTTATAATTAAAGTAACTTGTCATGCGTGTTACCCTTAGCACGAAGGGCGCACGCATGTTTGAAGGGACAAGAAGCAACATCCCCGCATCATCATTATTAAGTTAGAACAAAGAGCTCTGTTTACACTGTTACCCCACGCTATCAAAAAATTGTAATAATTTTTGTTAGTATCATTGTTTACCACATCTCAGTGGCCCCAAAGTGCATTAATTTCAATCTACAGTAAAGTGTTGGTGTGAATTTGATGTCATTTTAACAATATACTAAAGAATCTTTAATTAAGAAGAAGGTGTGCGCAGCAGCCATACTTCATTTATTCGTCAGACAAGACTTCCTTCCAGTAATTGTATGTATGAACCACAAAAAAGGATATTCAGGTATTTATTAAAAATTCAGTAGCTCTCACTATTACTTCAGACAGGAGGAAGCGAATAAGACACTAAAGGTTCAATAGTTTAATAATTGTGTAGCACAGTAGTTTTAAAACAAAGTAACTGAGTTAGAGTTTAGTGTTGATCTCTTATAGATTTTTATTTTTTACGAGGAACCTGTAATTTAATTGTAATTGTTTTTATTACATGCTGTTAATTTTTGATAATTATTATTTTATCAGAGTTTGATTTACTTCACCACCCTATAGAACATTTACATCCACAAATATTAAAAAAAAAGCTCGTCTTATATTATTGAGAATGTAATTGACTTTAGGTAATAGCATCATTGATCTAAAAACAAATCGTTTGATTTTTTGTCAATTTTTAAAGAAATTTAAACAAATCACCATTTTTAAATAAAAGGTAATGTTCTTATTCTTTTTCTGAAGTTCTTTCTGTTTTCCGCGGCCTATTAATAGGTGTGTATCATGAATAATGGTAAAAAATTCTCTAAAGTACCCATATATTATATTGTAGTTAACTTGTAGGAAAGTTTACTTTTTTAATATTATCTAAATTCATTACTTCATACCTTTTTTTATCTTTATAATCATACCATTTTTTAGTTCCTTTTGCTTTCTTATGAAAGCATCATACCTATCTTACTTTTCATAAAAAACACTGTTTTACATTCAGAAATAGCAGTGGTTAATATGAGTTACAATAATTAATAGCTAATACAAAAACTTTGTTTTAGTATCATATTTACTGTAACTTATACAATTTCCAGGAACAACAAACAATCTGCTGGCTATTGTTTACTTCTTGATAAGATTTTTTTTTTCATGGTTTAGAGGATCTAATTGGTGGATAATCTAGGAAAAACAACTGTTGGTACAAGTTATACTTCCATGCACGTGTTCGGGATTAGAAATTTGTATGGGAAGGATTTAGCAAAATTAATATATGCTAGCAGCATACTGTAACGAGATAACCGTATAGAAAAGGACCTTAACTTGAAAGATTGTTATTCTAGAAACTTCTAAACACACTAACTAGATTAAATAATGTTTCTAGAAAATTCTAGAAAGTTCTAAACACACTGACTAGATTAAATAATGTTTCTAGAAGATTCTAGAAAGTTCTAAGTACACTGACTAGATTAAATAATGTTGTATATAAGGGGATGTGTGGGCAGTTTACGTCAGTTCAAGTTCAAATATTCACAAGAGTTCATTGTATTGTCAAGTAGTTTAGACGTTATCCAGCAGAGTTCTGTGTATCTTAACAATTTTGTAAATAAATTCTGTAAAAGTCCCCATAAGTGTTTCAAATTGGTGTCAGGTGTGGGGTGAAGATACAAGAATGCCTGGAAAGAAAATACATGAACTATTGTGGTCTGAGCTCAGAAGAGAGCTCGAAGAATTAGAGTTAGAAACTACTGGGAGCAAATCCGTATTGTTGAGAAGGCTCCGTGAATACTACCTACATAATCATTTGGACCCTGATGCTGTGGAGTTTGAAGACCCAAATAAAAAAGCGAATTCTGATCTAGCCCAACTACTTTCCCAACTGCAACAGGAGCTATCGCAACGAATGACGAGCCAACAAGAAGAACAAACTCAACAACTTTCCCGGCTGCAAGAGGAGCTATCAGGACGAATGACGAATCAACAAGAGGAGCTATCCAGTCAGATGAAGAGCCAACAAGAGGAGCTATCACAGCGAATGACGAACCAACAAGAGGAGCTATCCAGTCAGATAAGAAGCCAGCGCAAAAAGGTGTCCCAGCTATCACAACGGATGACTACCCTATCAGAAGAGTTATCCAGTTCCTTCTCCCAGCAAATATCGCATTTGCGCTACGAAATATGCAACTTGCGAGACGAGCAAAACCAGCAAGTGACCAACTTGAATCAGCAAATGACCAACATGCGAGACGAGCAAAATCAACAAGTTGCCAACTTGCGAGATGAGATCAACCAGCAAATGCAGTCCGAAATAAGGAAGCTTCAACAAGAACTGGAAGCTTGTCGCCGAAACCAAATCATCCACCACGGCGACGGAAATGCAGAAAGAAGGGAAACCGGCCACATAGACGTCGAACGACGAGGAAACGGAGAGGCGGCCAAGGTACGAATGACGATAAAACCCCCGACCTTCGACGGGATGACTTCCTGGTCAAATTACCTAAAACAATTTGACGCAGTGGCCAGAGCGAATGGATGGTCACCCCAGGAGAAGGCATTGTTCCTAACCATGGCTCTGCGAGGCGAGGCTTTAGACGTCCTGCATATATTGACACCGGATGAGGTTGACAATTTTGAGCTATTGGTGAATCGTCTAAAAATGCGTTATGGTCAAAGTCATCTAGAACCGGTATACTGAGTGCAGTTGAAAAGCAGGAAGCAGAAAAATGGAGAAACTATCCAGGAGTTCAAAGCTGAAGTGGAAAAAATGGTTTGGTTTGCGTATCCAAATGCAGCGGAAGATTTTCTGGAGTGCCTGGCGATCCAAACCTTTACCGATGGTCTTCAAGACGCCGAATTGCAACGGGCTGTACGGTTGGCGAGGCCGAGATCTCTTGTAAACGCCTTGACCATTGCCCTGGAGTTCGATACGGCGACGGAGGCCTCACATGCAGCTGCTCGACTAATGGAAGACACTGGCAACTTCGACCATGCCGTTTATGCCGTCAGCGAAGTCAAAGCGGTAGTGGAGAGGTTAATGAAGTTTTCTTCAAAAAGAAGGCGCCCAGTGAGGTGCTGGAACAGCGGAGAACTAGGGCAAATAAGAAATACTTGCCCCCATTATACCCGAATGGAGCAGAACGAGAAAAAACTTGCCTTAGTTAAGGTTGTGCCAGCAGACGAGAGCTCTATGCTGGAGGAGCAACAAGAAAACGATTCCGTTCTGAAAAAGATTCGAGAATGGAAGAGAATGGACCGTCGTCCGTTGTGGAGAGAGATATTTTCATCCTCTCCTGCTTTAAAAGCATACTGGTCCCAATGGAACTCTTAAATTTTGGACGGTGGGCTCGTTAAAAGACTTGTAGAAAATTCCGAGGGCACAGAAACAAGGAAACAAATAGTGGTCCCAAGAAATGCTGTACCAGAAATTTTAAAACAGATGCATAATGATAGTTCTGGAGGACATCTGGGTATTACGAAAACGCTGCAAAAGATCCGAGATAGATTTTACTGGGTAAATTGCACTAACGATGTTAAAGATTAGTGTCGTAAATGTACTACATGTGCTGCCAGTAACGGTCCGCACCGAAAACCGAAGGCGGAAATGCAGCAATACCTGGTTGGAAGTCCTTTTGAAAGAATCGCAGTAGATGTATTGGGGCCACTTCCACAGACCGATGTAGGAAATAAGTACTTATTCTTTGTTGTAATGGACTACTTCACTAAATGGGTTGAAGCATATGCAGTTACCGATCAGGAAGCCTCCACTTTAGCAGATATATTGGTTGAAGAATTCGTAAGCCGATTTGGGGTACCACTAGAATTACATTCAGACCAGGGAAGAAATTTTGAGAGCAAACTGTTTCAAGAAGTTTGCCAAAGATTAGGCATCTACAAAACGAGAACCACAGCGATGCACCCTCAGTCTGATGAAATGGTGGAACGAATGAACCGGACTATAACCAACTATCTGTCAAAAGTGGTGTCAGAGTGTCAGAGGGATTGGGATCGACATATTTCACTATTTCTAATGGCAATTCGATCGGCCATCAACGAATCAACTGGCCAAACGCCTGCGAAGGTCTTGTTCGGTAGAGAAATGAGGCTACCATGTGACTTGGTGTTTGGTTGTAAATCTGGTGAAGTGGCCCATGAAGAAGATGTCGCCGATCTTCAGAATCGAATGGAGAATATACACAACCTGGTGCGTGGGAAACTTCAATTATCTAGTGATCGGATGAAGAGGTACTTTGACACGCGGACAATGGAAAAGAGTTACCAAGTTAAAGATTTAGTCTGGCTCTATAACCCCCGACGGCGTCGAGGTATTTGTCCCAAATTACAGAAGAACTTGAAAGGTCCATACACCATCAAGAAAAAGATTAACGATGTCATTTATCGGATCGTAAAAATTCCCAGAGGGAAACCCGTCGTGGTCCATCATGATCGTTTGGCGCCTTACCAAGGAAACCACAGTGGAGATGCGCAGCAACTCCAAGAAGATTGGTTGGCTGGCTCAGGGAGTGTGCGGGATTTCGATGTAAGAAATAACATTCCAGGAGGAATGAATCTAAGGAGGGAAAGTGTAACGGGATAACCGTAAAGAAAAGAACCTTAATTTGAAAGATTGTTATTCTAGAAACTTCTAAACACACTAACTAGATTAAATAATGTTTCTAGAAAATTCTAGAAAGTTCTAAACACACTGACTAGATTAAATAATGTTTCTAGAAGATTCTAGAAAGTTCTAAATACACTGACTAAATTAAATAATGTTGTATATAAGGGGATGTGTGGGCAGTTAAAGTCAGTTTAAGTTTAAATATTCACAAGAGTTCATTGTATTGTCAAGTAGTTTAGACGTTATCCAGCAGAGTTCTGTGTATCTTCACAATTTTGTAAATAAATTCTGTAAAAGTCCCCATAAGTGTTTCAATACTATACCTTCTTTACTATAAATCCGAACTTCCATTTTCATTTATTAGGTTAAAATGCAATGTACAGCCAAAAAAAAATTATCATCTTTCCAATAGTATGTTACAAAATATCACTTGTCGATCAAAATCTAAACATATTTATTGCGAAGATATATATTGCGTGTACATAAAACTAAAAACTGTATAAAGTATAAGGTTCAATCAGTGCTGCCAGAATTTGCAGTGTCAAATATTTTGACTAGTGAATAGGTTGGGAAAAAGGTGAAGAGTCTCTTTAATAAAGAAAGATAGAAAAAAAAGAGTGATATAAAAACTAGCATTAAATAGCGAAACGTCAAAAAGAAGTCACGTAGGTAGCGTATTTATTGACTATTTGCACCAGGTATTCATGGGAAGTAATATAAAGTTAAGCACGAAAATTCCCGAAAAAGTAACCTAAACGCATATATAATGCGATGCATGACAGAATATTTATAATAGTTTTGTGGAAATAAAAGAAGATTTATAAAATACATTATAATTTATAATCTCCTAAAAATTTAACTAAAATACATTTCTTAACTCTGTTTATGTAGCCAACAACCTCAAAAGCATAGTGCGGGTTATTATATAACCTACTTAAGACTACAATACAATCGGGGTTTTCGAATTCTGCCACATACTCCAGGTAACATAAAATTGATGTCCGGACTCTGCCACGGATTACACTATTTGAGATTAGGTTCCTAAATCATTAGGGAGTCTCTACAAACCAATCAAGAGATTTTATCAATGTAGGTATCCAAAAAGTAAATGATATTGTTTACTCTATATATATATATATATATATATATATATATATATATATATATATATATATATATATATAAAACGAACAGAGCGTTTTGTGACAGTCTAAGAATGTCCAAAGATGATACATAACGTATCTAGTGCCTTACTGTCAAAAGTAATAATTTCAGTTTTGAACTGAAATGGTGTCGGTTAGAAATTTCTAACACTTTAAAAGACACCTTTGATGCGGCGATATAAATAGATATAAATATCATTCAACCTATATCAGGGCAAAACCAAACTACAGACACGTGTTTCGCTCTTAGTTTGAGCTCATCAGTGTAGTACAGGCTATGTCTCTCAAGTCACTAATCAAGAGACATCCCTGCTATAAATTGAACGATATCTATAGATGTCAAATTGCAAAACTGATAAACAGTCGCAAGTGGTTCCATCTTCACTCCAAAAATGGTATTTCAGTAGTAGCTTTGCATCTTGTATATAACCTTAGGCAAGGTAAAATGATAAAACGAACAGAGCGTTTTGTGACAGTCTAAGAATGACCAAAGATGATACATAACGTATCTAGTGCCTTACTGTCAAAAGTAATAATTTCAGTTTTGAACTGAAATGGTGTCGGTTAGAAATTTCTAACACTTTAAAAGACACCTTTGATGCGGCGATATAAATAGATATAAATATCATTCAACCTATATCAGGGCAAAACCAAACTACAGACACGTGTTTTGCTCTTAGTTTGAGCTCATCAGTGTAATACAGGCTATGTCTCTCAAGTCACTAATCAAGAGACATCCCTGCTATAAATTGAACGATATCTACAGATGTCAAATTGCAAAACTGATAAACAGTCGCAAGTGGTTCCATCTTCACTTCAAAAATGGTATTTCAGTGGTAGCTTTGCATCTTGTATATAACCTTAGGCATTTTTAGACTGTCACAAAACGCTCTGTTCGTTTTATCATTTTATCTTGCCTAAGGTTATATACAAGATGCAAAGCTACCACTGAAATACCATTTTTGGAGTGAAGATGGAACCACTTGCGACTGTTTATCAGTTTCGCATTTGACATCTATAGATATCGTTCAATTTATAGCAGGGATGTCTCTTGATTGGTGACTTGAGAGACATAGCCTATACTACACTGACGAGCTCAAATAAGAGCGAAACACGTGTCTGTAGTTTGGTTTTGCCCTGATATAGGTTGAATGATATTTATATCTATTTATATCGCAGCATTCAAGGTGTCTTTTAAAGTGTTAGAAATTTCTAACCGACACCATTTCAGTTCAAAACTGAAATTATTACTTTTGACAGTATGGCATTAGATACGTTATGTATCATCTTTGGATATATATATATATATATATATATATATATATATATATATATATACAAAAAGGGGAAAATTATTGGGCATGTACGCAAAAAGGATCATAGGATTACGAGTAAGAATGGTAACCGCAGACATGCATGTTTCTGGCTCATTAGCCGTCATCAGTGCGGCATAACCAAGTAGGGCATTGCACTTGGCTAGCAAAAGTGTTGGGTACTTGGGAGCAAAGGATGTTGGGGAAACATGTGTAAAGAAACATAAAAACACAAAAACAACGAAAGCTCACACAGGAGTCCTATCGCCATTTTGTGCTTTCGGCCAGCTGCGCCAATGGGTTTTCGGCTAGCAACTAGCGTCGCAACGTTGGCGAAACGGACTCATTGTGTTTGAGTCGTTCTAAGCCCAGGATATTAAATAAACAAAGTGCCAAGAAAATGCGTATTAATATAAACAAAAAGGGGAAAATTATTGGGCATGTACGCAAAAAGGATCATAGGATTACGAGTAAGAATGGTAACCGCAGACATGCATGTTTCTGGCTCATTAGCCGTCATCAGTGCGGCATAACCAAGTAGGGCATTGCGACGCTAGTTGCTAGCCGAAAACCCATTGGCGCAGCTGGCCGAAAGCACAAAATGGCGATAGGACTCCTGTGTGAGCTTTCGTTGTTTTTGTGTTTTTATGTTTCTTTACACATGTTTCCCCAACATCCTTTGCTCCCAAGTACCCAACACTTTTGCTAGCCAAGTGCAATGCCCTAATTGGTTATGCCGCACTGATGACGGCTAATGAGCCAGAAACATGCATGTCTGCGGTTACCATTCTTACTCGTAATCCTATGATCCTTTTTGCGTACATGCCCAATAATTTTCCCCTTTTTGTTTATATTAATACGCATTTTCTTGGCACTTTGTTTATATATATATATATATATATATATATATATATATATATATATATATATATATATATATATATATATATATATATATATATGAAAGAGAATTCTTTGCTGGCTAATTAAATAAAGTAATTTAAATTATTGGGTATGCAGCAAAATTAAGGAACGAGTGTACTCTTATAAATTCTTTAATCCAAGCTTTCGGCTGTGGTTACAGTCATCATCTGGGAAGCTACAATACATTATAATTAAAGATACTTAATAGTACTAATATAGGAAAGTGTACTTACAACTTTTTGAGATTATTGTTAAAAAGGTGATAAATAAAAACATGGATTATTGAAAAATGTAAAACATACGTAAGTATAACAACACATAGGTATACTTTGAAATATTTTACACTGTTTTTAGTATATTTACTTTTATTCAATGTACTGAATGTTTAAACGGTATTTAAAGGACTTATAGTTATGACTAATAACATGTAGTAAATATTTCATCTTTGTTTTTAGCGACCAATATACCAATATGTGTTTCTATCTCTCTCTTACTCACACCATTACACACCATGATTTTTCCTATTTAACCCCACAAAAATTTCTTCCGCCGAGTGCACGAATAGAAGTATAACTTCAATAAAAGAAATCATTTGGTATTATCTGGCACCACTAAAATTGTCAATTCCAATGTTTAAAAACATTAACCATAACACCATAAATTCCTTGAATATTTTGGCTGAGTCTATGAGGATACTGAAGCGTAGAAACTTATAAGTAATGCGCAAAAAAAAAATTGTATAAAAAAATACTTTTTAATAATATCTATTAACGCTTACTTCATGATTTAGAATATTTTAAAATATTAATTTATGCTCCGTTTAACACGAGAAAGTAGATTATTTTTTATGTCTTCAGTTTATTGCCAAAAATTACGTTGATCTACAAAAGACGTTTCTGCTAGTTTAATTTAGTCACTAAGCGTAGAAAAACGACACCACGATAAGTTGAAAGGTTTCCTTTTTGAAACCTAAAGAACTTTTGATTGTTCTTTTTTTAATCACATCTTTATAAAAGACCTGTTAGTAACAAAAATATTATTTCAACTTTTTTACCTTTGGCAAATTAAGTGATTTGTGTAATTTTTACTTTTAAGAAAAAGAAAACAACATTTTGGTTTCACATTTTAATTTCATCGTTGTGTTCCAAAAAATGAGTTTTGCATAATGGACAGAGCATGGAAGTTTTTAAACATTGCTTCAGACAGTGCGGATGAAATAGATGGTTGCATGGAGTAACTCTCGCTCTTGACATGGTGTTTAAACAAACTGCACATATATCTGCCCATGCTTCTATTTCTTCTTTTGTGGCCACACGAAAACTTCTAAACGTTTGTTTTTCGATTATCAAAACCTTATAGTTATTAAAATATAAATCCTTTAGCCGAATATATATCAGAAAATATATACTTAGAAGCACAAAGTTTGAGTATTGCAAAATAAGAACGTACGAAGTGGCAAATATTCCTGCTGTTATAGCTATGAAGTTTAAAGTCATTGGTACGTATAGATGTTCCAGATTTTCTAAAGATTCTATATTAAATAACTCTAATAGTTCTGGAAATGTGTCTACAAAGATTTTCTCAGTGCATATATAGTAGATAAATGTAATTATACTGTACGACAAGGTTGGTTTGTAATGAATTCCTTGTTCTCTTAGACATAATACAATTACTATAGCTTTTGCCCATTCCAAAACTACCTTACATACCCACTGAAATATATGTTCAACAGTTAAAAATGACCTGAACAACTGAAATCTTTGCCTATAAAAAACATCTCGAACCCTCGAAATAAAATAGCTAAGTACAGAATAGAAAAGAATGGTTGTTAAAGCCATTATAACACTTTTATCTCCTTTATGGTTTCGAAAATCTGCATTGTTTTCTATTATAGAGTCCACAAGAACGTAAAAACATACCTGCAAAAATATAAAACATTAATTTGTATATAACATTGTAATACAATCATTAAGTTTAAATTCTGTCTTTAAGACATTAAGCGATTTCTAAAGTTTCTGAGACATTAATTTCATTTTTCTAAGTCTCTACTAGAAATGGTGAAAAATAATTAGAAAAGGTATTAAATTTTTCAATAAATCAAAAAATTAGTGACTATTTTCTATTTCTGTACCTCTCTTTCTTTTAGGAACTTAGTGTTTTAACAAACCTATGAACATGTTATAAGACGCAAAAGTAGTACCATTTTAACGAGTGAGGAAGCTTTTGTATTTGCAAGTTATGGAACGAAACCCGCCGACTATACAGAATACAAAACCGCTGACAATACTTTTAATACAACATTATAAATTATAGTAATTTGTTAAATAAGATGAGATCTTTGTTAACTTTTAAGTAATAAAGTCTCTTGTGTAATTTTAAATTGTTTTTAAAAAGTCGTTTTTTCTGTTTCAAAAGTTAATTGGCGCAGTCAGTAGGATATTTCGGGAGTTTCACGTATAGAACGAGTTACTTTTTCGTCTTAACGATTAACCGAAATCCGAAAATTTTGGTGGAAAACTGTAAATTCGAGAGAATATCGAGTTGTGAATTGTTTATCGGTTCGAGTGAATATCGAATTCGCGTGGACAGTTCCAGTTGGACATCAAAAGCAGAAAAACGAAAAAAAACTAGCAAATTACACAACCTGGGATAGGAACACACATCGTCCAATCCTATAGGAAGTAGTTAAGGATACATAGTATAGGATGAAAACAACATTTTTATTGTAAGTGCTTGCTTATTTTTATTTCCTTCTTATTTACCCCATTTTCCAAAGATAGTAGTATAATTTATGAGTGAACACGATTTAGAAAATTTAGCAGACTTGTTAGAAAATAGATTAAAGCTAGATAATAGAAAAAATAAGCCGAGAATTTCAGAAAATAATTTAAGTAATTTAGAAAATAACAAAGAATATTTAAATAATACAATGACTACTGCATCCGTAAATTATCAGTTACTTAAACTATATTTAGATTCAATTCCTGCTTTTGATGGTAATCCGCATACTTTAACAATTTTTGTTGGAAATTGTGAAAGTCTTATTTCAGTATTTGCAAGTAACACTGATATTGCTTTAAATACATTTCTGTTAAAAGCCATAGTTGGAAAGCTCACAGGACGAGCCCAAATATTAATCGGGTCACGTACAGAGCTTAAGCGGTCCGCGACATTTGGGCGCCGCCGTTTGGGCGCTGACATTTTGGCGCGAGGACATTTTGGCGCCGCCGTTTGGGCGCGGGGACATTTTGGCGCGAGGATATTTTGGCGCCGCCGTTTGGGTCCGAGGAAATGTTTTGAAAGTTTGAATCCATAAATTAAAAGCAAAACGTATACATGACATTTATTTGTTTTTATTTACTTTTCAAAGGAAACATTTTGACTTACAAAATAGATATAATATATATTCAATTTACATAAAGACCACATTTTATAAACAATAATATTATTAAGACATCTTATTAGACATTAGTCATTATTAGACAACATTAATATTATTCTAGCATAAAATTGTGCGTTAAACCTCTAAGATATTCTAATTCAGTTCTTATTTCTATTGTGTTTACAATGCTTTTAATTCGTTGATCAGCTTGCATATATCTCAACCTTTTTGGAGGGGGTAGATCACCACGCAAAAACTTTTCGAAAAAATTGTCTCTACCTTTTTGTACTGTTCTGAGCCCATCTATAAATTTCCAAATCGAGGGATGGTCAAAATCTAGTTCGCTTTGTAGTCGCCGATGGGCCGCTTCTGCAAAATTATTGGTTCTGCTTTCATCGGTTAATACCCTGTCATATACACTCCAGATATGTGGGGAAAACAGTGGCCTACGTCTAGTACCGTTTCGGTTTGGTCGTCCGATGTTGTCCTCAAACCAGTTTAGTACAGGAATGAGCTCATTTGGTGCAGATTCTTCCAAACGTTCAAAATATCGGCTCACATGAATTGGTGGAACAAATGCTAAAGATCCTATGCATTTCACAGCCATGTTAAACTCTGCGTGCTCATTGAAGTTTCTTGTGAGGTGGCACTCTGCAAATTTTTTTTTGATATTTTTCATTAGGTGGAATAGGCAACCATTTAAATTAGAATTTGGGAAGGCCTCACCTAGAGCACCAATGACCGCTTGCTCGTAGTCAATTGATATAGAATCAGGCTGTAAATTTGGCCATATAGTTTTAATGTTAGCGAACAGATTATCATACGTTTGCCGTCTTTTATTCGGCAGTAATGCATATAAGATCGGAAACACAAATCCTTGTCTCTCTGCAAGTATTGCATAAATTTGTGAAAAAAGTGGTGGTGCTTGACGGAATGTGCCATCCATAAAAAGTGATTTCATGTGGTCACACCATTTAATGTTGCTATTTCTACCAAATACTAAAATTCTGTCGGGATCTTCTGGCCCAGTATCAATAAGTAAAAACAGCTCTACCCGTCCTGGAACCGGTTCATAAAATTTGTAAGAATTTGGAATGTTAAGGCTCTCTAAATCTGTGGGAGTGGGAGGCATAGCGGCTATTTTATTTCTTTTCCTTTGGATTAACTTCCTTACTGCTTCCTTGTCTGGCATCTTTCCTTGGACAGCTGGTCCAGTGTCAGCAAGGACATGATTCGTAATTTGAACTGGAGTTTCCATTGTTTCTTCCGCTCTTCGTTTCATTTGAACCTGATTAAGAAAATGTATATGTTAGGTTGGATTTTCCGGGTTCGTAATATTGGTTTCTCTAGGTTTCAGTTGTTTATCCATAATCTCCAGTAAAATTACAGGATGTCACAATATAGTGTAGAAAACAAATACTTATAGTAACGCATTTTACACACTCAAATAAATAGAAAAGGTAGTGACTTTATCGCGAATTATTCTGGCCTTACTATCTGACTTTTAATTATAATCGGATGTGTCCCATCTTGGCACATTTAAAACATTTCTGAATTTCAGATTTTTAAAATTTTCAAAAAAACGACCGTTTGAAATTAGTGCCTTTTTTATTAAATTGTATGCCTCTTCCCAAAATTTTAATGCATATTATACAAGGTGTCATTATAATGCAAACGAAGTACCCTTCTGCAGGAATTTTTCAAACGAAACTTCTTAAAATTGGTCATTTTAATTTTTCAACCCTTTTTTTATTTAGTTTGTAAACTGTAAACTGGAAAGGTTAAAAGTTTAAGAGTAGCTTTAGCTAATCTTCGCCTTTTCAGGGCAAATATATGTACCTTTGCTGAATAAAGTCGATTTATTATTATTACTTTAACCCCATCCCTAGATATTTTTTAATAGTTTCTCCTAAATAACTTACACTATTTTGCATTCTTTGTTTAAAACCTTTTGAGTAAAAAATTGGTAAAAACTTCAATTTTCGGGTATTAGTTTTGCTTAATGCATTTAACAAATGTCCAGTGTTCCTCACAAATATTGCTTACTTTTTCTCGTAGATTACGAATCTGTAATAATACAAGGTATAGGTTTTATTTAAAAAATGTTACCGCTTCGGCGCCAAAATGTCCCAGCGCCAAAACGGCCGGCGCCCAAACGGCAGCGCCAAAACGGCAGCGCCCAAATGGCGGCGCCCAAACGGCGGCGCCCAAATGTCCTGCTCCGGAGCTTAAGACATGGGCTGAAGTAAAAGAAGCCTTAAATTTAAGTTTCGGAGATCAACGCAACATAGATTGTTTGGTCCAAGACCTTATAAATTTAAGACCTCTTAAAAATGAGTCTCCCTATAATTTTGGTATAAGATGCCAGGATTCTAGGAGTCTAATTATTTCAAAATTAAATACTTTAAATATAATTGATAATGAAAGGACAATTCAACTTAAAAATTATAATGATTTGGCACTAAAAACATTTATCAGAGGCCTTCCATTACCACTACAAACTAATGTTAGATTAAGATCCCCCGATAGCTTAGAAAAAGCTATGAGTTTAGTAATAGAGGAAGAAAACTTTTTATACTCAACTCAAAGAACAAATAATCTTAATTCAAATGCATCGTTTAAACCTAGTTTTAGAATAACCCCTTCTAAGAATTCCAATCATCGAAGTTATCCAACTTTTACCCCCAATTTTAACAACGTCAACTCATTTCAACCCCCTCAACAATTTTATCCTCAATTTCAACCCAACCAAGTAACAAGACCTAACTTTTATAATTTTTCTCAACCAAAACCAGTTTTTCCAAACAATAGTAATAACTTCCCAAATTGGAGACCAAATAATAATTTTCCTACCCAACGTCACCCCTTTTTCCAAAATCAATATAATAATTCAATGCAAACCAGAAATTTCAATAACCACTTTCAAAATAACCGTCCGAACACTTCCCAAAATTTTAAACCTGAACCAATGGATACTTCTTCAGGTAATACAAGAAATTCAAAAATTCAACCCAAGCCAAACTTTATCTCAACTGAATTGTATAATCAAATGATTAATGACAACAATCAAAATCCAGAATTCGAAAATCCATTTGACAATCAAAATTTTTATTACGATGAAACGTACACTGAACCGTGTTACGAATATCAAGACGAAACTCAATACCTACAAGACAATTATTATAATCCAACACATGTAAATGATAACGCTAACGATAACATAAACCCGGAATCAAGCGAAACAAAAAACGCGATTCAGGATTTTCCCAAGACACTGAATTCCAGCAACCTAACATGATATCTCTTAATGCTCTTAAAGCAAATTTACCATACATCGAAATTCCAGAAATTAATGCAAAGTTTTTAATTGACACCGGAAGTTCAAAATCTTTAATTAACCCAGAATTAGCTTACAAGTTTTATCAAAGATTTATTTTAAATGAAAACTTTAACATTCAAACTGCACATGATATTTCATACCATGATAAAGTTGCTTATATTCCACTATTTTCAATTTTTAATCAACCAGAATTTCATAAATTCTATTTATTTAAATTCAGCAACAGATTTGACGGAATTATAGGTGTAGATTTACTTAAACAATTAGACGCAAATATAAATGTTAACAAAAATGTAATAGAAACCCCAAATGCCATAATACCACTAATTTTAGATTTAGAAGTAAAAAATAAAAATATTAAAAATTATACTATAACCATACCAGGCCGTTGTAAAAAGGTAGTCAAGATACCAGTCAACTTAAAAAATGGATTAGGTATAATTGATTATCAAAATTTTGGAAATGGGCTTGAAATGCCAAAAGCTCTAGTTAATATTTCCAATAATTTCGCGATCACGACAATCACTAACATTAACGAAAACTCAGTTAAATTAGATATAAACAAACCTTTCGATATAGAACCTCTAAATTCTGTAGAAGTAAACTTCTTAGATAAAATAGAAAATGACATGGAATTTGACCAAACTTACGATATAAAACTCAAACAAAATTTGAAAAATATCAGACTTGACCATTGCAACAAAGAAGAAAAGGACAGTTTAAGAAAACTATGTTACGAATACAGAGACATTTTTTATTGTGACGGAATACCTTTGAGTTTTACTAATCAAATCAAACACAAAATTAATTTGACAGACGACTCCGCAATTTACACTAAAAATTACCGCTTTCCTGAAGTACACCGACAAGAAGTCAGGAAACAAATTTCAAAAATGTTAAGCGAAGGTATAATAGAAAATTCAAACTCTCCCTTTTCCTCGCCTATTTGGGTTGTTCCCAAAAAATTAGACGCAACAGGTGAACGAAAATGGCGATTAGTAATCGACTATAGGAAATTAAATGAAAAGACTGTTGATGACAAATATCCATTACCATAACATAACTGAAATTTTAGACAGACTAGGTAGAGCAAACTATTTTTCGACACTTGACTTAGCCAGTGGGTTTCACCAAATTGAGGTAGACCCTAATGACATCGAGAAAACCTCATTTACTACACCCCAAGGACATTTTCAATTTAAACGAATGCCTTTTGGACTCAAGAACGCACCAGCAACCTTCCAAAGAGTGATTGACAATGTATTAAGAGGACTAACTGACGAAACATGTATAGTATATTTAGACGACATTCTAATATATAGCTCATCTCTACAGGAACATCTACAACGTTTAAAGACAGTGTTTAATCGACTTAGAGAACACAATTTAAAGGTCCAACTTGACAAATCGGAATTTTTACAGAAGACTGTCATGTACCTCGGACATATCATTACCCCTGACGGAGTAAAACCCAATCCTGACAAGATAAAGCAATAAAACAATTTCCCATTCCTAAATCCCCAACAGAAATTAAAAGCTTCCTAGGACTACTAGGTTATTACAGACGATTTATACCTAACTTCGCAAAAATCACAAAACCTATGACTAAATGTTTAAAAAAAGGGACACGTATAACTCATGACCAAGATTTTATTAACTGTTTTGAAACGTGTAAAGAAATTTTAACCAATGATCCGATATTACAATACCCTGACTTTACGAAACCGTTTATTTTAACGACAGATGCCAGTAACTTTGCAATAGGTGCCGTTTTATCACAAGGTAACGTACCTAACGACAAACCAATAGCTTACGCATCACGGACCCTAAACACTTCGGAGACTAATTATTCAACAATTGAGAAAGAACTACTTGCGATTGTGTGGGCCTGTAAACATTTTCGACCATATTTATATGGAAGGAAATTTTATATATATACGGATCACAAACCATTATCCTGGTTATTTAGCCTTAAAGAACCTAATTCAAAATTGGTTAGATGGAGGCTAAAATTGGAAGAATATTACTACAAAATTATATACAAAAAAGGGAAAAATAAAACGAACGCTGACTGTTTATCTCGAATATCCATAAACGCATTAGAAGACGAATCTATAATAAACAACCCCGGAGACGTTGACGAAAACATTTTAGAATATTTGAGAAACCTTGCAGAAAATATTCCTCTAGATCCACAACCTTCAACAAGCAATCCTAATAACAACAAAATTACAGTTCTCTCTGACATTTACATTAACCCAAATAAAAATAACGAAAAAACAAACTTCGACAATCTAGATTCTTCAAATGACTCGACACAACATTCAAAAGCCAATGAAACCACTAATAATGGCATACCTATTTTGGACGACATTATAAACAATAAAACACATCAAATCCTAGTTTACCCAAATGTTCATCACAAAACTGACGTTAAACATGAAACTTACGAAAACAAAAAAATAATAAAAGTTAAAATACCCGAAAATAATAATGACAAATTAATATTTGAATTTTTGACAGAATTTACCAACTCAGAAAATACTTTTTATTTTTACTTCAATAAAGATAACCTCTATAGGGATTTTAATCGAATTTGTTTACAACACTTTTCTGAAAACATACCAAAAATGATCAAATGTACTAAATTAATTAACACTGTCGCGGACAAAGAAGAACAACTGCTTTTGTTAAAAAACTATCACGAAGGTAAAACCAACCATCGAGGTATTACCGAAACTTATGAACGACTAAAAATAAATTATTATTGGAAAAATATGAAAACATCAATCACAAACTATATTAACGCTTTTTATTTCTTTATTCGGGGATCTTTTTGCCACTAAAACAAACTTATAAAAAATATAAATCAATATTATGAAAATGACCCTTGCTTGTTGATCTTGATATGTCAAATTTGTCAAGGGTCGTCTTTTAAAACTGAAAATGCCTAACAAAAATGAAAATAATTTGTTTAAAAATAATTCTTCTGAGCTTTCGACAACCAGATCGGTTGTCGTTTTCAAAGATAAAAATTTTTTTAGTCTTTACTCTTTATGTAGTTTAGATTTTTAAAATTTTGATTTGTTTTTTTGTAACTATAGATATATAGATTATTAACTCATTCTTTTTTTAAGGTGGTTATCCAAGATCTAGATAAATCCAAAGTAAAATTTGAAATACATTCATTTGGATTTAATAAAATGTGTGCTGTTTCTTTTAATTTTCTTTTTATAGAATTTTCTTCTTTACATAAAATTTTTGTTTCAGTCCATTTTATTTTGTGATTTAGAAAATTAAAAGCATGTTCACAAAATAAAATGGACTGAAACAAAAATTTTATGTAAAGAAGAAAATTCTATAAAAAGAAAATTAAAAGAAACAGCACACATTTTATTAAATCCAAATGAATGTATTTCAAATTTTACTTTGGATTTATCTAGATCTTGGATAACCACCTTAAAAAAAGAATGAGTTAATAATCTATATATCTATAGTTACAAAAAAACAAATCAAAATTTTAAAAATCTAAACTACATAAAGAGTAAAGACTAAAAAAATTTTTATCTTTGAAAACGACAACCGATCTGGTTGTCGAAAGCTCAGAAGAATTATTTTTAAACAAATTATTTTCATTTTTGTTAGGCATTTTCAGTTTTAAAAGACGACCCTTGACAAATTTGACATATCAAGATCACCAAGCAAGGGTCATTTTCATAATATTGATTTATATTTTTTATAAGTTTGTTTTAGTGGCAAAAAGATCCCCGAATAAAGAAATAAATAGACATTATTATGCCACAAAGAAGCTATCGAGAATATTTAAATATATTAACGCTTGCTCAACTTGTCAAAAAAATAAATATTCAAGGAAAAACCCATACGTTCCGCTCATGTTAACTGAGACAGCTACTAAACCATTTCAAAAAATCCATATGGACGTATTTTCTTACGACAATAAAATTTATTTAACAATAATAGACGCCTTCACTAAATTAGCTCAAGCAATTCTATTACCCGGTAAGACAGTTGTACATACTAGAAAAGCTCTGTTAAAATTTTTCACTTCTTTTGGCGTTCCACAACTAATAACAGTCGATAAAGGAAAAGAATTTAATAATGAAATTATTAAAGACCTTTTAGGACTACATAAAATTAAAATACATTTTACGACTACAGCACATCATGAATCAAACTGTATAGTAGAAAGACTCCACTCAACGCTCATTGAACACCTAAGAATATTACAAGAAACTCACCCTAACGAAACTGACTTAATGGACTACGCAATAATTGCTTACAATAGTTCTATCCATAGCTCAACTAATTTTTTCCCCTTTGAACTAACATTCGGACACACAGACTCGAGAAGCCCTAACGAAATATTTTTACCCCACAACTTTTACACGGACTATTCAAATAATCATAAAGAAAAACTGAAACACGTATACCAAAATGTAAATGAAAAACTGATAGATCAAAAAACTAAAACTATTGAAAAACGAAACGATCAAGGCGACGAGAATACCGAATTTAAAATAGGACAAACTGTCTATAAAACCAATCCTACTAAACGAAATAAAAAAGACAAAAGGTTCTTAGGTCCTTATCGGATTATCGAACTACTTGACAGAAACCGTGTTAAAGTAAGCCGGAAATTAATAAAACACAAAAAATTATCAGAAAAAACCGAAATAGTACACATTAAGGAACTAAAGAAACCTCCTCTTGCAGATTCCTTCTCATCTGGAGAACAAATACCACAGGCGCAGGACCAAACCCTTGCCAAATCCACAACCTAAACGACAATCCGGGACTTCTTCCTTTATATCTAGGAAAAGCACAACTTAAGACTGACTATTGGACTTTCGTACATGTCTATGATATAACAAATATTACGAAACAATTTTTGACACTCAAGAGACAATACCTCGACATAAAATACACTCTTCTAAACTCATCAAAACATTTTAGATTCGATGAAGAATTTCAAAATTCCTATCACATGATCCAATTACTAGAAAACAAAATTATCCTTCAATTTAATCAACTTAACCCCTTTTGGAACCCTAGAGTTAAACGATCATTATTTGATGGAGTTGGTTCGGCAATAAAGTTCCTCACAGGAAATCTCGATCAAACCGATGCCAAACGTTATGATCAAGCTATCTCCTCCTTATCTAATAATCAGAATAAAATCAAAACCATAATCGAACAACAAGTCACACTACTACAATCCTCTATACAAAATTTTGAAAACACAACTAAAATACTATCTCGAAATCAATTAATATTAAGTTCTCGCATTAATGAAATACAAGAGTTAATACAAAATCTAAGTTTGGACAAAGTCGAAGCCCTTCACTATTTCGCGCTGGAAAGACTCGTTTCACAATTTTCTACTAGCTATCAGATAATTCACGACGCACTAGAAACGCTAGAAATAGCCATTAGTTTTTCAAAATTAAACATATTTCATAACGCAATAGCTGACCCCAGAGAATTACTTTCTGAAATATTGGCAATAAGTAAAACCCTCAAAAGTAATATCAAATTTCCATTTGACCCCAATTTAAAAAATATTTTGTCTTTCGAAAAAATACTAGAAGTCAAAGCTTACTCTAAACAGAATATATTTAATTTTATATTAGAAATCCCAATCGTAGAAGCAAATGATTATGACTACTATCATCTGTATCCTCTCCCTACACCATTCAATCAAAACTTTAAAGTTATTATTCCTAAATCCAAATTTCTCCTCAAAAATGAGCAACACTATGCATTTTCGGATCTTCCATGCCGACTAATCAATAAAGAAGAATTTCTCTGTCAAGATATTCAGCCACTTGAAATTAAAACAAATGCACCCTGCGAAATTCATTTACTAAAATATTTAGAACCAACGAAACGCTGCAACCAAATTTTAACAAAAATCAACGACACCAGAATCCAGAAGTTAGAAAATAATCAATGGATGGTTATCACCCCACGTAATGCAGTTGCGATTCGGAAAAACATCAAAACCACAGACAATATACCACTGAATGGAAGTTACCTTATAGAAATCAACAAGTATTGTGATGTGCAAATAGACAAAGTGCTTTTAAAAACGCTTGAATCCTCAGAACCAAATTATAAACAAATTAAATTACCAAATATAGACTTCTTTAAAAATGATCCACTAATAGACAATTCTAATTTTAACCCAGTGCAAATAAACAGTGTGAAATTTGACGAACTAAATACTATTCAAAATACTTTAGAAGCTCAGAAGACAAAATTGAAAAATATAAACATTCCTACAGTGCATTTTAAAAATATTAGCTTTTATACAATACTGCTCTATGTTACAGTCCTTTTTACAGGAACGTACATTCTTTACAAATTTTGTATCAGAAGAAATCAACAAAGAAGAGAGGTACCAAATCAACAAACAAAAATGGACCCTATTCCAGGAAACTTCCCTCTACTATCGAACCATGGAGAAACCCCATAGTTCTCAGCTTGCCCCGGAGGAGTTATGGAACGAAACCCGCCGACTATACAGAATACAAAACCGCTGACAATACTTTTAATACAACATTATAAATTATAGTAATTTGTTAAATAAGATGAGATCTTTGTTAACTTTTAAGTAATAAAGTCTCTTGTGTAATTTTAAATTGTTTTTAAAAAGTCGTTTTTTCTGTTTCAAAAGTTAATTTGCAATTAAAGAATATTCTGTTAGAAAGAGAACATTATTTATTAATTCCTGTTTGTTAGTTTGCTTGATATAAACAGTATAAGAAAAACGAAAGTCTTTGATTTTTGGAAAATTCTCCTTATGTTGCCACAAGTTTTTTAGCAAATAATAAGTTTAAAATATTTGTGGTACAAGTAGTAGATTAAAGAAAATACACAAAAAGGGGTAGTAATAAGCTGTTTAAAATGAGTTGTTTGGCTTTTATATATTCGTACTTAGGTTTCTAACTGTTTTAAAGAATTTAAAAAGTTAAAAATGTTTCTAGAAGAAGTAAACATAGCATATAAAGATGTAAAAAGAATTATAAAAAATGTTTTTCTAAAAACGCAGCAAACTTGGTACGAACAAGAAAATTTGGATTCTAGTAGTTCCTAAAAATGCTTTCAAATATTTTCTAGAATCTAAAGTTTAAATAGCCTCTAAAAAGACGTAGCAATAGCTATTAAAGCTCTAAGATATAAAAAAATTGTTACTACCAAGAGACAGTAAACAGTGGATGAAGATAGCTGTTGGAATCTTTTTAAAGGGTTTCCTTATTTTTACATAAGTAATAATCAGCGTTTAAACAAGTAGTAATGGAAATAGAAATGTTTGTTTATGGAGATAGTTAATTGTAAAAGAATAAAAAAATGTAGAATTGGAAATTTTAATAAACGTTTTTAGACTGATTTACATAAATAGCTGGGGAAATCTTGATGAATTTTACTTTTAAATCAGTATAGTATTTATAGTTTTACCTGAGAAACAAATGCATATAGACTTTTCATATTAATAAAAAATTGTTCTACATAATGAATTTCTTCCATGATTTCTGATCCTAGGCCTATGAGAAATCCTGTGACGAATGGCCACCATCCTAAAAGAAGTATGGAACTACAAATAATATAAAATTGCTATTAATCTAAACTAGTAAATTAGCAAACAACAATTTAACATGTCAATTGACTATTTTTGTGATTCTGTACTTTATTAATATACAGATTGACTAAAACCTCTTACTTTAGTACTTCTCTTTAATAATTTAAAAAAATATAATATTTAGTAATATATAAAAATGACTATTATACTACAAACGAAATATTAAAGTGTTTATTAATAAAATTTTATTCTTATTTAAATTATTTCTTTAAAAAAGGTCACCCTATACATAACAAACAAAATCTTTATATTTTATTTGCAAGTACCTTAAATTATTCTGTGGATTACCTAGAAATTCGTCATCTTGAAGTAGAAATGAGGCAGACATTATAAAACTGGTTTAATTTTGATATTTAATCCAAAAAGTTAGCATGATTCAAATGACAGTAAACTGATTTTGACTTGCCTGTGACATATTTGGCAATCGTTAAAGTTTACGTGGTAACCGTGATGTTAGGATTATATGGTGTGTTATAAACGAAACAGATTTTGGTTCGACCGTGCGCATGTCGTCACCTTGGAAATAATCAACGTCAAACGCCATTTAGTAAGGGAGCAAAGGGGGGGTTGTTTAAATAAATATAAGTAACAAAGTTTGTTATTTATATTTATTTAAACAATTAATTTGTTAATAACAAATTTCCTAGGCAACTGATCAAAAAGCAGATTGAATTTTCGGATTTAGCAAGTCAAAAAACATTTAAAAAACTTTGCTGCTTGTAAGGACCTCAATCGGCCACGGAATCATCCTTTGCTTCCTGACTAATTCTTACTGTTGATTTTTTAAATATTTTGAAATTCGCGCCATTCTAAATGACTTTTTCCCAAGCTGACGTCACTAAAGATGCGCAAGAACACACCATATAATTCTAACATCACGGTGGTAACGAAATTTTATTTCCAAGGCCTCATTCGCACGGTCGTTTCTTTAACGTCCAATAAAAAACGTCTGTAAAGCTAGAAAGGTCAAGTCGGCAGAATCACTCGTATTATATCTCAAAATTTAGTGCTCATTTAGTGCTAATTTAGTGCTGATAACAAATATTTGGTGCTGTGATAGGGGGACTAAAAATGAGAACACCGCTAACTTTTCATTAAGCTAGCAGTGTACCTACCATTCGTGACCGCGCTAAAACGGAAACTAATGAAATTAAAAGACGTCACAATTTAGTGCTCAATTAGTGCTGCCAGTACAGCAAAAGATTTTAAAAAAATATATCTTTTTTTTCAAAGTAACTACTGCTAATATAACGACGCCAGCAGTCTTAAAAGCGAGAAGAAAACTATAAAACGGAAACTAATGGAATTCAAAGACGTCACTATTAAGCGCTGAGTTAGTGCTGTCATTGTAGTAAAGGAGTTTTGAAAAATAAATTTAGTTTTGGTTTTCTTTTTTAAATCAACTTAGTCTTAGTGAGAGTAATTTTATCTCGATTTAGATTATCATTTTAGTTGAATCAACAAATGTCTATATTTGATTTAGATTTTTGATTTCTTAATTTAAATAGCTTTTGTCAATGAGGACCAATTATTTACGTATGTCAATTTTTCTTAGCTAGAGATAATAATTGTTTATAGTGTTTTTTCTTCGCGATGAGAATTTACTCACTTTAATCACGAAAAAGTTACCTCGTCCTGAAAAACATCTATTACGGCATAAGCAATATAGTTGTTGTAGGTGAGCAGCGCCACCTATTCCAGCTGAGAAAAAAGTTTTCTTTCCTCGAGAAAAGTTTTTTTTTAATATTTGATATTGTTTTTGACTATTTTAGCACGCGAAATTATATATTCAATTAAATTAATCAGATTAAACTATCCCAATCAGTATTATTTCAAAAATAAAGGTGCTTTCCCACTTCTGCAATAGAATTGCAAAGTTTTGACTGATAATCGCTTAACTGAGTCAAATCTTAAAACGAAGTTTTTATCACTTCTCTTGAAGTTTGAGTTATTGAGAGTCCACTGCACTGTCAATATTTTTTATCCTTGTTGATTCAAGAAGAAAATGATTTGCCCTATTATTTTATATGTTGATGAGCATAGCTCACACTTGATTCTTTCTTTAAGTGAGTTTTGTGCAGCTAAAAAGATTGAGATGATATCGTTTTATCCAAATTCCACGCACTTAATAGAATCTTTGGATGTTGCGTTTTTCAAAAATTATTACTTGAATTACGTGTGCCGCTTTAGTGTGAGTGAACTGTGGTGTGTGTGTTCCCCAATTTGTGCAAAATTGAAGGAGTAATATCCAAATAAAACTAATTAACTGCATATCACTACAAAGTTAAACATTTCTCGTATACACACATGTGAAAAAAATGAACAACAAACACTTAAAATTTACTTATAAGTTAAAAACAATAAAGTAAGGTTATTCCGTTGAAACCGAATATAGATAATAAAAGGTGAAATCGAAAGGCGACCATACACTTATTTTAAAATGACACCGCCGACAAACGCGCAACTACTTGAGGAGATAAAGAGATTAAGGAATCTTATTGAGGCAAGTGAAGTTAAAATATTGCTTAGAATTGAAGGAAAAGTAAACGAAAAAATTACTTACCTAGAGAGAGAAAACTCAAAACTTGAAGAAAAAGTTGAAAACTTAGAAAGGAGCAATAAAAGAAACATCATAATATTTGGTCTCAAGCAAAAAATTCTCGATCCAAAATACTTGCAGTAAACTAAACGAATTATTAGATCTTAAAATAACAGAGAACCAGATAAAAAATCTATACAGCTTAGGAAATTCACTACAGGCGCCAATAAAAGTGGAATTTCTATCAAATTTAACAAAGTTGCAGGTAATGAAAAACTGCTCAAAACTGAAAGGAAGTAACGAAACAATCTCTCACGATTTAACAGAAACACAACGAGAAGTTTATGCCATTTTACGTAGGCACCTTAAAAAAGTCAGAACTCCATCAAATAAGTGCTACATTAAAGGTGAAAAGTTATATGTTGATTCTAAAATTTTAAGTGCAGAAGAAATACTACATCTAGAAGACGAAGAAGTCGAAAATAGCTTACAACAAACAAGCAGCGCCCCAGAAACTCCAAATATACATACACAGAGAAATATCACAGATCCAGACTTCACCAAAGCTAACAAGCAAAGAAAACAACTAGAAACTGCAAAAAAGGTCATCGAAACTGGAACAAAGCCACGTACGCGTCTGGGATCGGAAAAAATTAAATCCTAAAATCTTAAATTAGTATAAAAATTTACAATTACTTCAGGGATTTTAGAACTGAAAGCATAGGGACAAATGTTGTCACTAATCTTTTAGGCTATAACAAATTAATTGAAGAACACCTTAGAAATAAATGTATTTCGATTTATCAAATTAATATCAGAAGCGTCAATAAAAACCTAGACGAACTAAAAATGTCTTTAAATCAGGTAAAAAATAATTTTGATTTTATTATTCTCACGGAAACAAGAATTCTTACCGATATATCGTTGTATAATCTACAAGGCTATAAAACCTTTTATAGCGAAGGAACATACAATCAATGTGACGGTGTCATATTGTATGCTTCTTAATAAATGGTGTATATAGACCAGGACCATCTGATAAAAAATGTTTTGTAGATAATTTATCTAATTATCTTAAATATTGTAATAAATCCGACTTTCACATACTAACTGGTGATATAAATTTGAATATACTTGACAATGAAAGCAGTTATGTTCATGACTATTTAAATTTATTAAGTGAAGAAGGTTTTAAAAGCTACATTAATAAACACACGAGGGTTGTAGGTCAAGAAAAATCATGTATTGATCATATATTTATTAAAACTAAAGAACAAAATATAATCACTATTCCAGCTGTGATTGAAACTCACATCACTGATCATTTCTCGGTGGTGAATACCATAGTTTTCCCTGAAACAAAAAAAGTGATATTAGATAAAACGAAATCAATTCTTAATAAAAAACTCCTAAAACAAAAACTTGAAACAGAAAACTGGAAAGATATATATAATTCAAGTAATAACAATATTAGCTGTTTTTTATTTATAAACAAGTTAAGAGGGTACATAGAGAGTTGTACAAAACAAGTGAAAGTAAAAAAAAGTGAAATAAAAATAAAATCTTGGATTACTTCTGGGATAGTTAAATCAATTAAGGAAAAAAATAAACTTTATAAAATTATGAAAAATAACTATACGGAACAAAACAAACAAAATTTTAAAAACTACCGCAATCATCTAAATTATTTAATAAGAAAAGCTAAATCCAAATACTATAAAGAGAGAATAGAAAAAACCAAAATATAAGTAAAAATCTTTGGCAATGTGTCAATGAAATATCAAACACAAAAGGAACAAAAGAGATAATTAATCAAATAAAAACATCAGAAGGACAAATAACAGACAACTTAAAAACAATAGCAAATACATTTTGTAAACATTACACAACAATTGCAGAAAAAATGGCAACTAAATTAAATAACACATCCAAAAATATTTTACAAAAAAAGAACACAAACACAATATTTTTCTTAAATACAGACGATGCTGAAGTTAGAGAAACAATAATGACTTTAAAAAATAATAAAAACCAGGACTTGATAACGTAACTTCTGAAATTCTTAAAGAACTTAAACGGAAATTATCTCCGGTTTTAGCATTTCTTATTAATAAAACTCTTACTGAAGGTGAATTCCCTGATATTCTCCAAGAATCAGTAATCACACCTATTTATAAGAAAGGGGACAAGCTAGAAGCTATAAATTATCGGCCTATTTCCATAATTTCCAGTGTAGGGAAAATTTTTGAAAAATTATTAAAAAAAAGGATGATATCCTCCTTGAACAAACATAGTTTACTCTCAAGAAAACAATACGGCTTTCGTGAGGAAACCTCGACGTCGGATGCGATTGCGAGATTAACGGGGCTCATACATGCATCCATAGACCAAAAACAACCTTCATTATGCATCTTTGTCGATCTCGCAAAAGCTTTTGACACGGTAGATCACGAAAAGCTTCTAGAAACACTGGAAAACATTGGATTTAGAGGAGTTGCTTATAAATTGTTTAAAAGTTATTTCCAAGACAGAAAGCAATATGTCAACATCAATGGTACATTAAGCAATCCTGAAATTATGACATGTGACGTTCCTCAGGGAACGGTACTTGGCCCGTTATTATTGTATATATATATATATATATATATAAACTAACAATATCCAAATTGGATTGGGCAATGTAGTCAGGGGTTGGCGATGAAAGAAAACTTCTTTTTAGTTTGGTCGAGCTTTTGCTGTTTTATTTACAGCTTCATCAGGACACTGATAAACCAGAACACACAGTAAGTACTTACTGTGTGTTCTGTGTGTTTATATATATATATATATATATATATATATATATATATATATATATATATATATATATATATATAAACGATTTATTTAAACATAAAATTAAAGGTGAAATAATTAGCTTTGCAGATGACACTGCAATATACTATCAAAATCAAACCTGGGAACTACTCAAAAGTACCGTTGAAGCTGACTTCACGAATGTTGTTAATTTTTTTCACTTTAAAGCTCTTACCATAAACTACGAGAAAACATGTCTCGTACCTTTTACATCTTATACAAATAACATGCCAACCTTCACCAATCTCGACATCAATATTAATAATAACGAATCAATAAAAATACAAGGTGTAAATAGTATCAAATATTTAGGAATATATATTGACTCCCATCTAAAATGGAACACACAAGTGCATTATGTTATAAAGAAATTACGTTTTATGATATATAAATTCAAAAATCTTTCAAATATTTTAGACACTCGATATCTTAAAATACTATACTACTCACTTAAAGAATCACATCTGTACTATGGCCTTATTGCGTAGGGTTCAGCTGGGATAACACTCATAGAAAATCTAGAAAAAATCCAAAAATGCATCTTAAAATATATGTACAAAAAGCCACGTAGGTACTTACCCATCTGAATCACTATACAACGATAGCCAAATATGTAACATCAATCAGCTATATGCCAAAACAATATTATTACATCAATTTAAAACAAAACAAGACCACAAATATTTCACTCACAATTATAGCACGCGTTATAAACCTGATTCGATTACTGTACCTCGTGTAAAGAAAAAAATAGGTCAAAAATCCTCTACTTATTTAGGGCCCAAGCTATATAACGATATTCCATCAGAATTCAAAAAAATTCATTCCTATAACCTGTTTAAGAAAAAAGTTACTGTATGGATTTTAAATAAGCACAATTTACAAAAAGAACTTTTTATAATAGAAAGTTTTTTACTAATTTATAGGTCATATTTTGTGTCATCTCAACAATGCACAGCATCCCTGACATTGTAAAAATATTAAGTCATACAACGCTGTGATTGATCATAGAGAAGATTGTTTCCTTGTTAACAAAATCAAGGGTAGTTGTATCTAAAAACTTTCTAAAACAGTTTATTTTATTACCAGTTAAAATAATAATTACTGTTTTCACATGTATGAACAAAAAAAAAAAAGAAAAAAAACTTCTCTCTCGCGAGTTCGATCCTATTACGATAACCCAACAGAATTGTCACAATCTACCGCTTGTTGATTCAAGTTGGCCACTTGTAGTCTAGGATCCCACTGCAAATTAGTGTAGGAATAATGTAGACAATTAAAATTTAATTTTCAAGTAACTTCATAAGTAGGAGAATTCATTTATCATAGGGTGCCAATTAGTAATTAGCCGCCAGTAGTATTAATTAAAATATTTTTAATTGACTTTTGGAAATAAATTTTGTTCACATCGTATGGAAATAAAGCTTACAGCACTTTATAATAGCGTACTCGAATGATTTAAAAAAGTACAGTTGCTGCCGATCATTTAGCCGCTTCCTCTACGCAGCCAGGTGTAAACAGGTATGATTTTGTTTGAACTTTTCGTTTATTCCGTATATTTATTTTATTTCCATAACATTAAAAATCATTTTTTTCTGTACTTAATTTTATAAAGGTGCTTGTAAAAAAAAATCCGCAAATCAGAGTTTCCTGACCTTAAAGATGCTAGGTATTAAAAATAAATTGACAGAGAGTGAGTGCGCGACGCTACTGGTTAGACCAGGACGCTAAATATCTTTGTCTAACCAGTAGCGTCGCGCACTCACTCTCTATCAATTTATTTTTAATACCTAGCATCTTTAAGGTCAGGAAACTCTGATTTGCGGATTTTTTTACAAGCACCTTTATAAAATTAACTACAGAAAAAAATGATCTTTAATGTGATGGAAATGAAATAAATATACGGAATAAACGAAAAGTTCAAACAAAATCATACCTGTTTACACCTGGCTGCGTAGAGGAAGCGGCTAAATGATCGGCAGCAACTGTACTTTTTTAAATCATTCGAGTACGCTATTATAAAGTGCTGTAAGCTTTATTTCCATACGATGTGAACGAAATTTATTTCCAAAAGTCAATTAAAAATATTTTAATTAATACTACTGGCGGCTAATTACTAATTGGCACCCTATGATAAATGAATTCTCCTACTTATGAAGTTACTTGAAAATTAAATTTTAATTGTCTACATTATTCCTACACTAATTTGCAGTGGGATCCTACTCTATTGCTGATTTTGCTCGTCTCGCAAGCTGTACACTTGCTGATTTTGTTCGTCTCGCAAGCTGGATACTTGCTGATTTTGTTCGTCACGAAGAGTGGGAGAAGCAACTGGATAACTCTTCTGGTAGGGTAGACATCCGTTGTGATAGCTGGGACATATCTTCGCGCTGGCTCTTCATCTGACTGGAAATCTCCTCTTGCTGGCTCTTCATTCGTTGCGACAGCTGGGACATATCTTCGCGCTGGCTGCTTATCTGACTGGACAACTGGGAAAGTTGTTGTGTTTGTTCTTCTTGAAGCCGGGAAAGTTGTTGAGTTTGTTCTTCTTGTTGGCTCGTCATTCGTTGCAAGAGCTGGGAAAGTTGTTGCGATTGTTCACAAATGGCTTTTTGAATCAGATCCTCGAACTCCACAGCTTCAGGGTCAAGATTATTATTTAGGTAGTATTCACGAAGCCTACTCAACAATACGGATTTGGTCCCAGTAGTTTCCAACTCCAATTCTTCGAGCTCTTTTCTGAGCTCAGCCACCAATAGTTCATTTATCTTTTTTCCAGGCATTCTTGTATCTTCACTCCACACCTGACACCAATTTGAAACACTTATGGGGACTTTTTACACAATTTATTTACAAAATTGTTAAGCTACACAGAACTCTGCTGGATAACGTCTAACTACTTGACAATACAATGAACTCTTGTGAATACTTGAACTTAAACTGACGTTAACTGCCCATACATCCCCTTATATACAACTTTATTTAATCTAGTCAGTGTGTTTAGATCTTTCTAGAATTTTCTAGAAACATTATTTAATCTAGTCAGTGTGTTTAGAAGTTTCTAGATTTTTCTAGAAACATTATTTAATCTAGTCAGTGTTTTTAGACGTTTCTAAAAATCAACTGTCAATAACAATCTTTCAAATTAAGGTCCCTTCACGGTTATCCCGTTACAATATTATAATTCATATTCGTTTTGGACAGATATAATAAATTATATACAATTATACATTTTTGTAACTATAATTTAATTCAAAATTTTGTCAAATATTTTTAAATCTCTTAACTACCTTTGTGTAACTGGGATATTTTTTGAAACTAATTAATATGACAAATATTCTAAATCCCTAATTGTTTTAGATCAGTGTTTGGAAAATACGGAGAATTGTTAAGGAAGGATTGAAAAATAATGAGAAAGTCGCAGATAAAAGAAGTAAAACTGATACATTTGAGAAGTTTATTTAAAGAAAAAGGCTTAGGTACAGCGACAGATTTGGATGTACCATTCTAAAAATGAACATTTTACTTTAGACAAACTTTTGACTGATGCTAAACAAAATTTTGATTTTTGGAAGGATGTGACTTGTTACTAGATTTTTCGAATACAGACCTTGACTATCACAAAAGTATGAATGGTGACCTCTTTAAAAACTGGGTTGTTAATCAACTCATTCCTGACATTGCCCGCTTGATTCCACCTAGAGCAATTCATAGCAGAAATACACGACAAACCACTTCCGCCCATCCCTATGTGGTTCAACTTAATACTCCTCGAACATCATTGTTTAAGAACTCTTTCTTCTGGAGGACATCCTCTTTGTGGAACGGCCTTTCTGAGGCCGTATTTCCCACCGAATATAACCTTCAACGACTCAAGAACAACGTAAATCGCTTTCTTCGCACACGCACCGCTCTCAGAGCGCCTTAAAGGAATTTTCCTGCAGTGCTTGTGCTTGACCATAAAAAAAAACCTGTATTTCAAGAAAAATGTGTGGTGGTCATACCATTCAGTTCAACTTAACAAACCACCCTCTTTTTCAGCGAAAAAAGCGATGTTGCAGGAATGGTTGATTAACAATAACATTACGTTTGACACAAAAATAATCTTACCTTATAAAACTGACGAAAAGACCTATGTAGTGGAAGAAATTTTAAAACAACGAGTAAATGAAGTACTACCACTATACCATTGTCATTACAATCCAATAGAACTAGTATGGGGGTTTACTAGGACATATTATAACAAACATATAACATCTACTTATCTTGACCAGAATAGAGTTAAAAAAACTTGGACAGAAACATTGAATAAATGTACACCAGACATGTGGCAAAATTTTTGTTGACAGACAGATGAACTTATTTTGGCAGATTGGACTACTTACATGGGAAACTGCTTACATGACAATATTCCTCCTTTAATTATTTTATTAGAGGAATCAGATTCTGACGATTCCGATTTGGGATTTGATAGTGACTCTGGTTCTTCCAGTGAAATAATCATACAATTACACCGACAACATTGACACGTTACATCTAAATCTGCATTTGAATTTGCTTTTATGTAATTTATTAAAATATTTTATTCATTGTATCGGTTTAAAACAATAAATCTTAATTTTTCTAAAAAATTTCTGTTATAAAGAACATTATCAAAACATCTGCTTATTTAAGTCAAATGCAACACCACCTGGGGAGGCCAAGAAAAATCAAATTTGTACTGGAGTATAGTTTCCTTAACCCAGTGAATGTGAAATTTTATTATCCTACAGCCACTATTACAATAATGTCACAATACGATGCCATGTGGATGTAAAATAGCAGACTTTAAAAAAGATGGATATAAAATTTGAGTACTGTGTTTTTATGTCAAACACAAAAATGATGAAATATTTTTTTACCACTGCTTGAATAATTTAAAAGTTTTATTATACATTTGTAAAAATGATTTTTTTACTATTGTTTGATTAATTTAAAAGTTGTACTAAACGTTTCTAGTTAATATATGTATATGTGCTACATTTTGAATTTTACAGTATATTTCTTTATGCAAGTTTGTGATTTAAATTTTTTTGATTTTAAAATAAAAATTCTTATTATCCTTGAACACGACAACCGATCTGGATGTGGAAAGCTAAGAAACATTTTTAAAAAAATTATTTTCATTTTTGTTAGGCATTTTCAGTTTTAAAAAATGACCCTTGAGAAATTTGACATAACCATCAAGATTAATAAGCAAAGGTCATTTTCAAAATATTGATTTATATTTTTTATCAATTTGTTTTAGGGGCAAAAAGATCCCCAACTAAAGAAGTAAATAGCCACATTAATAGTTATTTTTAAATACCTCTGTTAACTCTGTTTTACCCCACGATCCAGTTTCTCAACTTTCCTTCGATGTGTCATAAATAGAAGAGACCTTACAAATAACCAGTTTCGATATTAAATAAAGACCAAGAAATTACTAGAATTGAATATTGCAAAGATTTCATTAAAACAGTGAAACGAAATTTCACTTAATTGGACTCAATTTCAACTGGTAATGAGTCCTGGTGTTTTAAATACGATCCAGAATTAAAGCGTATAAGTGCAGTATGGAAGTCTCCAGTTTCTCTCGAATAAAAATTGTAATTCCAGAAAACACGAAAAAATACAAAACTGGTTGCTTTTTATCATTTGTAAAATTACTTTTTAAGAATTTGTTTGGTCACTATGTCACTAGTGCATATTATATGAGTGGTTTGTAGAAAGATATCATCCGAGTTAAGCCTAAATATCGAGCTTTGAAAAGTTGGTCCTTAGTACACGATAAAGCATCACCAGGTTATAACGAGGGAACTTAAAGCTATTCTTAAAAATAAGAACAGTACCTAATTCAATGCTAGCATTGGTTGATCGTGTTCAATACTGTATTCATGCGGTTAAATGCAGCTATATCAAAAAAAAGAATGGTAAAATAACTATATTGTCCAAAAATTATTCGACGTGTTTTTTTATAATTGTATAGAAACGTTTGAAAGTTAAGATGTGTTTAATTAAAATCGATTCTTAAACAGAAAAGTTACTGCAAAAACAAGATCAAAATAGCTATGTTTAAATAAGGTTAATATTTTTTTTGTATAATTTTCTTACGATTTGTTTAAATGTTACCAAACTTGTTAGTCTTATTGCATAACAATTTTGTGCACAAGATGTGCCAGATCGATTAAATATTTTATGCACATTTCAATTCGTTTTTATTTTGCATGGTGCACCAAATTATAAAGGCAACCCAGAAAATTTGACTTAATGGATCTTAACAAATGGATCAAAAAAATACCATTTTTAATTTCATAAACTATTAGAATATTTACGTAGAATTTAGTTATAAATAAATGAGAAAGTTTATACTTACGATCCTGACTAGCTTCTACACTTTAGAAAGTTTAGTCCATTAAACTCTTTGAATTTTAGCCATTAATGTTGTTCAAGAACTTAAATTTGTAAATAGATATTTTAACATTTTTTCACATTATAGGGTTTAGTTAGGTGTCACATTAGATAAGTAATTTGTTATGGTGTTTGTCTAAGATTGTATTTTTATAATTCGAGTGTGACGGGCTTAGGTCTTAAACGATTTATGACACCCATCATTCATTCATCGTTTATTTACCACGTGTTTTTTTTTTTCTTAATTTTTGTAATAAATTCTCTTAAACTTAAGAATAGTTTTAGGAAGAAACCGATTTTGGGCTTTTGGGGTCATTTTGTTTAGTAATCACTCACCAGACATTGACGAACGAACATCTCTCGTCTATTTCTAAAACATTGTAAAACTATTGTAATCAATTATTATTTTTTTAATAAATTAGCATATCAGAACGGTGCATTACAATTTAATACAGCGAATTAGCCTTTGATAAGACGCAAATATGGTTCTTCGAGTCGGATAATTAAAAAAGTGTTTTTTGCTTGGAAAAGTGCAATTAAGCTTTTGTATGACAGTGCAAGTCACAAACAAGCAAGTATAGTAAGTGAAAAAAAAATGTATTTTTTAAAAAAGGTGGTTTAAAAAAAGTGTGAAAACATTTCAGTGCAATTTAAATCGTTAGCAAGCAAGCTTATGTATGGCAGTGCAAGTCACAAGTAAGTGTAGTGATTAACAAATTATGCATCTAGGTATTTGTTAATTAATGTTGACAATTCAGTTTGCCATTGGGGCACGCAATTTAATTTTAAATTATTGTGGCATTAAATTGCAAGGCATTGCAATTAATTGGTGAGTCGGTTGCATACAAATTTAGCCATTCATAGCAATTCGTCAATTCAGTGACAATCAATTCACACGGGATCAACCAATCAAGTGTTAGTGCAAAATTGTGCAAGTGTCAATTCAAGTGAATTTGAGCATCAAAAGCGAGTGTCAATTGGGGAAATATCATTGAAATTGCCAAAAGATACTCGCAGTTACACAATCGTTATCGTGGGTCCATAGCAGTGGAGCCGTCACACAACAACAAAGCAATATTTTACCGGCGAGTACTGTTAATTCCTTTACAAGTTGTCAACATTCCTTATCTTAAAAAAGTTTTAATTTTGGGTTAAAAATGTCTATTGAAGTATTGAGAATGGAAAGGGATACAGTAAAAATTAAACTCACGCGGCTTAAAAACTTTATCGAAGATCGGGAAAACAAGGAAAAAATCGGGGAAATTCGTGAGAGAGTAAAGAAATTCGAAACTCTTGATCTTGAATTTGAAGCAATACAAGATAACATAGAAAGGTTGGCGGGACTGACGAAGAGCCTTTAGAAAACGAAATAGCCGAGCGAAACGCATTTGAAAATGAATATTATCAATTACTATCAATCGCTAGGGATTTAGTAACTGTTCAAGTATCGGAGCTGGATATTAATAGAGCGAGTCGCGCAGGATCGGTGGCAAGGGATTTAACTCAACAAATAGCGGAAACCGCGAATATTTTTAATCATTTACCAGCATTACGTGTACCTTCGTTTGATGGCGATTTAAGTAAATGGATCAAATATCGGGACACTTTTAATTCGTTAGTTTATTCTCAGCCACTATTATCTAATATCGATAAATTCAATTACTTAAGCAATGCATAAGAAGGCGAGGCCGCGCGCACAATTCAATCATTAGGCATCTCCGAAGCAAATTATGAAAATGCTTGGAAAAAGATTTAAGATCGATATAAAAATTCGGATCAGTTAGTCAAGAACCTCACGCAGGTGTTTTACGAATTAAATCCAATGATCAAATGTTCATACATTGATCTTCGGCGTATAATTGATGACGCAAGTAATCATCTAGCAACATTAAAAACTCTTGGGCAGGTTACACAGTCATTCGATTTATTACTAATATACATATTAGCAAAGGGTAACATTGTTAATAAAAGGAAAGCGTACATTAAACGATTTTGCGTCGCACTTAGAGAGCCAGTGTAAATACTTGCAGAGAAGTATGTTGGGTAAGCAGACCCAAAATAATGCAGGTAGCAAAAGACAGGCCTCTTACAATAATAACAATAACCATAATAAATTTTAAAAGAAACCCAATTAATCCGTTGCGACACACGCTGCAACCACAACAGCTTGTCCACAATGCAACGATAATCATCCTCTTTATTTCTATGGTTAATTTAAAGCATTAGATATACCAGCGAGATTTAAAAGAGCGAAGAAGTTAAAAGTTTGTTTTAATTGTCTATCAGCTGATCATTCTAAAGCTGATTGTCCTTCGGGTCTATGCAAAAAATGTAATTTATATCATAACACATTGTTACATTTTAATAAAAAGAAAAATAGTCAAGGTCGAGAAGGCCATACAGCTTGTGATCAGATCCCTTCGCAACCAACAGCACTGACCGCTCAATCGTTAGAGGACTCGAGTGATAATGTACTGTTGGGTACACCTATTGTTCAGATAGCGGACCGTGAAATAAAATAACATGAATGACGAGCGCTTCTGGATTCGGGTTCTCAGGTACATTTTATTACACAGGAATTAAGTAAGCGATTGAAACTTAGTTCATTACAATCTGAGACAACGGTTGCGGGAATTGATCAGGCGTCCATAGAATTGAAATATCGGACGCAAGTCAAATGCCAATCAAAAACGTCAGGGTTTAAAACTACAATATCATGTTTAATTGCACCGCGTATTACTAGCAACACGCCTAACATAAAAATAAATAAATTGCAGATTACGTTGCCAGCAGGCATTGTATTAGCTGATCCGCAATTTAATAAAACTTGGCTGGTAGATTTACTTATCGGTGCGGGGTTATTCTGGGATTTATTATGCATTGGGCAAATAAAAACAGCGAGAAATCAACCATATTTTTAGAAAACAAAGTAAGGGTGGATTGGTAAGGGTGCGGTTGATTACGATGAAGGATTTTTAAAAACGGTCAGTTGACATATGGTTACGAACACAGAGCTATATAAACAAGTAAAAAAGTTTTGGGTTCTCGAAGATTGCACCAAGGGTGGTGAAGCTTCAGCTCTTAACCCTCTCAACCCTTGTGAGCAGAATTTTCTTAAAACAACAAAAAGAGATTCAAATGATCGTTTCATGGTCAGCTTGCCATAGGTCCGTTAATTTTGGTGTTAGTGTGGGGACAAATGGCAGGCTGTGATAGCGAAAATTATTTTTATGGAAACCTATATTTTAAAACAAAAAAGTTTCACCTTATGTGCCTTTTTCAGTGGCTTTAATGTGAAAATAGCCAACAGATTCTCTCTCACTATTCGGAGTGCTTTCACTAAACTGAAAGATAAAACGGACTTACAATCCGAATCCAATATCGTATACTCCATACTGTGTGGATTGTGTGATAAAGTGTATATTGAGAAAACTCAAACATCGTTTGACTTCACATAAAAGCGACGTTACACTTTACCCAGACAGAAGCGCAATAGGATTACAAGTTAAGGCCACCAAACATGTTAACTATGATAATGTTGTGATTTTGGACAAAGAAACCAATACCAACAAACGGTTATTTCTGGAAAAGGCACAACTATCAGCGAATAGTGAGAAATGTCTTAACAAACGATCAAACATCGAAAATTTTATGACATTCATGCATACCTTTTAACAATTAAGTAAATAAGACGTGCAGCTCCTGGCTTTGTGTTGTGAATGTGATTATTTACGATCAACTATCAACAATCCTTATAAACTATTTCCACAAACTTAATAATTCATGTGTTTTTGATGAACATAACCAAGGATTTTCCACAATCAAAAGAACCTACCCACCAGTATGGAGGGTAGAGGTAAGGAGAACTGTCTCCGTGTATTGAATGTGTCCGTCAATATGTGGTAAATAAGGGTGGCGCTACGATCGTAGTAGGGTAAATTTTAAAAAAAGCGCCATAATTTCTTAGAGTAGGATAGGTAAATAAACAAGGAAAGACACATTTCCGCTTTATTATGACACCATTTTTAAAATAATCATAAGATACATAAGATAATCATAAAGTATAGTTGATTTAAATAGAAGTGTCATCAAGTAGTCTCTGGAAAATTCAAATTTGTAATGGCAGCACCCACGATTAGTGAAATTTGAATCGCAATATTAGCCAGCTTGTGATCAGATTGCTACATATGCTCAATATAACTATAAACATTTTGACACATCGCGATGACATATAATTCCCTAACTAAAGTTCTGTTTCCATTGAATCTAGTAATGAAGTAACACGTACCCAGTCCACTTGATGACACTTCTATTTGAATCGACTATATAAAACGAATTTAAAATACACTAAACTGAATTCGCTGACCACGTTTTTTTATAGCACTTATATAATTTGTGACTTATATTACGAAATCATACGACATTTCAATCAATTTGTCAAAAACTGCTACATTCATTCTGTACCCTACATCTACTTTAGCGCCATTGTAGTGGCAAGTTTGAGAAGTGTTATGTTCCTCTAAAAAGTCGACACATTTTTAATCATTTCCCATTTAAGATCGTTCTCCTTACCTCTACCCTCCATACCCACCAGACACTTGACGCTGTCAACTTGCTCTGCTTCTTTTCTTTATGCGGTCTCATTAATTATAGTTCGATTGTCACCTGTCACCTCTGATTCATTTCTTCAGTTCTCCTAGGCGTGGTGTGGATCTGCTAATTAATCTCCAAAAACTTTTCGTCAACGTTTTTATAAATTACATATATATATATATATATATATATATATATATATATATATATATATATATATATATATATATATATATATATATATATATATATATAAACTAACAATATCCAAATTGGATTGGGCAATGTAGTCAGGGGTTGGCGATGAAAGAAAACTTCTTTTTAGTTTGGTCGAGCTTTCGCTGTTTTATTTACAGCTTCATCAGGACACTGATAAACCAGAACACACAGTAAGTATATTGTAATGTACAATTAAGTTAACATATATAAATTTTGTAGGTACTTACACTAAGTGAAGATGACGATAAAAGCCATATGCTCAAAGAAAATCATATTTTAGGAGGACAATGCCACCAAAACATTGAAGTTAATAGAAAACAGCACAGATAAGTTTAAAAACATAATTAAAAACATTAAAAACAGATTTTTTTAAAAAACATACTAAAACTGATCTACATTTTCTAATTTTAGGTGGTGTGTAAAGCCGAAATCAGCTCAGTCAGGAAACTAAAGTTAAAAATGTCTATAATGGTCATTAGTTTAAAAAAGTTTTTTTTTTAAGATAAAAATGTTTTTTGTATATACTATTAGAGTGTTATTGCAGAAATTTCTTCAGAAGTGTTCAATTGTTAATAATAAAAATTAAAAATTAAGAAAACGATTGTAAAATAATCCCGACTGTAATATTAAACCATTAAATTACCAAACAAAACATTTATTGTTTTTCATTTGTTACTGTATTAAACCCAAAGTCAATAAATAGTAATGTATGTTGTCTAAACATAGGAGATGATTTTTAGTAGCTAGTTAAACAAATTGACAAGAATGCTAAAAGAAAGAAGAAGTAGTACTAACCCAACTTAATTGTAAAACAATAATAATATTGAAAAATAGATGGAGATGGTATTATTAAAAAGGATTCATATAATTCTCTTTTTCCCAGGATAAAAGGTAACTGTAAATTGCAGAAAAATTTTGTATATCCGTTTTTTTGTTAAGTGGGTGTTCATCATTATTTATATGAATCATTTCCAGGAAATTGCGTTTTATTCTGTTGGATTCAATTGCTACGACCTTAGAGTTATTAAAATCCATGTTATGCCCCGAATCAATTACATGTTCGGCTAGTGAGCAAGATCTCTTCAACAGGCGACAGTCGCTTTTATGTGAAATAACCCTACTATACAGAGTGCGACTTGTCTGTCCAAAATAAGATCTGTTGCACACGTCGCACGTAATTCGTAATGCCCAATCCAATTTGGATATTGTTAGTTTACATGTTTAGTAGTCACCTTATTCTTTATATATATATATATATATATATATATATATATACAAAGGGTGCCAAGTATGCGTATTTATGATAAACAAAAGGGGTAAATTAACGGGCATGTACGCAAAAGGATATAGGATTACGAGTAAGAATGGTAACCGCAGACATGCATGTTTCTGGCTCATTAGCCGTCATCAGTGCGGCATAACCAAGAAGAGTATTGCACTTGGCTAGCAAAAGTGTTAGGTAGGTACTTGGGAGCAAAGGATGTTGGGGAAACATGTGTCAAGAAATACAAAAACAACGAACGCTCACACAGGAGTCCTATCGCCATTTTGTGCTTTCGGCCAGCTGTGCCAATGGGTTTTCGGCTAGCAACCAGCGTCGCCACGACTCAAACACAATGAGTCCGTTTCGCCAACGTGGCGACGCTGGTTGCTAGCCGAAAACCCATTGGCACAGCTGGCCGGAAGCACAAAATGGCGATAGGACTCCTGTGTGAGCGTTCGTTGTTTTTGTATTTCTTGACACATGTTTCCCCAACATCCTTTGCTCCCAAGTACCTACCTAAAACTTTTGCTAGCCAAGTGCAATACTCTTCTTGGTTATGCCGCACTGATGACGGCTAATGAGCCAGAAACATGCATGTCTGCGGTTACCATTCTTACTCGTAATCCTATATCCTTTTGCGTACATGCCCGTTAATTTACCCCTTTTGTATATATATATATATATATATATATATATATATATATATATATATATATATATATATATATATATATATATATATATATTGATATGGATTTTTCTTCATGGTGCATGTTCTTTCAATGGAATGTTGGAACGTGATCCATTATTTGTAAATTGGTTGCCCAGGTTAAGTATTTTTTGGTGTTTTGATTGTTTTTGTTTAGTTTAGAGATTGTTTGATGGATGGGGATAATTATTATTGATTAGATTGTCAGGAAGGGAATTTTGTAAAATGTCATAAAATAAAACTATTGTAAATGAAAGCATTTGAATTTAAATTAAAATAAAAACATAATAATAATAAATAATTAAAAGAATAATAAAATACAAAGAAACCAAAACTTGAAAGATACAGAAAAGCAGAGAGTTGGAAAAAGGTGATAGATAAGTAGAAAGGCGGTAGCAAGAAGGAGTTGGAAATTTGTAGGAAGAGGAAAGTATAGAGAAAGAACTGAACAGCAGAAAGGTATTAGATAGATAGAAAGGCAGTACCAAGAAGGAGTTGGAAAATAGTAAGAAAGGGAAGATATGGAGTAAGAATTGAATATTGGAAGAAGAAAGATTCAAAAGAAGATAAATTATTTTTTATTTATAATTTTTATATTTTAGGACAATCAATTTAAAAATTCTTGAATCCACGACCGAGAATTTTATTGAAAGAGGGTGTTCCGGAAGGAGGATCCATTTCAATTGGCGCCCAGAAACGTGTGGCTGCTTCGGCACTAAGGGTAGGAGATTTTTCTTTACTATTAGGTGTCAAGCTTGCTTTATTAAAAACAAAGTGTGTGATTCTGGAGTAAAAGATTAAATAAATTATAGGTATATTATATGAAATTAAGAGGGGAAAAGGAAATTACAGATAGAATGTCAGAACAAGGGGATAATATTGATAATCAGGAGAGTCAGGATAGTCAGGGTATTCAGGATAGTCAGGGTAATCAGGGTAATTAGGATAGGCAGGGTATTCAGGATAGTCAGAATAATCAGGGTAATCAGGATAGTAAGATAGGGGATAGAAGGGATTCATCATGGGAACAAATGATGGAAATGTTAAAAAATATAAACAAAAATACTGAAGAAAATAAAGAAGACATGAACAAAAAGATGAAAGTAATAAACAAAAATACTGAAGCAATAAAACAAGACATGAACAAAAATATAGAAGCAATAAACAAGAATATGGATGCAATGAAAAAAAAAAATAAAACAAGACATAAACAAGAATATGGATTCTATGAAGAAAGAAATAAAAGAAGAGATGAACAAAAACATAGAAACAGTCAAAAATGCGATAAAGAAGCAAATGGAAATGTACAGGGAAACATTAGAAGAAACAAAAACAGCAATAATAACTGAAATGATAATGAGAAAAAAGGAATTAGAGGAATTACAAGAAGTAAAAATTAAAACAATTGTTAACAAGGAATGCAAAGATGAAATAAAAGAAATTAATGATAATACAAATATAAAATTAAATGACTTAGAGATAATTATAAAACAAGAGAATGTGGAAAAGAAAAATGTAATAGACGAAATGCAAAATACAACAAAGAAGATATATGAGATGGATGAAAAAGTAGAAGAAATAAATGTAGTACAAGAAAAAGAATGTGAAATGTTATTGGAAGAAATGGAAAGAAGAAAAATAAATAAAAATCAAAATAATATGAAAATAAGTAAAAGTGAACATAAATTTAATGGAAATATTAATAAGATTCATCTAAAAATTTTCATAAGAATAGTGAAAAATAAGTTAAATTGGTGTGAAGATCATGAAGAAATAAGAAAATACCTGCGTGAGATGTTAGATGGGCAGGCATTGATATGTTTTGCCAGTAAAGATGAAATATTTGTGTTTGAAAAATTTAAGAAGATGTTTTTGAGTTATTTCTGGGGGAATTTTGTTCAATCTAAATTTAGGAAAAAGTTATACACAGGGAAATATCAAGAAAGGGGAAAGCAATTTAAATTCATAAAAAGTTTATATCGAGGGAAATATCAAGAAAGGGGAAAGCAATTTAAACTTATAAAAAGTTTATATCGAGGGAAATACCAGGAAAGGGGCAAGGTATCTAAATTTATAAGAAAGTTATATATAGGGAAATATCAGGAAAGGGGTAAAGTCACATAATTTAGAAAAAAAAATTATATATAGGAAAATATTAGGAGGCGGAGTCTATAAAAAAAAATTATATGTATAGGTAAATTTCAAAAGAGGAGGAACAAATTTAATACTATAAAAAAAAATTATATTTTGATAAAAGTTAAGAAGGGGGAATGAAACAAAAAAATAGAAATAAAAGAAGAAGTTAAAATTAGATATAGTGATGGGAATTGATATGGTAGGGGTAGTGTATTTTATAGAAAAATTGAAATATTTTAAATTAAAAGCTTGACAACTGATGGTGAAGAAAAATTTCCTACTGAAAGGAAATTTGATTTGGCAAGGTGAAGTAATTCACCAAGTCAAATCAAATTTGGGGGAAATTGATATGGATTTTTCTTCATGGTGCATGTTCTTTCAATGGAATGTTGGAACGTGATCCATTATTTGTAAATTGGTTGCCCAGGTTAAGTATTTTTTGGTATTTTGATTGTTTTTGTTTAGTTTAGAGATTGTTTGATGGATGGAAATGATTATTATTGATTAGATTGTCAGGAAGGGAATTTTGTAAAATGTCATAAAATAAAACTATTGTTAATGAAAGCATTTGAATTTAAATTAAAATAAAAACATAATAATAATAAATAATTAAAAGAATAATAAAATACAAAGAAACCAAAACTTGAAAGATACAGAAAAGCAGAGAGTTGGAAATTTTAAGAGAGCAGAAAGGTGATAGATAAGTAGAAAGGCGGTAGCAAGAAGGAGTTGGAAATTTGTAGGAAGAGGAAAGTATAGAGAAAGAACTGAACAGCAGAAAGGTATTAGATAGATAGAAAGGCAGTACCAAGAAGGAGTTGGAAAATAGTAAGAAAGGGAAGATATGGAGTAAGAATTGAATATTGGAAGAAGAAAGATTCAAAAGAAGATAAATTATTTTTTATTTATAATTTTTATATTTTAGGACAATCAATTTAAAAATTCTTGAATCCACGACCGAGAATTTTATTGAAAGAGGGTGTTCCGGAAGGAGGATCCATTTCAATATATTGAAATGGATCCTCCTTCCGGATCACCCACTTTCAATAAAATTATCGGTCGTGGATTCCAAAATTTTTAAATTGATTGTCCTAAAAATAAATTATAAATAAAAAAAGAATTTATCTTCTTTTGAATCTTTCTTCTTCCGTTTTTCCACTCTTACTCTATATCTTTCTCTTCCAACTACTTTCAAACTCCTTCTTGCTGCTACCTTTCCATCTATTTAATACCTTTCTACTGCTCAACTCTTTCTCTATACCTTCTTCTTTTACAATTTTCCAACTCTGACCTCTCTGTATCCTCTTATCCAATTCCAATTACTTTTTATTTATTTATTTATTTATTGATTTATTTATTTATTTATTTATAAATTCTTCTGATTATATAATTTTCTTCAACTCTTTTTATTTCAATTTAAATCTCGTTATATTTTACTAGTTAAATCAAATTCTATGTATTTTATCAATTTTATTTTTCTAATGACTTTTACCAAAATTACAATCTTTGACAATTCAATCAATAATCATATCTTAACAACATAACTTATGAACTAAACAAAAACAAATACAATATAAAAAAATACTTAATCTAGACAACCGATTTAAAAATCATGACAACGTTCCAACACTTCATTGAAAGAACGTGCACCATTGAAGAAAAATCCATATCAATATATATATATATATATATATATATATATATATATATATATATATATATACATATATATTTTATTTCTTGTTTAAATAGTCAGCCGTTAACAAAGAATTACTGCTTTATATATATATATATATATATATATATATATATATATATATATATATATATATATATATATAACAACAACCATATAATGGATTTCGAGACTTTCAAAATCCTGGACATAGAACCAAACAGAAAGAAAAGAGCTTTCCTGGAAATGACAAGAATTTATCAAGAACCAAACTGTATGAATAAAAGAACTGACATTGAGCATTTGAGTGAATTATACTCATACCTATTAAAAAAATAACACACATAGTACTGCAAAATGTTTCAGACGATAATGATAAATTCTGTGAAAACACAAGGCTCTATGGTTTTATACATTTGTTTTAGAAAAAAGAATTATTGATTTCTGCGTATAATATTGATGTGATTGTTAAATGAAAATAGTCGACATTTTTAGACAAAATTAATGAGTAAATTCACTACACGTACTAAAAATTACTCACAATTTCTGTATAATGTCAGAAAACGCATAATAACTTATTATATAATACAAAAAAGACAAGTTAATTATTGGTATAACTACACAAACCACAAAATGAATTTTAAAATTGTTTAGTAATTTCGTTGTTTCTAACGTGTTGCCCGTAAAGGTAAAGGCCACTGTCAACATCGAAGAAAGTTTTGACATAACCACAAATTTTATTTCTAACAACGTGTTAATGTGAAGATCGATTTTCAAAAAAATCAATTATGTTACAATTGTGCAATCATGTTAAATTTTATTAAGTTTTAACTTCTACAACTAATTTTAATGTGTTTCTACCAGTTTTTTTAATATCGAGTTGTATCATTGTCTGTTTAATTAAGTTTTTTCATGTTTAAAGATGTTTGTTATAATACCATAAGGTTCAACCTCAACAAGTGATGTAAGTTTCCATAACTATTAAGCTTTTATATTATAATCCATCTGATATTCACCCTACTTTTGTAGTTTCCCTGATGATGGAAATAAGTAATAAATTTCCGAAAGCTTGGAACATCATTTAAAGAGTTTTCTTTATACCTTTGCTGCGATCCCCAATACGTTAAAGTTTCTGCCTTAACTAGTCAGCAATAGACTACCCGTTTATATACAGGGTGTCCCAGAATTAACTACGGAAACTTCGTATACGTATTCCTTGATGACAAATAAGTAGGGTCTTTCCTATAAACAAAATTTTTTTAAAAAATCCTGTCAGAGTTATAACCCTTTAAAGAGGGGTGGTAAAATGTGCGCTACTTGATCGCGATACACGATACTCAATTGACATGGTCCTAATTTTTATTTTTTTACTCCAAACCGAAACGATTTCGCAAAAAACGACAAGGAACAAAAAAGTTTCTAAATAATCAAAACTTCCTAAAATAATTTTTTGTTGTTGCAAATATTAATTGCTAAGAAAGTTACAAAAAAAATATTAAGAGGGGTTCCTTGATTTGCACCCTTAGAATGGGCTAGGGCAGGTGAAAAGTGGCAGGCAAAATGAGTCTTTATAAAAATGATGTTCACCCAAATTTTTAATTTTATATCTTGGACCAATCAGAAGATATTAAATTAAAACCGTATTTTACCAGCCCTCTTTAAAGGGTTATAACTCTGACAGGAGTCTCTAAAAAAATTTTTTTTATAGGAAAGACCCTACTTATTTGTCATCAAGGAATACGTATACGAAGTTTCAGTAGTTAATTCTGGGACACCCTGTATATACAGGGTGTTTCCAAATTGATGCGAAATATTTCACAGGGTGATTTTTCAGCAAAAATTAAGGGGGGTCTTTCATATAAATTTTTGTTCAAAATCGCTCTCCCTCCAAGTTACAGCCCCTTAAAGTTGGGGGAAAACAATTGTTTTTATTTAATATCTCCACTATGGAAGAATTTAGAAGAATGAAATTTGGCAGATCATTGATGCTAATAAAATGGCATTTTTGACAATGTTTGTAACCCTGCAATGTTTATACAAGGGGGTGAAAAAATCAACCCTTATAATATTTTGCCTCTAAACTTTTTAATTCGTCTACATTTTTCTACTTAAAAAATTGATTTAAGAAGACAGACTTAAACTGAAACTTTTTTATGTCTCGACTTTTTCTCCTAAAATTGTTAGTTTGATCACAAAAAAATAAAATAGGTTACAATTCGATATTAGTAATTCCTTTATCACATAAATCCAGAAGCGTTATTGTTTGTTAAAAACAGAGTAAGCACGTGTCAAATAATGTCATAATGGGCAGATAATTATTGCTAATGAAATGGAATTTTTTGACAATTTTTGTAACCCTGCAATGTTTATACAAGGGGGTGAAAAAATCAACCCTTATGATATTTTGCCTCAGAACTTTTTAATTCGTCTACATTTTACTACTTAAAAAATTGATTTATGAAGGCGGACTTAAACTGCAACTTTTTTACGTCTTGACTATTTCTCAGTAAGTTGTTTCGTTGACCATAAAAAAATAAAATATTACTCATTCCTTTTGCACATACATCCAGAGGGGTTATCGTTTGTTAAAAAAAAATAAAGTATGCCAGTATTGAATGATATCATAATGACAAACAGTTAATGATTATTTAATTGGACCATATTTTCTACCAATAAGATTAAATGGAAACGACTACGGCCATTTCCTCGAAGAAGTGTTGCCCACTCTTCTTGAAGATGTTCCTATACAAATTAGGCAAGAATTATGGTAATGAGTACCTAATATTTAATTTTTTTATGGTCAAAGAAACAACTTACTGAGAAATAGTCAAGACGTAAAAAAGTTGCAGTTTAAGTCCGCCTTCTTAAATCAATTTTTTAACTAGGAAAATCTGAGGCAAAATATTATAAGGGATGATTTTTTCACCCCCTCGTATAAACATTGCGGGCTACAAAAACCGTCAAACAATGTCATTTTATTAGCAATAATTATCTGCCAATTGTGACATTATTTGACACCTGCTTACTCTATTTTTAACAAACAATAACGCTTCTGGATTTATGTGAAAAAGGTATAAGTAATATCGAATTGTAACTTATTTTATTTTTTTGTGATCAAACTAACAATTTTACGAGGAATAGTCAAGATATAAAAAAGTTGCACTTTAAGTCTGTCTTTTTAAATCAATTTTTTAAGTAGGAAAATGTAGACGAATAAAAAAGTTCTGGTGCAAAATATCATAAGGGTTAATTTTTTCACCCCCTTGTATAAACATTGCAGGGTTACAAAAATTGTCAAAAAATGCCACTTTATTAGCATCAATTATCTGCTACATTTCATTCTTCTAAATTCTTCCATATTGGAGATATTAAATAAAAACAATTTTTTTCCCTCAACTTTAAGGGGCTGTAACTTGGAGGGAGAGCGATTTTGAACAAAAATTTATATCAAAGACCCCCCTTAATTTTTGCTGAAAAATCACCCTGTAAAATATTTCGCATCAATTTAGAAACACCCTGAATATATATATATATATATATATATATATATATATATATATATATATATATATATATATATATATATATATATATATATATATATATATGTCAAACGGTGTTTACGGGGACCAAATTTGTAGACTATCGGTGTTTACGGGTACCGATGGTGCTTACGGGGTCGGACCTCATAAGAATTAGATATCTATCGGTGTTTACGAGGACGGTCCTCATAAGATTTAGATGTCTAAAGGTGGTTATGAGGACAGTTGGTGCTTACAGGGACCATTTGTAGAATCTTTTGTAAAACACTCTGGTTAATGGTTAAAATGCTATTTTAAAATTATCTGATTTTTCTTGCCGAATGATAACCTATAATGAACGGGTTATTTACACCACGAACAATTATTGTTATCTATATATCAAGGGCGTAAAACAGGCGTTTATGGACCGCAACGTGTAAATAAGAGCCCGAGCCGCAGGCGAGAGCTATTAACACGTAAGGTCCATAAATGCTGATTACGTCCGAAATACATACAAACTTTTACGCACGGCCTTTTTAATAATCATCAACCGCGTAGAGCTGAAGGTTGCGGGTTCGAGTCCTGCTGGATGCGCCTTTTTTTTAATTTTTCCCTAATGTCATCTAATATATTCTTGTTTGTATACTTTCTACAAACTTTCAAGAATTTTAAAAATATAAGGATTATGCTTGGTTTACATTTTTATATTTTTTATCACCACTTATTCCGTTTTTGCTATTTTTACAATTTACTCGAAATTGACGTTAGGACGGCCTAAACTGACTTGAAATTCGTATCCAGCGGGTCGAAAAACATGCCCGTAGATAGGTGCCGCCCAGTGTACAGACAATTTTTTATTTTTTGTGTGCCGGTGTAATTTAATATATCTAGTGTTCCCCCCTCGGGCCCTTATAACAGTCTGTAAACGTCTCAGCATTGAGGTAATTAACCTCTACTGGATATCAAATTGATCCAGTCGGTCCCATAATTCCTGAAGAGCCGCTCCAAGTTGAGCCCAATTGTTTGGACGAGATACTTGTGCTCAAAGACTTCTTCCCATCATATCCCATAGGTGTTCTATAGGATTGAGATTGGGATTGCAAGCTGGCCAGTCCATACGGACAATTCCCACCTCCTCTATATATTGGTTGACGATTCTAGCACGGTGAGGACGCGCGTTGTCGTTCATAAAAATAAAATTTGGTCCAATGAAAAGAGCAAAAGGTACCACATGCTGATATCAAATACTTGTTATGTATCTTGCAGCAATCATAAAACCACAATAACTAAATCAATATGGGCTTCTGAACTTATACCAGCCTAAACCATAACGGAGCCCCCCCCCCCCCCGATAACTTATTTTTTCCGCAATATTGCATTGAAAATATCGCTCTCCTTGTCGTCCCCAAATCCTTTCTCGGCCGTCTTGTGACCTCAGACAAAATCTGAACTTATCTGAGAACAATACATTGCTCCAATCTGCATCACTCCAGTTTTGATGTTCTCTTGCAAAGGCAAGGTGAGCTCTGCGATGTTTTGTGGATAGTAGTGGAGATAGGGCTGGCCTTCTGGATAATAAATTACCCTCTACAAGTCGTCGACGATCTGTTCACCTGCTTACATCCACATTTCTTATTTTGCTTAGACGATTTGCCAGTTCAACTCAAGTTAGATTCTTGTAAAGTAACCGGTGTCATTAAAACGCCGAACTGCTCTTTGAACCACAGATTGACTAACACCTAACATTTCAGCTGCATAATATTGGCTACGGCCATCTTGAACTTAAGCCACCGCTCTGGCAGCAACTGTTGGAGTTAAGGACATTTAGGAAGGATAATTAAGGATAATTAAATAAAAATATTTTGTTTTAAAAACAAAATCACTGCACTAGTGTACTTGTTGAACTAAAAACAACACTCAATAAATATTTTATTGCTTCTCACAGACAATTTTTGATAAAAACTTGAAATACCCATTTGTTTTAAGAAATATAAAAGCAATATTAAATATATTATTTTATTTCTCGTATACGAGGGTAGGTACATCTAAATTTACATACGCCATTTAATATCTTTAAAATTATACAACTTCAAATAAACAATAAATAAAGAATGCATCGTTTTTTTTGCATCTAAGTGTATATACATATATAGATTAAAATAAATATTATTTTTAAATTTTAGCTGTATTTTGTGTTTATAAATCAGGTTAATTACTTGATTTACGTCTTATTCCTAAATTCAAATACTTAGTTAGAGTTTATGAAAATTTCATTTGAAAATCTTGGTTTAGTCATATTTGAATGCAAATAATTGATACCTATTTAATTTATTTATTGACAAAAAAACAATTATTTTAATTAATTAAAAATGACACCTTAATTCTTTGTAAATATTAATCGGCATTCATAATATTTAAAACTAAATATTTACGTAACAAGCTTAAAAATTTTTAATTATGTCCTCATTACCACCATTTCTTCTTCATTTTAACAGTAAGTTTATAAAAATGTTTTAAATTAAACTATTATATAGAAGTATAGTACGTTCACTAATATCTATCTTTCGTTCTTGCGACTGTATTTAGCGTACTATTTATTACTATTTAAATGAAAAACACGATTTTCTAGACTATTAAAAAGTTGGAAAATAAATGATTTTTCACCAGGATGGGAAATAATCACTTTCCATCTCCCTCAATTACAGATAATTTGATTTTTATATCGGTATCTTAACATTAATCACACAACAGATTACCTCTTTATACAGTTTTTGACAACTATTTGGATTCTAACAATTTTTAATGCTTAAAATGCTTTTGAATTTTTCTTGTTTATTTTAAAATATTGTAAACAATATAGTAATCGTAATAATGTGCTATTATTTACACGTTGGTATAAAGATAATATATTATTTAAACATTCATAATATGAATAAATTTTAAAGTGGTTAAAGTACGTTGATTTAACTTTAAAGCAAATATTTTCTATAGATTTTTAAATTACGCAAACAAAAACGAATATACCTAGTGATTTTAGCTGATTTATGCTGATTTATATTGATTCTCATTTTTAAATTATTTGTTTTTTTTTTCTATTTAACAACAAAACTTTTTAATAATTACTTCTAAACACTAACAAATTACTAACATAAATGTGTAATATATAATGTATCTTACTTTTTACATAAATGAATAAATAACATTAAAAGGCCTAATAATTCTATAGTTCAGTATTTTTGTATTCCACTTATGACAAATTTCATTAATGAAAAAATAGTATATTGTAATACAAGTGTGACAATGACAGAGGTTTCGTAGTACGAGTTCAGTTTGTGAAACGAACCGCGAAGCGGTGAGTTTCGCAAAGAACGAGTACTACAAACCGTCATTGTAATTCGAGTGTTACATACTATTTTTATAATGAACTTTTAAAAGTATAAAAAAAATAAAATGAGAGTTTTTCGAAATATTTATTTATGTTGGCAATCTTGACAGTTTTGAAACTTGTCAGTTTTAATGATTTTAAATTAAAATGTTTGTCAAATTTGTATAAAATATTCCGAATTTAGCAATAACGCTGATAATGTAGTTAATAATTTACTACAACATACTTTTTGATTTACTACCTGAACTCTTTCGTTGAAAATCAGTGCAGGCAACCAATTGTGTAAAACAAAAAGTTACCAAAAACAGTGTTACAATGAATCTATTTCGATACTGTTTTTAGTGTCGAAATAGAAACTTTGTGAACGTGAATTATAAAAAAGATTTTGTTGTTATTCTTTGAGTAATTATGAAACACAATAAAATACACTTAAAGCTAATAGAAACAGTATTAGAAGGGTTGATATTTCAAAATTTTGTCGATGACAATTGTTTTTAGATTTGATAATTAATTCTAGCTTTTGCTGTTTCTTTGGCTTTCTACATTTCAACGAGATTTTTTTCTAGTTCTAATATAAACAATGGTTCAAATTATTATCTAAACTGACATTAATCTATAATAAGAACAGATTGGAGGAGAAACGGTGGTTATGAGGACCTTATATCAATCTGATAATATAAACATTTTATCTTGAACTTCTTCACGAATAAATTCAAGGTCGATATTTCATATGGTTTCATCCAACTTTACGAATTAGCACTTGTTCTAACTTTTATTAAATTTTATCGTGAATTCAGGCCGCCAACTTTAACAAAAGATAACAAAAACGATTTTTGTTGCACGTATGTATTTAGTGGTTGATTTATTAATAATTTATAGTGATTCGAAGTTGGATGTTAGTTTTTATTTCAGGAAATAAACAATGTTATTTACAATAACGTTCCCATTAAAAAAAAAGTTATAATCTGTAAATGTTGGTCAACCTGCTTGTCAACAAATATTATCCTGAATTTTAATAAAAGTGCCACTGTAGTAAAAAAGACCTTGATAATACGGGTATAAACACATTACTAACATAAATGTGAAATATATAGTGTATGTTACTTTTTAAATAAATGAATAAATAACGTTAAAAGGCCTAATAGTTCTATAGTTCAGTATTTTTGTATTCCAGCTATGACAAATTTCCTTGATGAAGAAAAAGATTTTGTTGTTATTCTTTGAGTAATTATGAAACACAATAAAATACACTTAAAGCAAATATACACAGTATTAGAAGGTTTGATATTTTAAAAATTTGTCGATGACAATTGGTTTTAGATTTGATAATTAATTATAGCGTTAAATAGATACAGGTAAATAAAAAATAAAAAAATTTAATAAAAAACTATTTTCTGAAGAAAATCAATATAAATTTAGAAAAGTCAGTAGATTCGTTTAATTTTGTTTTTTTTTGCGTTATTTAAAATCGATAGAAAACTTTTGTTTAAGACTTAAACCAACGTTCTTTTGCCACTTTAGAATATATTATGAATGTGTAAATAAAAGATTATCTACATAACGAGGCATAAAAAATTGGACATTTGCTGAATTATAAATACTATTTTATTCAGTCTTTTAAAATAAAAAAGAAAATTTATTAACTAAATCTTTCCACCGAAATGATATAAGGTCCTCATAAACACCGTTTCTCTTCCAATCTGTTCTTATTATACGATTAAGGTCAGTTTAGATAATAATTTGAACCATTGTTTATTTTAGCAGAACTACAGAAGAAAATTTAAATATACCTACCCAGTCTCGTTGAATTGTAGAAAGCTAAAGAAACAGCAAACGCTATAATTAATTATCAAATCTAAAACCAATTGTCATCGACAAAATTTTGAAATATTAAGCCTTCTAATACTGTGTCTATTAGCTTTAAGTGTATTTTATTGTGTTTCATAATTACTTAGAGAAGAACAACAAAATCTTTTTCTTCATACCTCGGTCGAAAGTACGTTCTTTCGTCCCTAATTGCAGGGAAGAAAGTTTAACATTTACTCCCTGTTTACGGCGGGACGAAAGTTGAATTTTCGGCCCTGCGCGTCATGATGTTTTGTCGTCTTTAACATTTACTCCCTGTTTACGACGGGAGGAAAAATTTCTCATGCGTAGTTACACTTGTAACTAGGGACTGTTTATTCTCGTGTCATTTCTATTTCTATCTATAACCTTAAAAATAATTATTAATGACAAAACCGTACTCTTCGAATGTATTTTATGCCTGTCCCACGACCAGCTGCACTCGCTTCGCTCGTTCCGCAAGTACCTACTTTCGACCGAGGTATGAAGAAAAATACTACACGGGCCAAAAGTTGAAATCTTGGCCGAAAATTCAACTTTCGTCCCTTGTAGCGTAATATACTATTTCTTCATCAAGGAACTTTATCATAGCTGGAATACAAAAATACTGAACTATAAAATTATTAGGCCTTTTAACGTTATTTATTCATTTATTTAAAAAGTAACATACACTATATATTTAACATTTATGTTAGTAATGTGTTTATACTCGTATTATCAAGGTCTTTTTACTATAGCGACACTTTTATCAAAATTCAGGATAATATTTGTTGACAAGCAGGTTGACCAACATTTACAGATTATAACATTTTTTTTAATGGGAACGTTATTTTAAATAACATTGTTTATTTCCCGAAATAAAAACTAACATCCAACTTCGAATCACTATAAATTATTAATAAATCAACAACTAAATACATCCGTGCAACAAAAATCGAAAGTTAGAACAAGTGCTAATTCAAAAAGTTGGATGAAACCATATGAAATAACGACCTTGAATTTATTCGTGACGAAGTTCACGATAAAATGTTTATATTATCAAATTGATATAAGGTCCTCATAACCACCCTTTCTCCTCCAATCTGTTCTTATTATACGATTAATGTCAGTTTTGATAATAATTTGAACCATTGTTTATTTTAGAACTGGAAAAAAATCCTGTTGAAATGTAGAAAACCAAAGAAACAGCAAAAGCTAGAATTAATTATTAAATCTAAAAACAATTGTCATCGACAAAATTTTGAAACATCAAACCTTCTAATACTGTGTCTATTTTTAAGTGTATTTTATTGTGTTTCATAATTACTCATAGAGTAACAACAAAATCTTTTTCTTCATCAAGGAAATTTGTCATAGCTGGAATACAAAAATACTGAACTATAGAACTATTAGGCCTTTTAACGTTATTTATTCATTTATTTAAAAAGTAACATACACTATATATTTCACATTTATGTTAGTAATGTGTTTATACCCGTATTATCAAGGTCTTTTTTACTACAGTGGCACTTTTATTAAAATTCAGGATAATATTTGTTGACAAGCAGGTTGACCAACATTTACAGATTATAACTTTTTTTTTAATGGGAACGTTATTGTAAATAACATTGTTTATTTCCTGAAATAAAAACTAACATCCAACTTCGAATCACTATAAATTATTAAAAAATCAACCACTAAATAGATCCGTGCAACAAAAATCGTTTTTGTTATCTTTTGTTAAGGTTGGCGCGGCGGCCTGAATTCACGATAAAATTTAATGAAAGTTAGAACAAGTGCTAATTCGAAAAGTTGGATGAAACCATATGAAATAACGACCTTGAATTTATTCGTGACGAAGTTCACGATAAAATGTTTATATTATCAAATTGATATAAGGTCCTCATAACCACCCTTTCTCCTCCAATCCGTTCTTATTATACGATTAATGTCAGTTTTGATAATAATTTGAACCATTGTTTATTTTAGAACTAGAAAAAAATCCCGTTGAAATGTAGAAAACCAAAGAAACAGCAAAAGCTAGAATTAATTATTAAATCTAAAAACAATTGTCATCGACAAAATTTTGAAACATCAAACCTTCTAATACTGTGTCTATTTGCTTTAAGTGTATTTTATTGTGTTTCATAATTACTCATAGAGTAACAACAAAATCTTTTCCTTCATCAAAGAAATTTGTCATAGCTGGAATACAAAAATACTGAACTATAGAACTATTAGGCCTTTTAACGTTATTTATTCATTTATTTAAAAAGTAACATACACTATATATTTCACATTTATGTTAGTAATGTGTTTATACCCGTATTATCAAGGTCTTTTTTACTACAGTACAGCACTACAGCGGCACTTTTATCAAAATTCAGGATAATATTTGTTGACAAGCAGGTTGACCAACTTTTACAGATTATAACTTTTTTTTAATGGGAACGTTATTGTAAATAACATTGTTTATTTCCTGAAATAAAAACTAACATCCAACTTCGAATCACTATAAATTATTAAAAAATCAACCACTAAATAGATCCGTGCAACAAAAATCGTTTTTGTTATCTTTTGTTAAGGTTGGCGGCCTGAATTCACGATAAAATTTAATGAAAGTTAGAACAAGTGCTAATTCGAAAAGTTGGATGAAACCATATGAAATAACGACCTTGAATTTATTCGTGACGAAGTTCACGATAAAATGTTTATATTATCAAATTGATATAAGGTCCTCATAACCACCCTTTCTCCTCCAATCTGTTCTTATTATACGATTAATGTCAGTTTTGATAATAATTTGAACCATTGTTTATTTTAGAACTAGAAAAAAATCCCGTTGAAATGTAAAAAACCAAAGAAACAGCAAAAGCTAGAATTAATTATTAAATCTAAAAACAATTGTCATCGACAAAATTTTGAAACATCAAACCTTCTAATACTGTGTCTATTTGCTTTTAGTGTATTTTATTGTGTTTCATAATTACTCATAGAGTAACAACAAAATCTTTTTTTTCATTAATGAAATTTGTCATAAGTGGAATACAAAAATACTGAACTATAGAATTATTTAATGTTATTTATTCATTTATGTAAAAAGTAACATACATTATATATTTCACGATAGCGACACTTTTATTAAAATTCACGAAAATATTTGAAGCAGGTTGACCAAACTTTAAAAATTTTAACATTTTTTTCTCACATCCAACTTCGAGTAAATGGTCTTTTTCAAAATTTTGATTTATTATTTTACTAGCTGACCCTGAGTCTATCGATTTCATACATACAAACATCCTTTTTTATATATATAAATAGATAAGGATTGCTCGTTTAAATATATGTGATATTAACTGCGCCACCTAACAGTCTCGTTTAATGGAAGCAACATCTGGTGGTAACTTATATTAATACGAATACCACATTCATATTAACCATTAAAAATCCAGCATTCTACTGATTTTCATGACAATCGGTTGAACAGGGCAGAAGTTGTTACTCTGCAGCGCCACCTGGTGACGAGTGGCATCAATGAGCATATCATACAAACCTTCTTGGTGGAAAAATACATATGGATACCAATTTTCATGACAATGGGTTGAACGGGGCAGAAGTTATCACTCTGCAGCGCCACGTGGTGGCGAGTTACATTAAGGTGCATAGCATATTCGTTTTTTCCGTGCAAAAATACATATACCTACCAATTTTCATAACAATCGGTTGAACGGGGCAGAAGTTGCTACTTTACAGCGCCACCTGGTGGCGAGTGGCATCAATGGGCATAGCATATTCGGTTTCTCCGTGAAAAAATACATATACATACCAATTTTCATGACAATCGGTTGAACGGGGCAGAAGTTGTTACTCTGCTGCGCCATCTGGTGGCAAGTGGCATCAATGGGCATAGCATATTCGTTTTCTCCGTGAAAAAATACAAATATATATATACTATATATTATTTTGATTTAAGTGGCAAAAGTTACTCGATTAAAGAAGTAAATATATACAATTAGGTATGCTACAATGAAGTTATAGACAATATTTAAATATTATCTTGATATCTTTTTATTGCACCTAGTATTGGGTTAAGGTTAAATATAATTATGTTAGTTCGTATTACACTTGAAATAACCAATCAATCATATCGTCCGATTAACCGAATAATAAAATTATACGTTTCAGTAGAAACAAACCTCTCAATTTCTTAGTTTAACATTCATTGTCAAGAATCAAGAGTGAGTTCCATAAGAATACTTTTGTTAGGTAGGTATTTTTTTAAAATTCGTAGTCTACAGTCGAATTTAAACAACATAGTGCTTTTTTTGTAAATAAAGATTTTATTTCTGGCTTTTTAGTGCATGTTTTAGAAGGTTGTTCAATTTTTTTAAAAAAGTTTTTATTAATTTTCTTTTAATTAATAAATAATTCTTCTTATTTATTAATGAATTTTAATCACCTTACGTTATTTTCACAATTCTCTTGATATTTAAATGTTTCCTCGTGTAGATAATAATTGAACTTTGATAATTTTCTTATAGTGTAGTGCCATTTATAATAGAGCTATTGTGTTTTACTTTTTGCTTATTCCCAAAAAAAAAATCGGTATTTCGAAAAGTAACATTCAAACTTCCTGTGCGCTATTTCCCTAATTAGCTCTCTAAGTTTTGGGTTACATAGTGTAGTAATTTGGGTATAATACATCGAATAAAATTGTATTTTTTATAATTCACGTTCACAAAGTTTCTATTTCGACACTAAAAACAGTATCGAAATAGATTCATTGTAACACTGTTTTTGGTAACTTTTTGTTTTACACAATTGGTTGCACTGCACTGATTTTCAACGAAAGAGTTCAGGTAGTAAATCAAAAAGTATGTTGTAGTAAATTATTAACTACATTATCAGCGTTATTGCTAAATTCGGAATATTTTATACAAATTTGACAAACATTCTAATTTAAAATCATTAAAACTGACAAGTGTCAAAACTGTCAAGATTGCCAACATAAATAAATATTTCGAAAAACTCTCATTTTATTTTTTTTATACTTTTAAAAGTTCATTATAAAAAATAGTATGTAACACTCGAATTACAATGACGGTTTGTAGTACTCGTTCTTTGCGAAACTCACCGCTTCGCGGTTCGTTTCACAAACTGAACTCGTACTACGAAACCTCTGTCATTGTAACACTTGTATTACAATATACTATTGTATTTCAAAGATGTTTAATAAAAAGAAACTAGATTGTTTGACCTACTAACTCGTACAGAGCCAAGAATTAATAATCACGACGAAAAAGAGTCGATAATTTTACTTACAGTAGCGCACACGGCACATTTTTAATCTGTAACTATTAAACTAAGTATTTTTTATCGATATAGGCACGGTAATAATAGTGTGGTAAAATAAGTCTTAATGCAAAACGATCAGATAGATTGTTACAAAATACGTAAAGATTCAAGTCCTGTCGCATATGACATTTTTTTAAATATCTTCCTAACGCATTTACTTATTTCTAAATTTTTGATTTAAAAATCTACTATTATTACGTTCTTTATGTGTAGGAAAACCCACAACCAATTAATATCTTTTCTAATTCTTTATTAAATGGATCGATTTGATTCTAAGTATTCGCATAAAATCAGAAACTTGTTGTTTGTAACTGTCGTGAAATAGTATATTGTGAAACAAGTGGGAAAAGTCGGACTTTTCTTACGAGTGTGAAAGTTGTGGCACGAGCCTGAAAGGCGAGTGCCGCAACACACGAGTAAAAAAAGTGCTTTTCCCACGTGTTGCACACTATACTTTTTCTACTACTGCAACTACAAATACGTTTATGTACTCACCGTCAAATTTAATAATAAAATATTTAGATATTGTTGGATACTTTTAACGAAAACTTACCTTTTCTGATAAGTATATTTTATCGGGAGTCCCGTTTATAAATTTTTGGAGCTCTTCCGCTAATACAATTTTACATTTTTTAGGGATGTATTGTTTCGATTTTTTTTTTAAAAGATCGCAATTTCGCATATTTAGAAATATCAATGTTATCTTTTATATTCATTGTACTTCTTAACATCGAGTATTGTAGAAGCCTTTAAAGTTTTAGATAAATGCTCAAAATAAACTATAAGAACGTTTCCAGAAATGGAATTCACCTTACAATTTTTCTTCCAATCCATAAACTTATCGTAAGCTACTTCATATTTCTTTCTGGAAGTTACTGGTAATAAGTCCAGAGTGACATTTGCCGCTTTTTCGATAATTTCTGGCGGGATACTATCATAATCACTTTCATCTATATTCATAATAACAAATTTAATAAAATTTATAAATGTATATCCTATTTTTTTGTAGCTTAATCAAAAACCAAATTACAATTAATAAAAGCTTTGACGTTTATGACAGAAAACAGAAAACTCAAGAACATAGACTAAAAGCCACCTATGTTATGACTAAAAAAATGTAAATTCTCCATTTAAATGTACATATCGTGAGATAAATGATTAAAGTCGTGGGATATATTCACTTATTCCACGGCTTTGGAAAAATCTAACATTGTAGCATCGGAAAATGTGAGAATAGAGCTATATTCTATAGCAGTCGTAGAAAAACTTTATTTTTTTTTATCAGATACTTCAAAATATTTTGATTAATTTCTAATTTTTCCATTTACAAATAGAGACAATTATAACATTTTTTTACAATTATACGTAGTTCTAATCATACAATTTTAAAATAAAAAAATTTGTAAACTGTCTCATTTTAAAGAAAAATTAAATATTCAAAATTTATTTTATTTTGTTATTTCATTTATTTATAAAATTATACATATAAGTTTAGTGTTTCATATACATTACCGTGTCTTAATTATTGACTATGTTACCTGTGTCCCCACAAATACCATTGTGTATAAAAACATCTGTATATCATTTGTTTTTAGTTTTTTTTACACAAAACCCAGATGTATACATTTCGATACTCAATGTATACCTATGTATACTTAAAAAATGAGGATTAGATGAGGTCCCCTTAAACACCCTTTGACATAAATATATATATATATATATATATATATATGTTATGATGTAGTGTTTCACGGATGGTAGAATGAACAGTAGTGGTGTTCCGGGTTTCAATCCGTTGGTTGTTTGTGTCTTCACGATGTTTCGCCAACATCTCAGCTGGCATTTTCAAGTGATGCTTCCTTTGCGGCTGCTCAACTTGGAATGAGCTGCGTGGTCCTGTGTTGCTGCTTTTATACGCGTCGGCGGCGGCGCAGGTTATATCGCTGTTCTGTGATTGGTGGGCGGTGCGGTTCAGGTGTTGACGTTTCCTCCACCCGAGGTCGTTGACCGCGCCGATTATTTCCTGACTGTATTTGGGCCTGGATGGGTACGGCTGTCCTTGTTGCGTTTGTGTTTCTTATTGGTTCTGCCCGTGTCTGAGTATTCTCCAAGGATTTTTGTTCTTCTTGGGTAATTGGATTGGATTGTCTTTTGAGGAGACTTTTCCAAGTGTTGGAGATGTTTTGTGCATCGTCTCTTTTGTTGAGGCTGTTGGTTCTCTCTATTTCGAGGGCTTCTCTAACTATGCGGGTTCTGTAGTGTTTGATAGGTGTAATCTGTTTTGTTTCTGGGAAGTTTATTGTGTGGCCCGTTTCCTGGTGGTGTTGAAAAAGGGCTGATGTCGTTTGCTTATTTCTGATGTTGTTCTGGTGTTCCTGTACTCTGGCTGAGATTCTTCTATTTGTTTGTCCGATGTATTCTTTGTCGCAGTTACTGCACGGGATGCTGTATACGCCTTGGTTTTCTAAAGGTATTTTGTCTTTTGGATTGCCTATTATTTTGTGTAAGGTAGTCTGCGGCTTGTAGATTGTGGAAATGTCATGCCTTCTTAGAATCCTTCCAATCACGTCTGTTACACCTTTTATATATGGCAGTTTAGTTTTTGGTTTGGACATGTCGTATTCTTCCTTATTTGTTGTTGGTCTCGTGGCTTGTTTTTGTGCTTTTTTGATTGTGTGTTCATGGTATCCGTTTTGTCTTAGGGCGGTTGTGATGTTATGAAGTTCTTCTTGTCGGTTCGTTGTTTTTGTTAGGCGTATAGATCTGGATATCAGTGTACTGGCTACCGATTGCAATTGGGAAGGGTGATGATGAGATCTAGCATTCAGATATCTATTAGTGTGTGTAGGTTTCCTGTATACCGTGTAATCAATTGTGAGGTCATTGTTTCTTGTAATAAGTAGGTCAAGAAAAGGCAATTGGCCATTCTCTTCAACTTCTAACGTGAACTGTATTCGGTGGTGGATGTTGTTTAGTTCATCAAGGAAATTGTCAAGATTGGGTCTTCCATGAGGCCATATGATAAAGATGTCGTCCACGTAGCGTTTCCAAAAAGTCGGCTTCATTTTAGCTTTACTTAGTGCATTGGTTTCGAAATACTTCATGTAGAGATTGGCAATTACTGGTGATAGTGAGGATCCCATGGGGGCGCCTTCTGTTTGTCTATACAAGTTGTTCTCATACGAGAAATACGTATTCTTCAGACAGTGTCTTGCAAGTTCGATAATGTGTCTTGGGAAATCTTCATTTGTAGCTATTTGGTCTAGAGCCTCGTCAATTGGTACGCTTGGGTAAAGTGACTTTATATCTAGGCTAGCTAGGAGGTCATCTTTGTGCAGTTTAAGGTTTTTAATTATATTTGTCAGGTGTTCTGAGTTCTTGACGTAGGAATCTGCTTCTTCGCTGGTTGGCTGCATGATCTCTGCAAGATATTTCTCGAGTTGTTGAGTTGGTGAGTCTATAGCGCTAACGATTGGTCTTAATGGCACTCCCTCCTTGTGAATTTTTGGCAACCCGTATAGTTTAGGGCATCTGCTAGCTTTTTCCCGAGGAATTATGCGAGCCTCGATTTCTGCCCCAAGCTTGGCGGCTTTGATTTTATCTTTTGTTGTCTTCTCAAGGTATGTTGTTGGGTCTCTTGCGACTTTTTTATATGTGTCGTCTTGGAGTATGTCTGCCATTTTTGTTCTATATTCTTCCGTATTCATCACCACTGTGACATTTCCCTTGTCTGCTTTCAATATAGTGATGTCTTTGTTTGCCTTTAGATTGTTGAGGGCTCTCATTTCGGACGGTTTTATATTGACTTACCATTTAAGGACAAAAAGAGCAGAAAATATCCTAAGAAACACGAGCAAATCGCTTCTAAGAGAACAAATTCGAGAAAAACGGAGACAAGTTGCCCAAACAGAAAAAGCAGCCTACGATCTACATCTGCAACTGAGCAAAGAAATTCACCCGTTACTCTGGCAAAAAGTAGATGAGTTATCAACCTGGAGGACGGAAACAGACTTCAAGAACAGAACCGACAAACAGAAAAATAAATTTGCCCGACTTCTGAGGAAAACCGAACCAAAAGTAGAGCCACTCGATATCAATAAAGTGGTTAAAAACCTCTCTGACTACCAACTCTCAGAGGAAGAGAAACACATCCTTAGCAAGGGTTTTAACTTTGCAGTGACACCGAAGACGATTCCAACAGAGGACATAATCGCGAACATCGAAGCAGCCCTAGACCAAAAGCCGGACGATGAGGCTGAAATAATACGTCAAGACGTAGCACGTATTCTCAGGACCAGCAAACCACCAAAACCAAACATAAAACCGTCCGAAATGAGAGCCCTCAACAATCTAAAGGCAAACAAAGACATCACTATATTGAAAGCAGACAAGGGAAATGTCACAGTGGTGATGAATACGGAAGAATATAGAACAAAAATGGCAGACATACTCCAAGACGACACATATAAAAAAGTCGCAAGAGACCCAACAACATACCTTGAGAAGACAACAAAAGATAAAATCAAAGCCGCCAAGCTTGGGGCAGAAATCGAGGCTCGCATAATTCCTCGGGAAAAAGCTAGCAGATGCCCTAAACTATACGGGTTGCCAAAAATTCACAAGGAGGGAGTGCCATTAAGACCAATCGTTAGCGCTATAGACTCACCAACTCAACAACTCGAGAAATATCTTGCAGAGATCATGCAGCCAACCAGCGAAGAAGCAGATTCCTACGTCAAGAACTCAGAACACCTGACAAATATAATTAAAAACCTTAAACTGCACAAAGATGACCTCCTAGCTAGCCTAGATATAAAGTCACTTTACCCAAGCGTACCAATTGACGAGGCTCTAGACCAAATAGCTACAAATGAAGATTTCCCAAGACACATTATCGAACTTGCAAGACACTGTCTGAAGAATACGTATTTCTCGTATGAGAACAACTTGTATAGACAAACAGAAGGCGCCCCCATGGGATCCTCACTATCACCAGTAATTGCCAATCTCTACATGAAGTATTTCGAAACCAATGCACTAAGTAAAGCTAAAATGAAGCCGACTTTTTGGAAACGCTACGTGGACGACATCTTTATTATATGGCCTCATGGAAGACCCAATCTTGACAATTTCCTTGATGAACTAAACAACATCCACCACCGAATACAGTTCACGTTAGAAGTTGAAGAGAATGGCCAATTGCCTTTTCTTGACCTACTTATTACAAAAAACAATGACCTCACAATTGATTACACGGTATACAGGAAACCTACACACACTAATAGATATCTGAATGCTAGATCTCATCATCACCCTTCCCAATTGCAATCGGTAGCCAGTACACTGATATCCAGATCTATACGCCTAACAAAAACAACGAACCGACAAGAAGAACTTCATAACATCACAACCGCCCTAAGACAAAACGGATACCATGAACACACAATCAAAAAAGCACAAAAACAAGCCACGAGACCAACAACAAATAAGGAAGAATACGACATGTCCAAACCAAAAACTAAACTGCCATATATAAAAGGTGTAACAGACGTGATTGGAAGGATTCTAAGAAGGCATGACATTTCCACAATCTACAAGCCGCAGACTACCTTACACAAAATAATAGGCAATCCAAAAGACAAAATACCTTTAGAAAACCAAGGCGTATACAGCATCCCGTGCAGTAACTGCGACAAAGAATACATCGGACAAACAAATAGAAGAATCTCAGCCAGAGTACAGGAACACCAGAACAACATCAGAAATAAGCAAACGACATCAGCCCTTTTTCAACACCACCAGGAAACGGGCCACACAATAAACTTCCCAGAAACAAAACAGATTGCACCTATCAAACACTACAGAACCCGCATAGTTAGAGAAGCCCTCGAAATAGAGAGAACCAACAGCCTCAACAAAAGAGACGATGCACAAAACATCTCCAACACTTGGAAAAGTCTCCTCAAAAGACAATCCAATCCAATTACCCAAGAAGAACAAAAATCCTTGGAGAATACTCAGACACGGGCAGAACCAATAAGAAACACAAACGCAACAAGGACAGCCGTACCCATCCAGGCCCAAATACAGTCAGGAAATAATCGGCGCGGTCAACGACCTCGGGTGGAGGAAACGTCAACACCTGAACCGCACCGCCCACCAATCACAGAACAGCGATATAACCTGCGCCGCCGCCGACGCGTATAAAAGCAGCAACACAGGACCACGCAGCTCATTCCAAGTTGAGCAGCCGCAAAGGAAGCATCACTTGAAAATGCCAGCTGAGATGTTGGCGAAACGTCGTGAAGACACAAACAACCAACGGATTGAAACCCGGAACACCACTACTGTTCATATATATATATATATATAACGAACAGAGCGTTTTGTGACAGTCTAAGAATGTCCAAAGATGATACATAAAGTATCTAATGCCTTACTGTCAAAAGTAATAATTTCAGTTTTGAACTGAAATGGTGTCGGTTAGAAATTTCTAACACTTTAAAAGACACCTTGGATGCTGCGATATAAATAGATATAAATATCATTCAACCTATATCAGGGCAAAACCAAACTACAGACACGTGTTTCGCTCTTAGTTTGAGCTCATCAGTGTAGTACAGGCTATGTCTCTCAAGTCACTAATCAAGAGACATCCCCGCTATAAATTGAACGATATCTATAGATGTCAAATTGCAAAACTGATAAACAGTCGCAAGTGGTTCCATCTTCACTCCAAAAATGGTATTTCAGTGGTAGCTTTGCATCTTGTATATAACCTTAGGCAAGGTAAAATGATAAAACGAACAGAGCGTTTTGTGACAGTCTAAGATATCGTTCAATTTATAGCGGGGATGTCTCTTGATTAGTGACTTGAGAGACATAGCCTGTACTACACTGATGAGCTCAAACTAAGAGCGAAACACGTGTCTGTAGTTTGGTTTTGCCCTGATATAGGTTGAATGATATTTATATCTATTTATATCGCAACATCCAAGGTGTCTTTTAAAGTGTTAGAAATTTCTAACCGACACCATTTCAGTTCAAAACTGAAATTATTATTTTTGACAGTAAGGCACTAGATACTTTATGTATCATCTTTGGACATTCTTAGACTGTCACAAAACGCTCTGTTCGTTTTATCATTTTACCTTGCCTAAGGTTATATACAAGATGCAAAGCTACCACTAAAATACCATTTTTGGAGTGAAGATGGAACCACTTGCGACTGTTTATCAGTTTTGCAATTTGACATCTATAGATATCGTTCAATTTATAGCGGGGATGTCTCTTGATTAGTGACTTGAGAGACATAGCCTGTACTACACTGATGAGCTCAAACTAAGAGCGAAACACGTGTCTGTAGTTTGGTTTTGCCCTGATATAGGTTGAATGATATTTATATCTATTTATATCGCAGCATCCAAGGTGTCTTTTAAAGTGTTAGAAATTTCTAACCGACACCATTTCAGTTCAAAACTGAAATTTTTACTTTTGACAGTAAGGCACTAGATACTTTATGTATCATCTTTGGACATATATATATATATATATATATATATATATATATATATATATATATATATAACAAACAAAGTGCCAAGAAAACGCGCATCAAAATAAAAACAAAAAAAAAGGAGGATAACGGGCAATGTACGCAACAAGGATCATAGGTTACAAGTAGGAATGGTAACCGCAGACATGCATGTTTCTGGCTCATTAGCCGTCATCAGTGCGGCATAACCAAGAAAAGTATTGCACTTGGCTAGCAAAAGTGTTGGGTACTTGGGAGCAAAGGATGTTGGGGAAACATGTGTCAAGAAACACAAAAAACACAAAAACAACGAACGCTCACACAGGAGTCCTATCGCCATTTTGTGCTTTCGGCCAGCTGTGCCAATGGGTTTTCGGCTAGCAACCAGCGTCGCCACGTTGGCGAAACGGACTCATTGTGTTTGAGTCGTTCTAGCCCAGGACATGAAACAAACAAAGTGCCAAGAAAACGCGCATCAAAATAAAAAAAAAGGAGGATAACGGGCAATGTACGCAACAAGGATCATAGGTTACAAGTAGGAATGGTAACCGCAGACATGCATGTTTCTGGCTCATTAGCCGTCATCAGTGCGGCATAACCAAGAAAAGTATTGCACTTGGCTAGCAAAAGTGTTGGGTACTTGGGAGCAAAGAATGTTGGGGAAACATGTGTCAAGAAACACAAAAAACACAAAAACAACGAACGCTCACACAGGAGTCCTATCGCCATTTTGTGCTTTCGGCCAGCTGTGCCAATGGGTTTTCGGCTAGCAACCAGCGTCGCCACGTTGGCGAAACGGACTCATTGTGTTTGAGTCGTTCTAGCCCAGGACATGAAACAAACAAAGTGCCAAGAAAACGCGCATCAAAATAAAAAAAAAGAAGGATAACGGGCAATGTACGCAACAAGGATCATAGGTTACAAGTAGGAATGGTAACCGCAGACATGCATGTTTCTGGCTCATTAGCCGTCATCAAGGCGGCATAACCAAGAAAAGTATTGCACTTGGCTAGCAAAAGTGTTGGGTACTTGGGAGCAAAGGATGTTGGGGAAACATGTGTCAAGAAACACAAAAAACACAAAAACAACAAACGCTCACACAGGAGTCCTATCGCCATTTTGTGCTTTCGGCCAGCTGTGCCAATGGGTTTTCGGCTAGCAACCAGCATCGCCACGTTGGCGAAACGGACTCATTGTGTTTGAGTCGTTCTAGCCCAGGACATGAAACAAACAAAGTGCCAAGAAAACGCGCATCAAAATAAAAAAAAAGGAGGATAACGGGCAATGTACGCAACAAGGATCATAGGTTACAAGTAGGAATGGTAACCGCAGACATGCATGTTTCTGGCTCATTAGCTGTCATCAGTGCGGCATAACCAAGAAAAGTATTGCACTTGGCTAGCAAAAGTGTTGGGTACTTGGGAGCAAAGGATGTTGGGGAAACATGTGTCAAGAAACACAAAAAACACAAAAACAACGAACGCTCACACAGGAGTCCTATCGCCATTTTGTGCTTTCGGCCAGCTGTGCCAATGGGTTTTCGGCTAGCAACCAGCGTCGCCACGTTGGCGAAACGGACTCATTGTGTTTGAGTCGTTCTAGCCCAGGACATGAAACAAACAAAGTGCCAAGAAAACGCGCATCAAAATAAAAAAAAAGGAGGATAACGGGCAATGTACGCAACAAGGATCATAGGTTACAAGTAGGAATGGTAACCGCAGACATGCATGTTTCTGGCTCATTAGCCGTCATCAGTGCGGCATAACCAAGAAAAGTATTGCACTTGGCTAGCAAAAGTGTTGGGTACTTGGGAGCAAAGGATGTTGGGGAAACATGTGTCAAGAAACACAAAAAACACAAAAACAACGAACGCCCACACAGGAGTCCTATCGCCATTTTGTGCTTTCGGCCAGCTGTGCCAATGGGTTTTCGGCTAGCAACCAGCGTCGCCACGTTGGCGAAACGGACTCATTGTGTTTGAGTCGTTCTAGCCCAGAACATGAAACAAACAAAGTGCCAATAAAACGCGCATCAAAATAAAAAAATAGGAGGATAACGGGCAATGTACGCAACAAGGATCATAGGTTACAAGTAGGAATGGTAACCGCAGACATGCATGTTTCTGGCTCATTAGCCGTCATCAGTGCGGCATAACCAAGAAAAGTATTGCACTTGGCTAGCAAAAGTGTTGGGTACTTGGGAGCAAAGGATGTTGGGGAAACATGTGTCAAGAAACACAAAAAACACAAAAACAACGAATGCTTACACAGGAGTCCTATCGCCATTTTGTGCTTTCGGCTAGCAACCAGCGTCGCCACGTTGGCGAAACGGACTCACTGTGTTTGAGTCGTTCTAGCCCAGGACATGAAAGCACAAAATGGCGATAGGACTCCTGTGTGAGCGTTCGTTGTTTTTGTGTTTTTTGTGTTTCTTGACACATGTTTCCCCAACATCCTTTGCTCCCAAGTACCCAACACTTTTGCTAGCCAAGTGCAATACTTTTCTTGGTTATGCCGCACTGATGACGGCTAATAAGCCAGAAACATGCATGTCTGCGGTTACCATTCCTACTTGTAACCTATGATCCTTGTTGCGTACATTGCCCGTTATCCTCCTTTTTTTTTTATTTTGATGCGCGTTTTCTTGGCACTTTGTTTGTTTCATGTCCTGGGCTAGAACGACTCAAACACAATGAGTCCGTTTCGCCAACGTGGCGACGCTGGTTGCTAGCCGAAAACCCATTGGCACAGCTGGCCGAAAGCACAAAATGGCGATAGGACTCCTGTGTGAGCGTTCGTTGTTTTTGTGTTTTTTGTGTTTCTTGACACATGTTTCCCCAACATCCTTTGCTCCCAAGTACCCAACACTTTTGCTAGCCAAGTGCAATACTTTTCTTGGTTATGCCGCACTGATGACGGCTAATGAGCCAGAAACATGCATGTCTGCGGTTACCATTCCTACTTGTAACCTATGATCCTTGTTGCGTACATTGCCCGTTATCCTCCTTTTTTTTTATTTTGATGCGCGTTTTCTTGGCACTTTGTTTGTTTCATGTCCTGGGCTAGAACGACTCAAACACAATGAGTCCGTTTCGCCAACGTGGCGACGCTGGTTGCTAGCCGAAAACCCATTGGCACAGCTGGCCGAAAGCACAAAATGGCGATAGGACTCCTGTGTGAGCGTTCGTTGTTTTTGTGTTTTTTGTGTTTCTTGACACATGTTTCCCCAACATCCTTTGCTCCCAAGTACCCAACACTTTTGCTAGCCAAGTGCAATACTTTTCTTGGTTATGCCGCACTGATGACGGCTAATGAGCCAGAAACATGCATGTCTGCGGTTACCATTCCTACTTGTAACCTATGATCCTTGTTGCGTACATTGCCCGTTATCCTCCTTTTTTTTTATTTTGATGCGCGTTTTCTTGGCACTTTGTTTGTTTCATGTCCTGGGCTAGAACGACTCAAACACAATGAGTCCGTTTCGCCAACGTGGCGACGCTGGTTGCTAGCCGAAAACCCATTGGCACAGCTGGCCGAAAGCACAAAATGGCGATAGGACTCCTGTGTGAGCGTTCGTTGTTTTTGTGTTTTTTGTGTTTCTTGACACATGTTTCCCCAACATCCTTTGCTCCCAAGTACCCAACACTTTTGCTAGCCAAGTGCAATACTTTTCTTGGTTATGCCGCACTGATGACGGCTAATGAGCCAGAAACATGCATGTCTGCGGTTACCATTCCTACTTGTAACCTATGATCCTTGTTGCGTACATTGCCCGTTATCCTCCTTTTTTTTTATTTTGATGCGCGTTTTCTTGGCACTTTGTTTGTTTCATGTCCTGGGCTAGAACGACTCAAACACAATGAGTCCGTTTCGCCAACGTGGCGACGCTGGTTGCTAGCCGAAAACCCATTGGCACAGCTGGCCGAAAGCACAAAATGGCGATAGGACTCCTGTGTGAGCGTTCGTTGTTTTTGTGTTTTTTGTGTTTCTTGACACATGTTTCCCCAACATCCTTTGCTCCCAAGTACCCAACACTTTTGCTAGCCAAGTGCAATACTTTTCTTGGTTATGCCGCACTGATGACGGCTAATGAGCCAGAAACATGCATGTCTGCGGTTACCATTCCTACTTGTGACCTATGATCCTTGTTGCGTACATTGCCCGTTATCCTCCTTTTTTTTTTATTTTGATGCGCGTTTTCTTGGCACTTTGTTTGTTTCATGTCCTGGGCTAGAACGACTCAAACACAATGAGTCCGTTTCGCCAACGTGGCGACGCTGGTTGCTAGCCGAAAACCCATTGGCACAGCTGGCCGAAAGCACAAAATGGCGATAGGACTCCTGTGTGGGCGTTCGTTGTTTTTGTGTTTTTTGTGTTTCTTGACACATGTTTCCCCAACATCCTTTGCTCCCAAGTACCCAACACTTTTGCTAGCCAAGTGCAATACTTTTCTTGGTTATGCCGCACTGATGACGGCTAATGAGCCAGAAACATGCATGTCTGCGGTTACCATTCCTACTTGTAACCTATGATCCTTGTTGCGTACATTGCCCGTTATCCTCCTTTTTTTTTATTTTGATGCGCGTTTTCTTGGCACTTTGTTTGTTTCATGTCCTGGGCTAGAACGACTCAAACACAATGAGTCCGTTTCGCCAACGTGGCGACGCTGGTTGCTAGCCGAAAACCCATTGGCACAGCTGGCCGAAAGCACAAAATGGCGATAGGACTCCTGTGTGAGCGTTCGTTGTTTTTGTGTTTTTTGTGTTTCTTGACACATGTTTCCCCAACATCCTTTGCTCCCAAGTACCCAACACTTTTGCTAGCCAAGTGCAATACTTTTCTTGGTTATGCCGCACTGATGACGGCTAATGAGCCAGAAACATGCATGTCTGCGGTTACCATTCCTACTTGTAACCTATGATCCTTGTTGCGTACATTGCCCGTTATCCTCCTTTTTTTTTATTTTGATGCGCATTTTCTTGGCACTTTGTTTGTTTCATGTCCTGGGCTAGAACGACTCAAACACAATGAGTCCGTTTCGCCAACGTGGCGACGCTGGTTGCTAGCCGAAAACCCATTGGCACAGCTGGCCGAAAGCACAAAATGGCGATAGGACTCCTGTGTGAGCGTTCGTTGTTTTTGTGTTTTTTGTGTTTCTTGACACATGTTTCCCCAACATCCTTTGCTCCCAAGTACCCAACACTTTTGCTAGCCAAGTGCAATACTTTTCTTGGTTATGCCGCACTGATGACGGCTAATGAGCCAGAAACATGCATGTCTGCGGTTACCATTCCTACTTGTAACCTATGATCCTTGTTGCGTACATTGCCCGTTATCCTCCTTTTTTTTTTATTTTGATGCGCGTTTTCTTGGCACTTTGTTTGTTTCATGTCCTGGGCTAGAACGACTCAAACACAATGAGTCCGTTTCGCCAACGTGGCGACGCTGGTTGCTAGCCGAAAACCCATTGGCACAGCTGGCCGAAAGCACAAAATGGCGATAGGACTCCTGTGTGAGCGTTCGTTGTTTTTGTGTTTTTTGTGTTTCTTGACACATGTTTCCCCAACATCCTTTGCTCCCAAGTACCCAACACTTTTGCTAGCCAAGTGCAATACTTTTCTTGGTTATGCCGCACTGATGACGGCTAATGAGCCAGAAACATGCATGTCTGCGGTTACCATTCCTACTTGTAACCTATGATCCTTGTTGCGTACATAGCCCGTTATCCTCCTTTTTTTTTATTTTGATGCGCGTTTTCTTGGCACTTTGTTTGTTTCATGTCCTGGGCTAGAACGACTCAAACACAATGAGTCCGTTTCGCCAACGTGGCGACGCTGGTTGCTAGCCGAAAACCCATTGGCACAGCTGGCCGAAAGCACAAAATGGCGATAGGACTCCTGTGTGAGCGTTCGTTGTTTTTGTGTTTTTTGTGTTTCTTGACACATGTTTCCCCAACATCCTTTGCTCCCAAGTACCCAACACTTTTGCTAGCCAAGTGCAATACTTTTCTTGGTTATGCCGCACTGATGACGGCTAATAAGCCAGAAACATGCATGTCTGCGATTACCATTCCTACTTGTAACCTATGATCCTTGTTGCGTACATTGCCCGTTATCCTCCTTTTTTTTTATTTTGATGCGCGTTTTCTTGGCACTTTGTTTGTTTCATGCCCTGGGCTAGAACGACTCAAACACAATAAGTCCGTTTCGCCAACGTGGCGACGCTGGTTGCTAGCCGAAAACCCATTGGCACAGCTGGCCGAAAGCACAAAATGGCGATAGGACTCCTGTGTGAGCGTTCGTTGTTTTTGTGTTTTTTGTGTTTCTTGACACATGTTTCCCCAACATCCTTTGCTCCCAAGTACCCAACACTTTTGCTAGCCAAGTGCAATACTTTTCTTGGTTATGCCGCACTGATGACGGCTAATGAGCCAGAAACATGCATGTCTGCGGTTACCATTCCTACTTGTAACCTATGATCCTTGTTGCGTACATTGCCCGTTATCCTCCTTTTTTTTTTATTTTGATGCGCGTTTTCTTGGCACTTTGTTTGTTTCATGTCCTGGGCTAGAACGACTCAAACACAATGAGTCCGTTTCGCCAACGTGGCGACGCTGCTTGCTAGCCGAAAACCCATTGGCACAGCTGGCCGAAAGCACAAAATGGCGATAGGACTCCTGTGTGAGCGTTCGTTGTTTTTGTGTTTTTTGTGTTTCTTGACACATGTTTCCCCAACATCCTTTGCTCCCAAGTACCCAACACTTTTGCTAGCCAAGTGCAATACTTTTCTTGGTTATGCCGCACTGATGACGGCTAATGAGCCAGAAACATGCATGTCTGCGGTTACCATTCCTACTTGTGACCTATGATCCTTGTTGCGTACATTGCCCGTTATCCTCCTTTTTTTTTATTTTGATGCGCGTTTTCTTGGCACTTTGTTTGTTTCATGTCCTGGGCTAGAACGACTCAAACACAATGAGTCCGTTTCGCCAACGTGGCGACGCTGGTTGCTAGCCGAAAACCCATTGGCACAGCTGGCCGAAAGCACAAAATGGCGATAGGACTCCTGTGTGAGCGTTTGTTGTTTTTGTGTTTTTTGTGTTTCTTGACACATGTTTCCCCAACATCCTTTGCTCCCAAGTACCCAACACTTTTGCTAGCCAAGTGCAATACTTTTCTTGGTTATGCCGCACTGATGACGGCTAAAGAGCCAGAAACATGCATGTCTGCGGTTACCATTCCTACTTGTAACCTATGATCCTTGTTGCGTACATTGCCCGTTATCCTCCTTTTTTTTTATTTTGATGCGCGTTTTCTTGGCACTTTGTTTGTTTCATGTCCTGGGCTAGAACGACTCAAACACAATGAGTCCGTTTCGCCAACGTGGCGACGCTGGTTGCTAGCCGAAAACCCATTGGCACAGCTGGCCGAAAGCACAAAATGGCGATAGGACTCCTGTGTGAGCGTTCGTTGTTTTTGTGTTTTTTGTGTTTCTTGACACATGTTTCCCCCACATCCTTTGCTCCCAAGTACCCAACACTTTTGCTAGCCAAGTGCAATACTTTTCTTGGTTATGCTGCACTGATGACGGCTAATGAGCCAGAAACATGCATGTCTGCGGTTACCATTCCTACTTGTAACCTATGATCCTTGTTGCGTACATTGCCCGTTATCCTCCTTTTTTTTTATTTTGATGCGCGTTTTCTTGGCACTTTGTTTGTTTCATGTCCTGGGCTAGAACGACTCAAACACAATGAGTCCGTTTCGCCAACGTGGCGACGCTGGTTGCTAGCCGAAAACCCATTGGCACAGCTGGCCGAAAGCACAAAATGGCGATAGGACTCCTGTGTGAGCGTTCGTTGTTTTTGTGTTTTTTGTGTTTCTTGACACATGTTTCCCCAACATCCTTTGCTCCCAAGTACCCAACACTTTTGCTAGCCAAGTGCAATACTTTTCTTGGTTATGCCGCACTGATGACGGCTAATGAGCCAGAAACATGCATGTCTGCGGTTACCATTCCTACTTGTAACCTATGATCCTTGTTGCGTACATTGCCCGTTATCCTCCTTTTTTTTTTATTTTGATGCGCGTTTTCTTGGCACTTTGTTTGTTTCATGTCCTGGGCTAGAACGACTCAAACACAATGAGTCCGTTTCGCCAACGTGGCGACGCTGGTTGCTAGCCGAAAACCCATTGGCACAGCTGGCCGAAAGCACAAAATGGCGATAGGACTCCTGTGTGAGCGTTCGTTGTTTTTGTGTTTTTTGTGTTTCTTGACACATGTTTCCCCAACATCCTTTGCTCCCAAGTACCCAACACTTTTGCTAGCCAAGTGCAATACTTTTCTCGGTTATGCCGCACTGATGACGGCTAATGAGCCAGAAACATGCATGTCTGCGGTTACCATTCCTACTTGTAACCTATGATCCTTGTTGCGTACATTGCCCGTTATCCTCCTTGAACCTGTTTAAAAAAGCTGTTGAACCTCTGATCCTTTTTTAACCAAAAATGAACTAGACAGCTAAGCTAAGCTAAATGAATCAACGGCTCCGGGGGGGAGCGGGGGGAGGCGGTTTCAGAAGAGGGCTTTGAGATGTAAGAGGACTCGGGTACGATCGCGAGCGGTTCGGGGAGGTTCGGAATTTTTAGAAGAACAACACCACGACCATCCGCCTCGTATGCGGTCTCAGGAACCTTACCATGGTCCCAGTAGCCCTGTCCTGTCCTAGTAACCCGGCTTGTTTTAACGGTGTCTCAGTATCCCGCCTATATAACTACTAATGGAGATTATTCCGGATCTGAACCAGGATGTTTGGCATTTCTCCGAATCGCCAAATTTGGAATTGGCAAGCGTTCAGAGCCTTGACAAGTTATCCGCGACGGAAAGGAATACACTAACTGAACTAGTACGACGGAAATTTGATGACATGGGAACAGGTCTTGGCTGTTGTAAGGTAGCAGAGCACGAAATTGTGATGGAGCCTGGAACGAGACCCATTAAACAACGTTATTATCCGGTGTCACCCCATAAACAGAAAGTCATCTATGATGAGGTGGAGGAGATGTTGAAACTAGGAGTAATAGAGAGGTCAAAAAGTCCCTGGTCTAGTCCAGTGTGTTTAGTAAGGAAAAAGGACGGATCGTATAGGTTTTGCGTAGACTATCGCAAGGTGAACTCATGCACCAAAAAGGATGCTTACCCGATCCCTTATATTTCGAACATCTTAGACCGGTTGCGAGATACGCGATTTATCAGTTCCATCGATATAAAATCCGCGTTTTGGCAGGTACCACTAAAAGAATCGTCACGTGAATATACTGCATTCACAGTACCTGGGAGGGGATTGTTACAATTTTGCCGAATGCCGTTCGGATTATCGAATGCACCAGCCACTTGGCAGAGGATTGTGGATGCTATTCTACGTCCCGAATTGGAGCCCAATGTAATGGTTTACCTGGACGACATTATTGTAATCACCAACTCCTTTTTAGATCATCTGCGGCTACTCGAAGAGGTTTATGATCGTTTACGCCTTGCTGGTCTGATAGTCTCTCAAGAGAAGTGTCACTTTTGTAAACCTCAGTTACATTATTTAGGTTACGTAGTCGATGATAAAGGGTTGCGCCCGGTCCAGAGAAAGTGGAAGCCATAGTGAATATCCCACCTCCGAGAAACGTCAGTGAGGTTCGTAGGTTCGTAGGTACTGCTTCGTGGTATAGGCGGTTTGTCCCTAACTTTTCCTCTGTATTAGCTCCCATTTTGAAACTAACTAAAAAGAATGTTACCTGAAACTGGACTCTAGATTGTCAACGCTCATTCACTGAACTTAAAGAGCGATTGGTTACGGCACCAATTTTAACGGCCCCAGATTTTGAAAAAACGTTTTATTTACAAACTGACGCGTCAAATTATGGACTCGGTGCGGTGTTGACACAGCAATATGAGGAAGGCGAAAAGGTTATTTGCTATCTGTCTAGATCCTTGACTAAGCAGGAGATGAAACTGTCAGTTACCGAGAAGGAATGTTTGGCAGTCATTTGGGCAGTTGAGAAATTAAGGCATTATTTAGATCATGTTCACTTTGTCGTCATCACAGACCATGCATCCTTACTGTGGCTACATCGGCTAAAAGATCCCCAAGGTCGTCTCGCTCGTTGGCAATTACGTCTTCAACAATTTAATTTCAAACTCATTCATCGTAAGGGTAAGGATCACGTGGTTCCGGATTTCCTTTCTAGAGCCGTGCCGGAGCCGGTTGACTCGCTGAGTACGATAGACACCTCTCTTGTTTCACCGGAAACCACCAAAGATAAATGGTACGCGAGAATGTTAGCTAACGTGCAGAGTAACCCTCTAGTATATACGTTATGGCGTGTACAAAATGGTGCCCTTTATAAGTTCGTGAAGCCTGATATTCCTAATTTGTCGCCTCTCTCAGACGATTGGAAATTGGTGGTGCCTAAAGACCAACGCGACCCCATTCTACAACGCTGCCATGATTTACCATCTGCCGGACACGTAGGCGTATATAAGACCTTTGGGAAAATCTGTCAGAAATTTTACTGGCCCAAAATGAAAATTGATGTGTCTAGGTATGTTCGTTGTTGCAAGAGTTGTGCGCAGAATAAAGTTGAGCAAAAAGCACCAGCAGGGTTGATGGGCGATCGTCCTGTAATATCCGAACCCTTCCAGGCAATAAGCCTAGATTACATTGGACCTCTCCCTAGATCAAAAAAAGGTTACCAGTATATTCTAGTTGTTTCTGATAATTTCAGTAAGGCAGTCTTCTTATATCCGTGTCGAACCGCTACTGCCAAAAACTTGACAGAAATTATGGAAGGTTTCTTTTTGTTGTATGAAGCACCCATGACTTTAACTTGTGATAACGGTGTTCAAATGAAATCGAACGAATTCCGGAAATTGTGTGAAAAATATAACACCAGAATATTCTTTACCGCACATTACAACCCACGCGCTAATCCCACCGAACGACACAATAGGGTTATTAAGACCATGTTACGTACATTTGTGAAGCAAGACAACCACAGGACCTGGGATGAGCATCTTAATGAAATCGGTTGTGCAATCAGGACAACGCCGAGTGAAACCACTAAATATACTTTATTCTTTTTGGTAGGGAACACAAACTTTACGGAACGGATTACGAGGATAAACTTCGGACGGACCCAATAGAAATCAACGACTATGCCAAAAACCGTCGTGAGAGCTTCGCGAAGCTATATCTGCAAGTTCGACAGCGTATAGAGTCCGCAAGAGCGCAAAATGCAAATCGCTATAATCTGCGTCGTCGACCTCTATCTTTTGGTTGTGGGGATAAAGTTTGGAGAAAGAATAAAGTTCTGTCTGATGCTCTGAAATTCTATTCGGCAAAATTAGCACCAGCGTACCTCGGTCCTTTTGTTGTTAAACGTAGGTGTGGTTCTTGGTCCTATGAACTCCAGGATGAACTGGGAAATGCAAAAGGTATTTGGCATGTCCAAGATTTGAAGCCTTTTTGTGAATCACTCGCTCCAGACGACAATCCTCTATAGTATACTTGATTTTCTCTTTCTACGAATATTTGTTTGACTTTCCTTTGTAACTTTTGTTTATTCCTCTGCTTGTTCTTTACTTTTCTGTTTAGTTGTTTTGTTTTTTTTTATTTCTTTTGAGCCCTGTGGTTGGGGGTTTAAGAATTCCGCCACCCGAGGATATTCCAGGCGGGGTAGGTAAAAGTCCTCAAACCTTAACACTGCTAGCCCCTTATCCATATCGGTTACCTTTTCACTGCTAGCCCTTATCCATATCGGTCACCTTGTTCTTGGTCATCTTTTTCGTTTCCAAATTCATTTGTTGCGGAATCAGACATTTTTGTTAAATCACTGCAAATAATATCAGAATATGTTTTTTTAGCTATAATAATTTTTGGTAAAACTTGAAACCCAGGTTTTAGAGGTTATTTGGCTACTTGCATACTCATGCACCTTCTCTCCCCTATTAGAATTCACACTGTTGGCTATAACTGACATTTAGTACTCACACTGACTACTTGCACCCTCCTTTGTTAGTCTCTTTCTTTAGAATGAAAGTACAGTGTCTTCAAAACCGAGAAACAATTCTTTTACTACTTGCACCCTCATGCACTTTCTCTTCTCTTTTTCTTTTTCAAATTCAGTTGCTATATCTTCGGAATCAACCGAAAATACCAATCCATCTTCCAGGAATTTATTGATTTATAGGTTCTTTTACAACCAATTCTCTTATGATAGATCATATGGAATTCACACTGGGATATTAGAATTTCATTGTAATGTCAGAATCCACATTGGGTTATCTTACTATACCTTTGGGTTAGTTCTCCAACCTACCACTTTCTGGATCCAAGTTTCGTTCTACCTTTAGTAAACTTATCGTTACCTTATTTTATTTTGTTATTTCGTCTACCTGCTTCGTTGGCTTTAGAATAACTTCATGGTATTGGTTTCGTTCGTAGTTGATCTACGTCACATGTTGTGGATTTCGAGGCCAAACCTTTGATTTTCCGACTGGGCCATTGGTTGTTGAGTGTCCGGTGGAAAAAAAAAATAGATAGTGGGATTTGTAGAGGTATATTTCGGAGTCGATTTAGTAGGAACCTAGTATTGTTAACTTATGGTACCTTTCGTTGCTTGGATTCAGACCCTTGATCAACATAACCATCGTTGACTTTTTTTTGTGCCCTGTGGCCGGGGGCCTAAGAATTTCACCACCCAAGGATATTCCAGGCGGGGTAGGTAAAAGTCCTCCAACCTTAACACTACAGGATTCGGGACTTTCTGTTCTCTTCTCCTTATTTTACCGTGTCTCTGGTTTCCGAATCTGAATCATCTTACGTTAATTCCATCAGTAATTAACTTACGTTAGTTCCATCAGTATTTTCTTGTATGCTTTTTGTCTCTTTCCTCCTTCCAATTTTTTTTTATTATTGATTATTACTTTACCCTATTGGCGTCTGGAGTGAGGATTGGGCTTACTTTTCCTACGTTTTGTTACCTTATATGAGTTCATAGGTAAGTGGTAATAATGGGTGAGGGTTTGTTGTTTTGGATATTAGTCCGGTTTAGGTCCAAAATGTCCTTTTGCGATTTTGTATTAGGAGTGCGTTCGGATTATTTATTTTGTTAGTCTCTAGGTTGCTAGGGAATTATGATATTTGGGGGGTTTTCTTTTTTTTGTGGTTATTAGTCTGGGGTGAACTTTATCACTCTGGGTCCCTTCAGGTTGCGGGCTTCGGCCCAAAATGTCCCTCCGTGTTTCTTTTGTATTACGGCCTTAGGCTCCGGTGGGTGCCGGGGCTGTACGGGGGGTCGCCTTTAGTGGAACTGCGTTGCTTACGCTCCTTCAGTGGGAGGTGAATTGCTTGCCGGCAGGGACCCGAGGGGAACTGTCACTATGCGGGGGTTCACTACTGCTGTCGGAGTCAGATGACCTTGCAGGGCCTCCCGTGGAAGTCTCGGCAGTACCGGAACCTTTGATACCATAACGTGTCCCTTTGTTAGTCACCGGCGGAGGTCCAGAAGTGGGTGTGGATTGTGTTCGTTGTCTGCTGGGTGAGAGGACTTTGTACACTGTAAGGTGTGAGGTCCAGGGGTGTGTAACCATGGCGCGATTAACATCCTTCGCGAGGTCGCCCCTGGAAGTGTGCACTGCTCCCGCTCGCCTAAGCGGACTTCGAACGCGGTCCGCCGAAATGGATGAACCGATGCTGTTTTAGTCTGGTCGTACTTCAACGTACTGGGTGCTTGCTCCCGAGTATTACTCGAAACTTTTGTTTTTTTTTGTTATTGGGTCGTATTCTTTACGGGTTGGGTATTCGAATAGTGGCGTTTTATGTATTTGGCTATTACAGTGACTTGTTCGTTAGTTGTGGTCTTGGGTTTGTCTTTTCACATTGTGATTGTTGGCGTTATTTCAAACTTATTGAGTTATCGTCGAAAATCTTCGGTAGATTTTCTCCTTTCTTAGGGGAGGGGATGTTGTCACGGCGTAAAATCTGTTCTAAGTATATAGTAAATATGATTGATTCTTACCTTATAAATTAGGGACAGGTTGATTTTAGTTCCGTTGTAGTTAATCGCCAACTATTATTTATTATTCTGGCTACAAATTGTTATTAATATTGCTTTAAATTATTGTCTATTTATTATATACAGGTCGCAAATTATTGTATTGTTTACCTTGCGAACAGGTGATTGTCACTTTTCTTTCTGTTTGTATAACTCGTCATATTGTTGTCCACAGCCAGGTGTTTCGCTATATTGTCATCTAGCATATAAAGATTGGATACGAACGAGAAATTGAGTAATACTGAGATTTTTGGTGTTATCTTGATAAGTAATAAGACTTGTTATCAAACGATTACCGTTTGTTTGTAAATTGTTGGCTGTCGACTCTTCGGTTATTGTCCTTACAGTAGTAGAGGCCATTTTCGAGTCTGTCAAATTTTATCGAAAGTGAGCGATTTCTCCTTCTTTTCGTTATCTGCTTTTGACCAAGGTGGTTGTTTGAAGACAAGAGAAGATTTTCGGTTTAAGTTTCAATCTCGGTACATCCGGGTCAATTTATTTTGGATTTATGAAACTAAACCTTATTTTTCCATTTGAATCGTGTTGGAGTTAGTTTCTGTTGTTATTTTTTGGCAGATTCATTGGAAAAACCTCGTGGAGGGATTTTTGTTAGATCTTCTGTTGGTAAGTAACTCGTCTTTTATTGATGTGGTTTGTTTAATCCTTATGGTTTTCTCTTTCCTTTTATTTCCGACGAAATGTAGATAGATCACGGAACAGTCAGGGAATTATTTGGTTAACTTAATACCATTCAGGCAGCGAATTGCGGTTAGAATCCCCTGTTGGTGCAGTTAGCAACGAGTATATTATTTCATCCGTTTACCAGCCAGGTGTGTCACGATTTTAAAGGAAAACACCCTACAATAGGTGAGTTATAATGTTATATTTTACTATGATTAATAACGCCATATAGTCGCAATTTTTAATTTAATATCTTGGTTTTACATGTATTTTTTTTCTTTGTGTATCGTATGTGTGTGTTATTTTAAGAAACTAGACTCCTTTCAGCTCCTTTGCGCTGTTATTAACTAATTTATTGATAAACCTTAATTTAAATTAATTGTACGTACCCTTACTACTTGAAAGTTCATTTTTATTTGGAATAATAAAAGTAATAAAAAAAAACTTTCTGTTTTTTATATAACTTTCACTTTAATTAAAAATTTTTTTTAAATGACATGTTTCGCTGAACTAGCATCGTCAGATTGACATATAAAGTTACATTTTGTTTATTTGTATCTAACTATCTGATGTTGATTAGGTAATATTAAGGCTAGATTAGGTATGGAAGTAATTAGATATAACAATATTTAAGCCTAGATGTTATTAGCCCTAAGGGATTATCCTGGATGTATCTCCCTCTAAGATCAGTATAACTGTGCAATGATATAGAAAAACCAGGAAAAAACTATATCTGCTGATCTTTACAATAACTTAATATATTTGTATTACAATTATACCTAATCTAGCCTTAATATTACCTAATCAACATCAGATAGTTAGATACAAATAAACAAAATGTAACTTTATATGTCAATCTGACGATGCTAGTTCAGCGAAACATGTCATTTAAAAAATTTTTTTTAATTAAAGTGAAAGTTATATAAAAACCAGAGAGTTTTTTATTACTTTTATTATTCCAAATAAACCTTAATTTAGTTTATTGTTATAATTAAGTTATGGCTAGTAAGTCATATGTAAGTTTGTTAAGTTCCTTTAAGTCAGTAGTTTTGATTAGAAATTGTAAAATTCAGTAAAATCAACTTCTAACTTCGGTAATTTGTATAATTCATCTAAATTCATTATTTTTTTTTGTTTGTTAAGCATAATAAGTTTTTTTTTGTAAATTGTATTAAAGTCAGTAAATTAGTATAACGATATTAAATCAATTAATTCGAGGAGTCATAAAAATTTGTTTAAGCTTATTGTTAATTCCAAATTACGATTTTAGGGTTTTTGGTACGGGCTTAAGTCCTTGGTACAGGTTTAAGTCCTTGATACAGGACCAAGTTATTGTTACGTGCTTAAGTTTTCGTTACGGGCCTATTTGTTTGGAGCAAGCCTATTGGTTTTTGGAGCAGGCTTGATTTTTGGTACAGGCCTAAATATTGGAGAAGCCTTTGTAGCCAAGGACTAGAAGGATTCGTTATCTGGATTATCAGATAAGCCAATAGCACAATAATTTAGATTTAAGTCGCGACTATAGATCTTAATTTAAATTTCTTTTTCTTGTATTGCGTGTGATCACACTTATTAGATAATTTATTTAGTTTTACTCTTAACTTTCATGTTAACAACATTGTCAAGCGCGAGGGTTGACAGTAGTGTGAACTCAAATTTTTTTTTTATATTAAAGAAGGGTCTAGTTTGATATTTTTGTTTTATTTAGCTCACTTTATCTTTCTTATTGTGCAATTCAATTAATATTGATTAATATTCTTATTTTAATTAATTATCTCCAGTGAGAAAGGTCAGTGCCTGGAACAACAGGGGTTTCCGATTTTAACCGTTCGAAATCGGTGGCGCGACTCACTATTATTTGTTTACTTAACCTCTACGGCTGAGCTGGGCACTAATTTGCCAGTAGAGAAACCACTTACCGATCTCAACTGGAGCTGGACTTCTATTTGAAGTACTTAATAAGTTTTCCAAATTTATTGTTTTATTTCTTTTATTCATTTATTACACTAAAAGTATGTGGCAACTCAATCATTTTCATTCAATATTTTTTCATCACTTTCTTCATTAATAAATTCACTTTGTTTATTCATATTTAAAACAAACACTTTATACACAAATTTTGGGCGTAAAACTATTCACCAACAATGCATTTTGGTTGACAAGCTGTCAATTTGACAGTTCAGCAAAATATCTACCGTAATATACAATTACAGATTTAACTTTTATTTAATATAGTAGGCGGAATCGTGTTAGGTATTTTCTATCAGGTTCATTTTCCGTTAAATTAAAATGACGTCACATCCGTTAGAATTACTGAGTTACCCCTAGTCGCGCCTAAAGAAGTTTTACTTCAAAAATTATGAGCAATATTTAAAAACTGTTTTATTTTTGCTTTGATTCTTGCAATTTTTTTTGTTTAGTTCTTTTTGAAACTGTTTTAATACTAATAATGATTTTTGACGCTTGAATTGTTTATTTAAAAACCTTTCCACTAAAAAATCGATTAATACCTAGATGAGAGGGATTTTGTAAAATATCATTCATTACATTTCAACTTTTAAACCTGTTTATACGATTTTCTCAAAAAAAGGTGATTTTTTGCTAACCCTATTTGCCTATATTTACTTCTTTATTACTTGCATAAAGAAGTATATAAAAGAATTTATCTTTGAAAACGACAACCAAACTGGTTGTCGAACGCTTAGAAACATTTAAAAAAAAATTATTTTCATTGTTGTTAGGCATTTTCAGTTTTAAACAACGACCCTTGACAAATTTGACACATCCATCAAGCTTTATAAGCAAGGGTCATTTTCAACATATTGATTTATATTTTTTATCAGTTTGTTTTAGTGGCAAAAAGATCCCCAAATTAAAAAGTAAATAGATGTTATTATGCCACAAAGAAGTTATAGAGATTATTTAAATATAAACTTTTTGCATATGTTTATGATATCGTACATTTTCAATAAACAATTCTTTGACTATTACTTGCAACCTGTATGCGTCATTCCAACACTGTAAACATGTGTTTTAGAAATGATCAAAATTTTTACCTGGAGATATATGCTTATTGAATAAATATTTTAACTTTAATTTGTCTTGTTTAAAATCTACATCCATGTTTTAATTTTTTCTTACTAGTCTTTTATTAGTATTAAAAAAAGTTTGACGAAAATCAAGATGAGAGAGGATAACCAAAAATAGAATAAGAAAAATAATGAAGGTGAAACACATAATAGTAAATGGTATTACTACCAACCAACTTAGATGGTATGGACATGTATACTCTAGTCCACATGTTCAAAAACGTGAAAAATCAAACTAAAGGTCCTAAAAATATGAGCGATGGCTTACTGCATTCGGAATCACCTCTAAAAGTATGTTTTTAAAGAATTTTAGTGCAGGTAAAAAATTGCAATTGTTATTAACAAAATAATATAAAAAAAATGATATTTATGTTTTTGTTAATAACTCCAAAAATATTAATATTTTAGCAAGTTTGAAGAAACCCCGTTAAAGAGGAGGAGATTCCCACTAAAAAAGCTCAGACTTCCGGAACTCTATCTTCATTATTTATAATTTTAATTTGACGTTAAAAATAGGGCTCCGCACGGCTTTTACGGAACTCGCGTGCCGCCGCTAAACGGGGTTTATCAGATAAAATTTTTTTTTTTGACATAAAATGTTATATTAAAAATTTAAAAAAATCTGGTACTTTCCGAACACTTGAAAGAATCGAAACCAGTTGGAAAAAATATTTTATCACTATTTTTCAAAAAGTTATTCAATTGTTAACTAACAATAACATTTATCGCGGTATCTTGTAAATTATACATATGAAAAGGGCTCCAGGAAGTTTCAAAATTTTAGGTCAATTATTTATACCTTTTATCCCATTGTTTATGCTAACAGAGATTTGGAAAAAAATGGTTAGTTAACAATTGAATAACTTTTTAAAAAATAGTGATAAAATGTTTTTTTCAAGCGTCAGGAAAATACTGGATTTTTTTCAAATTTTTAAAATAATATTTTATGTCATAAAAAAATATTTTATTTGATAAACCCCGTTTAGCGCGAATGCCGTAAAAGCCGCGCGGAGCCCTGTTTTTAACGTCAAATTAAAATTATAAATAATGGACGTAGAGTTTTCGAAAATTTCCTTCACTTTAACGTTTTTTTTTCAAAATTGCTTAACTATTAATATTTTTCAAGTTATTAACAAAAATATAAATATCATTTTATTTTTATGTTATTTTGTTAATAACAATTGCAATTTTTTACCTGCACAAAAATCCTTTAAAAACATTTTTCTAGAGGTGATTCCGAATCCAATGAGCTATCTCTCAAATTTTTAGGACCGTTATTTTGATTTTTCACCTTTTTGAACATGTTGACTAGACGCGAGTAATGTTCAAAGAATGTCAGAAGAACGACTCTCGAAACAAATCCTAACTTTAAATACTTATGGTAGAAGAAAAAGAAAAAACCCAGACATAGTTGGTGAGAAGGCATAAATCGAGAAATGAGGAAAAGAGAATTAGTAAGGAGCACGAGATTGCATATTTTTTAGTCAATAATTTACTAGCGAACAGGCAGTCAGTTTATTAAATTTAGGAAATACAGTTTCAAAACATGTCAAAATGCTATGTTATTACAAGAATCATGCAAGATTTGTGTGCTCGCAGCATAAAATAATTTTAACAAACATTTCATATAGTGTAAAATCATCTTTTTTTGTTAACAGAGACAATAAGCCAGTACAAGATTAAACTTCTGTCGGCACTCGAATGCAGTTGTTTTTCTACTTTAAAATGACACGTTAATGTAAAGCAATCTTACTTTTTTTATAGATGTTGCTGACCATCAGAGTAAATTATCATTAACCGAAGTACTGTTTCTAATAATTTGGCCATATACTGTATGTAAATTTATAAATATGTTTTATATATAATTAATAATATAACTCATAATTTTGACGAAAAACTAATTAGGTAAATTGATTTAAAAGGCATGAGAACATATAATGGCAATTATATCGCACTTGTTATCAAATCAAGTTGTAGGGTAATTTTGTTACCTATATCTACTAATTTTGTTAATATTAATCTTACCTATAATAGCATAAATTGTAAAACTCATTTTAAGTCTAAAATAATCCGTAACATCTAAACAAATTCATGGCTTTTCGAATACTAAACAGTAGGTTTCTATTAATAAATATTTGGCACTGTAAACATGAGAAAATATAATACGTCCAAGTAGATTAGTTTATATTTTTTCAAAATGTTTTTAATGATATGAATCATAAGAATAAATAGTCTTTATATTGTTCAGATACTAACAAATATCACAGATTTTGTTGGGCAAAAGCTATTACAAATTTGTAAAATTTACAAAACAAACGATGAAAACCTCCCACTCTATAACAGTCGTACGAAATTTGCAGAATTTCGATGGAAGCGAAGCTTTCTATGTTTTCTTTGACAAAGGAGTAATCTGCAAAAATGTATATTTGTAATTATATTTTTGGATAATAAGAGAACAAAAGTATCTTTGCAAAGCCTATATACGAGAGTAGGAATAAAATATAAACGTACGTACTAGCATACTTTAGTCGGCCGGCTATGCCTTGTACTTTCCATACTTTATGCCTGCTATATACATATACAAAAAAAGAGAATGGATAGGTAACAAGTTCATCTGCCGTACGTACGCAGACACTTTTTCTCGATTAACTCCTTTTGCCAAAGCTACCATGGTAATTAAACTTACTGTACTTATATTCAGTTATGATGTGATCCTGTTTGAGAATTGGCTTCATAAAGAAATATGTGATGCATAATTTGGTTTACAGGATTATATGGTGTAAATAAGGGACTGTAGTTCATGTACTAATAAATTTACTCGTATTCGTAGTGCTATCTTATGTTTTAGATTATTACAAGTAATTTTAACCAGTCGCGTATCTTTTCATACATATTAATATTGGCTCGCAATCACTGATTATTGTTTTAACTTATATACTGCCTGTGTCTAATATTAAAATTTTTAAGGAGCATGGCTCTGCTATAGTTAGCTAATAGGCACACTGATTTTAAATTTTACATTTTAGGTATTTTTACAATATACCATTAGCTTTATGGATAACAGAGTTACAATGATTTAATAAGCAGCTCTAATGGTTATCCAACAAAATCACGTGTTCATTAAAAATGCCTAACAGATCATTGAAAAAAACACTTATAAATCCGCGACTCGTCTCACAAACACCTTGAAACCAATCGCCTTTTAACACAAACAGGTCAGGTTTTTTTAATTTTGCGCAATCAATAACCTTTTAGTAGATTTATATCTACTATTCAGCTGGTTCGCAGGTCACGACTTCGGGAAAATTTCACTACAGTTTTTCGTTTTGGGCACCCCTGACCTCAAAAACACCTTCCGTTCAAAAGTTTATATATATATATATATATATATATATATATATATAATAGTAGAAGAGTAGTCTTGATCGACTAGTTTGAACAAAAAAAATTTTTAATTTTCTTGGGGATGCGGTCTAGGGCTGAAGTAAAACTCTTTTTTCACTAACGCCGAGGTTTCGGAAATTTATTCTTTTCTTTTTTCCTTTCCTTGAAAAAGGAAATCAATTGTCCCGAAATCTCGGTCGAGTTCGTTAATGGGCCAAATCGGTCCGGCCGTTTGGGCGTGACATCAAATCAAAATGGAAAAAAATTCGTAACTTTTTTACTTCACCCTGTACAAAAAAATGTTAGGGGACTTTTTTGTTTGTCTTAAAGAGACCTACAACTTTTATTTAAAACATTTTTTTCTGAAACGTATACTTTTAATATATATATAATTAATATAAATCTACTGATGCGCCTGGCTTATCAAGGGCCATTTTTTAAGACAACCTTGATAAAAACAATCAGGTTTTTGCTCGTCTCAAAAGTGCTGCTTAAGTAAGATGCTTGCAAAACTTGACTAATATTATACGAGCAGAAAAATCTAATGATTTAGATGAAACGTGGAAAAGTTCAGTCATGAAGGTACTTTTAAATATAACGAAAAAGAATAATACAGGTGATTTATTTAAAAACGAAATAAAACAGTAGGGGAAAAAAGATTTAAAAAAATACAAAAATAAGCCGAATATAACGTTATAAACAAAAAATAGTTTAAATATATTAGTTTCTCTAGGTCACACAAAATAAGTAAAAAAATAACACATTTTTTAACAATAAGTAAGATTTTAAAATTGTGTGTACGCTTTGTAAATTTTTAAACTTTCGTAGCGTTATTTTATTGATATCACTATAATATTTTTTTCATACTAAAGAATTTCATTATTAATAAAAATACTTAGATGTTAAAAAGTATGTTTTGGATTTTATAAGTATCTTAACAGATATATTTAAACTGTGTCACGTACACAACAAGTATGAAAGTAAAAATAACATTCGGTTTGTACACTCAGCAATAAAAAAGCAAACTTGGTCGATTAGTTTGGCCTCAAAATGCAAGTTTGCGTGAACTTTAATATACTTAGTCACTGATAAACAAAATAAAACAAAATATGTATATATATACAAATGTCATATGGTCCTTAAATTTTTGGACCCATTTAATAAGCATCTTAACACAATTGTTTACTGACTTTACTGCGTTCATTTATTTCTATTAAATTGAGTTAACCTTAAAGTTGAATAAACATTGTTCTTTACTTAAATGGGTCAATGAATTTTAGGAGAAGTGATATAGTATATTATATTTAATGTATACGTGACACAATGCATTTATGTAATATAAAAAAATGGCCAGTATCCGTGGCTTAAGTTTTAAATTAGAATTTTAAAATATTAATAACTAATATTCGTTATACAGTTTGTAAAGGAACTGCATATACCTAGAAAGACGATATGTAACAGAAAAAATCGATATTTACCTATCGACGATTGCAAAAAAAAAATCACAAAATATACAAAAAATAGTCTATTTGCTAACGATTACAGAATGTGCTATAGTCTGCGCTAGTGGAAAAACTTGTTATACGAGAAATATTGCAAATAGAATTATGCTTTTTAGGGTTCGTGGTTCACTACTATTGGTTTTGGACGCAGCAAATCTCCAATACGCAATCAAATCCTTTCACTCTTTCTATGCTGATGGCAGTAAATTATTTAGAAATACACAAGTCAACCATGCACGTCTATATGTAGCTATAGAACCATACACGTCTATATAAAGCTATGTGTTTAAAAGTGTTTAGAATTTAGGCGATATGCATCTGAGATTTACAAATTTACGATTCCATTATAAACTGAGTTGTGTAAATATTTCTTCAACCGATAGAAATCCAGATCATTATTAATACCAAGCAAATGTGATCAGATCAAGTTAAGACAACTGTTAAAACAGCCGTGCGTGTCAATTGTACAATTGGCATTAATGGCCACACCAAACGCAAATGCATGGAAAAGGGTGCGTGGTGTACAAATTGTTGCTTAGCTAGGCATCGCAGTACCAGTTCGTAATGTCTTAAATTTAGAAGTCTGGTTAAGACGGCCAGACAGAACTAACGTGTGGAGGTTGAAATGGCGACCCAAAGATACTACAAACCAACATGAGTAGGGTGGCCACCGCGGTCAGAGGTCACTTTGACATTCTGGTTGCATCTGAACCTAGCCCATGCTGATCAGACACCTAAGAAAGGGGACGTATGCTTAGGCCAATAAGCCTTCTTTCGTACATTACGGTGTTTTCCAGACAGTATTAAAAAAAGCTTCGCTATTAACTGGTAGATAACGGTTTTACCCTTTGCCTTCTTCTTATAAAAAACTGGAAAGAAGAATTTTGTATTTGCTCTAAACACAGAGCCTAATTTGTTTCCTGCTGCAGTTGCTATGGATGCAATATGTTCGTTCCATAGTAAGTCCTGTGAGATCGTTATACCAACCAGCGTAATGGAGTCGCCCGCTACCAGTGTCGAATCGTTGATCGTTATGGATGGGTCGCATCTTTGCCTCTTGTTGGATAGGCAACATGTCTTTGTCTTGGAAGCGTTGAAATTAACAAGATTTTTTCTTCCCCACTTGTCTACAATTCTCAAATCTTGAGTAAGAGAAGCCGTTTTGGATCGTCTGTCATCTTCCAGAATATCTAGAGGTATGAGACGGTTGTGCTCTTTGCTACAGTGTAGGTTGCTATTATCTGCAAAACCATGTATCGGGTTTATTAGTGGCTTCTAGTAAATCATTAACGTGTAAAAGGAATAGAGTAGGAGCTAAAGCCGATCCTTGTTAAACTCAAGCGTTGATCTTGTAGAGGTTAAAAGAATGTCCATCTACAACAACTTGGATGTGCCTGTTGGAGAGAAAGTTTGATATCCATCTGCAACGGTTTTGCGAGAGTCCGTATGAAGGCAGTTTGTTCAAAAGAGCTGCATGCAACACTTGATCAAATGCTTTTAAGATGTGTGGTGATACTATTTGAGTCTTCCCATAGCGGTGGATGGCATCACTATAGACATGAGTTACATATGCTAGTAGATCTGCTGTTGACCTTTGTTATCGAAAACCATATTGCCTGTCACTTAAAAGGTTGTGGGGCTCAAGGAACCTCAGGATCTCGTGATTGACGTATTTCTTCATATTTTTGCTAATAACAGATAGAAGAGCTGTGGGTCTGTAGTTAGAAGGCTGGGTTTTATAGCCTTTCTTGTGGACTGGTTGTACTTGAGCAGTTTTCCAGGATTCTGGAAAAATACCAGTATCATCTGATAGTTGAAATAGCTTAGTGAAAACTGGCGCTAGTTCAGGAGCAAAACATTTTAAGAGTAAAGCTGGCATTTCATTAAGGACGCTTGCTTTGTTGGTATTTAAAGTAGCAAGGACTCTCTGCACACGCTTAACCCTAAATATGATATTTTTTATTGTGTGGAATAGAAGGTAGTTCCATGTTTAAGTGTCGAGTTCGAAGAGAATATTTTGGTGAAGAGTTCAGCCTTGTCTGTGGAGGACGTAACTATTGAGCCGTCTTCTGATGTGAGTGGAGGGAACGAACTATTTGTAAAATTGTTGTTGATATGTTTGGCGAGAGTCCAAAAGGACCGGCTTTCATTAGGGTTTGACATTACTTTCTTTCTCATTCGAGAGTCAAAGAGACTTTTGGAATTGGAAATAGTGGTGTTGTATCTGTTTCTAGCGTTTATATCATCCTGTTTTGTTTTTTTCTGATGGATCTTGTATAAATAGTTTGTGAGACTTGATCTTAGCTTTCCGAGCTACATCGCAATACTCATTAAACCATGACTTCTGTTTGAGGCTTTCAAGCATTTGGTAAAGTGAGGAATGTAAATTTCCATGTCATACTAAATGATTTTAGTTATACTGTTGCAACCTGCCAATGGATCTTCGTTAATAAAGCAGACTGTATTCTAGAGAAAAGTTGCAAAGTAGTCTCAAAGGCCTTCCCAATGTGCTTTTTTAAGTTCCAAAAAGTTCTCTTGGGTGGTGCCTCGAATGAGTGAGATTCGATGGGACATTTGACTTCTACTACAGCATGATCAGAGTTCCCTAGGGAAGACAGAACATTTACATTATATTGCTCAGGGTGAGTGGTGAGCAAAAATCCAGAGTGGTGAACATTAAAAACCCCAAGCACAATTATTTCTGCAGAAGGGTACTTACTATTAAGGTAGTCGATCTTTTGTGAGAGATATTTTAGTAGTTAGTCGCAATTACAGTCTGATGGCCGATAAATACAACATATCTATCAATTTGCTAGAGGCTTTTAGTGTTAATTTTAGCCAAAGGATGTTGTCTCTGTTGTTTTCTAGTGCAGGTAGTCTAAAACAGGAAAGTATGTTTCTTACAAAAACACATAGCGTGCCGTTTAAAGTTGTGGTAAAGTTCGTAACCTGGAAATTTTAGATGCTTCAGGCTATTTTTCCCAGAAACTTGTGTTTTATTAAGATAAAGAACGTGAGGTTTTATAGACTGTAAATAGTGATTGGTTGCGTTAATGTTGGCATTTAACCCGCAGATGTTAGTGAATGTTAATATGCAGTCTCTTTTGCGTTTTGGTTTCTGGGTAAGTTTGGCTAAACTAGAGGTTGGTCTACCAGTATCGATGGCTATGTTATTTCCATCATGACTTCCCCCCTGGAGATCCGAATGGGGAACTATTTTACTTCCGGAACATTTAACCTCTGGAGAAATCATCATAGTATTTTCTAAAAAAGGGTTTAAGAGAAAGAAGAGGATTAAAAAGAAACAGAAAGGTAATGAAAAGAACCGACTTAAATGTGGAAACAAGTTTAGAACATTTTACCCCACCTTAACGAGTTGCAGTGTGGTAACTCCTCGGGCGATGGAAAGTTCCATCTACCACCTATTAATGCTGCACAAATGTGTATAATGAGTAAGGTGTTAAGGACAATTGTGTTTTTTATTGAAATTATAAATCTAAAACCAACAAGAAGATAGACTGATTTTAACAGTCAGATATGATTTTGAAAACTTAATATTTTTTTACTTTAACATTTTTGTACCATTACCAAAATTGGATATATCACACTGTATTTTCCAACTGACAACTAATTTAACATTAGTATCATGTGGTTGGTAGCGTATAATTTTATGTGACTTTTATTGATTCTCATAAATAAAATGATAACATTAATCTTATAAGCGCATTACCGAGAAGTGCAGTCCACCACAATTAAGTTAAATGAATAAATTTGCCAATTTTTTATTTTGTTATGATAGAAACAAGGATGTGGTTTAAACACACTAAAAATTTTTATATGAAAGCCATCACATCATTAAAATACGGACAACACATCGGTGCTTTCTGGGAATCTTTAAGGTTTTATCCATTTAAAAATAACAACAACAGATTCTTCTAATTGTTATTTAAACAAATTTAACTTTACATTGTTGTAGTAGTGTAAAACGAATTCAACGGCCTCATGCATCGATCAAATGTTATTATTCTTGTTTAAAATAAAAAAATATGAAAAAGTTGAAAAAATACTAACGGAGCGTTATGACAGTCTTAAAATAAAAATATGAAAAATGATACAAGTATCTTGCGTAAGGCTGTCAATCTTCAGTAGAAATTCGCAAATTTTTCTTACTTTCGCGACTTTTGACATCAAGTACCAGCCATTCCATACCGGCGGGGATGTCTCTTCATTAGTGACTGAATAGACAAGCCTATACTGTACTGATAAGGTCTAACAAGACCGAAACATGTCTACAGTTGGTTTTGCCCTTGTAGAGACTAGTTGATATTTATATCTACGTCGCAGCATCATTTTCATTTGAGTTAGGAATTCTAACCATGCACAAATCTAGGTATCTACCTGGAGATTGACAGCATTACGCAAGATACTTGTATCATTTTTCATCTTTATATATATATAAAGAAAAGTAATCCACTAATTGACTAGTTTGAAAAAAACAAAATTTTCCTTAGATTTATTTTGGGTATAGTAGTCAGCTAAAATTTTATTAGGGCTGAATAAAAGCACACTATTTTTTAAATATCCAAGCTTTCGGAAAGATTTATTTCCTTTATCAAGAATTTCTACAAAGCAATTAGAAAGATATAATTAAAAGAATATATTCAGATTAACAAATTTCAAAACTTACCAAGATTTAGATTATTATATAAAAAAGCAGCTCAACAAAGTTAAAAAACTTATGGTATGTTAATTTTAAAAACATTGCAGTTACGTTAAAAAATACATTAAAATATAAATTACGTTAGAAAAAGAAAATTTTTAAAGATTTCCTATAGATAGGATTTAAACAATACATTTTAAAAATATATTTATGTTACACCAAGACACATCACGAAACAAAAGGGTTTTCAAAAGAATTTTAAACTATTTAATATTTAGACATGATTATAAAAAGTGGAAAAAATATATATATATTGTTATGATTTGATTGGATAAAAAATTTTTGTATTTGATAATAGGTAACTGTCTTTATATAGGTGTTTAAAAGTTTTATTTTCAGAAAGTGTAGAGTTGTTTAGTTTTGTTTTATATTTTGTTTTGAAGAGGTTACCTAGGGACGAGGAAAAAAAAGAAATTTGGAATGTTTTTTTTTATTATAAAAGATTGTCAGGAATTGGAATGAAGAAAAATGATAAAGAAAAGTTTGTATTGATTATGATAGAATTTGAATTTGAGAAGATAGTTTAATTTTATAATTTATGAATTTGTGTAATTGAAGTTAAAGTTAAAAATAAAGTTTAAAGTAAATGAACAAAAATATAAAGAAAGTTTTAAGTTGAATCCAGACCCAATAGCAGTAGAAGCAGCCGGAGCCAAAGAAAAATAAGAATTCATAACAAATTGTCGATCCAACGTGGGGCAGGAAAAGAAAAATCTAAATCCAGAATAAATTTGTCAAAAAGAACACCCAGACACCCAGAAAAGAATAAAAAGAAACAGGACACCAACCCGATCGCAAGAAACCGAAATAGAAATTTTGAAATTTCATATTAGAAAAATTGTAATCTGGGGTAAGATTTTTAAATTTCTATATAGAGACAGTTTTTTATTTTGTTGTTTATAATTGAAATAGGGGGGATACATAAATTCTGTTAAGACATAATTTATAAATATTTAGGTTGATACAAATCATTTTTATAAAAATTTTGATTTTGACAGTGTCAATAAGACATAAGAAACTTTGATATACGGGGGGTGAATTAAAATTATAAATTTAATATACATATTAAAATTTAAATCAAATAAAAACAAATTAAATAATTTTAAATAATAAAATGGAAACAAGAAGAAGGCAAAACCAGAAACAGGATTTACAGATGCAACAAGGAGATCACCAAAAAGATGAGGACATACAGATTATGGGAACAAATGAATCGGGAGATGAAAAAGAGAATACCACGATAATAGAAGCAATTATTGAAAGTAATGGCAACAAACATGAAGAAAGCGATATGGATAGGATGTTTAAATTTTTAGAAAAAATGAATGAAAAACAAGAAAAAAATAGAAAGGAAAATCAAGAAAATCAAGAAAAACAAGACAAAAAGACAGAAGAAATGAATAAAAATATTGAAGCAATAAATGTAAAAATGGATTCTATGAAAAAAGAAATAAAAGAAGATATGAAAAAAGAAATAAAAGACATGAACAAGAATATGGAAGCATTTAAAGATGAAATGAAGAAACAAATGGAAATGTATAGAGAAACATTAGAAGAAACAAAAATAGAAATAAGAAATGTAATGAAAATGACAAAAACAGAATTAGAGGAATTACAAGAAGTAAAAATTAAAATAATTATACAACAAGAGAATATGGAAAAGAAAAATGTAAAAGAAGAAGTGCAAAATACAGTAAAGAAGATATATGAGATGGAAGAAAAAGAAATAAATGTAATACAAGAAAATGAAATTAGGAAATTAAAATTAAATAATGAATATGACGATGATAAGAAGAATTATAAAGATAAATATTATAAAAATGAAGAAGCAAAATATGAAAATAAAATATATGAAGGTGATAGAAATAAATATAAAAATAGATATTATTATGATAATAATAATAATAAAATTAAATATAAAACTAAATTCAATTACAATAAGGAGAATAAGAATAAACCTTATGAAGATGGTGATATAAATTATTTTGAAATATGTGATGAAATTAGAAGATTAAAAAAGATTTGGAAGGATATAATTTATAATTATAAAAAAAGAAAAAAGAAGTTAATTAAAAGCAAATGGGATTGAGATAAAATTAAAAATAAAGAGGAAAATAAGTAATGGGGAAATATTAGAAAAAGGGGGAAGAAACTGATTAAATAAAATAAAGTAAAATTATTAAAATGGGTAGAAATCGAAAGTAATTGTAATTTAAAGGTAGAATAGTAAGAAATGATCTGATAAAAAAGTAAATATAGAGTAAATTTAAAATTATAAAATGTGTCTTAATAGAAAATTTTAATTTTAAATTTAGGGGGATTTTGTTATGATTTGATTGGATAAAAAATTTTTGTATTTGATAATAGGTAACTGTCTTTATATAGGTGTTTAAAAGTTTTATTTTCAGAAAGTGTAGAGTTGTTTAGTTTTGTTTTATATTTTGTTTTGAAGAGGTTACCTAGGGACGAGGAAAAAAAGAAATTTGGAATGTTTTTTTTTATTATAAAAGATTGTCAGGAATTGGAATGAAGAAAAATGATAAAGAAAAGTTTGTATTGATTATGATAGAATTTGAATTTGAGAAGATAGTTTAATTTTATAATTTATGAATTTGTGTAATTGAAGTTAAAGTTAAAAATAAAGTTTAAAGTAAATGAACAAAAATATAAAGAAAGTTTTAAGTTGAATCCAGACCCAATAGCAGTAGAAGCAGCCGGAGCCGAAGAAAAGTAAAGAATTGATTTCAGAATAAATTGATGAACCAACGTGGGGCAACAACAACAACAAGGATAGAAAAGATTTCATAACAATATCTAGTTGTTAAATACAATAATGAATATCAGTGACTCTCAAAAGTTTGAATTGTAAAAATTTTTAGTTAAACGAATATTTAATGAAAAATTATAAATTGTTTTCAGTTTCTAGTTTTAATAAAAAATTATATATTTTGCTTAAGTTATCATTTTCGGATCTTTTATTCAGTGTGTTAGGATTCCTACTGATATGTACCATTTCCAGAAAAGTACGTTTATATTGGTTGCTTTCAATAGCCAAAACTTTAGGGTTTTGAAAATTCATAATATGATCTTTGTTGATGACATGTTCAGCCAAAGCACAAGAAAGCTTTTTAATTCTGCAGTCACTTTTATGTGATGTAATACGACCTGATAAATTTCTACCCGTTTGTCCAATATAAACCATCTCACAATTATTACATGAAATTGAATAAATTACATCTTTTGTCTCCAGTATTTTTAATGGTTGTTTAGTTTTAGTGTAAAGTGAATTTATTGTTTTAATATTTTTAGTGGTTAATCGAATATTTGGACAATCTTTAAAAATGGTTTTTAATTTGTAAGTTAAATCTGAAATAAAAGGGATTGAAAAGTAAAAAACTTGATTAGACTGAGGGTTCAATGCATTTATTGAAGTTGACCTATGTAATGTGGTGTTAAACAAAAAGTTATTTATCATCCACACTTTGTTCAGGATGGTCTTTTCACACTTAAACAAATTTTAATTGAGAACTCATACCCGTTGAAACTGATAAATAACTTTTTGTTTAACACCACATTACATAGGTCAACTTCAATAAATGCATTGAACCCTCAGTCTAATCAAGTTTTTTACTTTTCAATCCCTTTTATTTCAGATTTAACTTACAAATTAAAAACCATTTTTAAAGATTGTCCAAATATTCGATTAACCACTAAAAATATTAAAACAATAAATTCACTTTACACCAAAACTAAACAACCATTAAAAATACTGGAGACAAAAGATGTAATTTATTCAATTTCATGTAATAATTGTGAGATGGTTTATATTGGACAAACGGGTAGAAATTTATCAGGTCGTATTACATCACATAAAAGTGACTGCAGAATTAAAAAGCTTTCTTGTGCTTTGGCTGAACATGTCATCAACAAAGATCATATTATGAATTTTCAAAACCCTAAAGTTTTGGCTATTGAAAGCAACCAATATAAACGTACTTTTCTGGAAATGGTACATATCAGTAGGAATCCTAACACACTGAATAAAAGATCCGAAAATGATAACTTAAGCAAAATATATAATTTTTTATTAAAACTAGAAACTGAAAACAATTTATAATTTTTCATTAAATATTCGTTTAACTAAAAATTTTTACAATTCAAACTTTTGAGAGTCACTGATATTCATTATTGTATTTAACAACTAGATATATATATATTTTTTCCACTTTTTATAATCATGTCTAAATATTAAATAGTTTAAAATTCTTTTGAAAACCCTTTTGTTTCGTGATGTGTCTTGGTGTAACATAAATATATTTTTAAAATGTATTGTTTAAATCCTATCTATAGGAAATCTTTAAAAATTTTCTTTTTCTAACGTAATTTATATTTTAATGTATTTTTTAACGTAACTGCAATGTTTTTAAAATTAACATACCATAAGTTTTTTAACTTTGTTGAGCTGCTTTTTTATATAATAATCTAAATCTTGGTAAGTTTTGAAATTTGTTAATCTGAATATATTCTTTTAATTATATCTTTCTAATTGCTTTGTAGAAATTCTTGATAAAGGAAATAAATCTTTCCGAAAGCTTGGATATTCAAAAAATAGTGTGCTTTTATTCAGCCCTAATAAAATTTTAGCTGACTACTATACCCAAAATAAATCTAAGGAAAATTTTGTTTATATATATATATATATATATATTTATATATATATATATATATATATATATATATATATATATATATATATATATATATATATATATATATATTGAGATGATATAAGTTACTATGCTATATCAAATAAGTACATATAAAGAAAATTAATAAAAATAGAGAAAAGGAAAATATTCTTATTCCAAGGCAGAGTGCAAATGCAGTAAATTTGGTATAATTTATAATCGTCTTCTTCACAATACCTAAAAAAAAAATAAAACAAAATAAGAAATTAAAATATACAAGTACATCTAAGAGATATTTATTTCAAAGATTCAAAATAATTTAATCTATAATATATAAAATTTTAATGATCATGTATTAAATAGATAATAAGAGTAAATATTAAAAAGGTTTATAAATTTTACGATACATTGGTAATTAAAACCGATTTTAAATAAATTAAGATAAAATGAAATAAGAAAATTAAATGTTAAAACATAAATGTAAAACTTTACATAAATTTTATTATAAAATATTAGAAATCATAGAAGAAATATATAAAAATTTTACTTACTTTCAAAATATACAATGTTTGTTAACAAGCCATAGTGTGATTTGTTATTAGTTTAATTTCCAAATGAAAAGTTCTGAAAATAGGAAGATATTAGATTATATTATAGATAAGATATTATAAAATTAACAACTCATCAAAAGTTTAGCAATTTTTTAAAAAGAATGATTATTGTATTAAATGTAAATAAGGAATTAAGTATTAGATTTTTAGTAATTTGATTTGACAAATAATTAGTAGGCGAATAGAGAATAATAATGTATAGTGTAAGTTTGTTTGGAGATTCAGTTGTTAAATTGTTTATTTCTGAAACGCTCTCTTGTTTTCGACCTTTTGAAGGGAAAAGATGTAATAAAGTATGCTCCGTTAAAATTTCGATTTTTTTTCAAAATACTTATAAAAGAAAGTTTAAAAGTAGTCAAAAGTGTTAACAAAACCGCAAGACAACTCCTGATAGTATCTGGTAAGACGTAAAGTTTATATTTATGGAGAAATGAATGTTAGAAATTGTATGCTGAGCAGTTCATTTATATAAATGCTTCCTGAGTTAATTTAACGAAAGTAAAACTAGTTTCTAATAAGAAAGAAAGTATTAGTTTACTTACCATTTGATGCAAGAGCGGATTATTTCCTGATTAGAAGCAATTTTATTCGTCTAAATCTCTAAAGTGTCCGTAAATCATTGATGTCCTGGGAAATGGTGGATTACAATTGAAAAGGATATCCTGTGCCTTAGCTGTCCCAAGAGAATACAAAATCTCCAGAACACGGTATCAATTTCCAATTTTTTTTAAATAAAGAACTTTCCTGTGTTTGATTTTTATGTATATGATGAACATTTAATTTCACTTGTACACTGTTTCACTGTTTAAATAAGGTATTTTTCATTCTTAGATAAGTTTAATTTGATTTATTGGAACAAAATTCAGAACTTTTCGTAACACTTGATTTAACTATGTTTGGTTTTTGAAAGTAATGTGTCAAAGCGCACAAAACAATAAGAAAAAGTAAGGTTAAGGTCAAAATAGAATTATCGTTCAGAAAACATAATTTGGTATATGATTGTTGAATTTTATAATCGTTTTGTTGAAATTTTCAATATTAGTTAAATTTGAATCCATTTATTATTTGAAATTTTTGAACTCTGACCCTAAGAAAGAGAATAGCTAGGAGCATATGTTAAAATAATAATCGTTAAAATAAAAGAAATTAATTTGAATCTTACCTTCTTCACATCTATATTAAAATTTAAAAAATTCAAGGTAAGAAGTACTTTATAACATGGTAACTTATAGAATACTAATAGAAGAGTTATCATATGTTATAAATTTTGGCGCCCAACGTGGGGCTCTAAATAATCGAAACTAGAGCCTATTTAAATAGTAAAAAACTTGAGAATTTTTCTGATATTACAAACACGAGTCAAGAAAACTTGGTTTGGTAATTTTTTTTTTATTTTTATTTGTTTGTGTGATTCTGGATTATTCATAACTAATAATTATAAACAGGTATTTGCTTGTAAGATATTTATTGGTATAAAGGCATTCATATAAAAATTTGCACATTATTTGTATTTATCTGGGAATTTAAATTGTAAGTATGGATAGAAAAATGAGATTGAGAGATAGTAAGGTAGTAGGAGAGGATAGTGAGAGTAGTGATCGAGGAGAGATTGAGGTTGAGAGTGTGGCGGTACAAGTACATGAAGAGAGAGTATTAGGAGCAGGAGATTATCTAGTGGAAGAGCTGATTCAAACAGGACAGACACAGGAAGAAGCAGAAACGGAAGAAGGAGATAATTTAATGGAGATAGGGGGAGAGCAGGATCGAACTATGGTTGAAACAGAGACAGAGGCAACTGCTGATGGAAATGCACAAGAAGAATAGGTGTTACAAGAAAGACCAAAAGAAAAAAAACAATCGGAAATGGATAGCTTACTTCACTTCCTTATGAACAAATTCGATCAACAAAAAGAAGATAATATGAAGATGAGGGAAGATATTAAAAAAGATGTACAAGAAGATAATATGAAGATGAGGGAAGATATTAAAAAAGATATAAAAGAAGATAATATGAAGATGAGGGAAGATATAGAAAAGAAGTTGGATCAGCAGAAAGTCGATATTAAAGAAGAAATAAATAAAAAATTGGAGGAAATAAAAGAAGATAACAAGATATTTAGAAGTGAAATTAACAACATTCAAGAAGACAATTTGAAAATAAGAGAAGAAGTTAAAATTATAAAAAAGGAATGTGACAAGAAGAGTGAACAACAAAACATGAAATTAAGAACAGAAATACAGGACACAGGCATGAAAATTAGGGGGGAAATTGAAAAAGGTATGGAAATTAAAATAAAAGAAGTAAGTAAATCAAGGAAAGAAAATTTACCTGAAGAAATTGAACAGGAAGTCAATAAACAAACTGAAGTTTTGAAAAAGGAAATCGGACAAATACGGTTACAAGAACGAATTAATGAGGGAGATATGAGGGAACATATAAATATGGAATTAGAAGGAAAATTTCAAGAGAATAATGATAAAATGGATCAAACAAATAAAAGATTGGAGGAAATAAAAGAAAATACTAAGATATTTAGAAGAGAAATTAATAATATAAAACGAGAGGATTTGAAGAGCACAGAGAAGGATACAAATAAAATAGATGAAGAAAGAGAGAAGATAATTAAGAAATTTGTAAATGAATATAAAGCAAGACAACTAGAAAAGTGTGAAAATAAAATAACTTAAAAAGTTGAGTACAATGATATATTGCTAGGTGATAATGATAAACAAAATAAGACAGAACAAGTAGAAGAAATTCAGATAATAATTCACTACGAAACAGTTAACGACAGGGAAAAATGTTACATTTGTAAATATAAAGAAAGGGGGAAGAAATTTAAATTTGTAATAGTTAGGTATATAGGAAAATATCAAGAAAGGGGGAAGAAATTTAAATCTATAATAGGTTTTAGGTATATAGGAAAATATCAGGAAAGGGGTAAGATATTTAAATTGATTAGAAAATTATGTGTATAGGAAAAGTTAATAAAAAAGGGGAAATAATTCGAAAACTAGAAAAAATAAATTATATTTAAATAAATGTTTAGAATGAATGTGATATTAAAAAAATACAGAAATTAAAAATTTAGTAAAAATGTTAGGTAGATGATATTTAAAACAATTTTGTAAATAAATATTATGTTGTAAATAGTAGTTTTAGGTGTACATAATTTTTTTTTTAAGATAGGGTGGTGTTTATAGAATAAACATTGAGGCAATTCAGTTAAATTTTATATCATTAGAATTAAAATTGGTATGAATAAACAGTCTGAATGTTTTTCATAAAAGATTTTTCCAGGAGATGATATGAGATAAATTAATATTTTTTGGTGTTCATTGTACATGAATAATTATTAACAAGCAAGTACATAATATATAAACATGAAATATAGAACAAAGAAATTTGTATAAAATTTATTAAAATATAATAGGACATAATAAAGATAAAAAATATAAAGCAAAGTTACTTAACAGTTATAAAATTATTAAATTGGGAATAGAAATTATAATTTTTTAATCAAATATGAAAATATGATTGATTCAAAAATTTTAATTGGGGGATTTGAGATGATATAAGTTACTATGCTATATCAAATAAGTACATATAAAGAAAATTAATAAAAATAGAGAAAAGGAAAATATTCTTATTCCAAGGCAGAGTGCAAATTCAGTAAATTTGGTATAATTTATAATCGTCTTCTTCACAATACCTAAAAAAGAAAAATAAAACAAAATAAGAAATTAAAATATACAAGTACATCTAAGAGATATTTATTTCAAAGATTCAAAATAATTTAATCTATAATATATAAAATTTTAATGATCATGTATTAAATAGATAATAAGAGTAAATATTAAAAAAGTTTATAAATTTTACGATACATTGGTAATTAAAACCGATTTTAAATAAATTAAGATAAAATGAAATAAGAAAATTAAATGTTAAAACATAAATGTAAAACTTTACATAAATTTTATTATAAAATATTAGAAATCATAGAAGAAATATATAAAAATTTTACTTACTTTCAAAATATACAGTAACCACGGTAATAAGGCAAGAAAAAAGAAAATATATGGAGGAAAAAATTGAGAAATCAAAAAATGATAACAAAAAGATGTGGCAGACGATCAAGGAAATTCTAGGTCAGAAAAAGGAGAAAGTGAACAGCAATAAAATTTTGTTTGAGAAATACACTGGTAGTGCTTCAGAAAACTTTAATAAATTTTATATTGACAGCATCACAAAAATAGCAAATAGCATCGAAATTAGACAACAAAATCTTACAAATGAATTGCAGATCAAGGAAAATGCAAAAAAGCTATCAAACTTTCAGAAAGTAAACTTTAACATACTTAAGAAAATTGTATTTTCGTTAAAAAATAAAAGTACAAGTGATGAATGTGTCAGTGTAAAATTGTTAAAAGATTTATTTTGTGTTGTTGGGTATCCACTGTTAAATTTGATAAATTTAATTCTTGATAAAGGCCGTTTTCCAATAGAGTTAAAGACAAGTGTCGTTATCCCTATTGCTAAGGTACCATCTCCGACGCGTCCAGAGGATTGCAGGCCGATAAATTTATTGCCAGTAGTAGATAAAATTGTCGAAATAGTCATAAGGGACCAGTTGAAGAGCTTCTTCGAAGAAAATCGGTTATTGTATGAAAGTCAATCTGGTTTTCGTGAGAAGCATTCTTGTGAAAGTGCGGTTCAGCTTGTGTGTGCAAAGTGGAGAGAAGAAATAAATGTCGGTAAAGTTGTGATAAGTGTTTTTGTGGATTTAAAACGTGCATTTGAAACAATAAATAGAGATAGACTATTGCAGAAATTAGCTTCTTTTGGTGTAGGTTCTAAGGCTTTATCTTTGTTAAAAGACTATCTAAGTGACAGATATCAAAAAACTGGAATAGATGGAGTAACATCTTCTAAATTATTAAATGCTTTTGGTGTACCCCAGGGTAGTGTTCTAGGTCCGCTGCTATTCATAATTTATATAAATGATCTGCAAAAAGATTTAAAAAACTCTCTTGTCAATTTATTTGCTGATGACACAGTGATATCAATATGTGGCAGCGACCCTAAAACATTGACTTGCATTTTAAATGATGAACTAAACATACTATTTGATTGGCTATGTATAAATAAATTAAAGTTAAACACAGCAAAAACTAAATGTATGGTATTGGGATCAAAAGTAAATTGTTTAAGATATTATTCAAGTAATTGTAAAATTTGTATAAATGGCGAGGAGATTGTATTTATTCATGAAATAAAATACTTAGGAGTATTAATTGATCCTCAATTAAAATTTTCAAACTTTGATGACTATTTATGTAAAAAGTTAGGGAAAAAAATAGGATTTTTCTATAGGGTATCACAAGTTTTGTCACAGTGGGCAAAAAATTTAGTTTATAATTGTATATTGAGACCTCATTTTGAGTACTGTATTTCACTTTTGCTTTCTTGTCCTAAACACCAAATACAAAGACTACAAATTTTGCAGAATAGATGTATGCGCATAATTTTAGGATGTAATATTTATACACCGATAGACTCAATGCTACAAAAATTAAATTGGTTGACAGTAGAGGAAAGCATTAAAAAGGCAAACATTCTTTTAATATATAAAATGTGTCATGATAAAGTTCCTAAATATTTGACAAAACTTTTAGTTACTCGTCAGGAAATACATAATCGGGAATTAAGATCTAAGGACCAGTTTAATATTAATTTTACAAACAAATCTTTTTTAATGGGAAGTCTATTAAACGAAGGTGTTCGAATTTTTAATGCTTTGCCGCAAAACATAAAAGACATTGAGTCTATTGATAAATTTAAAGTACATGTTTTCAATTATCTTTTAAACTCTAGAGTAACTGTAAAAACCTAAATTTTAATTAATATAAAAGTAAATGTTTTGTTACTAGCTTATGTAGCTAAATAAATAAAGATTCATTCATTCATTCATTCATTAGATTATATTATAGATAAGATATTATAAAATTAACAACTCATCAAAAGTTTAGCAATTTTTTAAAAAGAATGATTATTGTATTAAATGTAAATAAGGAATTAAGTATTAAATTTTTAGTAATTTGATTTGACAAATAATTAGTAGGCGAATAGAGAATAATAATGTATAGTGTAAGTTTGTTTGGAGATTCAGTTGTTAAATTGTTTATTTCTGAAGCGCTCTATTGTTTTCGACCTTTTGAAGGGAGAAGATGTAATAAAGTTTGCTCCGTTAAAATTTCGATTTTTTTTCAAAATACTTATAAAAGAAAGTTTAAAAGTAGTCAAAAGTGTTAACAAAACCGCAAGACAACTCCTGATAGTATCTGGTAAGACGTAAAGTTTATATTTATGGAGAAATGAATGTTAGAAATTGTATGCTGAGCAGTTCATTTATATAAATGCTTCCTGAGTTAATTTAACGAAAGTAAAACTAGTTTCTAATAAGAAAGAAAGTATTAGTTTACTTACCATTTGATGCAAGAGCGGATTATTTCCTGATTAGAAGCAATTTTATTCGTCTAAATCTCTAAAGTGTCCGTAAATCATTGATGTCCTGGGAAATGGTGGATTACAATTGAAAAGGATATCCTGTGCCTTAGCTGTCCCAAGAGAATACAAAATCTCCAGAACACGGTATCAATTTCCAATTTTTTTTAAATAAAGAACTTTCCTGTGTCTGATTTTTATGTATATGATGAACATTTAATTTCACTTGTACACTGTTTCACTGTTTAAATAAGTTATTTTTCATTCTTAGATAAGTTTAATTTGATTTATTGGTTACAAAATTCAGAACTTTTCATAACACTTGATTTAACTATGTTTAGTTTTTGAAAGTAATGTGTCAAAGCGCACAAAACAATAAGAAAAAGTAAGGTTAAGGTCAAAATAGAATTATCGTTTAGAAAATATAATTTGGTATATGATTGTTGAATTTTATAATCGTTTTGTTGAAATTTTCAATATTAGTTAAATTTGAATCCATTTATTATTTGAAATTTTTGAACTCTGACCCTAAGAAAGAGAATAGCTAGGAGCATATGTTAAAATAATAATCGTTAAAATAAAAGAAATTAATTTGAATCTTACCTTCTTCACATCTATATTAAAATTTAAAAAATTCAAGGTAAGAAGTACTTTATAACATGGTAACTTATAGAATACTAATAGAAGAGTTATCATATGTTATAATATTTATATATATATATATATATATATATATATATATATATATATATATATATATATATATATATATATAATAAACAAAGTGCCAAGAAAACGCGTATTAATATAAACAAAAGGGGAAAATTATTGGGCATGTACGCAAAAAGGATCAATAAGGCCACGAGTAGGAATGGTAACCACAGACATGCATGTTTCTGGCTCATTAGCCGTCATCAGTGCGGCATAACCAAGTAGGGTATTGCAGTTGGCTAAGAAAAGTGTTGGGTACTTGGGAGCAAAGGATGTTGGGGAAACATGTGTAAAGAAACACAAAAACACAAAAACAACGAACGCTCACACAATAATTTTCCCCTTTTGTTTATATTAATACGCGTTTTCTTGGCACTTTGTTTATTTCATATCCTGGGTTTAGAACGACTCAAACACAATGAGTCCGTTTCGCCAACGTTGCGACGCTGGTTGCTAGCCGAAAACCCATTGGCACAGCTGGCCGAAAGCACAAAATGGCGATAGGACCCCTGTGTGAGCGTTCGTTGTTTTTGTATTTTTGTGTTTCTTTACACATGTTTCCCCAACATCCTTTGCTCCCAAGTACCCAACACTTTTGCTAGCCAAGTGCAATACCCTACTTGGTTATGCCGCACTGATGACGGCTAATGAGCCAGAAACATGCATGTCTGCGGTTACCATTCCTACTCGTGGCCTTATTGATCCTTTTTGCGTACATGCCCAATAATTTTCATCCATTTTTCTATTAGTTTCATCTAATTTTTCATCCATTTTCCTACTATTTTCATCCATTTTTCTATTATTTTCATCAAATTTATTTTCCAAAAATTTAAACATTCTCTCCATATCTGTTTCTTGATGTGGTTTTGAACTAGTCGCATCTCCTATCCACATCTACATTTACCACCTGAATAGTTGTATTTTCTTCTCCTTCCGAAGATCCATCATTTTCTCTTATACCAATATTTTCTATTGTTTCATCTTCTCTCCTTCTATTTCTTCTATTTTGTCTTGTATCCATTTTATTTAAGTATTTTAAGTATTTAAAATGTTAATTTGTTATATTTATTAAATATTAATGTTGATTTTTAAATAATTTTAATTTTAAAATTAATGTTTAATTTTTTATTAAATTCTTCCCACAAATCACTGCTCTATTATGTAAACCAAATATCTCACCTTTCTGTCAGTCCTATTTGTCAAATTTCTTGTCTTCTCTTATTCTTCCAGTTTCCGGTTTTCTCGCAGTGGGTCTTGTAGTCGGCCTTGTCGTGGATCTCGCAGTGGATTCTTGTAGTCGGTCTTGTAGTAGATCTCGCAGTGGATTCTTGTAGTCGGTCTTGTAGTAGATCTCGCAGTGGATTCTTGTAGTCGGTCTTGTAGTGTATCTCGCAGTGGATTCTTGTAGTCGGTCTTGTAGTGGATCTCGCAGTGGATTCTTGGAGTCAGTCTTGTAGTGTATCTCGCAGTGGATTCTTGTAGTCGGTCTTGTAGTGGATCTCGCAGTGGATTCTTGGAGTCGAGTCGTCGAGCCCCACGTTGGATCGTAAATATTGTTATGATTCTTTATTTTGTCTCCGGCTTCTAATGGGTTGGGTTCTTCTTTCTATATACTTTTGTTTTTAAATTAAAGATTGTATTTCCAATTATACTATTTATTATTTTTAACTTTCAAACTTTCAATGACAATTCTCAAAAAAAATTCCAATCAATTAACAATCAATCAATCTTCGTCTCTATGGCATTTCACTTCATTATATACATAAAATTTTTAATAGTCACTGGTCTATGTCGTCATACTATACAGGAAGATATTCTATTTACATAATAGACACAGTGATACCATAACAATATATATATATATATATATATATATATATATATATATATATATATATATAAAGATTGTAATTCTTGGAGATGCAGTCAAGTTAGGCTTTTTTAAGAAAACTCTTTGAAGTGTTTGTCGTCTAGCTTCCGAATTTTATTTAATTCTTTATCAAGACTTTCTACAAGTTGAAGAAATATTGTTACATACAAATATTTTTTTACAAAAGAAAATTTAAACTTACTCTTATTGAGGTTAAAATTTTTTAGCAATTTCTACGATTTTATACATTGAATACATTTTTACGTTTCTATTAAAATGACATTTGTTAAATATAAAATTTCAAAATTTCTAAGGTAATACAAAATCTACATAAGTACACTTTATAGAAAAGAATGTATCTTTAATTTAGTTAAGTTAAATTTTTTTATTTATTATTAGTAGTGTTTCGATTATTTTTAATTTATAGTGGTGGTAAATTTGATTGTTTGACATAAGAAAAGATATATATATATATATATATATATATATATATATATATATATATATATATATATAATAAACAAAGTGCCAAGAAAGTGCGTATTAATATAAACAAAAGGGGAAAATTATTGGGCATGTACGCAAAAAGGATCAATAAGGCCACGAGTAGGAATGGTAACCGCAGACATGCATGTTTCTGGCTCATTAGCCGTCATCAGTGCGGCATAACCAAGTAGGGTATTGCACTTGGCTAGCAAAAGTGTAGGGTACTTGGGAGCAAAGGATGTTGGGGAAACATGTGTAAAGAAACATAAAAACACAAAAACCCATTGGCACAGCTGGCCGAAAGCACAAAATGGCGATAGGACTCTTGTGTGAGTTTTCGCTGTTTTTGTGTTTTTATGTTTCTTTACACATGTTTCCCCAACATCCTTTGCTCCCAAGTACCCTACACTTTTACTAGCCAAGTGCAATACCCTACTTGGTTATGCCGCACTGATGACGGCTAATGAGCCAGAAACATGCATGTCTGCGGTTACCATTCCTACTCGTGGCCTTATTGATCCTTTTTGCGTACATGCCCAATAATTTTCCCCTTTTGTTTATATATATATATATATATATATATATATATATTTTATAACTAGTTATTATTATGAGATAGGATGTAGCAATAAATATTACTTAATTTTTCTATATCTGATTTTCTATTTACACAATTTTCAGTTTTTTGTATATTTGTCATTTCTAAAAATAAACGTTTATGATAGTTTTTTTCTTTTTCTAATATTTTTGTTTCAGAAAATTGGAAAGTATGGCATGATCCGCTAAAGCACAATATTTAAATTTATTTGTGTTTATGTCACTTTTATGTGATATGTTCCTACTGTATATAGTACGGGATGTCTCACCAATATAGACTTTATCACAATTAGAGCAAGGAATTAAATAAACTACATTAGAGTTTTCATTTGTTGTTAAAGGGTCCTTTGTTTTAGTATATAATTTTGATATTGTTTTAACATTTTTTGTTGCTATTTTAAAATAATCTATATTTTTAAATAATTTTAATAATTTAGGTGTTAAAAAAGGGATGTATGGTAAAGATCCAAAATTTTGTAACATTGAATTGTTTTCTTCTTGATTGTTATTATTGTTTTGATCTTCTGTCAATTGATTGTTTGTATCTACTACTGTTATGTAAGTTGTACTGAAAATTAACTTATTTAATAAACCTATTGGGTAAGAATTTTCTATTAATATTTGTTTATGTTTTTAAGTCCTAGAATTAAGTTAATTTTCATTCTCGGTGGATGTTCTGAATAATACTTTATGAATCTGTTACTACATATTGGTTTTCGATACCATTCAGTTTGTAAAACGTTGTCATCAGTTCTGTGAATAATCATATCTAGGAATGGTAAGCTATTATTTTGTTCAGTTTCAACAGTGAATTGTAATTCATTACAATATTGATTAAAAACGTTTAAGGTATAATTAATTTTATTATTAGGTACTGCAATTAATTAAAAAAATATTTGTATGCAACAATATTTCCTAAACTTGTAGAAAGTCTTGATAAAGAATTTAATAAAATTCGAAAGCTAGACGACAAACACTTCAAAGAGTTTTCTTAAAAAAGCCTAACTTGACTGCATCTCCAAGAATTACAATCTTTAGATTTAAACAGTCAATAATACCTTCACGTATATATATATATATATATATATTGAGATGAAATATGATTCTATGATATATATAATATGTAAAATTAAATATAAAATGAATAAAAAGCATATTCTTGATCCCAGGCTAGAGTGCAAAGCTTTGGAATTTGCATAATTTAGTTTCATTTTTCAGTATATTAAAAATTATTCTCTTCATTCCTAAAGAAAAGGAAAAATAAAATAAGAAAGATGAATTAAAACTTAAATATTAAAATACATGCGTTGGTTTAAAATAATTTAATTAGTCGAATAAATAATTAAATACTTACTTTTAATAGATTGTGTATAAATTTTCACTTCCATAATTTCCATATTTATTATTTTCATAATATTCATATTTGTCATTTATAAAATTAATAAGAAATTGAGAAATTCTAAAAAAATTAAATTTATATTAAAACATAATAGAAAATAATATTTATAATTTTTGTTAGAAATCCAGTATGTAGGGTTATAATACCAATTTGCAAAATAATGTTATAAATCTAGTATGTATGATGGTAAAAATTGTTAAAAAAATTAATATAAGGAATCTAGGTGGGCTGATTTGTTTTATTTGTATAGAATCAAGTTTGTTTTGAAAAAATTTATATCGGATTTAGATTGTTAGTGATAGGCTTTTGTTAATTTGTTGATTTTAGAGATTGTTTCTCTTTCCCTTGGTCTTTTGAAGAGAATGGTGGTAATATATGTTTTGCAGTATTAAAATTTTTTGATAAAATAATAAGTTAAAAGTGATTTGAATAATAAAATATTGGTACTAAGGTTGAATAGAAGAAGTGGTACGAGTTTGGTAAGAAAAAAGATTATTTAAAATTATTTTAAAAGATTGAAAAAGTCGAAGAGAAGAGATATTCTACTAGAAAGAATATTTATCATTGCTAAGAAGATTAAATCATCAGGTTAAGAAGAGAAGTATTGAAATAAATACTTACCAGTTTTAAATATAGCAGTGTTTCTCAAAAATTGAAGAAAATTCTTCATTTATATGGTTTTAGAGCAGTTCTTATATGGTAGAAGACGTGGAGAATTGAATTAGCAGCAGTTATACGGTATTATAGTATAAAAATAAATAATTGTGTGTTTAATTTCTTGTGTAGTATAAACTATATTTATTTTCACTTTCATTTAAAAAATAATTTTGCACATCACTAGACTTAAGAACATTTAGAATTTCTTATTTTCACTTAAGAATTTCATTAAAACAATTACTTTTCCCTATTCACAGTCACTAAATATTAAATAGAATTTTTAAGGTTAAGTATTCAGTTAAAAATCCAATAATCCATGCGTATGTCTTACCATTGGCGTTCCAAATAAGGTATTAAAATTATATTTATAATAAAATTAAGAGTTAAATTTCAATAATTAAATTTCCTAAATTTTGAACTCTGCTCTGAGGTATAAGTAGTACGGGCAATATAAAATTCATATTTAGAATCATATATAAAAGTCATTTACCTTAATGAAAAATTTCTTATAAAAAGTTTAAATTTAATAAAAAAAGAATTATTTTGAATTATAGCATATATACTTATAAATTAAATACTGATTAAGTTAGTTATATATGTTATAATATATATATATATATATATATATATATATATATATATATATATATATATATATATATATATATATATATATAAGAAAGCAGGAGTAGTAAACGGGTTACTAGTAAATAATAAACTTCGTTGATAACTATTAGGGAAGACCCGGGACTGAGGAAGCAATGAAAGTCGGATGCTTCAAAGTGAGTGCTTTTTATTTACGTCGAGCTTTCGCTTATCGGTTATAAGCTTCTTCAGGACTAACTACAATGGAATAACATTCTTTACATTAGATGCTAAATACAAGAACAATCATCTTACCGAAATAGTAGCACGTGGCTCAGTGGTAAAAACTAAGAACAAGATCAAAACATTTGTGTTCAGGTAAGATCAATAGACCTGAGATGTTAACCATCTTACACTAATAAAACTTTCTTAAGTCGATTTGATTCGAAATAAAATAAATTCGATGTTGAATCTTAATTTAATAATGAAAATTCCGTTGGAACTTTACTTCGAAAAACGTTGTGGCAAACAGCAACTCAACTGTCACTTGTTGAGTTGACATCCGTCACCTCGTCTTCCGGTTAGTTCGGAACGCGGGAAAATTTAAATTAGAATTTCTGATACAAATCAACCTAACTGTTTTATTTACAGGTAAAGGGCTATCCTTGCTCGAATGCCAATATACAAATTGGAATAAAATCATTTTAAAAAGTGTAATTAAAAATTAAAAGTTAAAAACAGGATTGAATTAGACATTATGTAAACTAACAAGTGTAAATATCTTTAAATAATATTAATTATTTTGTTTATTTTGGTTTCTAAAAGACACAAAGATAGACATTTGATGTTTTTTGAATAAAGAAAAAAGAGGGAGGAAAATTAAAATGAATTAAAATGTTTACAAAGGATTGTCGCTTACGTAGGACTGTGGTAGTTTTTTACGTTTAGTGAAATTTTGTTTTAATAAAAACGTATATATTGAACTTAAATTTTCTATATCTTTTTTATGGTTTACGGCGTTGGTACAATTATTAATATAACACATTTCTAGAATTTTTCGTTGGTAATCTTTGTCCGACTTATCTAAGATTACGACCTCATCGTAAAGGACTTTATGTTTGGTCTCATTTACATGGATACTGAGACTGGTAGCTGTGGGTTTGCGATTACAATCGCTTTTGTGAAGATTTAGCCTTTTACTGAGTCTTTGGCCAGTTTGACCTATATATAATTGGCCACATTCACACGGTAAACCATAAATTACATTACAACACTTTGTTATTGGAGTGCGATCTTTGAGATTTAAATAGAATAAGTTAAGTTTTTTATTGTTATAACTTGCTATTTTAACGTTAAAACTACTAAACAGTCTCGTAAGAGGCTTCGTTAAATTATGAATATAGGGTAAAGTACCATATTTAATATTGAAACACTTATGGGGGCTTTTTACACAATTTATTTACAAAATTGTTAAGATACACTGAACTCTGCTGGATAACGTCTAACTACTTGACAATACAATGAACTCTTGTGAACACTTGACTCGAACTGACGTTAACTGTCCGTGCATCCCCTTATATACAACATTATTTAATCTAGTTAGTGTGTTTAGAAGTTTCTAGAATTTTCTAGAAACATTATTTAAAATGGTCAGTTGATTTTTTTACAAACTTCTAAAAATCAACTGTCAACAACAATCTTTCAAACTAAGGTCCCTTCCTTTACGGTTATCCCGTTACACTGCCCCCTCCTTAGATTCATTCCTCCTGGAATGTTATTTCCTACATCGGAATCCCGCACACTCCCTGAGCCAGCCAAACCATCTTCTTGGAGTTGCTGCGCATCTCCACTGTGGTTTCCCTGGTAAGGCGCCAAACGATCATGATGGACCACGACGGGTTTCCCTCTGGGAATTTTCACGATCCGATAAATGACATCGTTAATCTTCTTCTTGATGGTGTAAGGACCTTCTCAGTTCTTTTGTAATTTGGGACAAATACCTCGACGCCGTCGGGGGTTATAGAGCCAGACTAAATCTCCAACTTGGTAACTCTTTTCCATTGTCCGTGTGTCATAGTACCTCTTCATCCAAACACTAGATAATTGTAGTTTTCCACGCACCAGGTTGTGTATATTTTCCATTCGATTCTGAAGGTCGGTGACATATTGTTCACGTGCCATCTCTTCACCAGGTTTACAACCAAACACCAAGTCACATGGTAGCCTCATTTCTCTACCGAACAGGACCTTCGCAGGCGTTTGGCCAGTTGATTCGTTGATGGCCGATCGAATTGCCATTAGAAATAGTGGAATATGTCGATCCCAATCCCTCTGATAATCTGACACCACTTTTGACAGATAGTTGGTTATAGTCCGGTTCATTCGTTCCACCATTCCATCAGACTGAGGGTGCATCGCAGTGGTTCTCGTTTTGTGGATGCCTAATCTTTGGCAAACTTCTTGAAACAGCTTGCTCTCAAAATTTCTTCCTTGGTCTGAATGTAATTCTAATGGTACCCCAAATCGGCTTACGAATTCTTCAACCAATATATCTGCTAAAGTGGTAGCTTCCTGATTGGGAACTGCATATGCTTCAACCCATTTAGTGAAGTAGTCCATTACAACAAAGATGTACTTGTTTCCTACATCGGTCTGTGGAAGTGGCCCCAATACATCTACTGCGATTCTTTCAAAAGGACTTCCAACCAGGTATTGCTGCATTTCCGCCTTCGGTTTTCGGTGCGGACCGTTACTGGCAGCACATGTAGTGCATTTACGACACCAATCTTTAACATCATTAGTGCAATTTACCCAGTAAAATCTATCTCGGATCTTTTGCAGCGTTTTCGTGATACCCAGATGTCCTCCAGAACTATCATTATGCATCTGTTTTAAAATTTCCGGTACAGCATTTCTTGGGACCACTATTTGTTTCCTTGTTTCTGTGCCCTCGGAATTTTCTACAAGTCTTTTAACGAGCCCTCCGTCCAAAATTAAAGAGTTCCATTGGGACCAGTATGCTTTTAAAGCAGGAGAGGATGAGGATATCTCTCTCCACAACGGACGACGGTCCATTCTCTTCCACTCCCTAATCTTTCTCAGAACGGAATCGTTTTCTTGTTGCTCCTCCAGCATAGAGCTCTCGTCTTCTGGCACAACCTTAACTAAGGCAAGTTTTTCCTCGTTCTGCTCCATACGGGTACAATGGGGGCAAGTATTTCTTATGTGGCCTAGTTCTCCGCAATTCCAGCACCTCACTGGGCGCCTTCCTTTTGAAGAAAACTTCTTTAACCTCTCCACTACCGCTTCGACGTTGCTGACGGCATAAACGGCACGGTCGAAGTTACCAGTGTCTTCCATCAGTCGAGCAGCTCCATGTGAGGCTTCCGTCGCCGCATCGAACTCCAGGGCAATGGTCAAGGCGTTTACAAGAGATCTCGGTCTCGCCAACCGTACAGCCCGTTGCAACTCGCCGTCTCGAAGACCATCGGTAAAGGTTTGGATCGCCAGGTACTCCAGAAAATCTTCTGCTGCATTTGGATACGCAAACCGTACCATTTTTTCCACTTCTGCCTTGAACTCCTGGATAGTTTCTCCATTTTTCTGCTTCCGACTTTTCAACTGCACTCGGTATACTGGTTGTAGATGACTTTGACCATAACGCATCTCTAGACGATTTACCAATAGCTCAAAATTGTCAACCTCATCCGGTGTCAATACATGCAGGACGTCTAAAGCCTCGCCTCGCAGAGCCATGGTTAGGAACAATGCTTTCTCTTGGGGTGACCATCCATTTGCTCTGGCCACTGCGTCAAATTGTTTAAGGTAATTTGACCAGGAATTCATTCCGTCGAAGGTCGGGGGTTTTATCGTCATCCGTACCTGGGCCGCCTCTCCGTTTCCTCGTCGTTCGACGTCTACGTGGCCGGTTTCCCTCCTTTCTGCATTTCCGTCGCCGTGGTGGATGATTTGGTTTCGGCGACAAGCTTCCAGTTCTTGTTGAAGCTTTCTTATTTCGGACTGCATTTGCTGGTTAATCTCGTCTCTGAAGTTGGCAACTTGCTGATTCATGTTGTCCACTTGCTGATTCAAGTTGTCCACTTGCTGGTTTTTCTCGTTTCGCAAATCGGCCACTAGCTGATTTTGTTCGTCTCTTAGATGTGATATTTGCTGGGAGAACGAACTGGACAACTCATCTGATAGGGTAGACATCCGTTGTGATAGCTGGGAAAATTGTTGCGTCTGTTCTTCTTGCTGGCTCGTCATTCTTTGTGACAGCTGGGACATATCTTCGCGCTGGCTCTTCATCTGACTGGATAGCTCCTCATGTTGGCTCGTCATTCGTCCTGATAGCTCCTCTTTCAGCTGGGACATATCATCGCGCTGGCTCTTCATCTGACTGGATAGCTCCTCATGTTGGTTCGTCATTCGTCCTGATAGCTCCTCTTTCAGCTGGGACATATCTTCGCGCTGGTTTTTCATCTGACTGGAAATCTCCTCTTGCTGACTCTTCATCTGACTGGATAGCTCCTCTTGCTGGCTCGTCATTCGTCCTGATAGCTCCTCTTTCATCTGGGAAAGTTGTTCAGAAATTGCTTTTTGAACCGGATCATTGAACTCCACAACGTCAGGATCCAAATTATTACTTAGGTAGTATTCACGGAGCCTATTCAACAATACAGATTTGGTCCCAGTAGTTTCCAATTCTAATTCTTCGAGCTCTTTTCTGAGCTCAGCCACCAATAGTTCATGCATCTTTTTTCCAGGCATTCTTGTATCTTCACCCCACCCCTGACACCAATTTGAAACACTTATGGGGGCTTTTTACACAATTTATTTACAAAATTGTTGAGATACACTGAACTCTGCTGGATAACGTCTAACTACTTGACAATACAATGAACTCTTGTGAACACTTGACTCGAACTGACGTTAACTGTCCGTGCATCCCCTTATATACAACATTATTTAATCTAGTTAGTGTGTTTAGAAGTTTCTAGAATTTTCTAGAAACATTATTTAAAATGGTCAGTTGATTTTTTTACAAACTTCTAAAAATCAACTGTCAACAACAATCTTTCAAACTAAGGTCCCTTCCTTTACGGTTATCCCGTTACAATATTAATGTCTAAGTTTGTGTTATTTTGATTGTTAACATTATTCACTTCATTATTTGAATATAACAATTTGTTCAACAGGTTTTTTGGATAACTATTGCTAATTAAGATGTCAAATAGTAATTTTAAGTTCTTATCTTTAAATGTTGGATGTGAGATGTTTTTATTAAAACAAAATTTCACTAAACGTAAAAAACTACCACAGTTCTACGTAAGCGACAATCCTTTGTAAACATTTTAATTCATTTTAATTTTCCTCCCTCTTTTTTCTTTATTCAAAAAACATCAAATGTCTATCTTTGTGTCTTTTAGAAACCAAAATAAACAAAATAATTAATATTATTTAAAGATATTTACACTTGTTAGTTTACATAATGTCTAATTCAATCCTGTTTTTAACTTTTAATTTTTAATTACACTTTTTAAAATGATTTTATTCCAATTTGTATACTGGCATTCGAGCAAGGATAGCCCTTTACCTGTAAATAAAACAGTTAGGTTGATTTGTATTAGAAATTCTAATTTAAATTTTCCCGCGTTCCGAACTAACCGGAAGACGAGGTGACGGATGTCAACTCAACAAGTGACAGTTGAGTTGCTGTTTGCCACAACGTTTTTCGAAGTAAAGTTCCAACGGAATTTTCATTGTTAAATTAAGATTCAACATCGAATTTATTTTATTTCGAATCAAATCGACTTAAGAAAGTTTTATTAGTGTAAGATGGTTAACATCTCAGGTCTATTGATCTTACCTGAACACAAATGTTTTGATCTTGTTCTTAGTTTTTACCACTGAGCCACGTGCTACTATTTCGGTAAGATGATTGTTCTTGTATTTAGCATCTTATGTAAAGAATGTTATTCCATTGTAGTTAGTCCTGAAGAAGCTTATAACCGATAAGCGAAAGCTCGACGTTAATAAAAAGCACTCACTTTGAAGCATCCGACTTTCATTGCTTCCTCAGTCCCGGGTCTTTCCTAATAGTTATCAACGAAGTTTATATATATATATATATATATATATCGCCAACCCCTGTCTACATTGCCCAATCCAATGTGGATATTGTTAGTTTACATGTTTAGTAGTCACCTTATTCTTTATATATATATATATATATATATATATATATATATATATATATATATATATATATATATATATATATATATATATATATATATTTTGAGATGATATGAGATTATATGCTATATTTAATAAAATAATGGTAAAATAAGAAAAAAGGAAAATATTCTTGATCCCAGGGTGGAGTACAAAGAATTAGAATTTATATAATTCGTTCTAATTTTCTTCAGTATTTTAAGAATTATTCTCTTCATTCCTAAAAACGGAAAATCAAAATAAGAAAATCGAATATAAGATTAGATATTTAGGATATATCTATTTTAAAAATTTATCTAATTAGTTGACATAATTTAAATTAAAATAATCACGTTTAAGTAAAACAAGAAAATTAAATATAAAAAAAAATATATAAATTTTAATGATTAATTTGAAATAATTTAAATTAAATAATTACAATTAAATAAAACAAGAAAAATAAATGTTAAAACATAAATATTAAAGATACATAATTTCTAATATAAAATAATTTAATTCATGGACGGAATAAAGAAATACTTACGTTTAAAATATGCAATATCAATTTTCAAAGCCATAATATTTGTTTGTTATTGGTTTAACGTTTGAGGAAATGAAAAATTCTGAAATTTAAATGTATATTAGACAATAGTTAAGAAAATAAGAAATTGTAAATTCATTATGAATCTAATAGGAATTTGATATAACAGAAATTGTACAAATCAGAGTAATGAATCAAGTATTCAAATTTTAATTTATTGGACATATAATCAAGTAGGTAAAAAGAAATGAAATATGTATAGTTTAAGTTTGGTAGAAGAATTCAATTGTTAGTTTGTTTATTAATGGAACGCTCTCTTGTTTTTTGCTGTAAAAAGAAGTCAGACGTAATAAATTTTCTCCTGTTAAAATTTTGAGTTTTTTTCTAAAATATTTAACAAATAAAGGTTGAATCTAATTAAGATTATTGTCAAAGTTAAGAAGAAGTAATGGAAAGTAAATGGTAAGAAGAGAATTTGATTTTTAAGTAAATATAAAGTCTCGAAAAGCGAAAGCAGTATATTGGCAGAAAAGTACTTTTATTGAGTTTAAGAAGAGTTATTCAGCATATAACCAGATAAGAAGTAATAGATCAACTTACCAGTTTATTAGATACCAGATTATCCAGAGATACAAAGAAAATTTTCTTTTGAAATCTTCAAAATTGGTCCTGAATGGATGCAGCCAAGGCATAAAGGAAGATCTTCAGTAATCACGGTATCTTATTCTCATTTAGAAATAAAAAAATTGTGTGTTATTTCCTTTTATACTATAACTGAACACTTTTCCACTATTTAACTGAACACCTTTTCACTAGTTTGTAAGGTAATTTTCATTTTTCAAGTTGTAATTAGATTCAGAGTTTTTTTATTTTCATTTAATTTACTACGTGTAGCTTTGATATTGCATTTCAATATTTACCGTTCATATAAAGTAAGGTTAAGAAATTCTTCCTTTAGAAACTCATCATTATAACGTAGTTTGGTGCATAAGAGTTAAAAATTTATATTCTGCACATAAAAGTATCAAAATTAATTTATTTAATTTTTTTTTAATCATTGAATTCTGCCCTGAGATATGAGTATTGCCAGGTGTATATAAAAAAAACTCATTATATTAAAAATCATAGATATTAATTTGCATTTACCATAATTACAATTTCATTTCAAATTTAAAATAAAAAAAGGTGAAATTTATTATATTATGTTTATAGCCATCATCAGGGATCTACAATAATTATAAACTAAGTGTGAAAATATACAACATAAATTAAGTGAATAATATAACTTAAAACCTAATGAGAATGTTTTATGAAAGGGGTTAATATAATACATAAAAGTATATAATCATAGCCACTAACAATATCAAATGGAATTTACTTAGCAATTTAATGTTATTATATTGGACTAAAAAATTATTTCTATGTTTAGTATAATGTGTAAATTCTGTTACTGTTATGTAGGATGAAAAGCTAACCAGACAATGTGTTGGATTTTGAAAGAATCCAACAGCGCGAAAACCACACATTTTTTTTTACCGCGTGGACAACTGTAATCTCATATAGAACAGAACCCTCTTGAGACGATACGAGCTAGTCTCAAAAACAATTAGTAACCCTCTAGACCCGAACTAGACGGGTATTTATATTGTTATATTTATTATTCACTCTCAAGATAAAATATTGTTATTTGTTTGTAGTGATAAATATAATCTAAGTGCAAGTGTTAGTGATGCAGTGCTCTTTGCGGTAAATTAATAACTCAAAATTCAATTTACCATTATTGTTCCGGGAAACATTTTTTTAAGCGTTGTAGCCATCGCTTGGTTTTATTGTTATATATATATTATACGTTTTTTATTAAATAGTATTGCTTAAAAATAGACAATTTTTAGTTAACCACCCTTTCCTCATTAAGTCTATTTTTACTCTATTGTCGGGAGCTGTAATCATAGTTCTTTTTCTCAAAATCTCACAGCCACTAAAATCGAAGAAAGAAAGTACGTAAGCTATTTTATTCACCCGACACAATGGCAATAAACAATACCAATCAATATAAAATCAATGGTTGTGATCAGAAATTATGAACGTTCAGAATTTGCAATAATACATTAATCAATTAATTAATTAGTTAAATTGGACGATTTACACAAAATATATAAACATATTTGAATTATTAAATTGCGTGATCTTTATCAATAAATAAGAGATAGGGTAACATTTCATTAAGGTGGCCTATATCTTATCTATGATTCATTGATTGAGGCTGCCTATTAATAAAAACCATATCCATGAAAAGCCTTCTAGAATTCTTATTTTCTTTACACAAGCTGGTTCCTCTGAATAGATTAAAATACCGCCAAAATTTTTAATTTTCAAGAATTTAACTAATACTAATACTAATGCTAACATTATTGTAATCTATGCGATGTTCTTTTGAGAAGACATGTTCACTTAAGACCATCACATGGGTTACAATAATGTTAGCATCTGGTTTAAAGAAAATAATAATTCTAGAAGGCTTTTCATGGAGATCAGGAGGAGACGAGCAGTGCTGTCAAGCCAGGAAATCTAAGGAGGATTCTGAAAAGGTGCAGACCAACAGTCCCTAAAAAATCTTAAAATTAAAAAAAAAAATCCATTCCAAGAACCCTGTATAAGGAAAACCAGAATCATTGGTTTAAACACTTTAACTGCTAATAATTTTTACTTTCCCAGAAATTATTGTTATTTTGCCAACAGGAAAGTTTCAAAACACGAACGCAAGTGGCTCTTAAAACTAAAGAGCAATCGCTGTCTATTATCTCCAAAAAAATAAAAATGGTTTTCTTCATAAAGAAATAGAAACCTAGGGGCTTAAAAGTACCTAGTCTTTTCAACGTTAAATTAAGCTTTTATACAGAAGTGAAATACTTAGGTGTGATCCTTGACAGCAGTCTGCCGTAGAACTCACACATAGAAAGCAGAGTAATAAAGCATATCTATGTTAAGAGCAATGTCGTCGAAGCATAGGACAGACCTGCAGATTATCCCTCAAGGTCATCATGTGGATTTACAAAACCATAAAATTTATGTTAACATACGGCACTGTCGTGTGGTGACCTTAAATGATACGAACGAAAGCTACCAGAAAATTAAACCAAATCCAAAGTTCAGCATGCCTTCTCGTAACAGAAGCCGTAACAACACCGACCAGGGCAATAAAAGTAATACTTGGACTCACCTTCCTTGACATATTTGTTAAGGAGGTAGCATTGATGACCATGGTACGCTTTCGCACGGTTGGTAGGGACCGGCCCCCATAGGGATTGTCTGTGAAGGGAATCGCTAAAGATAATAAAATTTTTACAGGCGGGTACGGATGCCGTCGTACCAAGAATTGTCTTTAAAAAAAATATTAACAGATAAAACAGCAGACGCAAACGAAGTGAACTCTCTGGCCAAATATACGGATAGATCAAAAACGCAGCAAGGTGTGGGATATGGAATAAGAAAAAGGAAATGGTCCATGGATGGCTTGTCAAGTGTAGTTCAGGCAGAACTCACAGGCATAATAATAGCTGGAAAAGAATTAATCGACAAGCACTACCGACCTTAAATTACTTATTACTTCAAATTTAGTACTAGAATGTCACCAAACTCTCACTGAGACCAGCTGGAATAACGTGGTCACTCTGAGATGGATCAAAGGACATGGAAACTGTAAAAGCAACCGCAACCAAGCTAACAATGTCAGTTGTCGTGTACGAACGTTATCAAACAGCACTCTTACCAAAACTTTATATAGTACTGGGATTAAACAACGAACTGTAGACTGGCCAGAGAATTATTACCTTAACCTGTCAAGAAAACAGCAAGATACTTTAAGGCATTGATCAGACATAATTTCCGAACAGCAGTGGGGATCTTAACAGGTCACTACAAATTGCGACAACATCTTTTTAGAAGGAAACACCCCTATTTGAATATGTAGTCAGCCATATTAAATTCGACATACCACTTGTTTCAGGTCAAAGCCAAATTCATTCAGATTTATTTCTTTAAAACCCAAAAACGGTGATTTTAAACGCTATCACCAAAAAAGTATAATTTTTAGTCTACCATATATTATACTAGCTGTACCCGAGACGTCGTTCGCGAGGCGTGTATATAAAATTGTATAAAAATTTCTTTACACCAGATGTTAAGTTCAAAGAAGACAAACCGCATTCGAATCGGATCAGTAGTTTTCATGTGATGCGCGCACAAACATACAGTAAGACAAAAAAATCTAACCACATTTTTGGGTTCTATATTGATGCAGTCACACCCTCCGCTAATTATTTTTTAAATATCTTTAATGTACACAATTTTCATTTCTATAGTTTTATTACATGTATAGAATATTATTATTATATGTTATAGAATAATAATCGCCTAAGTATCGTTCATTTGCTTTTAAGAATTAAAGAGTTTCGTTAGTTTATTATCAGAACCTAAAAAAAGTCTCATCAGACTACACTTAAAAGTACATCTTTTCCAATAATAAAAGCTGACAAATATATATTTGAAATTTTAAACTTTTTTTTAAGTCGGTTAAAATATCAGCACTTTTTCGAAGTGTAACAAAAACTTTTTAAAAGTCGTTTCCAGCTCGCTTCAGCCAATGGCGAGATAGTCACGAACAAATATACATAATAAAGTTGGTTAAATACATACAGGTGAAACTCAGAACCTTCTTTTTTCTGACTTCGGGTAAAATACCAAAATTTGTTCTAAATGTAATGAACACTTTTCTAAAAATTACATCGATATCGGTTTAAAATCACGGACAAACATATAATAAACACATACATACATACATACATACATACATAGATATAAGTGAAAGTAAGAATCTCTTTTTTGAAATCTTTTTAAAATAATTACAAATAACCACAATTGATTGAAAGTGATCACAACTGATCATTAGTAATTGCAGATGCTGTCAATTAAGCGTAAGTAACACACGTAGTTATATGTTTTTACTATGTATATTTAGAGCGTTAAAAAAGCGAAAATTCGTTCCTCGATCATTGCCAGAGCTACAGCTCATTGTTTTGCAAATTCGGTAGTAAGAAATATTACACGTAGCGTGGCTTCTGGCTTGATCCATCAGACTCATGCAACCTGCGCGTTCTTCATCGCAATTTGGATCAACTCTAAGCAAATACGGCATCTACTTTATTCGGATCCAAAAACATCAGACCAAAGAAAAAGTTTAACGATTTCCCTACTTCACAGTCCTTGTTTTGATATTCAGAAACCAGACTCAGCTTCTGTATTTTTCTAAACCAAGCTTATTTTAAATTAAACCTGCACCCGCGAAAGAGCTTTTTTTATTGCATTGTAATCTGACAATTCATAAAAATGTTATTTGTGCTTACGAAGAGCTAGCCGAATCAACGAGAAATTCCAGGAAAAAATTAAATAAGCTGTTGATGAAAACTGTTAAGCGTCACTCGTTAATTCAGGATGAATATAAAGAAATTATATACTGCTTATACTCTAGATAGTATACATAACTATTTAAGTGCCCCATTCTATTTACTTAAACTTTTACCTTTCTGTTTAGAAATCCTATTATCTTATAATTTTATAATCTGCTGTTTACTTTTAGAGTATAAGTAACGAATAGAAACTTTATAGGAATAGTAACCTTAAACAGGGTGATAAAAGCTGTCTTGTTTAGGTAAGGTACTAAAAAGCGTTATACTTTATTTTGTAATATGAAGACGGGCAACAGTTTAGTATTATAAAATCTTATATTAATTATAGCTTTCAATGACAAGATTAACCGTTCAAAGTTATCATTTGCGATTTTGTCAATTTACCTTTAACGTTTTATCTAAAAAAATTAAACATTTACCGGTCTTTAATTGTCACTAAAATCAATCATTTCTTCTTAAGTAGGTTATCTCTATTTTTGTAGAAACACCATAATAATTGGTGTTTGTTATATAACTTTAAATATGCATTTTAAGTATGGGATAAATGGGATTCACAACCAAATAAATATAAATAGACCATTCGAAATGCAGACCATAATGAACATTTTCCATAGGAAGCTATTTTTTGGCAAAATTCCTTCAGGATGTGCCAATATCGATAATTACGATATGCACAATTCGCAAACCCTGTGTTAAATTTTTTATTTAACAAAATCTCTTTTTTTTTGTTTCTATTTTCGTGTATAATTCGAAAAATACTGTTCCTGGGGAAAAAATATAATTAGTTAAAAGTTTTATTATTTATTTTTACACAATATTTCGTTAGGTAGAAATTGGAAATGTAATGTTTATTGTTGGAAAAATAGTAATAATTTTGCAATTCCGACTACTCTGTCACTACCACGGCAAACTTATGCCAACTTTAACCTTCAATATCACGGCATTAGTAAGCCGCATTTATCTTTCTTTTAATAGAAGCGTTTTTTAATGTTCTTGAAATGTATAAATTTTGTTAATTATATGTTCAAAGCTCGTAAAGTTATTCAAATTGTTTATAGGACTAAAATATGTTTAAAATTTAAAAAAAAATAGGCTTTCCTAGTGAACTAATTTTAAATTTACAAAAAGCGTATGAAAGTTTAAGTCTTCTTTTAAATGCAAAAAAATTGGCGAGCCTTATTTAGGGCCTAGTATGAATTTTAAATATTTGTGTTTTTTTGTCAGTAGGCTGGATTGCAAGATTATAGTGCAAAAACTATTTGACCGATCTAAACGAAATTTAGCACTCTTTTTAATCATATTAAAAAGTAGTTTATTGTGTCAAAATAATTAAAACGGAAAACTTTATTTTTTTTGTACTTTCTTTCCCAATTATTGCTATTTTGCCAACAATAAACATCAAATTTTCAATTTTTAACTAACGATATAATTATATTCTGAAATTTTATAACGAAACTTTTAACTTGTTATAATTTTTTTCTCTAGGAACAATATTTTTTTAATTATATACGAAAATGGGAGCAAAAAAAAGAATTTAATAAATAAAAAATTTAGCACAGGATTTGCGACTGGCGTATACCGTGATTATCGATATTGGGCACATCCTGAAGGAGTTCTGCCAAAAAAGAGCTACCTATGAAAAATGTTCAATCCAAAACAGAGCTCGCAAAGTAAAAATATTTTAGTTCGGGAGCCCAGAGGGTTTTCGTAGCCGTTAAAGGGACAAGGCTCCACCAAAAGTTTTTCTATGTATTTTGACCCCCTGATTACAAATATCAAGGGTGGATTTACGAGAAATGGTTAGGAAATTTGTTATTAACAAATAATTTGTTACTAATAAAAAAATTGTTTTCTTGCAAAACAAAAAATATAACCGTAATCCTTGACTGATTTTAAGCAAAAAACCTTTTTATGTATTTTTTCATCAGACGTACTGTTTTCAAATTAAAAATTGTTAAACATTCGAAAAATAGCATTTTTGACATTTTTCAAATTAGCATAACTTTTTTTATAATTAATATTCTTTAACTCTGCGATGACTATTTGACACTTAAGATCATAAAGTATAAGATACAACCGGTTGCAATAAGAAAATTCAATCTTTTTGTTATATTTTAACGCTATAAACAATATGAATTTAATCTCCTGTAACGTACCACGTATGAAGGGTATGCATATTGTTTATAGCGTTAAAAAGTAATAAAATTATTGCATTTTCGTATTGCAACCGATTTCATCTCACACTTTATGATATTAAGTAGTGTCAAATAGTCATCGCAGAGTTAGAAAATATTAATTATATAAAAAGTTATGCAGATTTGGAAAATGTCAAAAAAGCTATTATTCAAATGATTAAGGATTTTTAATTTGAAAAATACATAAGAAGGTTTTTGGCTTAAAATCATTCAAGGATTACGGTAACATTTCTTGTTTTGCGAAATTCTTGTTATAAAATCTCGCAACAATAATTTGTTTTCTGAACTACTCCAAAATTTTTCTTCTTGTTTCGGTATTGAAGTGTTGGAAATAATTTTATTATAAAGCATATTGATTCGCTTTTTACTCATCTTTGATGCTCTGATGTCTTTATGGATTTTTCAAAATATGAGTCAAATATCCACTGTATCATATTTATAAATTTTTTGGCAACATCTTGAAATGTCTGCATTTCTTTCCATGATATTGTACGTGATGATAACATAACATCAATTATTTAACAAATGGGTTTGATCAGTATTTAATGTTTCCTCTAAATGAGAAGGAAGAATTTTTCCCAATTTTCAAGTTAAAAGACTTTTGTTGTTTTTTTTTTCATGAAATCATTTTCATCAAATAAAGCATTGTCATACGATAAGTCACATTGCAACAATGACTGATATGGATAATTTCGCTCATTGGATAATGATATAAATCTCTGGATGTCACTAACAGGTACTTTAATATTCTTTTTTTTTTTCACTTGATCAGTTGATTTTAGTTGGGATGTAAAATTAGGAAAATCATTTCTAGTGATTGTTTCAGATAAGGATTTAGTATACCCTTCACACACCCTGCGTCGTACGGTACAGGAGATTAAATGCATATTGTTTATAGCCTTAAAAAGTAACAAAAAGATTGTATTTTCGTATTGCAACGGTTTTCATCTCATACTTTATGATCTTAAGTGTCAAATAGTCATCGCAGACTTGAAAAATGTTGTTTTGAGATTTAATAACAAAAATTTCGCAAAACAAGAAATATTACCGTAATCCTTGAATGATTTTAAGCAAAAAACCTTCCTATGTATTTTTCAAAATAAAAATCCTTAATCATTTGAAAAACTCTGCGATGACTATTCGACACTTAAGATCATAAAGTATGAGATAAAATCGGTTGCAATACGAAAATGTAATAATTTTATTACTATTTAACGCTATAAACAATATGTATACCCTTCATACGTCGTACGTTACAGAAGATGAAATGCATATTGTTTATAGCGTTAAAAAGTAATAAAATTATTGCATTTTTGTATTGCAACCGGTTTCATTTTATACTTTATGGTCTTAAGTGTCAAATAGTCACCGCACAGTTGAAGAATATTAATTACATACAAAGTTATGCAAATTTGAAAAATGTCACAAATGCTATTTTTCGAATGTTTAACAATTTTTAATTTGAAAACATTGGAAGCTTTTTTGCTTAAAATCAGTCAATGATTACGGAAAAATTTTTTGTTTTGCGAAAAAACAATTTTTTTATTAGTAACAAATTATTTGTTAATAACAAATTTCCTAAACATTTCTCGGGAATCCACCCTTGATATTTGTAATCAGAGGGTCAAAATACATAGAAAAAGCTTTGGCGGAGCCTTGTCTCTTTAACGGCTACGAAAACCCTCTGTGCTCCCGGACCATTTAGAAAAATTAATGTTTCAAATATTTCTATATGACCGGGTCTAAGAGATCAGTGTGTAGCACATATGTCAATACCAGAATCTAATGAATTATCCGCAAATTATGTGGTAAGGTACTTGAAAGAGAAGTGCTAATTAAATACTTTAATATATCCTTGATGATAATCCCCTAGACCTGTAAAAACTAGTTCCGAGTGTAACGATTCTGAAATAGGTACAACAAATAAAACCTATACCATTTACATAATCAAACTGCTGTACGACCAGTTATCATATTCGGCTAACAGAACCAAATTTGTGTTAAAAATCATTAGGTAGTTAATCAAAATTAGTTCTTTCATAAAGCCCTTAAGTAGGAAAGTAAATGTTCACAAATATATGTTATGTATGTATGTATGTAGTTAGGGGTAACAGATACACCTGCAACCTATAAGATCTATTGTGTCCCCCTTTTCATGCTATATTTCTGATGATTCCTCAGATTTATAGCAGCTCTTCTAGTCCTATCTTCCTTAGAAAGTTTAGGATATCATTGGGTTTTAAATTAGGTAGTTCTTCCTTTTCTATTTCGTATGACCCTAGGTATTTAACCCGAGAAGTACTTAATGCTATGCATTCTGAAAGCATGTGTATTGAGGTTTCATCCTCTGCAGTTTGCTTCATCTACTAATCCTAGTTTCTTCATGTGTCCTCTTAATCGACAGTGACCGGTTAGTATTCCTGTTATAATTCGGAGGTTTTTCTTTCTTAGGTTAAGACAGCTGTGAGGTCTCTTCTGGTTATAGTTTCCCAGGAGCGTCTTCGATTGTTTTAGTCCTTCTAGATCATTCAAGTACTTGGATTTTTCGCTATCCATTTTTTTCCTTAGTTTTTCTAAGATTGAACTACTGCTGATTCCACAGGATGGTTCTGGTCCCATGTATGGGGTTTTAGCTCTTTTGTTGCCAGCTTGTCTGCTGTTTCATTTCCTTCTATTCCTACGTGTCCTGGAACCCATAGGAGGGTAACAGTGTTATTCTGTCCTAGCTCATTTAATTTGCCTAGGCATTCCCAGACTTTCTTTGAACTGATTGTATCTGAGTTCAGAGCTTTGATGGCTGCTTGACTATCCGACATGATTACAATCTTCTGTCTACGATAGTTTTGGGTACGCACCCAAGCTTTTGGAGTATTTGGTTCTAGGTCCAAACACCACTGCTCCTGTTCCTTTATCTGTCTTGGAGCCGTCCGTATACCATTTTATGGTGTTTTCGTCCCATTCAGATTTACTTCCCAGTTTAGTTTATTAAGGGGTCATTATTAAATCGTAAGTAAAGAAATATTCCTAAACATTGATACTAACGTACAAAACTATACGAACTCTCTTTTTCAAATTGTACAGGTAATAGAATTATTAAAACATTGTCTTAAAAATAGCATAAAAGAAATATTGACAAGGTCTCACTCTGGTTAATTTATTGGAATCGAATCGAATCGTAGCCGTCGTCGCAGAAAGTCCATTAAACTATTTGTATCTTGTGCCCCTGGCTATTAACTCAAAATTTGTCTTCGATGTGCAAAAAATTTATGATAATTGGGATCTTCTATGTAATTTGAAAATATGAGTAAAGGTTAGAAAGTAAAGAGGACTAAAAATTACATGATGATAAAATTTTGATCTCTGACTTCTGGTGCATTTTACTAACATTAGAAATAAAAATAAATAGTAACTAAGGTTAAAAATATTTATTACAATACAAATAAGTACGAATATGTAAATGTGTAAAAATATATACTGAGTGGTTCATAATTAAATACTAAGTAAAAAAATATTAATAAATACTAATACTAACGTACAAAAATATATTCTCTTTTGCAAATTGGACAGGTGGAAGAATTATTCAAACATTGTCTCAAACAAGTAGCATGAAAGAAATGTTGACAAGGTGTCACTCTGGCTCGATCCATCTGACTTAAACAAACTGCGCATACGTCGTCGCAATTTTTTATTTCATCATCAGTTGCGTATCGAAATTGAACCAAAACTGCTTGTTCTTCACGAAGTTGTTTAAGAGAATTCATAACCAAATCTTTAGTTCGTAGGTAAACAGTAACATAAAAGGATAAAATTGTAAATCTTAATTGCCCATGAAAACTTAGTAGAGAAACTATAATAACAGCTAAACTTATTGTGTAATAACGTAACAGTACTGGAGCATACAACGGTTCTAAAGCTTCTAAAGATTTTAATTTTAACCAAAGTAAAAACGGTAAAAATAATTCCACAAATACTTTTTCTGTACAGGTATAGTATGTCCAAGTAAAGAGTGTATATAAAGCTGTAGGTTGATAGTGTTCTAAACCTTGTTCTAATCCGAAAACCAATAACATAAACGTTACAGTAATTACAAAAGTAACAGCTTTAGTCCATTCTAAAACTATTTTGGTAGCTGACATTGCTAGATGTTTAATGTTGCTGTGTTGTGTCATTCGTACTGTTACAGACCAATCTTCTTTTTCTATTAGTTCTTTAATGTAGGATGTACAATATGCTATAACGTTGTAGAACATTAAGGAATATAATCCTGTAATCTTTTTCTGGGGACAATGGGTACCACCAAAGTTGCACAACAGTACTCGATCACACATCATGAAGAACACCAACTAAAAAAAAATATTTGATAGTTATACGTGATACACACGAAATGATCAAAACTATTGCAATTTTGTTATTTTTTTTCTAAAAATCTCCCATAAAAATATATGTTAATTCTACATGTTGTCTTATCCATTTTTTTGGTTGCGGTAAAGTTACACTGCGATAGTTATGATCATTTTATAGTTTCTGGATTCTGGACCAGTTAAAAAAATGGTAATTCAAAAAAAATCCCAAATTGATGTTTTAAAACATTAAACAAAATTATTTAAATATCCCTTAAAAATTGTAAAAAATAGAAACTAATTATAATATTTCAGATAATAATTTTTTTTTTAAAAATATAGCAAAATCAAAAAAAAATTAATATTAATTTAAAAAAATATAAAAAACTAAAAAATATTTTACCTTAAAAAAATATTACTCATCAAAAACATTTAAATATCTACTTAAAATAAAAAATATCAAAAAAAACCCAAAAAAGTCAAAATATAATAAACACTAACTTAAATGAAATTGAAATTCTAAAAAATTAAAAGAAATTAAGAAATATATTTTTGGTGTATTTTGTAAAACATCATTAAATAACTAAATTTATTGTTATATATTTTAATTGAAAGAATATTTTTTTTTGCAAATATTGGAAGCTACAAATTTTTATTTTTTATAATTTATATTGTTTTGTACATATTTTGTCTTTTTTTTAATCGGTTAATGCTTCAGTTTTTATTTTATTTTTAGTATTGTGTGACATTTTTTTCAAATGTATGAATTTTGGCAAAAATTTAAAATGTTAAAAAATTAAAAAAGAACATTACAGATATTTATAATATATTAAAAAATATTTTAATAATCAAAGGATTTTATAAATTTGAAAAAAAATATATAAATTTAAAGAAACTATTAGAAATTCTTAAGAGATTAAACATACATAAAGAAGCAGATTTATTAGTTATATTTAAAAAACACTGGCAAAATCTTTGTTAAACAATATAAAATCTGTTTCAGCGTTTTAACTTTAAATAATTTAAGATTTGACCTTTTTTGTAGGTAATGTTACACCATTACAACATCGTTAATTCATATTTTGTGTAAAAATAATAATTGGTGGTGGTTTTGTTAATTATATTTAAAAAAAATATTTACCTGCGTAGTTAAGTTGGAAATGTTAGACATTTTCATAAACACTTTTTCGCATCTATCAAGAGGTTCATATATTCTATAAAGCATATAACAAAATGGGCCATAATACTTCATAAACAAAGCTGAAAGACACACAGAACATGTTAAAATTGTTCTAAAAATATCAAGTTTACTAAATTATCATATTTCTTATACATTCTATAGAAAATTACATTCAAACCCTTCATGAATATTGATAAAAACAATTTTGTTTTCATTTCTGGCCCTAGTGACATGTTTTCTTTTCAACGTGTCGTATATGTCAGATATTTATAAACAGAAAAATTGCAACAAAATGATTTAAGATAGTTGACAGGAAAGAAAAAGGCAGTTACGTAGAAATTTTCTATTTTGTGTAAATTAATTACTTCGTCTAATTTATTCCAAAACCATATTAATTGGAATTTTTATTAGACACGCAGTGTCGTACTTGATGCTACCATAGTTTGAGAAATAAAAAATAAAGTAATATATAAAATGAAAAGCTAAGACACTCCACAGATAAATATTCTTATCTTTCATTTTGACCTACTGTTACTGAATCTCAGATGCCAGTAAATTACATGTAAATTAAAATAACAGTTTTTTTCTGATACAGCGTATTTAAATAATATTTAATTGAACAAGAGAATCATTTATACTCATTTTAGCATACACAAACTTTTATCCACGACTTTGTAATCGTGAAAATTTGAATAGGAATATTTCTTGATTTAACGGCCATCGCACATAATATCCTAATATTTACCTATTTCCTAAAAACTATTGTTTTTAATTAATTACGTAAACAAAATAATTTACATTTCTGCAAGTAAAGAATAATAGGTATATTCGATACATTTAACAGCGACACCTATCGGGTTGCCCGGGTGGCGTAATTACAAACCCTAAGTGGTCTCAGCGCTCGAACGCTCGGGTTCCGCCAATACAAGGCTTGTCGGAGAAGCCCGTACACACCTTTAAACAAATTGTAAGCGTTTAAATTCAAATACATTTGTATATATAAAAATACAGCATACTATCAGCATTGTAACGGTTCTATTTATAATTTAGTTTAATATATTTGTTAATAATTAACCTTCTTCAAAAGTCTAGTAAGAATTTGTGACTTATAATTTATGTCACTAAAAAGTTACTAAGCTGATCGTCTGTGAGAAAGTTGAGAATAATTGTTAGTACCTAGTATTTTTTGGAAAGATATTCAAATACAACTCACAGTTGTATGGTATACTCTATATTTATTTAAATTATAGTACAATTTATTTTTACAACTCACACAGCCGGTGTCATACAGCCTTTCAGAGTTCGACAGTTCATCCCTGTCAAAAGCGCTGAAACCACTTAGGGTTTGTAATTACGCGCCCGGGTGCCTCCCAAACTCCATACCGTCTCGCTTCCCACAATCTTTCTTCAGCATGCTTTGTAATTATTATCTACTCACACGGAGCTGCGTGGCGTTTGAATAAGGCGTGCCCAGCCTAAGCTGAATCCTATTTAATATGATTGATTATATAGATCTGAAATATTTTTTACTCAGGAACTATTACGTGATTGACATAAATTAATTTCTTTATTGGTTATTTGTTAGCCCATTGTTAAAAAAACACAAAATGTTGAGTGAAGATCATCACAATATATTCTTAAAAACTGCATAAAGATAGGTTAAACCGTTTCTAACATACATACATAAAGAACTACAGACATACAGATATACAGAAAAACTGACAAAACGACAAAAACATTGTTTTAAATTCTCCTGCAGTTAGAGTGTTAGGATTGCATGTACAATTTTTAATTAAAATTAAAACTCAAAAAACCATTTCAAAACATGAAATACATTAAAATCTTTGAAGCCAACAACCGATTTGGTTGTCGAAAGCTTGGAAAAGTATAAAAAACTAACATTTTTTAATGTTGTTAATTTTGTTAGACATTTTCAGTTTTAAAACCGACCTTGACTAATTTGACACATCCATCAAGATAAATAAGCAAGGGTCATTTTCAAAATATTGAATTAATATTTTATTATTTTGATTTTAGTGGCAAAACTTACCCAATAAAAAAAGTAAATATATATAGTTGATGCCACAAAGAAGTTAATATTTAAGGAAAAATATATGTAATTTAGTGTCACTTATGTGCAAATGGTTAAAGCTAAAGATTTTATGTATGATTGAAATTAAATCTAGCTAAACGTTTTATACAACGTAGGTAATTTATGTTATAAATAATATTATTATAACATTTATTCGTAAAAATAAATTAAATTTATTATGTGTATGTTAAATAGTAGAATCAAAAAGAAAGTTTTGTAATAGTAAATGTATAAGCATAACCAATCTTAAGAAATTAAAAAGGTCACTAAATAAAAAAAATAAGTATATATTCATTACAAAGGATAGATAAGATGCCAAAAAAAATTCCATAAAAAAATAAGAGACAGAAAGTCATTAATTTTTTCGATTGTTCATTTTGAAATATTAATAATAAAATCTTGACTTAATTATCTACATTTTCCCACACTTTCTCACAATTAATCAAATGTATGACGATCACATTTGAATCAAATAAAATTATTTGTTAATTTCATAAACAAATCCTATTGTAACAAAGAGAACATGTGTAAAAAGTAAATAACATGCTAGTGAACTTTGTGATTTTAGATTATGCAATTAAAAATAAAAACATGTTGCTAGAATTCCATCAAATCGGGCAACAATAACCTCGGTTGGTCCGTTGCGAGATATAGGAAATTCCTGATAATATTAACTTTTATCAAACAATATTATTGTCTGTAAAAAATGGTCCAACCAGCGTAATGCATGAATTATTTATTGACAGCTTTACTAATGATAGCTATTATTAATAATCTCCTTGATTATTTTCAATAACTGTGTACTAAGTAGTCATCACCGTTGATATAAATAAAATTGTATTATAAATGGTGGTTATATTAATAAATATATATTCTAATAAATCATAAAAAGTATAGGTCTCCCAACGAAAGTTTGTGACAGCCACGTGTTAGTCGGCGCAGGTAGGCGGAGTCTTTCTATCAGTGGCAGACGGAAATAAAAATATATTATACATCTTAAATTAATTTTTAATGTATGATGCTAACATAATTAAGAGGAATTTATTTTATATAAATTTGTTACTGCCCACTTTAAACTAAAAAATACATACATTTAAAAAACAACTCAGAAACTCTCTCAGCATATTCGTAGCTAAATACAGTTTACAAAACCATTCCAGCTACCACACTGACAAGCTTTTAGAACGGTCGTTGTTATCGCAACGCTCGTAAACTAACCACTGCGCATTGAACGAGAGGCCACGTGGCTGTCCCAAACTTTTGTTGGGCGATCTATACCGCAAACATATGAGGCACTCCCTGACTAACCACGGGGACGATGAAAGTAAAGCTTTTTAAAACTAATTTAACTATTTAATTTATTGTACCCGCGACGTCGTTCGCGTGGCGTGTTTATTGTTGTATAAAAATTTCTCCCCCTACTCTGTTAAAGGGTTGGGGGGAGAAATGTTTAAACACAAGATGTTAAAATAAAAGACGACAAATACATCTGTAAAAACCAAATTCGAATCGGATCAGTTGTTTTCATGCGCACAAACATACAGACAGACAAAAAAATCTAACCACATTTTTGGGTTCTATATCGATGTAGTAACATCCACCGCTAATTATTTTTTAAATATTTTTAATTTACAGAATTTTCATTTTTACAGTTTTATTATATGTATAGATATGATGAAACAAAAAATAATTGTAATAATTAAAATTTTAACTTCTCTGTTCAAGTTATAGACAGGACACACTACACACTACATACGTAGATAAAAGAATGATAGATATCTCTGTGTATTTCTGAGTAAACTGTCTGATTTGACTAAACTTGTCCAATTCATATTCAGTAGTAAACTTACTATTTTCAAGTAATTTTACTTCTGTCTAAAAAAAAAACAAAAAGTTTCTATTTTAAACTAACAGATGCAAAGAGCGAACGAATTATTGCCTTCATAATACCAGGATTGTCTTAAAGGAATTACTAGGCGTTACCCACGTTGTTGTTTCGAATACATAGGGATGCAAGTTACTTAAAACTAAAAAACTCCCAGGAACAAGCCCTAACTGCTAGGAGAAATTAAACTGTTTCTCACCCAGAATTGCATTGACAACTTTTAGAAGCTGCATGTATAAACATTTTAGTTAAAACGAGCGTTGGATACTAGGATACTAGGATACTAGTTATCTATATAAAATAAAACCGATTAGTTAAATTAGTGCATAAAAAGAGAATTAGCAAAATGTTTTTTTTTTAATTAGATCAGAATTGGTCCTGAACCAGATAACCATCGAATGTGGATTTTCAGAACTTTAGAAAGTTAAGCGAGACTTTAAGCTGCTAGATTTAACCCAAGATATCAAATAGTAACTTTAATATTTTATAAAGGGATTATGCAGAAAGCAAAACTTTTGAAACTATTGGAACAAACTTGAACCAGTTAAAGTTATAATACCTGCCATTAGTCTGTGGACAGCTGCAATTGAGTATTTTAAATTGTTGGACAATATGACACCTTCTAATAGAATTACAGTAGCTGGAAAATATCTTGAGGATTAGATTGGTCTGCTTGTTAATCAGACTTAAATCCTACCGAACACCTTCCACCAATTTAAAAGAATGGTTTGAGGTCATCGAAATAAAGTTGTAAATTTCACACAGCTTATTAATGGAATGAACATTAGGAGAATGGGAAAATATACTACACGACAATCTTGAAAATATAATAAGAACCGTGTTAATGCGAATAATGGCTCTTCATTTTTCTATATATTGCATAGGTAACTGGTAGTGGTTCATTATAAATTATAATTTACAATATACCTATGTCATTCACTTAAGAGCAGATAAAAGCAAAAATTTTGTACACAATATTTCATACTGAATACTTCACGTTAATCTTAATTATCTAGGATCCACACTTCTATCTTCAATACTTTAACAGAAGCTATTATTGTCCGTCAGAGTCACAGTGTAGAGCACGCAGCTAACGGGAATCGCAGCGTGAACTTTCGCAATAATTTACATCTACTCATCATGCTTACAATTTTATAAGCGTTATCAGGACGAATATTCTTAGTGGATTGGGAGCAAAGTGAAACTCGCATTTGTAGCGCTTTATTTATATAGTCAAAGATGATTAATTGTTTTTTAGAAGCGTTGATACTGTATTTCCGTAATATCGCATAAAAATACAGTTTTGTGAAACTTTTGCAAAATTCAGTGTTTGTGACTAATGTTTTTGTAATAAAAATTTGCATTTTAATTTTTATAGAATCTTTTTTAATATTTCAAATTATGGAAATTATAGGGCGGTACACTGGCTAAGGGGGCAAGGGGGCTAGGTGAGCGTCATGAAAAATCCTCACCACACTTTTGCTATAGTGCTTAGCGCTCGGAGAGGGGGCAGGCCCAGTATAGGATTCAACTTATTCGTTCTCTCTCTCTCTCTCTCTCTCTCTCTTCCTTTCTCTCTCGACAGTGGCAAGCCACGCGACGCGCGCGTCTTCTGTGTATGAATTATGAATTCATTCATAGAGCACTGTTAGAGTATTCTAAAAGTGTATCATCAAGGCTTACCAGATATAACAAAAATTTACATGAAATTCCACTTATTTTGGCTGGCGATTTTAATATCAACTATTCTAATGAAAACTCAAAGCCATTGTTAGAATTTCTTTTAGATGAATTTGATTTAAGAATTAACAATGATCCACCAATATCTACAACAAAATACAATACTACCATCGATGCAGTTTTAAGAAACTTACATAAGATTGAATTACAAACATATGTGTCTTATTTTAGTTACCATAAACCAATTGTTACTAAGATTGAATTTACTGATTAAATTTGTAATTAAGTTGATATTTACATAATAATTAAAAATAAAGCAAAATGTTTATGTACATAACTTTAAAAAAACATTGATTACAATTTTATTAGCATTCCTTCACTTATTTCATTTATCATTTAACTCCTTAAATATTGTTAATTTATTTAATTATACCTCCTATAGGACTTATTTCAAAACGAAAGGAACTTCGTTCCAATCGGGTGCCCCACATGTGATAACGTAGACATTTTTTTTTCAAATTAGTAATAAATTCTTTTACATTGATTTATTCACATTTTTAATCAAGTTTGAGTTACCTCTTTATTGTTGCATTATTTTTGTGATGTATATTATTTGTGTTGCTACAAATTACATTTAAAAAAATAACTTTTTTCTACGGTTATTATACAAATGTATCATTTTTTGACAGTAATCTCTAAAGAAATAGGGTACGTTGTTATATCTAATAAAGAAATATCTCATTTCTTTATCTGACAACACAAAATGTTCATTTCTTTATTGTTTTAACTTAATCAAGTATACTGTGACAATTATGTATTCATATATTTGACTAACAGTACAGATTGACAGTAATAAAGTAGTGACAGGTACAAAAGATAGTTTTTAATACATTATTTAAATTAGATTGTTATTTAAGTAAAAATGTTAAGTAGTGATAAAAATGAATTAGAATTAACTACTCCTGACATAAGAGAAGCGGCAAACGAAGCTTGTCAGAATTTGATTCCCGAAATTTCAAAACATAAGTACCAGAATGCATATGAAAGTTTCGTGACCTGGCAAAAGAAAAAGGCAACAAATTCCGTTTCAGAAGCTTTGCTTTTAGCTTATTTTTCTGAATTAATAAATAAATTTAAGGTATGATAACTGTAAATTTTGTAAATAATAGTTAATTTTACTTAAATAATATAACTTATATCGTTATGTTTTGTTTTGTATTGGATTTATTTTTGAATTATTGTATTATTATGTGGTATAACCGTAGAAACAGTATAGTGTTTGACTCGCAAGGAATAACTCATTTCCCACTCGTACGATTTGCAGCATTCGCCTGCGGCTCTTGCTGCAAACATCGTACTCGTGGGAAATGAGTATCATTCCTTGCTCGTAAAACAATATACTATTTCTGTATACCATTATTTTGACAACAAACGTCAAATTACTTTTAATTCAATTTTTAATATAATCCATATACAATTTTTTTATTCATAATGCTTTATGATAAATCTATTTTGTCGCTCAGAGCAACAGTGAACAGCATAGTACATATTATGCGTCGATTGCACCGGGAATGTTCGCAGTAATTTTGGCGCTTAAAATGATACACAAATCGTACTGAATAGGAACCATAAAAATTGAAAATACCGTGAAAGTATCCGAACTTACAGTCGCGTCATTTTGCTAACATTATGTAGCTGAAGATTGATTATTCCAAATATACACCTTGAGACACTATATTTTGAATAGTGACTATAAAACCAATTGTTAAATTTATAGTTTGTTTTTTTTTTCAATTTCCGTAATATTGCTTAAAATCATTTTTGTTCCTGTCGCATCCTGAAATATATAAATAATAAATTCTGTCCCGATATTTAAAAGAATATTTGTATACTCATTCTAGTTTAATTATCAAAGTAGGTACACCCAAAGTTGTAGTTTCACCAAGGAAGAGCAAATTTTTATCATTTTTTTTATTTAATTTGCTTTTTATCATTGCTTTTAACAATATTACTTGCACTAGATGTTCACATGGTGTTATACATAGGTTTAATAGAATATATGTATACTCAATGCACCACGTGGGTTATACCTCCACACAACACTCACTCTCACAATAAAGAGAAAAGCCGGTTTAGGTACGTTCAAGATCCATGGATGGCAGATAAAGCTATCTAACCTGCTACAAATGAAGAAGTTTGTGGGAGCGGGGCCGACGACCGATACTAACACCAACCAAACACTCCTATCCACTTCCTGAAAAGGACATAATCCTACAAAAGGATCCTCAAATCCAACATGCCTATAAACTTTTTTCATGTACCCATCAACCTCTTGTCTTGTCTTTGTTTTTGCTTATTGTGCAACCTTTAAGATGTCTCTAGTCTAAGGTCATTATCAAATCTATCGACATCAATTAAGTGATAATACTTAAGAAGATTTTTCTAAAATTTTCTAGAAAAAGCCGTTAGTCACTCAACAGCGCCCTAGATTAACAGAGGTCTTAATATTACTTAGTAAATACAGACGGTGATCATAAAGAATAGGTGTCAGCTCTGTTACAATGGAATTGCGATGTTGCTTATTTTATAGTTGATATAAGATTTTTATGTTAGTTTGTCTTAAGAGTAATCATCATATTTTACTGTTGTAATAGAGAAAAGTAGGTGCTTTCAGGTATTTTGCCTCATTTGTGGGAAGGACAATTTACGTCTTGTTTGGGTTTATACCATGTCCCAATACTATAAAGAGTGTATTGGATTTAATTTAATATGCAATAATCGAGTGTAAAAATTAAAAAATTGATTTTAAATTTAGGGAAATATGCTCCACACCACTGGTAATATCGTAGAGAAAATTGTCAAGTTTGCTGACATGGAGAAGCGGAAGACATTTGAGGGTGGAGTTTGGACTATAAAAATATGCAATTTTGTAAAGTTTTTCTCACACTCGAAATACTGCTTCGACTACAATACCCTTCTTATAGATACCTAGGTAAGTTAGTATTCAAAATAATTCTGCATGTTTAAGAATAATTTATTAAATTTAGAATTTTTCAACGATATATTTAACAAACGATTTATGCTATTAATAATATTAATTAATCCCGATATAAACCTCTATTCCGCTATGACTTTTTTCAACTCTATATTTATGTTTATCAACTTATTACAGAAGTGCTAAAAAGACTGTTAAAAATGAATATAACTGTTAAGAAATAAAAATAAGATTTATTAATAAAAAAGTAATAACCTTAAAATTTAAAAGATTTTAAGTAGGGTCGCAATTTAAATATGAAGTTAATGTTGATTATAAAAAGTCGAGTAACAGCGGCGGTCGGTTCTGAATAATTGAGGTTCGATCCTGCTACTGATTATTTTTTAATTATTTATTTATTATTTTATTTATTTATCTTAAACAAATATTATTTTTATTTTCAGATATCTATAATTAACTATTTAAATAAATATCTAAAATGAAATAATCCAGAAGTCTAGTTACTGTTAACTGCATCTCTTCATGCAATTAGCGTTTTATTTTAATTTTTTGATGTCAAATAATAAAAAAAAGTTTGATTGCTCACATTTATGGTCGTTGATAATATATTTTAAAAGAAAATCAGTAGTAGAATCGAACCCCGAATATTAAGGACTTAAGGCAAAAACAGTAACTCGTAGCTAGCACCCAACATAAAAAGAGATGCAGCAACTGCTGGAATCGTTTTCCGTATTCGCTCTACAGAAATGGGCTATGATGTTAACGCGCAGTCTAGGTGTTATCAGTCTAGCTTATAAAAAACTAGAAAGAAGTAAAAAGAAATTTCCAAATGTTTCGAAATTAATTAATACTAATATACGATAAATATTAGCGCATATTTAAAAAATAGTACAGATAAGGGAATAAAAGTAAAAATAATAAAGACAGAAGAAGGAACGAATAAGAAGGAAGATATGTAGATTATATTATAAATATAAATTTACCTGTAATTTTACTGCTAAGTTGTCTTAACCATCTTACTGGATACTTGTAATTGGCTGATATTAAAACTGGTAGTACTAAAAATGAATAACTGGCTAAGCACCATCCTCCTAAGCTAAGTAGTAATGGTGTATGACCTCTTGAACAATAGGGTAGTAAGAATACTACTGATAGAAGACATACTGAAAAGAAATAAAGTTACAGTTATAGAAATAATATAGGTATAACAGAATGGTTATTGTAATAGGAGAAACCATAAGAATCACAGCAATTGGGATAATAAAAGTATGCTTAGGTCTACTTTTTTTGTTAAAGATTTAGACCAAATTTCCATGGATTGCTGACAGGAATTACTAGCTTTATACCAAAGATGTATTATTTTAGGACATTATCAAACTTATTAAGGACATGGAAATTCTTAAAGTAACTAAACCTCGTACAACGTCAAGAAGAGTCCTAGGTAGTAAATATGTTAGTTTTAGTCCACTTTATCCGATTATAAAGAAATTTCTCTTCGTTTTTTAAACAATAAACTAAAAAAAAATAAGTAGTTCTCTGCCGCTTTTGGAAAAAAGCTGCAATTACTCAAATGTGACCTTATGCTGGCTGGTAAATCATGGCTTACGCTTCCATATTTGAATGTATGACATGTTTTAAAGACACAATAAAAAAGTACAAAGTAAGAAATTTAGACGTACCTCCTTTAATTTGCTTAATAACAATTATTACAACTGTGAAAATTTTTATAGTCCCCAAATACTGTCTAGAAGACATCTCTCTATTATTAACTTCTATACTATGTCATTTTAATCTAGACATTAATGCCGAAACAATCTTTGAAACAGAATAACAAGTCCCTATCATTATTCTTATTGTATAGGTTATAAAAAATGGTTGATTCAGGAGTTTTAGAAATGTTGGTTAATAGTTCGTTGTCTCTATAGGAATCATTACCAATTTTCTCAAGTTTAACTACCCTAATTTCCAATTAGATACTTATTGGTAGACTTTTAGATTTATCGCATTTATCGGTGTCTATTTTAATTTTTTTCTTTTATTGAATTTGTATTGTTGTGTTTTGATTCTTCTGCGTTTTATCTGTTCTATTTTTTTCCGTATTTTAGAAGAGTTATGAATTTCTTAACTTTTTGTTTAGTGCAAATACCCTGATATCAATATGAAACACGACTTTCGCAAAAATATATTGTGAATTTTCTGAAATTTTACCACTGAAAAATATGTACAAGGTATTTATTAAATAATGGGTAAAATTAAAAAAATCTACTTCTTATTAAAATTCAAATATTTATAAATTATTTACTATCACTTTTAATTTAAAGAGTTTTATTATTTTAACAAATATACAAAAATCTTAAGATTTAGGTTAAATTATTTTGTATATAGTATTTAAAATTTGTGTGTTTAAAAAAACTAGTCTCTTCATTTTATTTTTCACTTTATATTTTAAAAATTTTAATTATAATTTAAAATACGTCTAAAAATTTAAAATAGAAATTTAAATAAAAAAAAAGTAAAAAACCCAAAAAAACATAAAAAAAAAGTGTGTGCGTGTAAGCTTTACGCGCGATTGAAGTAAAACTTAATTAACGTATCTACGAGTACGTATCGCAAAATAAGTATTAAATTACAATTCAATTATATTTATTGTCTATATACTTTACAAAAAAATTTCTCTTATAATATTATTTAACAAAAGAGATTTGATATATTTTACTTAAAAATGATGAAAGAAAACTAGTTTAACAATAATAAAAATTAACACTACTTACGTTTTTTACAGGTCAAATCATTATCAGGTTTTTGATTTTTTCTTTTATTATTATTTATTGATGAAAGAGTAAAATGTTCTTGAGAATTTTTATTCAAGTGACAACTATTTTGTTTTGTAATTTATCTAAAATTCATTAATTTCACTGTATATAGAGTACTCACTCATTTTCATTTTTTTCATTTTTCTTCAAATCTTTCTGGCGGCTATAATATGCCCTTTGACGTTCACAATTTCTTTTTCTTTTTAGCTCTTTAATTCTATAAAACGAAAATAGCTAGGTATAAATAATAGGTATAAATAATTAGGTATAAATAGTGTAATTACACACCAAAAATAAAATGAATGCATATAGAGTACTCACTCATTTTCATTCAATATTTTTTCATCACTTTCTTCATTAATAAATCCACTTTGTTTATTCATATTTAAAACAAACACTTTATACACAAATTTAAACTATTCACCACCAATGTATTTTGGTTGACAAGCTGCCAATTCATGCAATTACAGATTTAACTTTTATTTAATATAGTAAGCGGAATCGTGTTAGGTATTTTGTCCGTTAGAATTACTGAGTTACCCCTAGTCGCGCCTAAAGAAGTTTTACTTCAATAAGCATATTGTAAAATGGAATAAAAATAACAGGTAAAAATATTTGTAAACAATCGTTAAAAATCAGAAACATGCAGATTTTTTAATTTTGTTAAAAAACACACGATTGCAATTGCAATTAAAAGAATAACAGTTTCTCAAATCGTAAAACTTTTTAAGAACATTTGAAAAATTATCCTTAAAAAAGGATTCTTATTGTAATGTAAAAAAATGTTACAAATTAATAGGGATACAAAAAAAATAAACAAATTGTAATAAAATAAAAAGAAATTAATTAAACCATCAAAAATCATTTAACCAACACGAAAAAGTTAGAAAACAAAATCTATGTAAAATACAAAACAAATGTAAATAATGTGTAAAATTAGATTTGAAAAATTTTTATACTTAAATACAATTATTAAATTATATTTTCGGTAAATGAAAATTTTATTTTATATGTAATTTTGTCGCTAATAATAATACAAAATTTAGATCAAAAGGTCAATAAAAATTATAATAACAAGACCTTTTTTATGATGATGTGTATACTAATTTTAGTTTTGTTCATTCAGGAAATAAATTAGAACAAATTTACTTTTAATAGTCTCTGTTTATAGATCGAAATCTAGCACTCCCCAGAAGAAAATTATGTTTCTGGTTACATCCCAGTAATTGACCATAAAATTAATATTAATGTATACTCTATTCATAGGCGCCCACTAATCCAAATAAAACTCATTATCCAATTTAGAACATTTTATTCCGTGAGATTCAAATTAACCAAACGGGTCGTAAATAATATTTGAAGACGCATCTACAACATGGGGGCATTAGAAAATTAGATGTATATATGGTGTATACGTATTATATTGCTGTAATACTCTTGCTTTTTTTTAAGCTAAAAATAATTGTGTTATTAGTTATTATATATTTCACGGGTTATAAGATTTATAATATAATATATATTACTCAATAGAAATAGGTTCGTCGATTTAAAGCCTTTTATCGGATGTTCAAATTAAGCACATTACGAAATAATATATATATACAAATGTCAAAGATGAAACATAACGTATCTAGTGCCAGTAGTGCCATACTGTCAAAAGTAATAATTTCAGTTTTGAACTGAAATGGTGTCGGTTAGAATTTCTAACACTTTAAAAGACACCTGAATGCTGCGATATAAATAGATATAAATATCATTTAACCTATATCAGGCAAAACCAAACTACAGACACGTGTTTCGCTCTCATTTTGAGCTCATCAGTGTAGTATAGGCTATGTCTCTCAAGTCACTAATCAAGAGACATCCCTGCTATAAATTGAACAATATCTATAGATTTCAAATTGCGAAATTGATAAACGGTCGCAAGTGGCTCCATCTTCACTCCAAAAATGGTACTTCAGTGGTCGCTTTGCATCTTGTATATAACCTTAGGCAAGGTAAAATGATAAAACGAACAGAGCGTTTAGTGACAGTCTAATATAACAAAATGTCAAAGATGATACATAACGTATCTAGTGCCATACTGAAATTATTACTTTTGACAGTATGGCACTAGATACGTTATGTATTATCTTTGACATTTTGTTTTATTAAACTGTCACTAAACGCTCTGTTCGTTATATATATATATATATATATATATATATATATATATATATATATATATATATATATATATATATATATATATAGCGAAAGAGAGAGAGAGAGTGACTGCATCCTCAAGCTCAAGATCATACAACAGTTTATATATATATATATATATTATATATATATAAAAGGAGGATAACGGGAATTTTTTTTATAGTAATACGCGTTTTCTTGGCACTTTGTTTATATATATATATATATATATATATATATATATATATATATATATATATATATATATATATATATATATATATATATGCCGAAATGTAATTTCAATTTTGGAAAGGTTCTGTTTGTTTAAAATATTTTCTACATACATTCACCTTACTCGTGCATGTATTCATTGTTGGTGTAATTGACCAGTTTATCTAAACTAGTAACCTACCAAGAGCAAAACAATAGCAAATCTTAAACTATCATATTGAATAATATGTCAAGTTAATGGCGTCTTGCTTACTTGTGATTTTGATGAAGTTTTTAATTGTCACGATATTATTAAATAACACCGATTAACCAGTAGAATCTTCCGTAGCCAAAATGATAAAGGAACTATCAGTTATAGCCAGAGGTCACAGGTTCGAGTAAAGCTAGATGCGACATTTAAAAAAAATATCTTTGATGTCATTTCTTATTTGTCGAATTTTCAAACATTTGATCAGTGATGTATTAAATAATAAAATTACTAACAATCTATGGTTCTAGTTTTATAATTAAATACACCAAATAAAAATACTGGAGAGACACAACAAAGATTTGACAACTAATCCCTTCCATTAACGTCATAAAAGTGCTTAAGGAGAAATAAAGAAGGTTTTCCCAGACGTTATGAGTTGTTTGAAGATATAGAATCAAAAAAATCGGATTAATTGCACGGACCTTCCGCGGTCAAAAGATTTAAGACGCTATCAGCTTTATGTAAAGATCTTAGGTTAGTTTTCCTTTATATCATTTCTTGCTTAAATTAACTTTAGGTATAAAGCAATATTTTAGCTTTAGAATGCTATGTATTAATCACAATATATCAAAATTTAAACACTGTAAAATATTTTATATATAGATATAAATTTTAAAAATTCTTTAAGAAAAAATTTGGTATCCAAACAGTTAACTGAAATACATTTCTTATAAACTCTGTTTATCTAGCCATCAACCTTAAAAGTCCTAGGACATCTACAATATATTTTAAATAAATGTTTGTTTATGGATCTCGCACACCGACGCAATACGATATCGCTATCGCCTTTCTACAGCAACATATATTGCTAGCGACACGACGTGTCGGTTGAAAAGCAACTATATTGCCCATAATTTGGCAATATTTAGATAATTAAGGGTTTTAATTTTTCACCCAACATGTCAGTTTATGACAATAGGAATTCGTCTTTAACAGAACAATAATATAATTTTTTTATATTTTTTAGTTTTTTCAATAAAATACTTTTTTATGTATGTTTTATTTAATTTATCTTACCTTAATGTGATTAAAAGTTGTTCCTGTGGGCTGATCGCATATCTGTAATTGGTGTCTTGTTTAGTAATATGAGGTGCTATCAGCTGAACTAACGTTTCAAAAGTACTCGGACTCATTCGGTAACAGTTTAACTGTGTGGGATGCTTCTTTAATTCTTGAGCACATATATTGGCTCCATGTTTACTCAACGCTTCAAATGCTGGATGAATCCAATATCGTCTCCTTGTTCTTTTCTTTCTCCTTAACAAGTGCCACAACATTATCACTTCGTCTTCATCAGACGACATTTTAAACAAGTGATTTTTTATTGCTTTGGTGTGCGAAGTACAACAAAATATGTTGCCTGTTGCTTATTGCTTGTTGCTAGTTGCTAGTTGCATATTGCTCCGGTGTGCGAGCCCGCTAATATGATCCTTTTAACTAACAAGATGATATCGTTCGATATCTACTCTTTCTAACAAAAGCCTCTGAAGATGCCTTAACCGGCGAAAGCGCTTAGGCCAATTTTAGTTAAATATATTTTTTTATTTACAATTTTGTAACTGTGCATTTCAACCATATGAGATACAATTAAAACTTTACCTAGGTAAAGTCAATAAGATGCTTGCAAAAAAATACATAGAAAGTATGTCCAACTCAAATCTTTAAAATATAATACTCTGTATTTCCAACTCAAATCTTTAAAATATAATACTCTATATCCAAAATAATGATTTGAATGAACGGTTTGGAAGAAATATCATCAACTGCCTTTCTTTTTAACTTATTGCTAACTTTCTGCCTATTTGGAACTTTTTTTTTCTATTCGATTATGCTGATGAGCAATTTGGCTATCCACGATTTCATTTCTATCATTTACTTTGACAAAAGATTTACAAGATTTTAAATGACATGTCTATCTTTGAATATTATTTTTAGGATTTTTGTGAAAATGAAATTTGTATCCATCAAGAACTAAAACATTGTAACCTTTCTCTCCAATTATGAACTCTATTTGTCTCAAGATCTCAAGTAAAAATACATACTGGACGTAACCAAACCAGTTTAAATTAACCAAACACACAAGACGAACTCTTAAAAGTAAAATGAATGTTAAAAATACATAATAAACTTTAGTAAACAAACAACTTTTAATTTTATTGACAACAGATGAATCTATATATATATATACAGGGTGTTTTTAAATTGATGCGAAATATTTTGCAGGGTGATTTTTCAGCAAAAATTAAGGGGGGTCTTTGATATAAATTTTTGTTCAAAATCGCTCTCCCTCCAAGTTACAGCCCCTTAAAGTTGAGGGAAAAAAATTGTTTTTATTTAATATCTCCAATATGGAAGAATTTAGAAGAATGAAATGTAGCAGATAATTGATGCTAATAAAGTGGCATTTTTTGACAATTTTTGTAACCCTGCAATGTTCATACAAGGGGGTGAAAAAATCAACCCTTATGATATTTTGCACCAGAACTTTTTTATTCGTCTACATTTTCCTACTTAAAAAATTGATTTAAAAAGACGGACTTAAACTGCAACTTTTTTATGTCTTGACTATTCCTCGTAAAATTGTTAGTTTGATCACAAAAAAATAAAATAAGTTACAATTCGATATTACTTATACCTTTTTCACATAAATCCAGAAGCGTTATTGTTTGTTAAAAATAGAGTAAGCAGGTGTCAAATAATGTCACAATTGGCAGATAATTATTGCTAATAAAATGACATTGTTTGACGGTTTTTGTAGCCCGCAATGTTTATACGAGGGGGTGAAAAAATCATCCCTTATAATATTTTGCCTCAGATTTTCCTAGTTAAAAAATTGATTTAAGAAGGCGGACTTAAACTGCAACTTTTTTACGTCTTGACTATTTCTCAGTAAGTTGTTTCTTTGACCATAAAAAAATTAAATATTAGGTACTCATTACCATAATTCTTGCCTAATTTGTATAGGAACATCTTCAAGAAGAGTGGGCAACACTTCTTCGAGGAAATGGCCGTAGTCGTTTCCATTTAATCTTATTGGTAGAAAATATGGTCCAATTAAATAATCATTAACTGTTTGTTATTATGATATCATTCAATACTGGCATACTTTATTTTTTTTTAACAAACGATAACCCCTCTGGATGTATGTGCAAAAGGAATGAGTAATATTTTATTTTTTTTATGGTCAACGAAACAACTTACTGAGAAATAGTCAAGACGTAAAAAAGTTGAAGTTTAAGTCCGCCTTCATAAATCAATTTTTTAAGTAGTAAAATGTAGACGAATTAAAAAGTTCTGAGGCAAAATATCATAAGGGTTGATTTTTTCACCCCCTTGTATAAACATTGCAGGGTTACAAAAATTGTCAAAAAATTCCATTTCATTAGCAATAATTATCTGCCCATTATGACATTATTTGACACGTGCTTACTCTGTTTTTAACAAACAATAACGCTTCTGGATTTATGTGATAAAGGAATTACTAATATCGAATTGTAACCTATTTTATTTTTTTGTGATCAAACTAACAATTTTAGGAGAAAAAGTCGAGACATAAAAAAGTTTCAGTTTAAGTCTGTCTTCTTAAATCAATTCTTTAAGTAGAAAAATGTAGACGAATTAAAAAGTTTAGAGGCAAAATATTATAAGGGTTGATTTTTTCACCCCCTTGTATAAACATTGCAGGGTTACAAAAATTGTCAAAAATGCCATTTTATTAGCATCAATGATCTGCCAAATTTCATTCTTCTAAATTCTTCCATAGTGGAGATATTAAATAAAAACAATTGTTTTCCCCCAACTTTAAGGGGCTGTAACTTGGAGGAAGAGCGATTTTGAACAAAAATTTATATGAAAGACCCCCCTTAATTTTTGCTGAAAAATCACCCTGTGAAATATTTCGCATCAATTTGGAAACACCCTGTATATAAAACTCAAAGGTGACTGACTGACTGACTGACATAGTGATCTATCAACGCACAGCCCAAACCGCTGGACGGATGGGGCTGAAATTTGGCATGCAGATAGACGTTATAACGTAGGCATCCGCTAAGAAAGGATTTTGATTAATTCCACCCCAAGAGGATAAAATAGGGGATGAAAGTTTGTATGAAACTTTGTCATATTTAAACCGATCGGGCTGAAATTTTGCGTGCATATAGCTTCTATAATGTAGGCATCCCCTAAGAAAGGATTTTGATTAATTCTACCCCTAAGGGGATACAAAAGGCGATAAAAGTTTGTATAAAAGTTTGTCAATTTTAAACCGATCGGGCTGAGATTTTGCATGCATATAGCTACTATGGCGTAGGCATCCACTAAGAAAGGATTTTGATTAATTCCACCCCTAAGGGGATAAAATAGTGGATGAAAGTTTGTATAAAAGTTTGTCAATTTTAAACCGATTGGGATGAGATTTTGCATGCATATAGCTACTATGACGTATACATCCCTTAAGAAAGGATTTTGGTAAGTTCCACCCCTAAGGGGATGAAATAGAGGATGAAAATTTGTATGAAAGCTTGTCAATTTTAAACCGATCGGGCTGAGATTTTGTATGCATATAGCCACTATGACTTAGGCATCCCTTGAGAAAGAATTTTGATTAATTCCACTGCTAAGGGGATAAAATAGGGAATAGAAGGTTTGTATGAAACTTTGTCACTTTTAAACCGATCGGGTTGAGATTTTACATGCATATAGCTACTATGACGTAGGCATCCCTTAAGAAAGGATTTTAATAAATTTCACCCCTAAGGGATAAAATAGGGGATGAAAGTTTGTATGAAACTTTGTGAATTTCAAACCGATCGGGCTGAGATTTTGCATGCATATAGCATGCAAGTTTTTATAGTTTTAAAATAATAATAGTCTAATACCACTCGCACTTTAACGTGCGGGGTGTGTGGAGCGGTGAGGCGGTAGCACGCTGCTGCTGGCCGACATGACACTGTCGATAGACGCGTAGAGTCTTGGAAATTCAAGAATATTTTTTTTTTATTACGTAGTGGTATACTAAGAAACGACTTTTTTTAATTTCACTTCTAAGGATTTAAAATAGGTGTTGAACATGTGTATGAAATTCGGTGGCAAAAAACTAAAGTTCACGCAGATAAAGTCGCGGGCGGCCGCTAGGGATTTTATAAATACAGTTGTTAATACTTTAATCTGCTGAAAAGAATTTGAGACCTACCTGGACTTAAAATTAGAGTTTGGAAGGAATTCGTGATCAGTCAAATTACGAAATAACATTAGGAAGAAATTAAAAAAATGTCACATCCAGCAGGATTCAAAACTGCGATTTCTGTCGATAGTCACACCAAAACCTGTTTATTAGATTTATTTTCTACAAATCTTTATTATTAATTAAAATTAAACTTAGTAATACTATTAAGTATATTCTGAACTACTAACTATATAGGTATACCTTTTAGCTTTTCATTTCTTGTTGGGTATTTAAGCTTACAAAATTTAAAATCACTCATCACTTTATTAAAATTTGCAATCAAATCCTTATATAACAAATAAAATGTTTAATAATGACATAAGCACGATACGTGTACTATTCAACGCATCACATGACGAAGTCAACTGACATAAACTTTTGAACTCACCAGTTTCGGCGATTTTCTCATTTCGTTCCTCCGGATCTAACTTCGGTAAAGTATGCAAACTCCTCAAACGGCCTCTAACCCTTGTTATCATGCCCATTTTTTAAAAACTCATATCAAAAATATCGAAACACTAGAATTTTTGACACAAAACCTCCACGTTTTCAGTTTTCTGACGTCCGTAAGCACTAAACTATATTTTGGATGAAATGGTGGAAACAGTTATTGTTCTTCTTTTTATTTAGAGAAATGAAGTTTTATTCATGAATTGATAAATATTTATTCCACTGGAGGTGTTATGCGAAATTTTCGTAGAGCAAAATGTTTTTAGAGGGGTTATTTACGTCTTTGGTTTCCTATGTTGCCAAACAGATTTTCTTTCAAAGTTAATGAAAATTTTTGTTTGTTTATATCTTATTCTTAAATGAATTTTCCGTTATCTTTAATGTTTTATTACTTTTTTAACGACTTTCGAAATTTCACTTAATAACTATCAGATTTTTTTTTTAATAATTATTAAAGTAGAAACCGACGAGCAATTATTTTATTTTAAAACGATTTCAATATACATTTTTGCATATAATTTTGTTAATAAATTTTTTAAAAATCTTAAATATTCTTTTGATTATCTTTATTTTAAAATATTTTGTGTTTTTAATATTTAGGTGAGTGTAAACGGTACTAAAACAACATTTTAATAAAATTTAGTAAAGTCTTATTAAAAAAAAATATATATATTTTAAAAATTAAAAATAAGGGAATGGATGGTTTTGTAAATTTATTTAAGTAATAGTTTTATTTTTTCATGTTCTTAGAAACAACAGAAAACGTACGAATAAAAAGAATTTTACAAGTTTGACGTAATAAAAGAAAACAATAAAATAAATATATTAAAAAATATTTAGCAAACATTGCGTTCTAATGAATTGATTAAAATCACAAACACAGCTCTACACATTTCCCTATCTCTAGAAGAAAAGAAAACGAAATGAAACCGACACTTTTTTTAAGCCGACTGATCTACCGATCTACCTATAGATACTGCTGGTGCAGCCGCCTAGTTAGAAATATGGTACTTTTTAACTTCCCGCTAAAAAAATTAAAAAAAAATTTAAAATCGGGAAGGTATTGTTTTTACCCCGTTTTTCGAAAATCGAGTTTTATCGGATCTCGACGTTTTTAGGTCTTTGGAACCTCCCCTGACTATTTTGACGAGGGTGTCTGTATGTCTGTGTGGATGTATGTGTGTGTGTGTGGATGTATGTAAACCTCTTATAACTTTTAAACGGCTTGACTGTTTGGAATGAACTAAAAAGCGTTCCAAAGAGTTCCATCTAACTTAAATTCCCTGTGTGTTTGAACCGATTCGGACCGGTAGATTTCGAGAAATTTCAAAATAACCGAAAAAAACAATTGGTAAAAACGATGTTTTTTGGGCATATCTTTTTGGCTATTATATCGATAAATTTTATAACCTAATCAGCTCTTAAACTTAAAAAACCACGTCGAATGCCGTTTTACAAATAAAAATCTGTTAATTCGTTCGTGAGATATCGTTGTCGAAAAATTTCAAAAAATTGTTTTTTTTTGAAATTTTTGAGATTTTTGAGATTTTTTTACTAATTAATTTGGCACTTCATATAACATTTTTATGTCTCAAAAAACTGCATCGAATGTCGTCTTGAACATCAAAATTGAATAACGCGTTAAAAAGTTATGGCTTTTTAAACATTCCCAAAAAAACTCAAAAACGTCAAAATAGCTTTGCGGTTAAAATTAGCGGGAAGTTACAAGGATGGCTTTTAAGGTCAACCTCTTCTCGATTTTTTTTTTGTTTATAATACTAGTACCCGTACTATATTGCATAGGTCTAAAGTATGAGTTCCATATGACTATCTGTGCATACCTATATATAATATCTCAAAATATGTTCTCTTGCTTATTGCAAGATTGCATATACCTGTGCCTAAAATCAGAGGTTCCAAGACGAACGGGAAATTTCCGTAAATTTCTCCACTTGAATCTTTTTCAGCCTGTTTATAAGATGAAGCTTGGGTTGAGTACTCGTATTTTTCCATTCGTCTTGTTGATGCGTATATACCTGGAATGTTTTTTAAGCAGGAATTTGGGACACATGTGGTCTCATTTCATCTCTTAGATGTCTTCTCCAATCTCCTGCTTTAACAAAAAAGGTTATCATCCTTAATGTTAAAGCGATCCATATAGTTCTTTTCAGATATTAAAAATTGGCATAGGTTTTTATGGTACAGTAGTTATTTAGAAAGTTTTAGGAGAAATCGAAAAAGCTTAAAACGTATTATTAAGAATATATAAAACAAATCAAAGCTATGTGAAGTTTGTAAGGTTTCAATAAATCTCAAATGTATCGAGAATTTGCAAGATATTAAATAGTATATTGTAATACAAGTGTTACAATGACAGAGGTTTCGTAGTACGAGTTCAGTTTGTGAAACGAACCGCGAAGCGGTGAGTTTCGCAAAGAACGAGTACTACAAACCGTCATTGTAACTCGAGTGTTACATACTATTTTTTATAATGAACTTTTAAAAGTATAAAAAAAAGTAAAATGAGTGTTTTTCGAAATATTTATTTATGTTGACAGTTTTGACACTTGTCAGTTTTAATGATTTTAAATTAGAATGTTTGTCAAATTTGTATAAAATATTCTTAATTTAGCAATAACGCTGATAATGTAGTTAATAATTTACTAAAACATACTTCTTGATTTACTACCTGAACTCTTTCGTTGAAAATCAGTGCAGTGCAACCAATTGTGTAAAACAAAAAGTTACCAAAAACAGTGTTACAATGAATCTATTTCGATACTGTTTTTAGTGTCGAAATAGAAACTTTGTGAACGTGAATTATAAAAAAGCACATTACATAATCACAGGTACCTATAGTTTAATGTTTTTAGAAACATTTAAGGGATCTAAGGTTAAAAATACTTATATATTCCAGTTAACGAACATTTTAATGACTTACAAAAGCAAGTCCCTAGGCATCCGAAAATATAATATTATACAACTTATATTAGAAAATACTAACAATGTCGTTATATTGGCAACATCGTCGTCCTCTTGGCAGTTGCTATTTTCAAATAAAACATATTGCTCGGGTTTACTAACACTCAAAAACTTATTTTTACATCGGGATAGGTAAACATGTTTTCACTTTATTACGTTTTTTGTTTTCAACATTCTGGAGGCCGTTGAATGGGCCTGTCCATTAACAACGACCCGATTATTTTTTTGATTTCTGCGAAAAACGAACTAACGGGAGCATTCGCTTATACTTAAAACCGCGAAAAATTGTTGGAATTCCAGAACAACAATGGCATTTCCGGAGAAAGTATATGCCTGGATTATACTACCATTGTAATTTTTTACAACTTAAAAAATAGTTATAACAACAGTATTTTGTTTACCTACATACTACATAGTTGCGGAAAGTTGTTAAATTTTGTAGTTATTATAATAAACTATTTCTAACAGGCATTTAAACAACTAACTAGAAAAATATTTTTTTTTATGCAAACAAGTGTAACATCTGCGTGTAAAATAAAAGCTATTTATAGAATAAAATATTAGGTGTAGAAAAACAAAATAAATAAAAAGAAAAATTATGTGCATCATGCTTTAAATATAAATATTTAACATAAATTTTATTACGATTGGGAAAATATAACGTAAATAGCATTAACATTTTATTACATATTAGGGGTTATTGTTAAATATTATGTTTTTGTTTTAAAATAATAAATTAGTTTCAAAACACACTTATAACTTATAACACACTAGCGGACCCGGCGAACTTCGCAACGCCTAACACTAATGTTTTTTCCAATTTTTATTTTTACGATTATATTTTTGGATTTTTTATCATATTTTCTCGTTAGTTACCAGTTTTTACTATTATTTGTAGTACTTTGTAATTTATCGGTTAGGTATATTATATATTAACTGCGCCACCTAACGGTGGCGTCATAGTTCTTAGGTAAGTAAGTGTTGCTGTTTTAATTATATGAGATATCAACTGCGCCACCTTTCGGTGGCGTCATAGTACTTAGTTATGTAAGAATTACAGATGTAAATTTATAACATCTCAACTGCGCCACCTTAGGATAGCGTCATAATGATTAATTTCGTAATAAACGCGTCCGATCGCTGCAAAATTCAAAGTGCTATAAGGAAAATCGCAGCCTCCGATGCGCTATTTATAGGCACGTTACCGCCAGCGCAGCCCCGGCCGGCCAGTACCACCGCAAGCGCTACGTCCCGCAATTTTAAATCTGTAATATCTTTAAAAATATTCATTGAAATCTGGTGCTGTAAGGGACCATATAGGTCTATATTAAATCAACAATGTATTTAAGCTATTTAATTGGATAAGGATTAATGCTGTATTGGTTTAAATCGCTTCGAAAATTAGCCATTATTTGTCGTAAAAAGTAAATGACAAAAAAATGTTATTGTGGGATATCCATAAGAGATAGACATATACCATCGTGGAGTTTTCAATGTGTACAAATAATTAGCACATTAGTTTGATAAATCTCGTAGGGTTCAGCCTGCGTTTGCAATGTAAGCGGAAAATTGATAATTAACGACATCACATTAGAAACCTCAAAAATAACAGTATGTCTCCACTATTTAATGGATGTTATTATACATATAAACCTTTCTCTTGAATCACTCTATTTATTAAAAAAAAACGCATCAAAATCCGTTGCGTAGTTTTAAAGATTTAAGCATACAAAGGGAAATAGGGACAGAAAAAGCGACTTTGTTTTATACTATGTATTGATTAAAAAAACGGATCTTTGTGTATTGAGATTTATAAACAAAATTGAATTTGTTACTTTCTTTATTTAGATAAATCGTTACTTAAACATTTTGTTAATTTCTATTATTTTGTGGAATTGGTTTGATTTCTGAGTGAAAAAATTTAAAGGGGTTATAGTTACTAAAATTATTTCCGGCTACCTCTACAGACTCCTCATCGACAGGTCTACTTCGCCCGCAGTGTTAATTAACCGGGTGTTTTAAAGGTGGGCACCAAGTTTCTTGTAGTTACCTAGAGCAGATACACTTTCGTTCGGAATATCGTAATGAGTTCAGTTTTATCTTAAATTTCTAGCTGACGAAATGACACTTTCGTTCAACTCAAATATTTTTGCATATACACTTTCGTCCAGGGGTCGAGCTCCGCGGGGATCAATCTCATAATTGAAAAAAGTTTATCTTACTGCATTATAAAATTTATTATCTTAGATAAGTGAATTTCTTTTACAACTTATATTTAATATATTTCAACCTAGTGATAGTTTTTCCATAAAAAATTTCTATTTTACTTTTTAAAAATTTCTCACGAGCTACAGTTTTGTTATTAGGCCTGTTACATTTATGAATACTTTGAATTCATTTTGATATTGATTGATAGCCCAGATTGATAAATCAAATATATATTCGGATGGTATGTATTAAAGGATTTATGTGAATGTGAACGGAAAGATTCACATGCATTGGTTGTTCTCGTAGTTTCTGATGATTTTGCAGCCCGTAGTATCGGTGGAAATGTTGAGTTTTTATCAACATATGTCTCAATTAATAATTAACAAAAGCATTTAGTTCGACACTCTCGGGCATAATTTCGATCAGAACAAAAAATAAACAATCACCGACTTCTTGGTGATCTAGAAAAAGAAGACCAAAGCAATGACCAATCCATTTTCCACTTCAATTCTGTTTTTGTAATCATTTGATAAGCTAAGTTCTTAAATTTTACGCCACCAAACCTGCGAAAGATAGAATCTACATCCTATTATTTTAGATTGACACTAAACTGATTTAACAGCCTTATGAATTGATTTTTCAAAATCAATGACAATTTAAAATATTAAATAAATGAAACACTCACTTAAAAATCTACACTATTATATTAAACTAACGATAGGTTTCGACACACAGCGTCTTCTTCAGGTAAAATTTTACCTTGTAATATTAACTACCTTGACATAAACAGAATTACAAATAATATATTCTGTCAATGGCTGGTTCAATAATTACATATTACGTTTACCTGACCCTTCGGACGAACTTGTATACCTCAATTTTAAGGGTGTCTTCCTATTTTGTGAATTCCCGTTTTGTGACTAGACCTTTTTCAGGTAAAATTTTTAACATTTTGTGCCTAGCCAAATTTTTACCTGAAAAGACCCGAGATGAATTTCCCGTTTTGTGACTAGCGTAAAATAAAGCCACTTATTTTAATACCTACCTGATTTAATGATTTTAACTTAAAAATCATTTTTGTTTATAAAGTCGTCTTTTCTTAAATAATAGTCATATGAAATATAAAATACATTTATTACAAAATAATCTAACATTAAATATTCATCAAAGAAACTTATATACATTTTTATTCGGTAAAATAATTGCTAAAGGAAAATTGTCATTGCATTTTTATTATGAATGCCAACTTTATTAAGCAATGGTCAACGTCCGATCTTTCTTCAACGAAGTAACTTTACGGCGAATTCTTTCATCCAGTTGTACATACTTGGTTTTCCTCCGTTTTGCTGTCATATGCAACTCAACTTGTAGTTTTATATTGTCGTAATATGATGCTTTTTCTTTAAGTGCGTGTGTAAGCTCGAAAATGTTTGGATTTACCCTGGCAATTTTTATATTTAGCCGGTTGTGCCATCCATTTAAGGAATTTGTAGCCCGGTGCCTTTGGTTATAGCACACCCAGATCAGTCCAAAAATATTGTTTTTAAGCCACTGTTCCACAAAATAATCAATAAATAATTTCAGAAGTGAATGATTTTCAAAATTCTTCATAATCCACATCGAACCGTCGTCCACTTTCTCAGAAGGAAGATGTGCTTATGCAGCATACATCCTTATGTGGGTACGCACTATTTCATTTTCCTTAAATAGAGAAGTTAATCCAATTTCTTGCACTTTTCGCCATAAACATTGGTTAAAATGAAAATTGCAACCAGTAATGTTTATATTAGGGAAGGTTTTCTTAAGTACCTGGAAGGTAGCCACTTCAAAATCAATTTTAAAGTTTTTTGGTTTCCACTGTGGTATATGTTTTTCAATCAAAGAAAAAGCCTGGTATACGTCATTTCCTTTTTATCTGACAGCAAGGCGAAAATAGCAGGAATAATATTGGTTTCAGTGCCCGTGCTGCCAACATCGGCGTGGATTGTATAAAGCTGCTGAAAATGTTTAGAACAGCTACGAGTGTCTGTCGCGCTTTTAGCAAAGCAAAAACCAATATTTTGTCCTCTTCGCCACCTTCAAACATGAATAGAAAGTATAATATATAAACCTTCCCCGAAAAGAAAAACATCGTTAAAGGGATTATCATTATCTTAATACGTTTCAATATTGGGGAAAACCTAACATTTAAGAGATCATAAAATCACATTTTATTCTAGTCACAAAATGGGAATTCATTAGGGGTCTTTAACAGGTAAAAAATTCTCTAGGCACAAAATGGGAAAAATTTTAATCCAAAAAGGTCTAGTCACAAAATGGGAATTCACAAAATAGGAATATACCATTTTAAGAGTTTGGACGAAAATTTATGCCTTCTTTTTTAACCCTCATTATTATAAAATAATAAAAATTTATTAAATAAGGATACAAAATTTTTTTACAATGTTTAAAATTTCTTAAATGTTATTCTTTCACCCAATCTCTATTTTAGTTTATTTATAGAAAAGGTTTTTATTTTCTTTAAATATTCGTTTTTATTTTATGATTGCTTCTTTTAATTGTTGTCGGGATATTTTTGTATTAAAAAATAGATTCTTATTGTGCGTTTTAGTTTATTTAAAGAAAGTAAGATAATTTTAATATTTTGGATTGTTATTTTACACTTGTTTGGTAAATAACTTAATTAGAGTTGTGTTAATTTATGTAATTAGAGCATGATAAAAAATATTAATAATTAGAACATTACACTTGATAAGAGGACCAGGAAAATTTATTTATTTGTTATTTAATTTTTTAAATTTGTTTGTTTACTATTTTGTAATTGTTTTTTAACTGTAAAAAGTATCATAATTTTATAAAGAATTAATAAACTATTACAGCGATACAAAAATTTTAATTACTGTAGAAGCAGGTTATTAATAGGAAGTTTTTTAATATATCTGTTAGTGACATTAAGTAACTTTCTGAATTATTTACTGATAAAAAAAAAGTTCCAATTCGTATAAAACAAAGAATTCGTATTAATAAATAGTAAAACTGTAACCTTCGATTGTGATATAATTAAATCAAAATTGAAATATATTTAAACCTATTAAGATTTACAAAAATAAACTTCCCAATAAAATATAACTTTTAATTTTTTAATTGATTTTTAATTATTAAAAAGACGTTGACCAAATATAATTATAAAGTATTTAAGACTTCTGTTCAATGCTTTCTGGACAATGGTGTAGCTAAGTACTGTACCCAGTGAATTCTCTTACAAAATTGGAATTTTATTGAATGAGAGTAAGTTTGCCGGAAAAATATTTTTTTTGTATGGTTATCTACTTGATTTACAGTTTCCTGCTAATCAATTGTCATTTTAGTAAAGCGTTTATCAAAAAGATGTCAAAGGTAATAATAGTTTAATACTATTATAACGTATCACAGAGTCTTTGAAAATCAAAGAACATAGACCGTTTACTAAGAACCAACAACTACTTCCCTGGCTATATGCCCCAACGGACATTGAATTACAGTTCAAAGTTAAACGGGGTAAGTATATCTGCAAGTAGTTGTTGTTTCTTGGTAAACGGTCTATGTTCTTTGATTTTCAAAGACTTTGTAAAACGTTATAATAGTATTAAACTATTATTACCTTTGACATCTATTTGATAAACGCTTCACTAAAATGACAATTGATTAGCAGAAAACTGTAAATCAAGTAGATAACCCTACAAAGCCGTGAGGTTTTTTGTCAAATAGAATTTCAGTTTGTGATTAGTTATGGAGATGTCGCTATTATCGCACTTTTAACATTTTCTTTACTGAAGATAATGTATTTGTGTGATTTTAGACATATCTCCAGTCTAGATGCTCTTAGAGCTTCTGGACGGATATCTTCCTTGTACTGATGAGGCGCAATACGCCGAAACCGGTCTACAAGTGATATCCTTTCGAATTGCAAACTAAAATGGTTAGTTTTATCTCGGAGATATACTAACCCCGTTTAACTTTGAACTGTAATTCAATGTCCGTCGGGGCATATAGCCAGGGAAGTAGTTGTTGGTTCTTAGTAAATGGTCTATGTTCTTTGATTTTTAAAGAATCTGTAAAACGGTATAATAATATTAAACTATTATTACCTTTGACATCCATTTTTTTATATGTTTTGTTGTGTTTTTATTTTAAATTATTTGTTATTATACAAAAAAAATAGATATATAGTCCATTTCATCGTTTTTGGCCGATTTGATATTAGAAACCACTGAAATAAGATTAAACTGTCATCCAAGTTACCAATGGCGGAGAGTTTTTTTTTCTAAATTAGGTCGTAAGTTTCTGAAACTACGAGGCTTGTTCAATTGAAACCCATCTTTGGTCCAAAAAAAATTTATTAGCAAATATATTTACAAATAATTACCACTACAATTAAGGCACATATCCCATTGTTTTACCAACCGATGTATACCCTGTTTAAAAAATTCTTGTGGCTGCTGCTTGAAGAATTCTTTCACGGCATTTTTTACTTCTTCGTCCGACTGAAAACGATTACCTTTTAACGCTTTTTTCAACGGACCAAATATGTGAAAACCGCATGGCGATAAATCGGGACTATAGGGTGGATGCTCTAATACCCTCCATTTCTTTCGTTGTAGATTTTCTTTTACTACTTCGGCAACATGAGGCCGAGCATTGTCGTGCAGCAGAATGACACCGCGTGAGAGCTTTTCTGGCCGTTTTCGTCTTATTGCTTGGTGGAGCTTGTTCAAAGTTTCATTATACAGATTTGCGTTGATATGCACTCTAGGTTCTGTAAACTCTATGAGCAAGGGTCCTTCATGGTCAAAGAAAAATGTTAATGACCGCACGCTGATTATATTTGGACGGATTGTTAACAACAAACGCCATTTTAAAGTCGCAATACTTAAAATAGCTCTGACATACAAATGCTAGGCACTGATCAGTGTGACGTTTACAAATACAACTAACATTATAAAATGTCACTTAAATGATTACAATTGTTTCCAAGGCTAACCTGACCAAATATGGGTTTCAATTGAACAAGCCTCGTATCAGTGTGGTTTGACATCTACAAAAGTATGACATTAATAATTATTAAATTCAACCCTTCAACAACGAGCCGTACATGACGGTTACTAGGAATGTGAATTAAATCAAGACTTCCGTATTGAATACTTTTTATCTACCGGTGAAACAGGATGCAGTTACGTAAGTGTTGTATTAAAAAACAAACGTCCCTATTTTAATTTCTAACTTGCCTGTATCTGAGAGAGATGTAACTCTAAATTTACTTCGAGTATGATTTCTGTCATCGGCCAAAATCGGTGAAATGGACTATACCAAATTCATGTCTGGTAGTCTACTAAATGAAATTCATTCTTATATTTGTTATCTTTGCTACTAAGTTTAATAATAAAAAATCTTAAATCGACCAAGTTATTTTTGCTACTAAGTTTAATAATAAAAATAAGTAAAAAGTCTTAAATCGACCATATCACTAAACTTCCCTATTTATAAAATGGCATAAAGCCAAATAAATTAACTTTAAAAGATGTTTACAGACATGAATTTTGTGGGTTCATGTGCTTTAGGAAAAACTAAAAATACATGTACCTATTCCTGATTTATCAATCGGAGTTTTAAATTAATAAATAAATATTTTAAAATCTGTCAATATTATTTAGAAATATATAATTATATATAGTATTTTTTTATATTAAAACTATTATTATTACAACAGGTTATTTGTTGCATTCTTTAAAATTTGTCGGTAATTGTTCGCTTTTATCTTTTTAATAGGAAATGATTACATAGCATCTACCTACATATTTATGTTCATTTTCTGAGAAATATAAAAAAGTATAATATGTAGGTTTAAAATTTGTTTATAATGTTATATCTCATGATTTTAATACTTCCACGTGAAATAGTTACATCGTGAGTATAAGCGTTACCAAACATAGTGGTTAAAAGTGTTTATCCAATTTGAATTGTTTTATGAATTTTCATATGACGTTCTAAAAATCCTACTTTAATAGAAATATAAAGAAAAGTAAAACTGATGAGGTATCATATTTTTTTGGAGCTTTCAGCTGTCTTAAAAAATCCTAAATAGGTATAAAGACTTGTTATTTACGTACAAATTGAAGTGAATTTCTAAAATACTAAAATAGATTGGTATTCACAGTTTTTATTTTTTAAATAAAATAGAATAATAAAATATAATACGATTTATGTTTAATAAAAACAAAAAAAAATACTAAAATTGAAATCTCTTGATTTAAAAATAAAGTCCCAAATAATATATTAATTATTTTGAGTTTGTTTACACTATTAAATGTTTAAAATACATCAAATTAATTTAAAAATCTGGACAAAAAAATAATAGCACTCGAGAAGTGCCGAAAGAATTTAAAACTTGATCGGGTTTATTTTGTTTTGTTTAAAAAAAATTAATCTAATTTTCGATTTCACGGGTTTCTAGTAAACATTGCCCAATTAAATATTATATTTGTATAAATAATAGAATTGCCAGCCCTTTTTACTGTTAATCATCAAAACTTATACTTACCTATAATATAGATACCTATCTTTTTATCTAAAATTTTGTCTTAAATTTCAATTTAAAATGTTCTATTCATTTGTAAATAACTAACACATACAAAAGTTCACATTTATGAGCATACAGATTTTACTATATAGCTCATAAGATAATTAGTTCGTATTATGGTATAAAACATTTTCTTAGGACTATAAATAGTAACGTTTAATTTATAAAAAATGTTTATATTCAGTATATTCATATATCGCTATTATAAATTTTATTATAATAAAATATGTAAAACAAAGCCGACTTTAAAATGGCTAAATATTATTTATTACTTCTTCCTTTAAGCGATGTTTTTTTGCCGTAAAAAAACTACATTTATTTCTATGTCCATCCGGCGATCTGTATCAGGCAGACCAAAAGAAATTTCAATTGTTAGAAAATAAATATCTATGTAAATTCTTTTACAAAAAAGAAGAAAATTAAATTAATGAACAAATTAATTATTTAATTATCGCGTCAAGTGGTTCGAACGATCTTTGCTCTCATTAACCTAGAAAAATTATCGGTTGCTTACCGACACCTAAATGCTGGCTGTACACTCTCGCCGAGACAAGACGAGCGCGAGAGTGTACATGGTGGTCTCGCCTCGCCTCGGCATGTCTCGGAGTACCTCGCCCGCTCTCGCTCCAGAAGCGGTTTTTTGAGCCCGAGTCAAAGGGTCTCGACCTCGACGGCATTCCAAGACTGTCCGAGATTTAACTGGCCGAGACTGAGAGTGTAGAGGGTCACGCTCGGATTAAAGCCTCTCGTCCGAGAGCCTCGGGCGAGGGCTCTCGGCGAGAGTGTACAGCCGCCATAGGGATGTTTAGTTCATGTTTACAAAACTTTTTTTACGTATCTGAATGTTGCTATCTTTAAAAATAACTAAAAGCTTAAATCAATAAATTTAAATTTTGTTTTCTTTTAAAATTTAAAATACTAGACAACAAACTATTTAAATGACGCAGCAGCCCTTTGGTGATATGTTTCTGGGCAAAACACGATCAAAAGAGGTGAAAATGGCTGGTCCGTAAATAAAATTATTATTATTATAATTTTATCAAAAATTGCTCTTCTGTCAGTGACATTTATTCTGATGACCAAAAGCTACAATTTTGGAAATATTAATTCCAAATTAAAAAAATGACACAGATGTGTGCGTAGTTGATTTCAAAATTGTTTAGAGGAAAAAAGATTTGGTTAGAAATTGCTCAGGATAATTAAAAAATGATTAGCACTGATAATTACGAACTTAAAAGGTTAGTATAGGGATAATTGACGCAAGCAGTGTCCTAAAGCAGCGTTTGAGCTAATTCTAGACCTTTCTCCCTTGAATTTATAAGTAAAGAGAACTGATGTGAAAAGAGTCTATAGGTTAACAAGGACTAAGTCTTTAAAATCCGGCGACCTTAGAGTACATCTTGGGATTCTAAGGGTCGAAATAACTCAGTCCATGAAGACACTAATAGACATTATGTATCCAAAACGGTACTCACATTAAATGTTATTATTTACTAGTTTGACTACACAAAATCGCTTAACTTAAAAAAGGAGTCTTCAATTATTATACTGATGGGTAAAAGACCAGAAGAAGTTGTTATAGGGGCTTATATGTTAGATTTTAATTTTGGGCTCTTTATAGCCCTGAAAACACTTCGAAGATCTTTCATGAACAGCTCTAAGCAATAGGCTTATGTGCTCAAGAGTGCATTAAGAAACGCCTCAATTTAGCTAGAATATTTGTTGCCTTCTACAGCCAGATTGTATTGAATCTACTACGTTCAAGTCAAAACAGCCTGGAACTGCAAACAGTCCATTAAGTAACTGGCTAAACAATACAACGAAGTAACTTTGCTGTAGGTACCAGAGCATAAACGGATTGTCGGAAACAAGATTGCAGATAGTCTCGCAAAAAAAGAGACTGTACTCCTTTATCGGACTTGAACCATACTGTGGCATCTCAAAAAAAACACATGATGGATGAAGTTCGTTGCGGATTTGTTTATATTTAAATGTTGTATACCTGGATTTGCAGTTCGTTGGCAGCGACGTCATTTGACGTATATGCAAGTAGACCAACACGCGGTAGGAATGAAGCGTATTTGCCAAGTTTAACTTAAAAAGACTTACCGCGTATTGGTCTATTTCCATATACCTACGTCAAATGACGTCGCTGCCAACGAATTGCAAATCCAGGTATAGTCACTTAGCTTGAACCAAGACAGCTAAGCTAGAATTTATACAATTTTCATTGGTCGAATATTCAAAATTACTTTACAAGGCTTTTTCTAAGCATAAAATAATGGTGTAGCACTATTCTGGCTCACATAATCTAGTATTAATAATATTAAATAATAATAATAATAATATGATAATATCAGGTGACTAAATAAGTTCGTGCGGTTTCTCTATATCGCACATTGCATTGGATAATATTTATGTTGTTGATAGATATCGATTATTTCTTACCTGTTGTTACTTTTCTTTTTTTATTACACACATAAAAGTTTTAATAATTAATAATGGCGACCAATTAAACGGTAATTTGATATTGTTTACTGTATGAGTACAAACTTGGTGTAAAAGCTGTCCATTATGAGATTTTGGAATGGGGTTAAACCGTCACTGCTAATTTATATTGTGAGCAGCTTTAACAAGTACAAACTCCATTCACTTAGAAACAGACTTCTTTGATCAATCTGAAAAAGTGATATTCTTCCAAGATAACGCTCATCATCATACCGCAAGAGTGACTTAAGAACAAAATTCTCAATTCTTAACTATCCCGACATTTTCCAAAGTTATTATCACCTAATGAGGCACAAGCAGTTTAGTACAAGTTGGTGTAATAAATGCAGTCGGCCAATTTTTCGACTTCAATTCCAGGAAATTCTACAATACCGTCATACAAAGTTGGTTCCAAGTTGGCAAAAAGGTCATTGAGTATGATGGTAATTATTTCAACATATAAATAGTGTCTTATTGTTTCCCAAAAAAAAATTACATTTTTCTACCAAAAACCACAGAATTGATTTGGTTACTTGATAAAGTAATAATTATAATAATAAACAATGTACATACAATATTAAATAAATGCTATTACTTTTGTACGAGTATGAGCTATTTGTAAAATATAATCTTATATTTATATTCAAAACAAGCATCTCAATCTCATCACGACAAAATATAGAAAACAGGAAGAAATTATCTTTGACAAAAATTTATACTACCTACTACTTGATAAAGTTCTAGCATATTTATTTTTGATTAAGACATCAAATTTTATAAAATTTCTATTTAAACAAAATGTAGGTAAAACGTACTCAATATAATGTACGAAATTCTATAAAAAAAAATAAAAAAAAATTAAGTACCCCTGGTGGGACTCGAACCCACAGTCCCCGGCTTAGGAGGCCGATGCCTTATCCATTAGGCCACAGGGGCTTGGGTTTAAAACGAGTTACAAAACAACTTAACACAATGGAATGTATTTTTAAAAACACCCTAAACATTATTAAAATTGCTAACTTATAAGGACCTTAATTACAAATTCTTTAGTAATTCATAATTGGTAAATGGTAAGTATTAAGATATAATTTAAATTTCATAGTGCGCATATATATATACGAAAAAAGTAAAATTAGAAGATAGTTACACATAACAGTGTACGTGCATATAAAAGCATAGGTACATTCTTTCGGGTATTATATTTTCAGTAACCTATTATTATGCTTTTTATTTTTTTATTTTTGAAATATTCTTTATCACAAGCAAATTCTCCTGAGCAACCGATTGTTACTACGGCAACCACTTGGTTGCCATGACAACCATATTACTACGAGGGTAGTAATTTTATATCTGCAACTGCAATACTACCTACAGCATTAACATTACTAAAAATTTGTCGTCCTCTTGTATAGAATGTTAGCCACTATTAATCATCTATTTATTGATTTTGTTGTACATATCTCTACCTATAGGTATGTTGTATCATATTATATCTAACGCACTAGGTACAGATGTTATTTATATTATTATGATTATATGCTATTTGAACATCAATTTAAGTTTAAAAATATTAAAGTAAGCCTTGTTAGTGTGATGAATTTCGCCCTGTACATTTTAATCTTATTTTCAGTTGTAAATGCACTGTTGTCACGTCCTCAGTAAAATAATAGTGTTTTTGACAATAAATAAAGTAACAGTTGTGTACTCCATTTCAGTGTCCTGGACGGTCACCAAATCATCAAAACTTTTTCAGAAAAAAGGAAATCATCAATTCAAAAATATATATACAGGGTGCCTCCGATTAAGTCGGCACTATTGTTAACTTCTTTATTATTACAGCTACGAGGCTGGTTAAATTAGCAAACTAGTAGAGTTTTTTTCGCTTATTAAGATGCTGAAAACAGAAAAACAATTTAGCATCGCGTTTTCGACTTATTTAAAAACAATTTATAACAATTTTTTATATGAAACACCCTGTATATTTTGACGTATTACGATAGCAAATCCTTTTCTACATAAAAAGGTCCTTTACACTATCACTCTAAATTGAAAAATAACAGAATTATGACGATATTTTATTTCCAGTAAAGTTGGCTGTGAAACTCCAAACTAAAAACAATTGTACGGTTGCTTGGTAACAAAAATAATAGTGGCTATTATTAAGTGTGATTTTTTTGACAGAAAATTTAAACACTTACAGTTTTTGGTACTAGAATTTGTTTTAAAATGCCTTTCACGCATATTGAAAAGTGTGATATGTTAGAAATTTATATTACGTGTAGAAAAAACAGTGTTAGAGCAATAGAAGAATACCGCCACAAATTCCCCCTACGCGATTTGCCAAACAGGAGATATTTTTTAGTTCTGTACAGAAAATTTCGGAGTAACGAGGATGTTTTTAAAAAGACGAAAAAGAGAAAACAGTTTGTTGTAAGCGAAGACGTTGAAACCACGATCTTGTCCTATTTTGAAGCACACAAAAAAAATTCAACCAGAGATTTAGCAAAAGAGTATGATGTCAGTTTGTTTACAATATGGCGGGTTTTAAAGAAACATAAGTTTGTTCCTTACAAGTATCGACCAGTCCAATAGCGAGAGAAGACTTGCTTTTTGCAATTGGTTGTCCCATATGTGCGATAATGATATTGAAATTTTGAAGTATATTATTTGGAGCGATGAGGCTAATTTTTCAAATAAAGGTATGTTTAATCGGAAGAACGTACACTATTAGTCCCAAGAAAACTTGTTCCTTACTAATCCTAGAAATCCTCAACATCAATTTAGTGTTAATGTTTGGTGCGGTTTAATAGGAAGTCAAATAATTGGACCAGTGTTTTATGATGGGACATTGACAGGACAGAGGTATGTTGACCTTATAATCCCGGAGCGCTAGAAGAGTATTTGAACGGTGTGAACTTGGCAACTCGCCAACTTATCTACTTCCAGCAAGATGGGGCACCACCTCATCAATTTGGCGAAGTAAGGATTTTACTACGAGTTTTCATCGGATTTCGACGTTTTTAGGTCTTTGAAACCTCCCCTGACTATTTTTACGAGGGTGTCTGTATGTCTGTATGTATGTGTATGTGTGTTTGTGTGGACGTATGTAAACCTCTTATAACTTTTGAACAGCTTGACCGATCGGAATAAAATAAAAAGCGTTCCAAAGAGTTCCATCTAACTTAGATTTCCTGTAAGTTTGAACCGATTCGAACCAGTAAATTTCGAGAAATTTCAAAATAACCAAAAAAAAACAATTGGTAAAAATGATGTGTTTTGGGCATATACTTTTGGCCATTTCATCGATCAATTTCATAACCTAATCAGCTCTCAAGCTTAAAAAACCACGTCGAATGCAGTTTTGCAAATTAAAATCGGTTGATTCGTTCGTGTGATATCGTTGTCGAAAAATTTCAAAAAAAGTGTTTTTTTCAATAACTTAGAGATTTTTTGACTAATCGATTTTGCACTCCTAGTAACGTTTTTAGGTCTCAAAAAACTGCCTTGAATGCCATCTTGCACATCAAAATCGAATAACGCGTTAAAAAGTTATGGCTTTTTAAACATTTCAAAAACAGTCAAAAACGTCAAAATACGTCACGTTACTATAGCTTTGCGGTTAAAACTCGCGGGAAGTTGCAAGGGTGGCCCTTTCGAATTTTTTTTAATGAAGTTATTAAATGTATCTGCTTTATCTTTTTTTCTTTTACCCGCCGTTTCTTTACCCTTAACTAAATCTTCTTTTTAAGATTTTTCGTATACAATTAACACTAACCTAAAAAAACACGAAAGATTTAAAGAAAATAACAATTTAATTTAATGGGTCATGGATCAATGAATGAAACGTCGATACATCTATGGCCTATCAAATAACATTTTAAGTATCAAAACTTTATTAATTAAAGAAAATATTTTATTCTCAAAACATTTTTAATTCTGAATTATGTTATATAATCTGGCAACATTGTAAAATATTGAAAGACAGTAAATTTTTAGGTTAATTGTTTTTAATAAATAATAAGTAATTTGAATGTATAAAAATGTAAAAGTGTATTTTATGTTACAATTAACTTCATATACAACTATTAATGGAATTAAAAATGTCTGAAACTATTTTTTTTTTAATGAATGCATTAAAATAATCGTGTATAGAACACAATTAGTACTTACATTAAAAACCTTAGAGATCTTTTGTAAATATCCATTTTCTAAATGTTTTTGGTCTTTCCTAAACATATTATATAGTCCATTTCATCATTTTTGGCCGATTTGGTATTAGAAATCACTGAAATAAGATCAAACTGTCATCAAAGTTACCAATGGCGTAGAGATTTTTTTTATAAAATAAGTCGTAAGTTTCTGAAACTATCAGTGTGGTTTGACATCTATACATATGACATAATAATTCTTAAATTCAACCTTTCAACAACGAGCCGTACATGACGTGTACTAGAAATCTGAATAAAGTAAAGACTTCGGTATAGAATACTTTTTATTCTACCGGTGAAACAAGATGCAGTTACGTAAGTGCTGTATTAAAAAACATACGTCCTCATTTAAATTTCTAACTTGCCTGTAACTGAGAGAGATGTGTCTCTAAATTTACTTTGAGTATCATTTCTGTCATCGGCCAAAATCGGTGAAATGGATCATAGCATCTCTGTATAGGTTTATTTTTTTGTCTCTACACAATTTTTTTTCGGCATATTGAATTTTTTTAATACAACTGATATTCATGATATTTATGCTATTTGTTGTAAAGCTTGTCTGTTTGTGACTTGCAGTGACTTGGTGACTTTCAAACATTAATATGACAAAAACCAATACCAATTTGAATAAATAAAGAAAACAGCATGCTAGATATTTTTAAACGTGGACTCATGTATAGCATTATCTATTTAGAATTCATGTTAATAATTATCAATGGTCTTTTGTTGTTTTTCAGTCATTTTTGATCTAGTAGTCAATATGAAACACTGTTATCATAATAAGATAATTTTTAAAAATGGGTCTCAAAAATGGAGATTATTTGCTGTCTGCTATCAATCTCGTGCATTCAGCCCAGAAAGCTCGATCTCACGTCTTATCTGGTCTTGTTTTCAAACATTTTATATATTTGTTTTCAAATTATGATTAGGTAACGTGGTTTTTAGTCCACAAGTAATTAATTAGTATGTTTAATAAGTAGTTCTTTTCCAAATTATGTAATTTAATTACTAGTTGACCAACCAATATATATTTTTTTATATCTATAGTCAAATAAATTAAAGCATAGGTAAGCAAAACTATTAAAAATGTCTACTTTGAGAACGAATAGTAAAACGTAAAACCAAACAATAAAATTGCTTATATTCTTTTTAGAAACTTTATTATTAGAGAGATTTTAAGCCACCTAAATTATTATTTACGTTATCCGCTAAACGCTAAACTGAGCATGCGTACTTTATAGAAAATAGCAAACCGATTTTCTGCTTTATTTAGTTTTCGAACCTATAACATTCGCGAATTACCTTACACGCTAAACTTTATGCCAATCATGCGCAGTTGTTATGATATTTGACTTTGACATATCCGGAGTTGCCAAATTGACATTCATAGATGGTGGTAGCATATTTTAAAATGTTAAAACATTTGATAATGTATTAAAATTAAATTATTTAAAATCATTAATGTGAGTTCTAATACTAGATACGTATATTTTATTGCTTTTTTCTTTTGTAAACCAGCTAAATATAATACCTTTGGCAATGTTGTAAAACGTTATTCTCGTTAACGTTAATAAAGTTCCCTTTATTTCAACCTAATTAGCGGACAGCGTTATCGCTTATTAAGGGAATCGGTTAGTTTGTCATAACTGCGCATGATCAGAATAACCGATAACGTGTAACGTTGGTTAAATATGTGGCTTAAAATCTCTCTAGTTTTTCTAAATATTGGTAGAATTATATTTACGAAAATATCTGAAAGACATAAGAACAGAATTTAATTTTAAAGTTGAAATAGCAAACTTTTTAATAAATCACGTAATTGTTGTAAGTATAAATACAGCATAACGATTTTATTGGTTTTTAATACCATATACCACATTCACAAGTTTAAAAAAAACTATTTAATAGCAACATTTGATAATAGATATACCATTATGCCGTCAAACTCGAACAAAAACTGCAACTGTCCAGATGTCTAATATACATTCAGTCAATAAGAGAGCAATTTTATAAACTATTTTTTTATTATATCATCAAAAGAGTGAACCAGAGACTATAACACTAAATACAAATAGTTTATTATTTACCTATCTGTTCCAATCACATAACCATTTGAATTATAAAACGTTCCAGGAGACGCATCCATATTCATTTATATGTCTTTAGTGTCTAATTTTAGCATCATCTCGAGCTTATACTAAAACATTCAAGACAGTTCTCCATCCTTCCAACAAGTTTGTAGCACAATTTTACTATTTGAGAGTCTACTAACTAAAAGCAGCCTTGATTACTCCGAGCGTGAGATGAGTAAGACATAAATAAGAATTAAAAATACGTACAATTTCTTTTACACTTGATTGGTCAGTTTGTGTAAGGTAATAGAGAGTTGCATATTCGCTAACTTCCGGCTAATTTCAATTTGTTTCCTGTACTCTTCGTGTCACACTCAGAACGTTAATAAATACCTAATTGGTCTTTTTAGTACACAAATACATAAGTTTTCAGATATACGTTATGTCACATTTGTCAGTATCACCATATTTATTATGCGATCGACCAATATTGAAATGTGCTACGCTGCAATAAATTGGTTAGGGTAGAAAATTTTATATTCTTATTAGTCCAATAAAATCCTAATTTTTAAGCATAAAATCGATGTCATTTCCACGTACTTTACTATAAAATGACAAATGTGTATCTTGAATAAATTTAAACAAACCCTGAGTTAATAAAATTTTAAAGCTACCAGACTAAAATTTTACAATACATCACTAGAAATAACAGTATTCTATAAAAGCTATTGATGTTTATTACTAGGTTTAGGAAAATGTTGATTAGTTCAAGTAAATGGACAGCGTTTGTATTCTTCAAATCAAGAGTCCCTATTCAGCTCGTTTCTGACAGCTCACAGTAGGTAATAGGTGTCAAACTAAACGACACTTTAGGTAATATGTCTTATGAAATACCTAGTCCACGCTTTTGTAACCGTGGTGCTCGTCTTAGACTGATATGACAAAATTTTTTACTAGCGTAAAATATAGCATATTCCATACTTGTTATGGGATATGGCATTCTTTGATATTTATATCCTCTTAGCATATTGATCTAATGCCATCCTTCACAATTTAGTCACATTTTGAATTTTGATCTTTTATAACAAAATTGTGTCATTTGTTATTTTTCAATCATTTCTTTTTCTGGATGCTAGTTTTGTATCATACATTCAGACACATGTTTAATTAGTTCTGAGTTTAGAAATTTTTTTCTTTGTTTTGCTAGTTTTGACATCTATTAGCTGCTAGTAAAGATTATTTTCTGATATATTTTTATATAGGTACCTACCTATACTTTTTCGGACATAATTTTTAAATAACTAATTTTGTGTGAATTTGTTCATTTCTATTTCTATTTTTATATAATATTAATTTATTGTCTACGCCAATAAAATTATTTTAACCTTACTTCAATTAAAATTTCATTGACCTATTGTAAGACCGCAACCTGTTACAGGTACCACCTTTATTTATTGTGTACTGTTACGTAAAATACAATTAATAAGCTGATATTAAAGTCCAGTATAAACTAAAATCAAAATCTGTCTCATCCTGTACAATGAGAGATAAGGAAAGCAAAGACATGTCGAACCTCAAAACTAGAGACTTCAGTCGTTCTTTGACTCATGTAGATGTAGTTTGGTGTTGCGAGGCTTCGAAACTCGAACTACAGACTACATTGCTATTAATTAGTTAACATGTGGTTGTAGGATATAGATTTAGTTTTCAAGTTTTTTAAATTATATTTTTTTAATGTGCAAAGACCATGATTTATGGAGTATTGTGACTATGTTATTTGCTTCTATGACCCCTTGGATTAAACGGAATCAAATATTAAACAAAAAGGCTGTGTGTGCAATCAAATGCCAAATAGGTAAATATTTTTAATAATTATAATATAAATATTTTATTCATGATAGGAACAAAATTCATCTCGATCTTTTTAATGAAAATAATTATTGTTTGCAGTTTTTTAGTTGCTAATTTTAATAAACTAAAAATATTTATTTATAATTAATTAAATAACACTTAAAATGGTTTTTAAAGTTATTATAAAACAAGGTTTTCTATAATATTATTTTAAAAAAATATATAAAACTTAAATTACAGTAGGTACCTATTTTTTTAGAATTTATCTTTTATTTCAAGTAATATTAAAGATAACATATTGATAGTGAAACATTTTCTTACAAAGCTGATTGAAACTCAAAAGTTTGTTAAAAAGATAATTAAAATGCAATTGTTATAAAATCATCATCAAGCGTTGTTCACAGCAATATCAAATATTGTCAACAAAACTTTAAATTGCAAAAAAATGTTTTAACATATCATTTTGCAAAGTTTTGAAAATTTCAAAATTGGTAAGAAATTTAAAAAAAGTATATAATAAATACATTTTTTGTAATTTTGTAAATTGATTAAGTGTAGGATAGCCTCTTTGTTCATAAAGATAATTAAAAAACCAGTAATTCTTGAGTGGTTTTACAAAAACTATCAGAAACTTTGTTGTTAATATTTATTTTAGAAGTATTTGTTTTGGTTAAATAATAGATTCACTTGTTATATTAAAATAATATTTAAATATATATATGAATATATTAATAAAACAATGTATTAAATTTTTATTGAATTACTTACTTGGTATATCTCTTAAAGGAGTTTCAACATTCAAAATTAAAAAAACAAAACAGGAGAAATTCAAATGTCATATCTGGTAGGACTTAAACCTGCGATCTCTATCTATAGCGCCGTTAACCATTCGGCCACGGGTAGTCTGCTTTTTCTATTACAGTATAATTTAATTCATGTCGAATAGGACACTCAATCAATTCTTTTTCAAGCACATATATGACATTAATTAGAGAAAGATCATTTGTCAAACAATGGGCAATAGATAGAAACCGCACGTATCTATTATTTCTGCCGGATATTTTTTTTATGTTTATTTTATATCTGAGTTTCAAAAATCCCGTGAAACATTTCTCGTTGGGCATAAAAAAAAGTTCAATGTTTTAATTTTTCTACTGTTCAATTTACGTTTAAAAGTTTTAGAGATATTAGATAGTATGCTTATGATAATAAAATCCCATCCCTGTCTTAGTAACCAAATTTTAAAAATATCTGTTATAATTCAATTTACATAAAGTGTCATACACATTAAAAAAATATTTCACCGTTAGTCGATTATCTCTGGAAGTCTAATAGTCGTTCAAAATTATATTTCGCAATTTAATTTTATTATGGCAAAGCTCTAGATTGGTGAGGAGAGTTCTCTGATGCGTGATGACCTAAAATTATTTTCTAGTATTTAATAGATCATTATGATTATATAATGAAATTGTTAGCATAATATTTTTTTATATAAGGGTAAAGATTTAATTTGCTTAATTTTTGAAAAAGCTTCAAGAATACCAAATGAAAGTTAACATTATCATTGGTTAATATCTAGTTAAAAATATATTTTAAACTAGCTTTGATTTTGTTGGATGAGAAGTTACAAAACTATTTTCCCTCATCAGTCCAAACATTTATTTTATCTTAAAGCGTATTGATCACCATCTGTTTAAAAAACATACCAAACTTAAAAATGTATGTTATCAAAATGGAAACGTAATTGTTTAATTGCGTTTACGGTCTAGTCGATTGTTTTATTTTAAAGTATCTATAAAGTAGTGATTATCCTGAAAAACATATCACACCTTAATTAATTATCTGGTAGCTATAAACTTACAAATCTACTTCGCTTGGTCCAGTCCTTTATTTTATTTTTAAACGTAACTTCTATTACAAAACTTATCACTCAGTGAAAAAAAAAATCTGATTTTATTTAGCTTACAATATTCAAGCCAATACTTCTTAACTGGTTCGTTATTTGCGTTATGATGGAAATAATGCTGATTTGTTATAAAACTACACGATTTGTTTCCAAATTTTAAATCGATTGATTAATAGGAAGTGGGCAAAATATTATTCATCATATTTCAAACAAAACATACACATTCAGATTAAGCTGGAAAAAACGGTTTAAATATATTTTCTATAATTATAATTTTGTTGGTATAAAATTTTGTATATAAACTGAATCTTTTTAAATATTTCTTTAATTGATTTAATAAACAGAAACATGAAATATATTATTCGGTTCGTATAAAATCTTTTTTAATTAGAAATATTTTTTTATCAATGTTTTGGATTTATTAAAACCATCCTCAAGGTATCTTAATGTTACACTATAATAAAATATGAAAATAATGACAATAATTTCACGTTTTTCCATTAAAACTTTTAAATTTTTGGAGTTCGGTTTATATGTAATCCCTATCCCTACTTATATTATAAATGTGAATGTAAGTTTGTTTGTTACGCTTTCACGCGAAAACTACTCGACCGATCATCATGAAACTTTGTACACATATTCTTGGAGGTATTAGAAGTAACATAGAATACTTTTTATTAAAAAAAATATTTTTTATTTTTTACAAAAAATAAAAAAATTGTTTGTCAAAAATCTCAAAAAGAAAATGAAAAATACTAAAAAAAACAGAAAAAATGCAGAAAAAATAAAGCCAAAAAATACTTTTCTAAATTAAATAATATAACGACACCGTAAGGTGGCGTAGTTAATATCTCATATATTTAAACTAGCAATTACTACTATATCAACTACTATGACGCCTAACTAAAAGAAAATAAAAAAAAACTAAAAAAAAAAGAAAAAATGCAGAAAAAATAAAGCCAAAAAATATATTTAATCGATTTATTATAAAATACAACGAAAAAATAGTATAAACCTGATAACGAGCAAATATGATATAGTAAAAAAAAATAATTGAAAACAAAATAATAAAAATTCGAAAAAACGAAAAATGAAAAAAAGTCACGACAGTGTTATGCGCTGCGAAGTCCGCCGGGACAGCTAGTTATAAATAAAATCGAAAGTGTGATTAAAAAAAAGTGGAATACTAAAACTTACTAGTTTTCTTCGAATCACACATTGATAAATTAATATTTGATGTTGTGTAGAAAGTTAACATTGCGATCTCTTAGATTTTCTTTTATTTAGAAATAAGTATCACACATTTTATTTTGTTTACTTACACGAGTAAAATGTAAGTAATTGCTCTTAAATAGTGTATTTAATGTATAAGTTTCAACAGCTATTTGTGGAATGTTAGTAGATTTGTTACATGATTTAACACAATTTTCTAATTAAATACATGATACAAACAAAATGTTTATTTTCTATAAATTAATTGATAACAAAACTTAAAATTATTGAACCCATTTATTCAGGAACACATACATACTTGACCTGAGTAAAAATAGCTTTTTCTGTTTATTTTTATATCTTTGTGTTATTTATCAGTCCAGAATTAAACTCAATATTGTTTTTAATTAATTAGAACTATTTTTTTTCTATTGTATTTGCTTTTGCGTATTCAGTTTTATTTGATTTAGTATTTATATACAAATTTATATGGTATAAAATTGTTCTTTAAAGTATTTAAAAGTATTATTTCTACAGAGCTTGATAAATAGGTACTATTTAATTTGAAAATATTTTTATTTATTTTTGGATACCTACCTACTTTTCATGAACCTTAGAACTCCCATAAATCAAAGTATTACAAATAAATATCGATGCCTTCGGAGGCGATGTAACAATTATAACATTTAAACAATTTTTTTGATACCAGTTTTATAGTACCTACGCGTTCTGGAAAATACGGTAAATATAAAAGCAATTAATAGCCCAATTCATACAATTTTGCCATGATTTTCATTAATAGTGACAATGTGCATTGTTTTGATTAAAAAAGTACTTTTCCTTCTTTACTTGAGCCGGTTTTTCGTGATTTCTCAATTAAAACGCTACAACAACGCTAGTAATAATCGCTGTTGATAGTCTGGAGTCTGGCCTTCATGGTATAACTATGTCTGCAGACTGTTGCGTGTTGCGTCTCTCCACGCTTTGGAGACGGTTCGTCGCGTTGTGTCCACTCGGCCGACTGTCGATTGGTCTCTAGAGTTTAGTGATGAGCCATGTTTTATCCATTGTAATATATGAAGGGAAAATTTGTCTTTGTTATGTTTACGTATCTATATTATTTTGCACACAGCTTTCGGATGTCCGAATGTTCATGCACAATATGTCCAACACGTTCCTTTGATATCTTATCTTTTTCAAGATTTTTTCTATTATAAAAATAACTTATATTTTTTAATTCTTAATGAACCTTGGGTTTTTTATAACATTGAATTTAGAGATAGAAATTGTTTTTAAAATTCCAAAATAATATTAAAACCGTAATCTTGATTCGAGTTTTATTTACGTATGGATTTCTGATTTTTTTTTTGGTTTCTAGTTTTCTTATAAACCTAAGTTCATTGAATTTGAAAGTGACAAAAAAATGAAGCATTTTTATTAGTTATAACTTATTATAACCTAAAATCATTAGTTATTTTATTGTTAAATAGCAACACACCCTGGCAAAGCAGATTTTCAATTTACTACAAAATGTCGTGTGTAAAGCTTTTCTGTGAAAAACCAGTCTGTACCACCGCAACCACAGTAAAGTATTCATTTAAATTAATTGCTCTAAGAGCTATATTGATATATATTACATGCACAGTCCATTTAAGGTACTTAATTGGACAAGGATTATTGCTTAAAATTGCTTCATTAATAAGCCATTCAAACTTAAATGATGAGAAATAGTATGTAATCCCAAGAAGATAACAGAAGCATATGTCATCGCATACTTTTTTGTAAACATGTTTAAGGTTTAGAATACTGCAGTACATTATTTTAATCTATCCCGTAGTGTTTAGCCAACGTTTGCAATGTAAGTGCAAAAATGTGTTTATTAACGACAATATACTACAAACCTCTAAAATTATTAGTGTTTCTCTACTATATTATGAATGTTTTTTGGATATAAATCTTCCTCTTGAATTACTGTATCTAATAAACAATACGTATCAAAAGTAGTTTTAAACATCTAAGCACATCATATACATAGGAACCGACAGACCGCGGAAAGCGACTTTATTTTATAGTGAGTGTCGGTTCGTACCTATATGTAAAATTTATCACAGTTATCGTATTATGTGATTGATCGTAAAACATTGTTTTATGTACTGTAAAAATTTAAAATAATTGGATTTTAAATTAGCAATAAAAAAATACGAATTAATCTTTTCTTATGGCCTCTTACAACAATACTTTCTGATGAGAACATGACATTATAATAATTATTTAATATCAGTAGACACTTATGATTGCTCTTAGAGAAGATCAATACAAAATCCTTCAGTTGAAAATAAAAAGAAAATTCGAGAGTCGAAGAGCAATTAATAGGAAGCAATTGGCATGGTTTACGAACTTTCACAACTATATAGGCCCAAACCCAAATGAATAATTTAAATGGTATTTTATCTTAAATAAAAATATATATCTATATATAATAAAGTATTTCTTCATGTACCTAATCTAGTGTTTTATAGTTTATATATATATATATATATATATATATATATATATATATATATAGATTAGGTACATGAAGAAATACTTTATTCATATACCTAACAATACCAAACAAATGTTTTTAGAATTTTCGGTAAGAGAGAAATAAATTATTAAATATTTTTTTTTTAGAAATTCTAATAAAAGTTTTAGTAACGGGTATGACTTCCTCTTGCATTTATTACGCTTAGACACCGACGTGACATGCTATTTATTAAATAATGGCGAATTGTTTGTTAAAGTATCTGTTCCCATTCTTGAAGCAAAGTATCTGTACGTTGTTGTTTGTTATTTGGCATTACTCTTTGTTTCATTCGTCTTCCCAACTCATCCCACATATGTTCTATCGGATTTAAATGCGGACTATGAAGTGGTCATTCTATAACTGTATTTTGATTTTCTTGAAAAAACTCTCGAACTTGTCTGGTGACATGAAGACGTTCATTATTCTGATGGAAAATAAAATCTTCTCCATAATTTGGAGCATAGGCAATACATTAGGTTCTAAAATATCCGAAATATATGGATTTGATGTCAACAAGCTCAATTCTTCCATTGGAACTTAAGCCTTCCCCCACTATTACAGATGCTCCTCCAAAATGACGAGTTTTTTGTACCATATTGTCTTGGAATCTTACAACCAGTCTTTTCTAAACTCGATCACGTCCATCAGGTCCAGACAATCGAAACCAAGACTCGTCCGAGAAAACAACTCGATGCCATTCCTGTTAGGTCCAGTTTTCATGTTCGTGGCAAAATGCTAGACGTATTCTACCGTGTCGTCTTGTTAATTCTGGTACCCATGCATACGGTTCTGGGTAGTTGTTGTAATGCGTGCTCGGGGACCATATGGCCTTCTTACTACATCCCCAGTTTCCAGAAACCTATTCCAAACTCTTGAAATCACAGATTGGCTTACCGGAATTTCGGCGGCAATATGACGTTGTGACGCTCTATCTCTAATACGATGGATAACAATGGATGCTTGAAATGTACTTAAATGTCTTCTGGGCATAATTCTGTACTAATTACTATAATACTAAATAACTTCAAAATAAAACTTTTTATCTTATTTTCTTAATAACTTAAAGAATGAAATTAAACTACATTTTATCAAAATTCGATATTTATTTGGGTCTAGTGGTAATAAAAAATATTTTGATAAAAATGGCCAGTTTATTATCAGCAAAACATATATTTTTATACAAGGTGAAGTTGATTTTTGTCAATCTCAATTTAAAGTTAAATGTATAAAGTTTTTAAGTGATCCTTAATTCATTGTACTTAGTGTATATACGAAGTACTGAATAACTATTTAGATTAGTCGAAAACCGCGAACTTTTGCAAATTTAATTGCCAACGTTATAGAAGCGCCTAACATGGGACTAGAAGAAAAAGAATATCATTATTTTCTCTCCTTTTTAAAACAATTTTTCAGACAGTGACGTAATAGCAATAATTTCTGATACCTTTTTAGACCCGTATATTTAACATTCGAAAAAAATCATTTATTGTCACAAAAGTCTATTTCTAATTTAAGTAAATAAAAATAATGTGCGTGTGTATATATTCAAATATTATATTACAAAGTTTTTAAAGCGATATATCCTTGATTTCAAGGAAACTGTCATTAAAAGCAGCTTTTAGTACAACAACGTTACAATATATTAGCGCAATCTTTTAATGTTTATCTCATAAAAAGGTCACATAAATTAACCAAAGTAAAATTCATAACTTCTGATTAAGTGTATTTAATTTAAAAACATCAGCCTATATAGAATAGTTATTTTATATACGTAACCAGTTATGAAAAGACCAATTTTTGTTTAACAAGTTAAACAAAATGGCGTTTCATAACGAGTTTCGTACAAGATTTTTTATTATTTTGACGCAATTCCATAATTAAAAAAATCATAATTATCAATATCAATACATAGTATAAAACAATTAAAACAAAGTCGCTTTTTCTGTCCCTATTTCCCTTTGTATGCTTAAATCTTTAAAACTACTCAACGGATTTTGATGCGGTTTTTTTAATAGATAGAGTGATTCAAGAGGAAGGTTTATATGTATAATAACATCCATTAAGTAGTGGAGAAATACTGTTATTTTTGAGGTTTCTAATGTGATGTCGTTAATTATCAATTTTTTTCCGCTTACATTGCAAACGCAGGCTAAACCCTACGAGATTTATCAAAATAATGTACTAATTATTTGTACACATTGAAAAGGTCTACAGAAAACTCCGCGATGGTATATGTCTATCTCTTAGGGATATCCCACAATAAAAAAATTTTGTCATTTACTTTTTACGACAAATAATGGCTAATTTTCGACGCGACTTTAACCAATACAGCATTAATCCTTATCCAATTAAATAGCTTAAATACATTGTTGATTTAATATAGATCTATATGGTCCTGTACAGCACAAGATTTAAACGAATATTTTCGAAGATATTGCAGATTTAAAATTGGGGGACGTAGCGCTTGCGGTGGTACTGGCCGGCAGGGGCGGTGGCAACGGAGGTCGTGATTTTCCTTATAGCACTTTAAATTTTGCAGCGATCAGCCGCGTTTATTACGAAATTAATCATTATGACGCTACCCTAAGGTGGCGCAGTTAAGATGTTATAAATTTACACCTGTAATTCTTACATAATTAAGTACTATGACGCCACCGTAAGGTGGTCCAGTTGATATCTTATATATTTAAAAGAGCAAAACTTACTTACCTAAGAACTATGACGCCACCGTTAGGTGGCGCAGTTAATATATAATATACCTAACCGATAAATTACAAAGTACTATAAATAATAGTTTAATAATAGTTAAAAACAATACATCTAGTTCTCGTGTTTATTTGGCATTGACAGCTTTCTAATGACAATTCTATTTAATAGATATAAGTAAAAAGTGTTAATAGTTTCTGACTTAAATATTAAGTATACTTATTTCATTCTTTGTTTAAAAATGTGTGATTCGTCAGAAAATGAGTTTCCAAGTGACATTGAAGAAGCAGCAGAAAGAGCTCTACAAAAAATTACTCCAGATAAATCTAAGAAAAGGTATAATTTTGCTTATGACCAATTTGAAAATTGGTGTTACGAAAAAGGATTAAAACATATAAATGAAAAAGTATTACTTGAGTATTTCGATTAAAAAAAAAACTTGAAGGCATCCACTTTATGGACTCTATATTCAATATTGAAAAATCAACTAATTTAAAAAAAAATTTGATATAAAAAATATACAAGCCTCATAATGCTGTTAAAGAGGAAATCGGTAGGATATCAAGCAAAAAAGTCCAGCGTTCTTCCAAGAGAAACTTTTTCCAAATATTTACTGGAAACAGATGATAAAGAACATCTTATGGGGGAGGTAATTTAAATATTTTTTTCTGTTTTTGATTTATTGCATTTTATATTTTACAAGGTTGCATTAATTATTGAAGTGGCTGGAGCTGGAGCGTGTTAAAAACGATTAAAATGAGGAAATTATTCATGATTGTTGAATCGTTGAACAAATATCACATCTGTATGGCTGAAGTATAATTAAAATCAATACACTTACCTTTATTATCAAAGCAGATTAAAAAAAATAATACCTAATACTGTTAACAGATTGAGCTGCAGCTTTATATAAAAAGTTCACCGAGGTTAATTTTGTGGAAAAATCATAAAAATGTGAATAAATAAGTCTGTAACTTTTAACTTCTTATAATACAAAAAATCTCATTCATTCAGATTTGTTCCAAATTTGATGTACTGACAACTGTGTTGTTATTCATAATACAAAAAAGTCGATAACGAATTTTTTATAGAATGTCAACCGTACTACAATTTAGCCATTTAACATTTTGCCCTAACTTGGATAGTTTAGCTGAAAAATGCAAAAAACGCAAAAAATGCAAAAATTTGAACTTTAAAGCTCTGGCAAAAATCAAATATTGAATATAGAAATTTGACTCAACGGAACTTTTTGTACTAAGTTTAATACTTAAAAAGATCCTTTCATTCATATATATGTAAAAAAAATACTAAAAAACATAAGAAAAACTGTAAAAAAAGATTTTTTCGTGATTTATAATTTGCGAAATAAAACATTTTTATATATTTGTATAGGTTTGTTTTTATTACTAAAATTGATCATAATAATTTTTTAATTAAAATGTTTAAAATTAAAAACCTTACAGATATTTAAACTTAAAAATTTACGAAAAATAAATAAATCAATTTCTAAAAATTAAAATTTCTCGATTTGCAGTGTCTCGGGAAATTTGTAAGAGAAATGCTTAATTTGTTAAACTTATAATAATTTGGGATAACTTTTATATTTTTAAACAATTTTAGTTTTTAAAGTACCTACATTTTTAAAATACTTTTCTCAAAAAAATGATGATCAGTTTGTAAGTTCTGGAGTTAAAATGGATCAAAGTTCACTTTCATTTACAATTCAAATACAACTTCCTATCTGGTATAAATTGACAACGACTTGGTTAAAATGTTAATTTAAAGAATTATCCTTTAAACTCGAAATTGAAATAACGCTTTTAAGACGTGCTCAAAAATTTTAAATGTACTCAACTTCTACTAAACCAATTTTGATGATTCTTTCGAGGTCTCGTGACTTAAAAAGATTAAATATTGTATTTTCAAGTACGTAATAATTTAAATTACAGCTCTTTTAACTTAACCAAAATTATATACTTTAAAATTAAAATTAGCCTTACTTACATCACATGTCTCTTCTTATTATACGACTAATTTTGCACACGGTTTTGTGTATTGTAAATTTTTACCCAATGATAATAATAATGTATTTGTGTTATAAGTTAAAGTTCTTCTTTATTTAAGAAGCGTATTTAAAAGTTACTTTAAAATGACATTTAAAAATAAAAATTGTTCAATATTATATTTAAAAATAGTAAATACTTACTTTGGAAGTATCCAAACTGCGGTCAAAACAGCTGGGTTCTATAATAAGTACATCCGAATTACGGTCAGAATTTTTATTTTTATTTTTTATAAGTTTTCCTAATACTATTACAAAGTTGCGGTCGAATTAATCCCATCGTTAAATTAATGTTAATGTTACAAATATCGAAAAATCAAACAATTTGAATAATAAAAAAAAAGAAAATTACACAAAAATTTTAAAATAAAAGAAGCACAAAAAATAACAAAATATTGAAAAAATAAAAAAATTTCTGTCAAGCAATTTATATAGATATAGTTATAGCGGATTTTACAAGAGTAAAAAATTAGGCACAAGCCGCGTTGCTATAGATTTGTTGTTCAAGCCTGCCGGATGAGATATTTTTTGAAATTTCTTCTTAATTTTCTTCTTAATTGTCTTCCATAGTAAAAATAATAATAATTATTTTTATTTTTTTAAATTTTTTACTTTTATACATAAAAAAGTATTTAGAACCTCACAATTGACTACTTTTGTAATATTTTTAAATTTATTTAAAGTGATATATCCAAACAACACCAAAATAAGTTAATTTTTTCTCCACCTTTTATTTATTTAATTTAAAGAATCTATACAAACCAGTTTTTAATAAAATTTTATAGTTAGACAAAAAAACTCCTTTTAGAAAACTTTTTTCATATTTTCAGTATCAAAGTTTTATATTGAAATGATGTAAATATACATAATAGAATGGTTTATACTAAATAATAGGTATATTTAGACACTATTTTAATTTATTTCCACCCATCCAATTTATATTTTTTTAATACAAATATATTCAAAGTAAAAATATATTTTTTACATTTTCTTTATTACAAATTTTTAAAGGTAATGATGTGTGTGCTGTGTTTATCTACGATGCTTTTTTTTTCCTTTTTGAAAAGTACTAACAAATGTTGTCAATTAGACCAATACCTTTTGCATTAGATTCTTTGAGTTCCTATAACTGTTCATTAATTTTTTGTCTAAGAATAAGTCATACCATTCGGCATATTTACTTATTTGTTATTGGACGGTAAATGAAGTTTACCTTTTAATTTATAACACCTCCAAATTAGACTTAAATTTCAACACTGTAACCCCCCGGAAATACGATGGCAATAATTATATCGACACAGCAATTTAAATTGTAAACGAAAATTGATATTAATATTAAATGTCAGTAGAAGAGTTAAATCTAAATGCTTTTTCTAATTGATATTTTATTTTTATCTAACAATATATTTATTAAACTGTATAAAGTTGAGAAATGATTCAAATTATATAAAATACTGTTTAACTTTTATATTAAAAATCAAAAGTTTATTAAAATCGCATTAGAAAAAACCTTTTCGTGACACTCTTTGATACAGGTATCTAACAATGAATTTGGTAATGAAAATATACAATAAACAAAATATGTGAAAGATTTGATGTACTTTATCACTAATAAACAATCTATACACAATAATATATGATATATCTATCATAGGCAATAGAGCTCTGTTAAACAACAAGTAAATGTTTAAAATGTTTGAATTTTTATAGAAAGTATACAAACAAAAATATATTAAATAACATTAAGGATAAATTGAAAATATGTCGCATCCAGCAAGACTCGAAGCCGCAACCTTTAGCTCTAAGCTCTAACGCTATGAATGCTAAACCATCAAAACGTCTATCGGTCGTTAAGTTCAACTCATGTCACATGTGACAATTACTCACTCTCTCCCTAAGCACATAATATATAGCATGACGTAAATAATATTTAAGACAACCAAAAATTGCTAAGTTTAATACCCACAATAAAAAACAATCTGTTTTATTAACTCTACATCTTAAGAATTACAAAAAATACAAACCCAATTTTGTTTGTTTTTAAATTAAAAAAATGTTTAATTTGCTAGATTATCTTAACAGATTTAATGGAGTAGAGAAACAACGGGTCTATTCTGAGTGGTATTTTTTGTGAAAATACGAATAGCCAGTAAACCTAATCTTATTTAAATGATCCAAAAAAGTTAAATTTATAAATGATTTCACAGTTCCCTTTACTTTTTTGTAATTAAAAAAACTGCCGCGTCGGTAAGCTCAGTTTAATTGTTTTTTATGTGTGCTGTTTCAGATATACATCTATAATTTTTTGGAAAGCTTTCATATTTTCGCCGTGTTCTGTGTCTCTTTGGCATTCTGTGGAATTTTGTAATCGAATTTAAACCTATTTCTCGACTACCTAGAGCTCTGAAATTTTCAGGATAGCTAAGAACTGGATGACAATGCATGTTTCAAGTGCATATACATAGATTTTGAAATTAATACTGAATTGGTATTAAATGTGACATACGTTTCGTATAGATATTATCATTTTGTAAGTTTTTAAATACATAAGTTGTTCGTAGCCTATTTGGTTAAGCGGCGGATGAGTCCGATTGTGACAGTTCTGTTACGTTATCATAATGGGATCGTTTATGTGAGAGAGAAGTGTTTTTTTCTGTTTTTTTTTTGTTCCACCTGTTAAAACAGTAATTATTATTTTAACTGTTAATAAAATAAGCTAATTTAGAAAATTTTTAGTAAATTTTTTAGACTGTACTGTGGACTATGCCGTAATCTATCTCGGTAAAGAGCTATTTGCCAAGGGACAGGTTGCACTTAGTAATAATTTAAAATAATTTAACAATAGTTATATGACTTATAAATCACCAAAAACAAACTTTCTACTATAAAAAGTTCTTTTTATGAATTGTGATTATTCTTTTTCTTCTTCAACTTTTTTGATAAATTATAAGACTAGTTACTTTGTATCTTGGTTGTATGGTAACAGATATTATTCACTATGAAATATATGATATTAAGATACATATACTACTAAATAAAAAATATACCCAATGGCCTTGTTTTAAATCTAATGGCTATAAATCTCTCAAGGGTATGCGTGATTTCCATAAAACATTATCAGTAAAGAAGACTAAACAACATAATGTAATATATTATTGACAAAATAGCCTAATCTATTTTTGATTTGCTTGGTGTTATTGGTACTGATGCATATGGAAAGTAATATTAATGACGATAGCAATTTAATTAGAACAGCCGAACAGCCTAATATATTCTTTACTGTATCAATAGATTTATTGGCGTTAAATAAAACATAGTACTACTTTCTTATCAAATAATGAAATGATTAGGTTAATATAAACACAAATATTAAAATATCACTATAATAATAGGTTCATTAAAAAATAAGTGTTAAAAATGAATATAACTATTGAGTTTCTTATTTTTTTTAAGTCCAGTTTTAATACCAATAGGAGAAGATATAGATTTACCTTTAGTTTGATTGCTTAAATTCTTAAATTTTTTTAAATTGTAATGTTATTTTGTTGTTTTACATTATTTTAAAATTGAATAAAATAATGTTATGAAGTAATTTTTATGAGAAAGCCTTAAAGTACTGTATCACAAGGATAGCTTTAACAATTTATTTAAAAAAATAACAATAAAACAGAAACAAAGCAAGCTTATTATTGTAACTGGTCAGTTGTTTCTTGACACGTCAACTTGACAATCAGCAGACAGCCACAACAAAACTAAACTTAATTTACCATCAATCGTCCGCTGAGTATGTATGCTTCTTAGTTGTTCTAGAACGTTTTCCAATATACTAAAAGTTTCTAAATCTCTTTAAAATGTGCTGAAAATTCTCGATCAGACCATAACAAGAGCTATAGGTGGGTTAAGTTGTCAGGTTTATAACGTTTATCTGATTTAAGCAATAGATACCCTAGATGCATTCCTTTGGAATGCTTTGTATTTGATATTAATTGTAGTCGTCTATGTTAATGGATGCAAGTTTTTCACAACGTACGATCCCTTTCAATTCTTCTGAAGTTCGGACACAACTCCAGTTTTCTTCAAGGATTGTACAACCAGTTGAGAACACCCTTTCTGTAGCAGGTTTATTTTGCTCGCAAGTTGTAGTACTGTAGTACTGTTGCATTTGATCACTTGTTAATTGTGGATTGTAACGAACCAGCTCATAAATATCCTCTATTAGAGACTACCTGACACAAATTTTCTGGGTCGGGAGCCAAACACCATATTTTTACATTTTCCTACAGAACAAGACTTTGGATGGATTTTTCTCGTAAATTCATAAAATGCTGATTGGTATGTCCTTAAAGATAAAGCAATTCGTGGTCTACGATAACTGGGCGCATCCGTTTGGTCTCGGCAGTTTGGGCACGGACCCTCTTGGGCTCGAGTCGTTTGGGCGCGAGCCGTTTGAGAGCGGATCTTTTTGGGCGCGAGGTAAAAGTTTACATGTATTATTAAAAAACAAAACGTTATTTTTTACTTTCAAAAACCAAATAGAAATAACGAATCTAACAGTTAATATTATATGTATATTTGCAGAGTTTATAAAAATTTTTGCTTACTAAAACTTTAATATGATATTTAATAATTTAAACAATTCTGAGCTAAACAAGAAAATATTTAATTTTGTTAATATTTTAGAGAAAAAAAAATGAGTATATAAATATACCATAATTACAGTATATACAGTATATTCAAGTAAAATAGATATAAATACAATATACTAAACAAATACCCAATAGTTTAGGAATACATTTTATAATTATACGACACGTCTCTTAAAAATTCAATAATATTGTTAGTACCACCAATGTAGATTTCTACTAGGTTTTTTATTGGCCTATTAGCCTGGAGATTTTTTTTTGCGTAGGTTCGATTTCCGCAAGTAGATGCCCATATGCGAGATCTTTCCTCCATTGGGCAGTTTTAGGCTGTCAATGAATTTCCAAATGGATGGATGGTTCGTTGACAGATCAGTTTAAAGACGTCTGTGTGCCACTTCTGCCTGATTGTTGGTGCTGTCAGTATTTGTTAGTACTTGATTATGTACTGACCACAAGAGCGAAGGAAATATTGCCAGTTGGTGTCCGTTTTTCTCCTATTTAGACGTCCTATATACAAATCCTCAAACCACTGTAAAAGGGTTTTACAGGATGCAAAATATTTGATAATTCGTCCACTGGTTCTCCCAAATCGTCCGTCGGCAAAAATGCCAAGGATGTAATCATCCGCGCCTGAATTGCAAAGTCTGCATTATTGTTGCATATTTCCAGAAAATTTAGCACTTTTAAATGATTACGCATCTTTTTAGTCAAATGAAAGTAACATCCCATTATTTCTGTCTCCGAAAATGCTGCTGTTGATGGCCGCCAATTAAAAATCAAAGATGATTTATTGGAGTTTAGGTTCGGCTAAGGTGGTTTCAAAAGGTCGATTACTTTGGTGTATATTCCTCCCTGTTTCTTTGGGAGAAAGGCGTACACTGCGCTGAAACGAAATCCTCCAAATCTTTTGGAAATTATTACGTAAACTTGATAGAACAATGGCGGTGTAATTGATTGTTCATCGATGAACCAGTGGTTGGAAAGAAGCAAAATGTGAAAACAACCAGACACTGTTTTACCATTTTTAGCATTTTTTACAATTTTAACAATAACATCATCTAAGGTGTAAATCCGGAATTGATTTTTATATTCATATCGCCAAAATGTTTTTGTTCCACACCCAAGTAACACAGACCTGCATAAATTAACTGCAAATGCACTGCAAAGAGCCTGCAGTCATTTTTATAACTGTATATCAGCTGCAGATAATCTGTAGGAATAGAAGTAATCTGCATATAATCATCATATTACCTTTACCCAAAGATGTACTTCATATCACCTGCATACTGTTTAAAATTGCAGATATTTCCTGCATAAGACATTTACTGACAAAGGAAATGCAGTTGTGTCCTGCATAATGTCTTCAAATAAAAGATATGAAAATGAAGACTATATGCAGACATTTTGCAGTAAGAATTCTCTGCAAATGACACCTTTATATAAATATAATACAGATCTACTATTGCAGAATAATAGCAAACTCTAAGCAGACAAATATGAAAATGAATATTATATGCAATTTACGTTCTGCTAACTAGAAAAGCACTTTTTAAAAACAAAATCAAACTTAAATTTTGAGAACTTTATTCTACAATGAAATAAAAAGATCTGAAATTTTATTACATTTACATTAATTTATAATGTTGTATAAAAGTACAACGTTAACACTTTTTCTAAGCATCGTCATCTATTTCGGTTATGTAACTCTTCCGGGGCTGGATGAGAACTATGGGGTTGATTGAAGTCCAGAGTTCGATATGTATGGAAAATCTTCTAAATTTGGTTCCGGGTTGGCCTTTGCTTCGTTACGATGTCTTTTCGATTTATGTCTGCAAATCTTGTATATTATAGTTATTAAAATAAAAACGAAAATCAAATACAGTAGAATAGTGTAAAAACTAATTTTGTTGAAATGAATTGGAGAAGGTTCCATTTTCTCCAAGGCTGATTTTTCTTCCTGTAAACTTTTGTGAATATTTTTTAGTTCGTCAAGGTTTAAAGAGTCTATTTCCAATGGCTTGAAACTAATATTACTTGTTGAAATTAAATTTGGTAGTTCGATATTTTCAAAATTTGGAGTTTTAAATTTGTAAGTCTTTAAATTAATTTTGTCTATTAAAATCTCACAATCACTAAGTTCTATTAAATAGGTACCACTGATCGGAATATTGTCAAAATCTTTACCACATTTTTGAACCGCCACTAAACTAGATGGTGATATCACAATCCACTTGTTGCCTTCTAATTTTTGAATTTTAAGGTCCTTTATTTTGACTGGAATCTGTTGACACTGGGTTACAAATTTTGAATACTTTAATAGATGTATTTCACACGGTGAATATGGTGTAATGGTTGTTGGCTGAACATCCTGGCATAAGAATTGTTCTGGTGAGACTTCTTTGCAACTGGTGTCTGTCTGTCCGTAATTTTGCTCACTAAGGAGGAGGTATTTGGAATAAGGAATTATGGCTTTAAAGTGGGTCTCATTTGGGGTTGGTAAGGAATATAAGTGATAGTAATTATAATCATTTTCCTCAACAATTGGGACCTCTAATATAAAGATAATTTTATTTTGCTTACTATAGCTTTTAATTTCGATAATTTTTTCAAATAATAAAATATTATTTACTGATAAATCAAAAGGAAATTTTTTATTTTCTAGTTTATTATTAGCTTCTAAGATTTCGGAAGATGACTCGTTTGGATCTGCAATAGCATTATGAAGGGCATTGAGTTTAGAAAAGCTGATTGCCACCTCAATTTTCTCTAATATGTCATAAATTATTTGATAACTTATTAAAAACTGTGTGACCAATCTTTCTAGTATAAAGTAATGAAGCGTCGATACCTCAGCTAAGTTTAATTTGTTTATCATTTCTTCAATTTCCTTGATTCGAGAACTTAAAATTTCTTGGTTATGTGCTAATATATTAGAATTATTTACAAAGTTTTTTATGGATGACTGTAGTAATGTTATTTGATCGTTGACTACTGTTTTCATTTTATTTTGATTTTCAGTTAAAGTTGTTATTGCTTTATCATAACGGATTGCATCGTCATTATCAAGATTACCAGTGAAAAATTTAATTGCAGAACCAATACCATCAAACAGTGATCTTTTTGATTTAGTTTTCCAAACAGGATTTAATTGATTTAATTGTAAAATTATCTTGTTTTCAATGATTTGAATTAAATGATATGAATTTTGAAATTCGTTAGTAAAATTGGTTATTTCAGGAGAGTTACTAATTGAAAGTTTAATTTATCTGTAGTTTCTTTGTAGTGTCAAAAAATCTTTAGTAATGTTTGTTATGTCATAAATGTGAACAAAGGTTCAAAAATCAGTCTTGATTTGTGCCGTGCCTAATTTAAGAGGAAGGAGTCCATGATTTTTGTTTAGGTTATGAAATTTGATTGAGTCTTTTCGGGCGTTGGCTGTCCAGAGCAAGAATCTGAAACGGGTGGTTTCTTTAATTCTTTAATATGAATAGTTTCAGTATGTTCAGTCATTTTCTTATGTTTTACTTTAGTAGAAGATATTTCAACACGGTTTCTGTCAAGAATTTTGGTTATGGAGAATGGGCCTAAAAACGGTTTATCCTTTTTATTACGTTTTTGAGTATTTTTCTCAAAAACAATTTGGCCTAATTTGAATTCTAGGTTTGTATTTGCTTTAGTATTAAGTTTGTCTACTGTCTTGGTCTTTTTGTCTGTTAGCTTTTCTTTTATTTCGTCATACAAACGTTTTAACTTTTCTTTATGATTGTCAACGTACTCAGAATAAAAAGATTTTGAAAGGAAAATTTTATTAGGATTTCGGGTATCCGTGTGACCGAAGGTCAGTTCAAAGGAGGTGAAGTTAGTGGAACTATGAATTGAATTATTATAAGCGATAACAGCATAGTCCATTAAGTCGTTCTCGTCTGGATAAATATCTTTTAGGATTCTTAAATGTTCTATGAGAGTAGAGTGTAACCTCTCTGCAATTGAATTTGATTCGTGATGGCCAGAGGTGGTAAAATGGATTTTAATTTTGTGTAAGTTTAACAGGTCCTTAACAGATTCGTTATTAAATTCTCTACCTTTATCAACAACAATTAATTGAGGAACTCCAAAAGAGGTGAAATACTTAATAAAGGCTTTTGCTACATGAATTGCGTTTTTACCGGAAATTAGATGAACCTGGGTAAATTTAGTGAAAGCGTCTGTAATTGTAAGGTAGTTTTGTCCGTCATAGAAAAATAGATCGGCGTGTACAATCTGAAAAGGTTTACTAGCTGTTTCGGTTAACATTAGAGGAGTATGAGGATTTTGTCTTGAATATTTGTTTTTCTGGCAAATGGAGCATTCATTTATAAAATCTGAAACCGAAGCTTTCATTTTTTTCCAATAATAATTTGTACGTAATTTTTCTAATGTTTCGTTGATACCTCGATGATTTGTTTTTCCCTCATGGTAGTTTCGTATTAAAAGTATCTGTTCTTCTTTAACGGTGTTTACAAATTTCGTACATTTAATTAATTTGGGGCCACGTTCAGAAAAATGTTTTAAATACACTTTTGTGAAATCGTTAAATAATTTATCGTTATGGAAATATAAATAGAAAGTTAAACCTGGGTTTGTGAATTCCTTGAAAAAATCTAATATAAATTTTTCGTTCCTTTCAATATTTGGGATTTTTACTTTTGTGATTTTATGATTTTCGTACAATTCGTGACTGATGTCGGTCTTCTGATAAATGTTTGGATAAATGAGAATTTGATTAATTTTGTTATTAATTATTTCGTCTAATATAGGTATGCCACAGTTTGTAGTTTCGTTAGCTGTCGAATGTATTGTCGAATCTGTTTCACTTCGATTGTCTTTGGGAATTTTAATGTCTGATATAATGTTTATTTTTTGTCGGGGTAGTTCGTCCATGCTAGCGGTAGGTTGTGGATCAAGTTGCATATTTTCAGCTATACTTCATTTAAAAACTGGGAGGAGTGATTTGAAAAGCCAGACTTACAGCCAAATAAGTTACTAGAAAATTTACAAGGCGGCAAATTTAAATACATTTCTTTCATTTAAATAAAATTGAAAATAAATGTTTATGGACACTTTATATATGGTCTAAGATGGTCACAAAGTAAACTTACAATAATTATATTAAAAAAAGAAATCAATTAACAAAAGTCACCATTATAAATATTTCACACTTTGAAAACATAACCTATAAATGTCACAAATTACTTGATAAATGTAAGTGGCAAATTTTTATAGTGTAAACTTGCCTCCAAATTAACCAATAAACAAACGCGAGTGTTGCCAACTTAAATTCAAATCGCTCCTCCTAGTTTTTAAATAAGGTATAGGTCTTTTAAATATTCTAAAATGTCTTGGTTTACCTCGCCAGGGTTATTTACGACAGATTCGTTTTCTAAAGCATTAACTAAAATACGTGAGAGACAGTCTGCGTTAGTATTTAATTTTCCCTTTTTGTATATTATTTGGTAATTGAATTCTTCCAATTTTAACCGCCACCGTACTAATTTAGAATTTGGTTCTTTTAAGCTAAAGAGCCAAGTCAAAGGTTTTTGGTCTGTGTAAATGACAAATTTTCTACCGAATAAGTATGCTCTAAAATGTTTACAAGCCCAGACTATGGCAAGTAATTCTTTTTCAATGGTCGAGCATTTTGTCTCAGAGTTATTTAATGTCCTTGATGCGTATGCTATGGGTCTGTCATTTGGTACCGTTGCTTGCGATAAAACTGCACCTATTGCATAATTGCTTGCATCGGTGGTTAATATAAAGGGTTGACTAAAATCGGGGTACTGTAATATGGGGTCGTTAGTTAAAATATGTTTACACGTATTAAAACAGTCTATAAATTCCCTGTCATGTATTATTTTAGAGTCCTTTTTCAAACATTTGGTCATTGGTTTTGTTATCTTCGCAAAGTCTTTAATAAACCGTCTGTAATATCCTAACAGTCCTAAAAAGCTTTTTATTTCGGTTTTTGTCTTTGGTATGGGAAAATTTTTTATAGCAGTAATTTTTTCTGTGTTCGGTTTTACGCCGTCGGGAGTAATAACGTGTCCTAAGTACATTACGGATTTATGCAAAAATTCAGATTTATCTAGTTGTACTTTAAGATTATGTTGTCTAAGTCTTTCAAACACTGTCTTAAGTCTTTCTAGGTGTTCCTGAAGGGAAGAACTGTAGATTAAGATGTCATCTAAATAAACTATACAGGTTTCATCAGTAAGTTCACGTAAGACATTGTCCATTACACGTTGAAATGTCGAAGGGGCATTTTTAAGTCCGAATGGCATTCGCTTGAATTGAAAGTGTCCCTGGGGAGTACTAAAAGCCGTTTTATGAACGTCTTGTGGGTCAACTTCGATTTGGTGGAAACCACTGGCTAAATCTAAAGTTGAAAAATAAGTTGCACGTCCAAGTCGATCTAGGATTTCAGTAATATTTGGCAAAGGATATTTGTCATCTATCGTTCGTTCGTTTAGTTTTCTATAGTTAATGACACAACGCCAAGATTTTTCGCCGGTTACAGGATTAGGACGTTTTGGGACAAACCAAAGAGGGGACGAAAAAGGAGAGTGTGAATTTTCAATTATGCCATCATTCAGCATTTTATTAATTTGTCGTTTTACTTCTTTTCTGTGTATTTCGGGGTACCGGTATGATTTTGTAAATATAGGGGTATCGTCAGTCAATGTAAGTTTATGTTTAATCTGGTTCGTAAAACTAAGGGGTATGCCTTCGCAATAAAAAATGTCTCTGTATTGAAAGCATAAATTTTTAAGTAGTTGTTTCTCTTCACGGTTGCAATGTTCGAGACGTATGTTTTTCAAATTTTCTTTCAATTTGTTATCATATGGTTTGGAAAATTCAGTATTATCTATTTCACATTTATCAACAAAATTTACTTCTAGTGGATTTAGTATTTCAATTTCAAGAGGTTCATGAATATCTAATTTCACTGGATTTTCATTACTGTTGGTAATGGTTGTAAAAGCAAAATTGTTGAAAATATTTACTAGGGATTTTGGCATTTCTAAACCTTTCGAAAATAGTTGATAGTTTAGTATACCTGTTCCATTGGAGGCTTTTACTGGTAATTTAACAATTTGTGTGCAGCGTGGAGATATAACTATTGAATAAAATTTTGAATTCATTTGTTGAATGTCTTTTTCGGAAATTATGGGAATTCTTGCATTTGGTGTTATTATTTTATTTTGTTGCATGTCAACAGAAGCATTAAGTTGTTTTAGAAGATCTACGCCTATGATACCATCAAAACGATTACTGAATTGAAATAGATAAAATTTATGAAATTCATTTGAATTAAAAATAGGAAATAGTGGAATGTGCGCGACTTCGTCGTGGTATGAAATATTATGGGCCGTTTGAATATTAAAGTTTTCCTTAAAAATATATTTACGATAAAATTTGTATGCCAAATCAGGATTTATTAGGGATTTTGTTGAGCCGGTGTCAATTAGAAATTTCGCGTTGATCTCTGGAATTTCTATATACGGTAGAATAGCTTTCATTGCATTTATAAAAATTACGTCGGGTTTGCAGGATCTTGAACTTGAGAAAAATCCTGAGTCTGAATTTTATTTTCTGCAAGGTGTGTGGGATCGTCATAAATGTCTTGATTTCTATTAACATGTGTTGGAGGATAACCGTTGTTATCTGCGTAATATTGAGTTTCATAATTAGAATAATAATCAGGTTGAATCTCATATGTTTCTTGATAATCGTGAGAATTTTCAAGTTCGAATGGATTATCAAATTGAAATTGTTCTTCAGATTGATTGGAGTTATCAATCATTTGATTAAATAATTCAGTCGAAGTAATTTTAGATTTAGGTTGAAGCCTTGAATTACCTGAAGAGGTATCCATTGGTTCTGGTTTGTAATTTTGTGGACTATTAAAACGATTTCCAAAATTACTAGGGTTATTGACTGGAGTTTGGTTAAAATTTTGCTGTCTCTGTGCAAAATTCTGGTTTTGGAAATAAGGGTGTTTTTGAGTGGGAAAATTATTGTTTGGTCGCCAATTAAACGAATTATTAGGATTTCCAAAATTATGTTGATATGAACCAAAAGGGCGTGGGGGAAACTGTTGTAATGTCGAAGGTCTTGGAATATTATAATGGGAATTAAGATTATTGAAATTGGGACTGAAACTTGGTGGATGATTATTGATTGGATTTCGTGCGGGGGTGATACGAACATTGGGCTTATATGATGTATTTGAATTTATATTGTTAGCACGTTGGGTTGAATATAGAAAATTTTCTTCTTCAATAACGAGACTCATAGCTTTCTCTAAGCTATCGGGAGATCTAAGACGAACATTTGTTTGGATAGGTAAAGGTAATCCTCTAATGAAAGTTTTTAATGCCAAATTATCGTAATTACGTACTTGAAGGGTACGTTTATTATCGGGTATGACCAAAGAATTTAGTTTCGAAATTATTAAACTGCGGGAATCTTGACACCTCATGCCAAAATTATACGGAGTTTCATTTTTGTGCGGTCTCAAATTAATAAGGTCTTGAACTAGACAATCAATACTACGTTGGTCACCAAAGCTTAAATTTAGAACATTTTTTACTTCAGTCCAAGTTTTAAGTTCAGTTCTCGAACCAATTAAAATTTGAGCTCGTCCTGTTAATTTACCAATAATTGCTTTTAATAAAAAGGTATTTAATGCAGCGTCTGTATTACTCGCAAATACTGATATTAAACTTTCACAATTACTTATAAATATCGTCAGTGTATGTGGGTTTCCGTCAAATGGGGGGATAGAGTCTAGATATAATTTTAATAATTGGTAATTTACTGTTGGGGTAGCCATATCTAAATTTTCGCTATCTGAATTATTACTACTACTATCACTACTATTATCAGTGTTATATTCTAAATTTTTTCTAAAAGTAAGGTTATTTTCAATTAAATTATTTAAATTTTCAATATCGAAATTATCAGTCATTAAATTTTTGATTTATAATAAACTTATAATTACTTTCGCTTTTAGGAAAAAATAAAATAATAATAGGAAATGAAAAATAAAATGAGCTTACTCTAGTAGAATTACGATTTTCATTCTTCTTACACTAATTTCCAGGATTAGACGATTCTTGTTCTTATCCAGGATGGTTCCTTAGGACCAGACGATTTTTGTTCTGTTCCCAGTGGATTGATTCAGTACTAGACGATTTTTGTTCGTTCCTGAATTTTTGGGATTGGACGATGTTGTTCTTCTCCCAAATAGGTTGATTTTGTTTACTTCTCTTCTTAGCACTAAACGTTCGGTGAAAATAACACAAAATTCGATATTCACTCGAATTTTCACGGTAAATTCACGACAAAGTTCGGAACTCAGTTAATTCGTTAATACGAAAAATTCGCCGTTCGATACGATCAAATTCTGAAGTATCCTACTGACTGCGCCATTTACGTTCTGCTAACTAGAAAAGCACTTTTTAAAAACAAAATCAAACTTAAATTTTGAGAACTTTATTCTACAATGAAATAAAAAGATCTGAAATTTTATTACATTTACATTAATTTATAATGTTGTATAAAAGTACAACGTTAACACTTTTTCTAAGCATCGTCATCTATTTCGGTTATGTAACTTGCAGACTATTTGCAGTAAGAATTCTCTGCAAATGATATCTTTATATAAATAAAATATAGATCTACTACTGCAAAATAATAGCATATTATAAGCAGATGATATATCTATATATCTACTTTGTTACGTTTGACAGTTCCATCTCCTATTATATTATTCATATTTAATTAATATAGATAAAAAGGTGAAATGAAGGAAAATATAACGAAAATATACATAAATTTTCAAAAAAACCTCATGAAGAAATAACGATGAACTTGTTGAAAATGGCGAAGGATCTAACAATGATTTCGACATGAATTTTTCATAAATAGATGTGCTTGAAGTTGACGAACAATACCATTTAAAAGAAAATCATAACTATATTTTTGCGTCATTTCTAAGAAATTGGGCAATTGAATTTAACATTTCACAGGTTGCCTTAAAACCGTTACTAGAAAAGTTAAACAAAACTTATAATTCGCGTTTACCTAACGATCCTCGAACACTAATGGGTGAGTTGTTAGATGGTTTCTGTACTTTAAGAAATTATAGCTGTGGAATATGCGAATTTTAAAGGTATATATGAAGCAACTTTAAAAGACTTGAAAAAGTTTTTTGATACTCCTTTGTTGTCCACTCATTTGTTTATATTTCAAACAAAGAAATATGAGTTTCACAAAATTAATATGTATTTATTTACTGATATATTGTGTAAATTAGTAGCAATTGTTTCATCAGAACAAACCGTATTTGTGCCAATACACTATACATTTCCTTTGCATGAAACTTTATAAATAAAAAATAAAATACATAAAAAAGGAGAATATGTTTTATTCCAAATTAAAAAATATCAACAAAAACTTAAAACTTTTATAACAGTTTAAAAATAAAAACGAAACTGGAAAATTCTGATCATGATTGACTACTGAAAAATTTATTTATTGCGAAAAGTAGTTGTAAATGACGATAGTGACCGTAGCTATTAAGTGTCCTTATAGCCGAGTGGGTAAGACGACTAACTTTCGATTAGGTGATGGATGGTGGACCAGGATCGAATCCCCGCGTAAGAAAGGTGAAAAAAAAAGAAAGGTTTATGTTGTGTAGTAGATTTAGTAAATAGAAGTAATAAAATAATATTGTATATCATCATATTTCATAATTACCTAAAATAAAATTAAAATGTAGAAGTGTATACTTTTATTTTATTTTAATTATTTCTGCATATCATCTTCAAATCCATCAATTATAGGTTTTATACAGGAGTATGGCAGACCTGCACTGGTTCTGCAAACGACCTTTTACACATGAAATGAAAGTAATATACAGCAGTTTTGCAGATCATTTACCTGCATAAGTGCGTCCAAAACAGTATTTTATATATTCATATACAGATTATTTGCAGATCATTATGCAGGTGAAAATGTTACTTGGGCATGCACTAAACCTGTCAAACACATAGCAGTAGCCATTACTACTACATATAGATTTGCCAACTATTGAAACTACTTCCATTTTTAGAACTGAGCTTTCAAAACAATAACTAAACACTGATTTAGCTTAGGTAATTTTATTAGTTTATAAAAATCGGATGATATCTAAATTAGTCTATGAAGACACATTTTGTTAAAGGATATTACATGAAATTAATTTTTCAATAATAAGTATTATAGTTTAACTATGAATAATCGGATTATGGACATAATTTTAAAACCAATATTGACCAGTTTGATCCCCTTAATGTAGCGTTTATCAAAATAAGTGGGTATAATAAAATGGTAATTTAAAACAAATAATTGAAATTTCAATCCTGATATTAAATTATATTTTAATATCCTTTCATATTATCATCTTATCTCCACTTTAAATAAAAAAAGTCCAAAAAATCACATGGCGAATTAAAACTACAATAAAAATAAACTTCTCGCGCCCCAACGAAATCGCGCTAAACGACAACGTGTCCAAATGAACGGCTCCGAGGAATTCGTTATTCCAGTCGTTGATGTTCAGAGACAAACTTTAATACCTGTTCGGTTCATTTTTTCAACCATTTCATCCAACTAAGAATGAGGTGGAGTGGTTCTCATCTTATACGAATTTCCAGTTTCCCACATAGTTTCTCGAACAGGTCATCAAAATTTCTTCATTGGTCTGAGTATTATTTAAGAGGCACAGCAAATTCACATTTGAACCAGTTTACCAAGATGTTGGCCATGGTGGCGACTTTATACCTATTTCGTATTTGTCCATTACCAAAAAGAAGAGAACTTTAAAAGCATTATTTTCTTTTTTAAAGTAATTTTAATTTATTTTTATTAAAGTACACAACAAAGATCAAAATAAAACAGATAATATAAGATATAATAACATATAATCATTTCGTACAAAAAAACTTAATAAAATTAAAACCTGTAACATGACTATTCGTTTCTACTGCATCATCAGAATTTAAACTAATTTAGAACCTAAGAAAATCTTTTTATTCAATTACATTTCTTTGACTCTTTAATTCATCGTAATCATATAAAGAAATCTTGTAAAATGTAAATCATTAGACTTGATGATCTTACTTATTGTCATGTATAAATATTTAAATTTATAGCGGCCCACCATTAGTTCCTTGTGTCATCATTAATAAATAATTCTCTTTGCGTATATTTTGTACAAACTCCTTATATTTTATACAAAAATAGGTACCTATAAAAACTGTAAATTAAGTTAAATAATGAAACAAAAATAAAGTAAATTAATAATCAATGCACATTTTGATATGAAAATGTGAAACCCTGTACCCTATTTCTCTATATAGGCCAATTTCTACCCTCATTGATATACCATCATAATACTTAAACACTGAAAGGCCGTTATTAATTCATTATTTTTTATTTGTCCCCACATGATAGTCAATTATATGGAGCATTTATTATGAAGTTAGTAGTAAATTTGGGAATGAACAATAATGTATACCCTATTTTTGGATAAGTGGGAGTTTAAAGTGACAAGGGTATAAAAGTTGATATCATTATGTAAGCATGTATTAGTATTTTCAACAATAAATTTTCTGTCTATTAATAAGTAGAGTTCAGTTTGTGTAGTACGTTTACTACATATTATATAAATTATTGCGCAGACATGTGATATAATTATACCAGTAAGTTATTTTATACAATTACAGTCTCAGAATTTGTTAATGAAGAAATTTGATTGTTTATTACTGTTCTTTATATCTTATTTTTCACATATGCCTTATTAATCGGTAAAGCCAATTTTTAATAAATTAGAACTTTTCATTTAAATCTTTCAAAATCATAGATATAACTTGCTTTATATAGCTTTTAAATTATTATATCTGATGTAATTAAATCAAATTCAATTCGGCTTTTAACTGTAGGTACTTTTTGGTACCCTTAAAACTGCCTCGTTAGACCATTAAATGTTAAGGCTGATTATTTTCTTTTAAGTTTATTAACCTGATTGTTGCTTTGCATTCTGCGATGTTTCGACGCCCAAATTAGTTTGACACTGATAGGCCCAATTTACACAGAACGGACATCGGACAGAGACGAGGTGCGGACCTTTGTCCATTTCGCGTCTCTCCTACATAAATAAATGGTACAAATTTCAGAGAAATGCCGCGAGCTATCGCCCTTTTGCCATAGCCCCGTCTCTTTTCCATTTCTCGTGGCTTACAAGAAGGAGCATGCCAGTTCCTCATCAAGTGATTCCGTTTTCATTCTCAAAAATGCGGGATGATGTTGACTTATACATACAATTTTAAGAAGAAGTTGGCAAATATCCTTGTTTATTCGGTTTTATTCGTGCTAATTATTGTAATAGGAATGCCCAAGATTTTTTTTTCGCCAGTCATTTCCTTTAGTGTAAATTGCATATGCAAAGGTTCGAATTGGACCTTATGTTCTCCAAAAACATTAAATTCTTGTATAGTAGTCTGGACGGATCCGGACATTTCGGCGCGGCCGTTTTGGCGCAGTCGTTTCGGCGCGAAGACACTTCGGCGCGGGTACGTTTCGGCGCGGGTACATTTGGGCGCGGGTATCGAATATTTATTTTCAAAAACATATTTTTAATAATACAGTGAATTATTTAAATGTTTACAATATTATCCAATTTGACATATAGTCTACTGCTACGTTTTTGACAAGTTAAGTGCTTGTGGAAAAAAAAATTTGGCCCTTTGAATTTAAACATGAAGGTTGTAAAACCAGAATTCATACCATAGATAGTATATCTGTGAATGAAATTTATATCCATTCACATGACAGCAATCCGGCGAACTTAGAGAAAAGGATGGTTTGTGATGCAATGAAAACCCGTGCTGCTGAAACGATGGAAGCAACGTCGCAAATTATTAACTTTTGTCTGAATGAAGCTAATTTGTCGCAAGCAGCACAGGCAAATTTACCAAAAGAAGAAGCTTTAAAAAAATGATACGCATGAAAAGAAACGAAGTTCTAGTTGCACCACCAATTCCATTACGAGCCGAAGATCTGATTATTCCTGAAAGTTTTCAGTTTTATGATATTTATATTCACATATTAATATTGTCAAATTGGATAATATTCTAAACCAGTTAAATAATTCACTGTATTATTAAAAATATGTTTTTGAAAATAAATACTGGCGCCCAAATGTACCTGCGCCGAAACATACCCGCGCCGAAGTGTCTCGCGCCGAAACGGCCGCGCCGAAACGACCGCGCCGAAACGGCCGCGCCCAAATGTCCTAGACCCTAGTCTGGAGTCTACTTTAGGGTTCTTTAAGGCCACAATAGCCGCCTTAATATTTGTGCAAATTGTGCATATACTAATATTCTTAAATCATTTCTCTTTCGCATTGCAAATTGCTTATGCGTGAAACATACAGATGTATGTTCCCAGGTTAAGAAATTTTTCTTATTTCTCTTACTGCTATAATTTGCTGCTTCTAAACATTAAATTTTGGACCCGTTTGTGCATCAGATGTAACCCTGAAGCTCGTGTTAAGTGCTCGCAATTTTTCACGTTGAAGTGACTTTCCTTTAAATTTTTCTTAGGCAGGCATTTGGAAATAAAGTGATCTGATTTTATTTCCTAAATGTTTCTCCTAGTTTCCTATTTTATTTTGTTGTGTCTTGTTTTAAGAGAAATGTTGCTAAGATTTTCTTGTCACCCTTAAAACTTAATTCTTGATTTACTTGTTAAAATAATGTAAAGAGGTGAAAGGTCTAACAGAATTTTCATTGCCGCTGTTGGAATACCTTTCAAACCACCAGATATACCAAAAGTTAAAACTAAGCTTAATAATGCACCATAACAAAAGCTCATCAGTCTATATCGCTACAACGCCTTAATCACAATATTGTTGGTTGTTGCAGTTTTCACTACACGCTGAATATTTTATCATGAAAGTAAATTATTATAAAATGACAGCTTATATGTTTTGATATATGTATGACATTTTTATTTCTTATATTTCTAATCGATCACATCCTAATATTGACAGATGACTTAGTTACTTTGTATACAACTTTCAGTTTATATTATCATGTACACGTAGCTAATGTCAACTAGTCTTTAATAGTATATTACGTAACAAGAGTGGTAAGTAGGACATTACGCACGAGTGGAAAAGTTACGCCCGAAGCCGCGTAGCGGCGAGTGCGTAATTACACGAGTACATAATACCTCTTACCACTGGAGTTACGTACCATGCTTTATCTACGACTCAATATTTTAATTTTAATTCTAAATATTAGACATCTCTAAAAAATATATGACGTACGTACTGTACTGTTATCTACTCCTTTGACAGTAAATGTCATTTATACTTATTGTCACCATGCAGGGTAAGTAAGCTATAACGCACAGTTGTGCGTAATGAAACGTCATGTTGGAATGACGTTTCATTACGCACAACTGTGCGTTATAGCTTACTTACCCTGCATGGTGACAATGAGTATAAATGACATTTACTGTCAAAGGAGTAGATAAAATATTTAAATATTCTCGATAGCTTCTTTGTGGCATAATAATGTCTATTTTACTTCTTTATTCGGGAATCTTTTTGCCACTAAAACAAACTTATAAAAAATATAAATCAATATTTTGAAAATGACCCTTGCTTATTGATCTTGATAGATATGTCAAATGAATGTATTTCAAATTTTACTTTGGATTTACCTAGATCTTGGCTAACCACCTTAAAAAAAGAATGAGTTAATAATCTAACTATCTATAGTTACGTAAAAACAAATCAAAATTTAAAATCTAAACTGCGTAAAGAAGTATAGACTAAAAAAATTTTTATCTTTGAAAACGACAACCGTTCTGGTTGTCGAATTATTTTTAAACAAATTATTTTCATTTTTGTTTGGCACTTTCAGTTTTAAAAGACGACCCTTGACAAATTTGACATATCTATCAAGATCAATAAGCAAGGGTTATTTTCAAAATATTGATTTATATTTTTTATAAGTTTGTTTTAGTGGCAAAAAGATCCCCGAATAAAGAAGTAAAATAGTCTTTAAAATGTTCATGTCGTTAGAGGAACAGTAGAAAATAAGAATCTTAAATACATAATTTTTGTACAAATAGAAAAAAGGTTATAAGTGGTAGTCGTAAAAGATATTTTCTATTTACCCTTTTAATTATCAGTCAATAGGGACTTTTAGTAACATTTATTATTCGCTTAGGATGTACGGTAGTAACAGGAAGAAGACCAGTCCCAGATATTTATTTCTTTGGCAAAATTGCACTGCTATCACAGATATGTTCATGCGTATCATTGCATACTCACAGACTCTGCATATTCCTTTTTGCACTTTATAAAGACATAATAACTCAGTGGACAGTGTCCTGTGAGAATTCCAGCGATTACTCTAAGTTCAGGTTTATAAAGTTTTAAGAGTAATTTGGAGTAACGCAGTGAAGAGCCGAATTAACATTTTTCCTTACATTTGGTCTGAAGTGTTTAACAGTAGACTGTACTGACTTGATTTTCCTAATTTCGAACTTCATACATAATGCGGCATTTTAAGATGCTACAAAATGGTTCATCCGATAAAAGAAGTACTAGCTCCTTCTTTTGCGAGACTATTGGCAATCTCGTTTTAGACAATTCCTTTATCACCTGGTACCCTCATCAAAGTTACTTTGTTGTATTCATTCAGTTGCCTAAAAGACTCTTTGCAGATTGTTTTGGTCTCAAGGGTGGTACATTGCAGAGCCTTCAAATCAACTGGGCTGCCGGAGAAAATAAATATTATGGCTGAATTAAGGCGTTTATAAATGCACCTCTGAGCAGAAAATCTGCTGCTAAAAGCTCCCCTTTGACGATGTAGAAATAATTCCCAAGCGTTTTGAGACCCTAACATTAGGACCTCTAACCCATATACTTACTTTTCTTGGTGTTGTAGATTCATAAACTTTATAAGTGAAGACATTTTATGTAAGTTGAGTAATTCGATTTTGTGTTAACTTACACTTATTAATACTGGTACAAAATCTTGTTTTGTAGACCTAATGTCTTTATAACCTTTATTGATTGAGTTGTTTTAACCCTTATAATCCCAAGACAGGTTTTAGAGACTTAGTCCTTGTTAAGCTATAGGCACTTTCCAGAGCAATTCTCTTTACAATAATGCAAGTCTGCACTTGGACACAATTTTATTGCACCAGTGATCCCTATACATTTAAAAAACTTAATGAACGTATGTTAAGTTCATATTTTCCTTGTGTATGAAGAATTTATATATTCACTCAAGAAGTAAATCCAAAAGTTATAAAGAAATCTATAGAACAAAAAAATAACATTTAATAACATTTAATGTTACTGTTGTTACGATTCTATTGTAAATAACAAAAATGTAAATATTTTTAAATCAAATGTTAAATACACATTGACGTAATCGTCATAACAACATGCTATTAAGTAAACAATTAGATAAACTCATTATAAAAATTTCAAAAATTTCTTTGATATCCAGACACAGGTGTCAGGTGGTTTTATAAAAACCAATGCAATAATTCTTTTTTTATTACCAATAATATACATAAAATTAAAATAAAATATAAAAACACACACAATGGTATCAAGCATAGGTAATTGAGTTTTTTTTTTGATGAATTAAAATAAATCCAGGATATTTAATTGGATTTTAATTTAAAAGGTTTTCATTTCTTTCACTTTTATTTTTGGCTATAGCTTTTACTTCTTTGTTGCGTTCTGTCTTCTCCTTTATTATTTTTAAAAGTTCTATTTTATAAAAATTCTTAATACCTACGAAATTTATTCTTGGTTCTCTTTGAATCAATTCGTTTTCTCTTTTTTTCTCGTGGTTAATCATTATTCACGTTCCTTTTCTTTGCCGGGTTATTTTTGTAATCTCTTTTTTGTTCATATCTCTCTCGCGTTAATTCTATTAGTTCGCTTCTGTTTAATCATTTTTTTTGTTGCCCTTTCGAGCATTTTTCTCATTCATTCTTTTTTTTTCTTCAACTCTTATTTTACCCAAGCGCTATATATATAATTACAAAAATCTTTCTTGAGTTTGTACATTATTTCTCGCTTTTTGTTTAACTTTCCTTTCTCTTTATTTTTTACTTATAACTTATCTTATAACCCGTTTCTTTCTCTTTTGTTTTTTCTTTCCTGTTCATTACTTTCTCCCGTTTTGTTCAGTATATCTGTCTTGTTCACTTATTTTTTGCATTGGGTTTTCATATTGTATTGTAATATACAATACAAAACAGTATTAGTACGCAAAATATACTAATAAAAACTTTAAAGAAAATAGTGATAAAGAAGAGAAACCCGAAAGTTAATAAAAGAATTATTTGTGCATGTGCATGAACAAAAGAAAACAAATGCGAAAAACTAGAAATAGAAAGTCGCTAGCTTTTCGTGTTTTTACATTCAACTGACAAATTAATAAAAAACTAATTTTAATTTTTACAATGTGTTCAACAGTCAAACACCATCAAACCATCAAAGACATAGAAAGTAACTTTACTATTACCAGTTTCCCTCATTCGTTTGATTATTTCGCTCATATATCTTTTGTAATATATAGAAGCTCAAAGAGTTTTGGAAATTTTAACTTTTTGATCTTTTTCTTTTACTATTTGCTTGTAAACGAGTTCCTATTGGTTATTCTTTATGTAGTAAAGTGTCAAAAAATATGTGTGAACCTAAGCGCGCTCTGTCATATTTTGTTAAATCAAGAAGCAAAGGCTATATCTGGAACCTAACTACTTGCTTATTTGTTAATTCTAAAATTTAACAAAAATAAGTTTTAATATATAATTTAAAAAAATAAAGTTATACTTATCTACAATTTTTTATAATTAAAATTAGAACTAAAGATCCTTTTATCAATTAAATAAATAATTTAAAGATAAATAAAATCGCATTGTCAGTGTGGTTGATACAAATAGAAAAATAATCAGAATCAGGTTGTCCTCAACCCATTTTATACATGTTTTTTCGTGCCTCAGTCAATTAAAATATCAATCTTTGTATTTAGTGTAGAAATACTTAAGAAATTTCATAACAAATTACAGTATGTTACTTTCGAGCAGCTGTTTAATAACTTGAATATACGTATCCGTTCACATAATATCAGTATAATTATTATTTCTTTGCTTACATGCTACCAGTACCAGACAGACGCCTTTGACAATTTTTACCATAGTCGGTATAGATTCATGTTAAATAATAACTTTATAAGTTAATTTAAATTGTTACATAAGTGTTGTTTACTTTTTTTCTAGCAAAATATATTTTTGGACCATTACTAGTAAACAGGTTTTAGTTGAAATTTGGTACGAAATTTGACTGTTTCTCAAGGTGTTCAATTAATCCAAAATCTTTTTACAATTTTTAAATCAAAATCAGTTCCTGATTCTGCTTACTGCGTTATTTCTTCAGTTTATTCTTTTTAAAATATTTGCTTCTTTGAGTAATGCAGGAATTTTGTGAAAATAATTAAACTGAACTAAATATTTTTTAGTATTCTTTAGAATTCTCCGTTCTTATTGGCAACCTGTATACTGACTTATAATTTTAAACCTTGACTTAAATTTATTATTTGTAAATTTAAATTTTTGGTATACGATTATTCACATCTTCCATTATTCTTTTACGGTTTTAAATTGTGAATTTTGGCTTTGTAAATTTTTAACTCTGATCTAACCTTGCATTTCTAGTTTTATTTGTAAATTGTCTTAGATTAGTATGAAAATAGCCTTACTTAATTAATTAAAATTTTGATTCTGGTTCTACAAATACAAACTTTATTTAATTAGTAAATTTTCCTTTCTTATCGCGAATCTAGAGTTTCAAAATTGTGAATTCGGATGTACCTACTATTATTAAATACTGAGTTACGATTTAAAAGTTTATCTGAAATATATAAATTCTTACATACAGTTGTGAAGTCTGATTAACGATTTTGCATTTCACATGCATTAGAATACTGTAAAATTTAACTCTTTAAATTATTATTGTGACTTTCGGTGTACAAATATCAAATTTAATTTTATTTCTTACACGCTTGTACTTTAAATTAAAATGTGAATTGTAATTATAAAATACTAGAATTCCTTTGATTTTGGTTCATATCGGATAATCTTAACGTTAAAATTTTAAGGATTTTGCGAAATTATGTATATAATGTATATGTATAAATTCGATGGTACTTGCTTACTTCTTATATTGACTTACAATGCCAGCTTTTGGGAGTCTCAACAACCGTAAACGATGGTATAGATTTGCATTAATAAATTAACTAACTCCACTAACTATTAGGAATTCAGATATACTTTTATTACTTTTTGTGATTTTTTCTTTTTTTTTTTCTATTTTCTTGTAGGTTTTTCTATTTGTTGTACACTCCTTTTTTTTCGATTTACTTGCTGTTTTCGGTTTTTACGATTAAATGGAAGCTAGTTTTTGTGATTTTTTTAATAAAAAGTATCCTATGTTAATTTTAATACCTCCAAGAATATGTGTACAAATTTTCAGGATGATCGGTTAAGTTGTTTTCGCGTGAAAGCGTAACAAACAAACTTACATTCACATTTATAATATTATAGGGATTAAATTTCAGTGTACTATTAACTATTATTAAATTCTAGTCCCGATTCTAACAGTTGTAAATTCCGACTTGATTGTGAACTCTGATCTAAAGATCTGCATTTTACGGGTTATTTGTATGTTGTGATTTATAATACCATAAAACTTCCAAGTTATAATGGTAAAGTGTGAATTTTTAAAATTTTTGCGTAAAATATCAAAATTTTAATTTTTCGTGTGATTTTTAACTTAAAATTTTAGTTTACAATAACTACACAAATTACAAGTACTGCTTATAATTTTTACCTACAGTTGTAGATTCTGACCTATTGTATATACACAAAAATACAAATAACGTGGACAATTAAAGAGTTTTTATGTCTTAAACTACATACGATCAAGAAAAAATAATGACGTATTATAACTCTTTACAGAACTTTGTTTTATTGAAACGCTGAAAAAATATATTTTATTAAATAAATAATTACCTGATATTTTTTTTTTTTTTTTAATAATAATAATAGCTTTATTGCCCAACAGATATAAAATCCCATTACAGAGCAATATAATACATAGTACAAGATTCAACATATAAAAGAGGATAATAACATAATTACTTAATACTAATAAAAAAAAAAACATAATTACTTAATACTAATTAAAAAAAAACACAGTTTACTAACTAACACTTAACGGGCACATTGCGATTGAGCGCAAATTCTCGGAACGCAGCAGGGGTCTTTTAATCCTACGTTGCGATTGAGCGCAATGGTTTAAAATGGCATGTTGCGATTGAGCGCAAAACTTAAGGAACAGTTAATATCATCCGTGTGTTGTTAGAAATATTACCCAAATTCAATTTTACACAAGATTGGGTTTTTAAAATTAATGTTTTTTAAAAAGTATCAAGAAATCTGTTAAAAAAGTGAATTTTAAAATATTAAATAAATCGCAACTACCAACCTGTATTTCCTTAATTCTGGATTTAATAAAAACAAACAAGTAACTTTAAAAATAATATTTTATTATAACTTATAACTAACACTTTTTACAAAATTAAATCTAGACATATCTCCTCTTTGATATAAGTTTATTAAATTTTCAATATACTCCATCCGCTTTTTATACTTTATATTTTTTAATTTTTTTTTCAATATTAACACTGTTAAATTTAATGTAAGTTTCAGTCTGTACGCATTTTAATTCGTTTAAAAATAAAAATATTTTTGGGTGAGTACAATAAAATTTTGAATTAAAGTGGCTGTGAAATGATTCGTAGGCGTTGGTACTTCTTTCCTTAGTGGCTAAACACGACGCCCATATTTTTGTTGGAAATCTTGCTGAATCAGTTATATAATTATCTGTAAGATAGCCACAGAAAGCTATCACCCTAGGATCTGCAGGCACAGTAGCCATGAGGTCTTCCACAAAGCAACTAGATAGACGAGTCCAAATGTCCAACGTAACCATTGCCCTATTTGGCACTCATTATTAAAGTATTCTCCTTTAAATCCTAGGTTTTGGATTTTTCGCATCCAAGCTTGCGAAATGTGGAACCGGCATCCAACTATTGTTATATTGGGCCATACAGCTCGTGCCGCCTTATGGATTGCTTCTTCAAAATCGCAGGTCATTTTCGACGGTCTAAATGATATATTATACGTGTTCTCACATGTAATGTTTATTGTGCAGAAGATTTCTTCGTAAAACGTAGCTTTCTTGTTTTCAAGCAATGCAAACACAAGTGGGATATAGTGTCCATTTCTCACAACATGCACTGTGAAAAATTGTGTGAAAAATTGCGAAGAATAATTAAATGTTCCATCACAAAAGAACCGGGTTTCTTCAGAAAGAAAGTGTAAATTTATTTTTGTTGTAAATATTAAAATTCCTTTGTCCTTCTTTACCAAAGTCAAAAATTCTTCTCCTGCTGATGTCTTCATATCGATATTTTGTATTCCATCAAAGACTTCATTAATATTTTTTGGGAGTGTTGGAAGTAATTTTCTTCTGGCACGGTATATAACAAAACGCATATTTTCTACGTACTTTGAAGTTGCCGGATGAACCGCATCGCCCACTTCCAAACTGATAATTTTGTTTGGACAAACAGAAATGTCTTCCGTTGCTTTTCTTTTGACACCGTTCTGGATTTTCCGAAAAAAATAATGGATATTAATAAATATAATTTTTTAACAACTTCAACTACCTAATTGTAAATACTAATAAATATATATAGGTACAGGGAATCCTTGGATTGAAATGTCGAGAAAGGAAAAGTTTTAATTACCAAGTATACGAAAAAAGCCATTCCTTATAAAACGTCTTTTTAAATAACAAATTCGTAAAATATTATAATTACCTTAATTGGTAAATTCTTTGTTTCTTCATGGTTATGTTCTCCGATTGCCTCCAATAGCACTTTTTCGCTGTGGTCAACTTTTAAACTGGCTTTGCATTTGTTATTTGAACACCTATACTTCACACACTTATTCTGAACTCTATCTTTCCGAAAAGTGAAATTATGTAAAATTATAAGCTTTTTACCGCGTTCACTGGTAATAAATTCGATCTTTAAAATAAAATATAACGTTGAAAAAATTTAACAACAACCCTCTCTAATATAAACACCTCTCGTTTAATACACCAAATCTAGTAATGAGATGAATGAAAATCATTCAAGAAATTCACTCTAAAGGTAGTACAAATATTTTGATTAAAGAAATCCAATCTCAAATTCTGAAAAATCTATTTCAAAAGTGTAATTACCTTAATCCTTCCTTTGCGCTTAATCGCAACGTAAAATTTCAGGTAATATTTCTTAACCCCATGGGGTCTACTATGGTTGCGCTCAATCGCAATACACCCCACTTAACATATCAAAAAGTCGTAGATTTGGATTCCTAAAATAAATTGAAACTTAATCATCTTGTTCTAATATCTTTATTTCTGAAGGTATACTTTTCTTGAATTTCTCTCCATTATCAACTCTCCAAAATCATAGTTTTTTTTTTATTTGTGTCCAAGATACCTAACTAATTTTGCTCTTCTAAATTTTTTTAAAAAGATTTTTGTCCTGTTATATTTTTAGTAAAATTATTTTATTAAAGACATATTTAATCCACAACATTTTCAAAACCTTTCACATCTCATAAATGTCTCTATTTTCTTAAACATTTTATTCAATGCTTTATTTCCATACAAATACGATAGAAGGTTTGTATTTCTTTATAAAATAACTAGCTGACCCGGCGGACTTGCTACCGCATAAAACTGATGTCTTTTTTGGTTTTTTCAAATTTTTACGATTTTATTTTGTTTTCAATTATTTTTTTTTTATTCTATCGTTTTTATCATATTTTCTCGTAAGTTATCAGGTATATACTATTTTTTTATTATATTTTGTAATTTATCGAATAAATATATTAGGTAGCAACTGCGACACCTTACGTCATATTATTTAATTTAGCAAGAATTTGTTGAAATATGTGAGATATAAACAGCGCCACCTTCCGGTGGCGTCATAAACCTTAAGTGAAATTGCTCGTTTAAATATATGCGATATTAACTGCTCCACCTTACGGTGGCGCCATAGTACTTTATTAAGTATATAAGATATTAACTGCACCACCTTACCGTGGCCTACTCAGGGTTGGAACTTCATTACTGAACCGCTAGATGGCTTTGAAGAAGCTAGTTTTTGAGATTTTTTGACAAACAATTTTTTTAGTTTTCGTAAAAAATAAAAAAATTTTTTTTAATAAAAAGTATCCTATGTTACTTCTTATACCTCCAAGAATATGTGTACAAAGTTTCATGAGGATCGGTTGAGTAGTTTTCGCGTGAAAGCGTAACAAACAAACTTACATTCACATTTATAATATTAAGGGATATAGGGTATTTATTTAAACAGTTGCGATTATACCAAGATTTTTTATCCTTAGATATGCTCACCTGTTGCACGTTCAGAATTCAACTTCCGTATCTAAGTCTTTAGTGTACCAGGATTCAAGATTAAAGATATAATTTATTTTTTTACACTTTTTACAGTTTTATTGTAGACACATACATGTATATTGGTTGTAAGGAACAAATTTTTAGTTATAACATTACTTTATTGATAATAACTCAAGACAATTTCCTGTGTAATAGCTTTTAGAAGATTTTGTTGCCCTTCTGGGTCATTTGGTAGAATAATGATATTGTAACGGGATAACCGTAAAGGAAAGGACCTTAATTTGAAAGATTGTTTTTCGGTTATAATAATGTTTCTAGAAAATTCTAGAAAGTTCTAAACACACTGACTAGATTAAATAATGTTTCTAGAAAAATCCAGAATGTTCATTTGTAGTATATAAGGGGATGTATGGGCAGTTAACGGCAGTTCAAGTTTAAACATTGAATAGTTCATCGTATGTCAAGCAGTTTAGACGTTATCCAGCAGAGTTCTGTGTATCTTAACAATTTTGTAAATAAATTGTGTTAAAGTCCCCATAAGTGTTTCAATATCGTCATTATATCTCACAATGTTAACTAGTTGTTTTTTTAATTTAATAGCTTTTTGGATGTTTTTTAGCGCGTTTTAAAACAATTTTTTTGGAGTAGAGGTTGTAAAAATGAGTATTTGATAGAATTATTCGCTGTAATATCAAGGTCTTTAGTGGCTGGTTATTAAGTAAGTTAATAAGTTTTGAATGTTTTACGCTATCAAAGGCCGTTTCATTGTCTCTAAACCAGAAATACACATTGCGATTGATCTCTACATTTTCTAAGTAAAACCGAAAACTACAGAACACCAAATTTGTGATTTATAAAGTAATAAAAACCAAGCACTTAACCAGTTGGTTTTCGAATAACCTCAAAATATAGAAACAAAACACCATTTGTATTAGTTTATTCAAGTTTAATGGATATTATAACTAACAAAAATTCTCTGATAACAAAATGTCCCGCTACTCTAAGATTAAATGTCTTAAAGACCCAGATAATCACCCTCCTTTATTAAAGTAACTATAGGATTTTGAAGCTCTTCTGTGCTATTTTTAAGAATGAGGGTTAGCATACTTTATGTTGTTAACTAGTTTCCAGTTTTTTTTTAATATTTTCTCGGATAATTTCTAGGGCATTTTAAAACATTTTTTCGGAGTAGAGGTTAAAGAAGAGAGGATAGAGTATACACTGACGTAGTTTTCATTTAAAGGGACACTTAATGAAATATAAAATATATGTTTAAATAAATTGTATATAGGTAAATAAAATTATATAAAAAATCAAATTTCTCACAATCTAGTAAGTAAATAAATTAAAACTCATACAAAACGATACAGCAAAACCGTTATAAAGAATTGATTATATGAATGACAAGTAAATTAATAAAAACCAAAAAATTCTCATGTTAATCATAAAATTAAAAAATAGATTAAAACTACATTTAAATATCATTAGGAAAATCGACTATACCACATTTAAAAGCAAACAATTTTCATTGCACCGAAACACCCACCACGACAATATTTGATTTGACGTAGTCTCAAACAATTAATTTGCATCGTTATTAATCCAGTTTTATTCAATTATATAATGAGTAAGGTCTAGGTTTGGTTTTAAAAACAATGTTAAGGTATTACCGATTTATACAAATCGGTAGTAATAATTTTTACAGTCTAACACAATATTGGTGAGTTCAATTTATGGTTTATTCAAACTTTTAAATCAAACGGTTATTATAATATGTTAAACCCTTTTTAAATATTTACTGGTATTTATAATTGTGTTTATTAAATAATTTGTAAATATTATTATGTAATATATGGTATAGTTTAAATTAGATCAACTTTTAAACAATAACAAAAAGATAGTGGTACCTATACCTACCTACATTTTAAGTTTAAAGTAATAAAGGTTATAGCACCTGCAGTAAAATTATTTTAAAATGTGGTTATTATTAGAAAATGATAAATCTTGGTATAGTTTATTACTAATTTAATTAAATTTGTTTTAGGACAAGTACTTCAAGCCATTTTCCTTCTATTACTACACCTGCATCATAATTATGCCACCAAATCTAGTCTACGTATTATTAACAATAGCTGTATTTTTAATTTTATGTCCAGTTAGGTAAGTCATTTTTTAAAATTTATTTAAGTGTAATCATCCAGTAAATAATAGTTATTTATTATACAAGGGAAAAAAGTATTAGATTTTAGCTCGAGGTTGTGTTGTCTCCCGACGCGAAGCGGAGGGAGACAAAAAACCGAGAGCTAAAATCTAATATTTTTCCCGTGTATAATACACTATTTTTTTCTGTGACGACGATTTAATATTTTAAATAAATAATATATTAAAATCGGAAAATTACTGATGCAAAATTTGAATTTTAAAACTAGTAGGCGGTTGTCCTTATAGTGACAATTAGACCTGCGTTGCTAAGGAAACCTTTATTTATGTGTATATATCCGGGAAAAAAGTACTCACTTTTTTCCCATGGTAAAAAAGTAATAATTTCATAAAAAGTGACGTTTTGTGACCCGTTAACAGAGATAAAATGTCAAACTTTTTTCTCGTCGCAGAAAAAACTATATTATTTTAAAATTGATCTATTTGCAATAAGGTGTATATGATTGTACAGGACTATAGAGATCATTCCCTAATTATCTTTATTATTTGGAAAATCAATTTTTTAAACAAATGCGTTTATATATATATTTTTTTGTTTTGATTGGAATATAATTTTCTAAAGTTTTATGGGTTGCTGATTAGTCGGTTTAACTTATAATTCGGAAGTTGTAATATTATCTTCCAATTGTACTGAATCTGACCAAAATTAAAAATTATATTCGTTGTATATAAAAGCAATTTTTGTCATTGAGAGTACCCAATCATTCTGAAAAACCAATTTAAAATTATGTCGATGTTACGATGGTAAATGTAATAAAACGATTGGACAATTTAAATATTTACGAACAAAAATGACAGTCTTTTTTCTTTGTCTCAACCTCATCCCAAACCTAGTTGGAGTTTTGCGTTAGCCTTTCGCATTTGTTTCCAACTGTCTTTATTTAATGCATTTCTCCTTTTCCATTTTTTCTCTTTATTTTATCCATTTATCTTAACTTTGGTTTTCCTCTCTTTCTTTTACTCCCAATCATACATTCATCTACTCTTTTACTCACATAATTCATATTCACACTCTCTTCATGGAAAAAACATCTTAAACTATTTTTCTGGATTTTCTTGTTCAGCTGTGCTACTTTTACTGTAACTCTGACCCTAAGTGATTACTTTATCTTTTATCGTTAATCCACACATCCAACGCAACATCTTCATTTCAGCCACTTCTAACTTTCTCTTCTGCTCTTGAGTTATATACTAAGTTTCTCTTATCCCTTTAGTCCATCACAATGCTATATGCACTACAAATCCTTCGGTACTTCAACAAATGACATATTTGTCAGTTGTTTAATTATATTACTAAAAATTCTTTTTTACCGTTCTTGATACTTAATATACTATAAATCACGTTTTTTTTTAAATACTCTTAGCTCAGCTTGATTATAAGCATATTATCGCAATTAACTTAAATAATCGGTCCAATTCTTCACGTCTTAACAGTTTTTCTATTTTACAACTGGGACGAAAAGCTACAAATTACCCTTCTCCGAAAAAATTATTGTAATGTTGCAAACAATTATAAAAACATTTAAATATTTATAAATTATAATCAATGGATAAAACAGAAGCGCAGACATAATTAAATAAACGCCAGCTACTATACTAGAATTATCAATGGCTACTAAAACACATAATTATGATTTACCACTACCTATTTTTCAAAGCAAGAAAAAATAAGAGAAGAGTACTTAGCAGGAAAATTCTCAGAATAGTTTAAAAATCACAAAGTATCCAAAGAGCAGTACCTTTGAAATTAGATAACTGCTCACATTGCTTAACATAGATTTCCTCACATTTTTCACTTCATCGGTGTCTCAGATAATTTTATCCTAAAAAAATGTAATTTGCAATGACCAGTTGCAAATCACAATCATATTAAGATTCTTGCTGTTCAGTTGCTTCTTTTATGCCGGATCCTTGCCAAAATATAGTAATAGCACTCTGGCAAGTCTACATTTAGTTATTTGTGCCTACGTAAGCTCAACGGTAGTTGCGATTTGATTTAAAAGAGACAACTAAATTATTTTAAAATAAGATACCTTCTTAGCTTCATTTTCATGGTTCGAATTTTAATTTGTAGTAGTTCAGATTCTCTGCCTCAAGGAAATAGTACACCAAGTACAAATTTCGCAAGTATAAAACTAATCTGGATGTAACTATTTTATTGATACGTAGCAATGAAAGAACTTGGTTAAAGAGTTTTTCCTGTCACTCCATACCTGGGCCCAGTAGGAGGCCAATAAAAGACCAATCAAAGAGACCTTTTCGCCTACCCGAACAGCATGTGGTTGTATTTACTCACGATTTTACAATATATTGTTTAAATTTAACAAATATATGTGTTTAATTTTTTATAAATAAATGTTAGGTATTATATTTTTGACCGATAGTAAGTTTCTGCCAATAAAATTATTACTCGCTTACCTCTCGGAAACGATGTATTTAAACCGCATTTATTTGTTTATTAATTCAGCCATTCTAAACAGTATTATGAGTGTTAAACCATGTTTCGTCTAAATCTACTATATTTTTATTAACCTTAGGATGCTTTTTTTTATTTTCCTTAATAATTTTGCCATAGTTAAACTTTACGCAGCGATTCTATTATAACCATTCGTGTATACAATTTTTAATTAACACGCTTTTATTATTAACTTCACCTGTATGTATGTATGTTTGTTTGTAACTCTCCACTCCGTTATATAATTATATCTCGAAAAGTTATCGTTTTTTTGAAAAAACACAAGAATACTTTTTTGTTTAGAATTAATTTTTACATCAACTGTCAAATTATAACAGCTGTCATATGAACAGTTTTCGAAATAAACACTATTTTGTGAATATCTCGAAAAGTTATTGTTTTTTTGAAAAAACACAGGAATACTTTTTCATTTGGAATTAAATTTTACATCAACTGTCAAATTATGACAGCTGTCATATTGACAGTTTCCAAAATAAACACTATTTTGTGAATATCTCGAAAAGTTATCGTTTTTTTGAAAAAACACAAAAATACTTTTTCGTTTGGAATTAAATTTTACATCAACTGTCAAATTATGACAGCTGTCACATTGACAGTTTTCGAAATAAACACTATTTTGTAAATATCTCGAAAAGTTATCGTTTTTAACACGCTTTTTATTATTTATTAATTAACTTCACCTGTATGTATGTATGTATGTATGTATGTATGTATGTATGTATGTATGTATGTATGTATGTATGTTTGTTTGTTTGTTTGTAACCCTCCACTCCGCGGCTGCTGCCTCGGGTGAGTCCCATATCGTTATTTTTAGTCACTACCTCCCCGTGCCGGGAGTGGGTAATAAACAATACGTTTAATTATAAACGATATGAATGAAATTGTCTTAGAATTAATCTAACAATTCTTTAGATTTCACAATAGTAATTTTTTTTCCAAGTTCTGAAAACAATACGTTTAATTATAAACAATATGAATACAATAAATATAATTTGATAAATCAAAAAAACACGCTTTTAAAGCATTTCCAACTAAATAAACGAAAAATGATTGAGTAAGGGTCTTGTAATCGTCACAGCAAATTAACGAATCTATTGAAATAAAATAAATTGGACTAAAAAGTAAAAAATAAATATAGTTTAAAAAAACTAAAAAACACGCTTTTATAAAGCATGTTTCTGAAAAACATCGAACTAAAAAGTTAAAAATAATTTTCAAAATAAAATTAAAACAAAAATAAATGAAAAGTACTAGTATTTTTGTGAAAAAGCGTGGGCGCTGCATACCATATTTTTCAAATGTCAAGCGCCCACTCTTTTTTCACAATAATACTAGTATTTTTCATTTTTTTTTGTTTTAATTTTATGTTGAAAATTATTTTTAACTTTTTAGTTCGATGTTTTTCAGAAACATGCTTTATAAAAGCGTGTTTTTTAGTTTTTTTAAACTATATTTATTTATGTTTAAAACCTTGAGTTTAACATAACCTCGGAAGATTTAGGTATATTTTTATTCTTTGTACTTTTCCAATTTCTAATTTCTAATTTCTAATTTCTAATCTCTAATTTCTAAGGTTATAAATTGTAGGTCGAATAAAAGATTTTAAAAAAATTTTAATGCTCTTTTGCGATTTACACTCTCTTGTTTAATAATACGAATTATTAAAGTTCTTGGTATATCATTGTTAATTCCTATATACGATTCAAAAAAAAAAACGATTAATTTTAAGTTTTTTTTTTAACAATTGTGTTTATTTGCGATTACACGTTTAGTCTGAATGTGTACATTTTAATTTGTAAATTTTCAATTCACAGTTTCAATTAATGTATAACCAACCTAAAATATTTAGTTTTAAACTTCTAAAGGGTTCCAAAAATAGCCATATTTTAAATAAACAAACAAATAACCTTTAAAAGAAAGTAACTTTAAGAGAAGACAATCCTTACAACAAAGGCATCAAACTCTTTTCTTTTGGCAGATACACAATACTGAATGACGCGCAAAATAAAATTGGAAATAATACTTAAAAACTAAATTTTACGCATGCACTCTCTATTTACAGTGCAAATCGCAACTGTAAACTAATAACCAAAGCGTTATATAATTGGATGATCGCCCAGTATCTGGCAGGTTCAAATACCAGGTACATCTATCAATATCTTTTGATTGTTCTGCTTCAATCGTTTCTGTTGCACATTCAACCTAAAAGTACGCAATCACTTTTAAGCAATTAGATGTAAAATGCGAACGATTAAAAAAAACAAGTTATAATGGTGTCGTGGGACACCAGGTAGGAACTAAGTTCCTTTGGCTAATGTAGAATCGACACTACTCGCTTGTGTATACGACTGTCGCGCCTGCGCACGTCTCATTTTATTCCATAGACTTTTTGTTACGGTTTTACTATTACATTTTTTTCAGTTCGGTCGCGCAGCAAAATCCCTATCTCCTCCAAGCCTTGGATTATACTACGTTATAGATTAATAATTACATTTCTTCTGGTTGTATATATTTTTATAATTTGTACTTTTCGTCTGGGCAGCTTATATATCAATAAATTCTCTAAAGATATAATTTTTATAATGATAATGATCGGAATAAGATAATTGAATAATTGAATTAATTTTATTTAAAGTTAAAATAATATTTATAGTTTTTTAACACTGGAAAAAAACTAAAAAAAATACCATCCCGCGTAGTCGATCCTCCAACGATATCCAATCGTGAAGAGTTATATCATATGCTAGTCAAATTATTTTTATGTATTTACTGCCTAAATTTTGATCATATTAATAATAACAATTTATTATAAATTTTGCGATTAACATTAGTAACAGGTGTAGATAATCCAATTAAATAAAATATTACAACATAATTTACACATTTTACATTTAAAAACCAATGATTTTCATTAATTTATAGGACATCACAAAAGTTGACATCGTTGGATATTTCTATATTGTTTACAATGTTTATATTATATTATTAAACTTACCTTTCGTTAGGAGATTCTGTAATGAGAAGATCATCTTTTGCTTGATTCATTATAACTATTATATTTTTTGTAAACCCTTTTAAGAAAGTTTCGGTGACAGTAAAAATAATATCATAACTGTCAACATTATGTCTATTGTATACTGAACACTGTGTAGAGGCTAGCGTTGTGTGGAGGCTAGCGGTAACCTGCCTACTAGATATAGTAGCACTATTACAAGCGTTACGGTTTTATTGTTACGGTTTTTTACTATTACATTTTTTTCAGTTCGGTCACGCAGCAAAATCCCTATCTTATCCAAGGCTGCCGTAAGGAACTTAGTTCCAATTATTTTGGATTCGAAATTACCGATCCAAAGGATCTCTCACAACACATTTGCCAATGAAAACCCTAAGATTTTTCTAAATCAAAGAAATAAAAATACTTATTTTAATCCAATTTTACATATTCATTTTATAAGAATAGCGGTTAAATTGATAGAGGCTAAACTTAACTGGTTGACTGGATTTGGAAATCTGAAAATCGCTTAACCGCTTGCCTTATGGCGGTATTTGATGTTTCACCCTATTAAATGTTTAAATTTTCAATTTTATTAGTTAATTAATTTTTTATATACAAGTGGCAGTAAATATATTTTTTGAATGATTTTAATTATACTCTTGATTATTGCAGTATATACGCAGGGTAGGTTTTTTTGTATTTGAATTTAAAACACTGGTCTACTTTAATTTTAATGAAATTTTGTGTAAAAAGAGATTAGTGTCATCATTCCTATATAAAAAAAAGAGTGTGCGTGTAACCTTTACGCGCGATTGAAGTAAAACTTGTTGACGTACGTATCGGAAAATAAATATTTAATTACAATTCAATCATATTTATTGCCTATATACTTTACAAAAAAAATGAGATGTTATATTTATATTATTCATTAGAAATAGGAATTTGAAAGTTATCATTATTTTTTTTATATATGAAATAATAGGTTTATGATAACTAAAATGTGAAACATAGATTTTAGTCTATAAATACCATTAATGTATTTGAAACCGTTTGAAAATTTCATAAATAAATTTCGGAAATTTAAACTCCTCCCATAGCTGAAATTATACAGTTACTTCCATCAGAATCTTCCGTTAGAATCTACCCCTAGTCGTGCCTAAAGAAGTTTTGCTTCAATAATAGGTAAACAATATTAAAAATATACACACATTACGTTTAGAATGTGTGATTTTGTAGCTGTATCTACCTTATTGTAATACATCACAACACAAGAGCCTTCGATAGTTAGATAACCATTTCATTTTGTAGCATTTTATAGCATATTCCATAAAATTTAAAATCCTGAGTTAAGTTTGTTTCCTTCACGTCTACGAAGGATCTGTTATTGGTGGTAAAAGATCAGCCATCTTAACTAGTGGTTTTATGGCCTTTATGGCTACCTAACCAAACCTAAAATAAGTATAAGAAAGTGTTAAAATATTTTGAATATTATTATGTTATGAACAAAAACGTGCAACATGCTTCTTTACTCAACGTAAAGATTCCGTATAAACAATTATTTACTATCATAATATGTATGTATGTATATAAACTTACTTAATCAAATCATAATGAATGTGGCTGTCTCGTCATTTTTTCATTTTTGTCATTTTTCTTCAAATCTTTCTGGCGCTTATAATATCCCCTTTGACGTTCACAATTTCTTTTTGTTTTTAGCTCTTTAAGTCTATAAAACGAAAATAGCTAGGTATAAATAATAGGTATAAATAATTAGGTATAAATAGTGTAATTACACACCAAAAATAAAATTTATGGATATAGAGTATCTACCTATTCACTCATTTTCAATCAATATTTTTTCATCACTTTCTTCATTAATAAATCCACATTGTTTATTCATATTTAATACAAACACTTTATACACAAAAAACTTTTTATATAAGCCATTCACTTTTTATTTCCATCTCAGTAGGCTCTGTTAGTTACATGAAATTCGCCCAGTATAATACACGTCTGTTCATATTGTTCTGTGGTCTTATTAATTGTAAATACGATGTTGTCACGTCTTCAATAAAAATATGTGTATTCATTACAAATATCTTAAGTAACTAAATCTGCAAACCAAATTTAAAACTTGCCGAAAATAAGTCAATGTATTTAATATTAAATTGAATAGGTACTAAAGTAGATACGTCAGTTTTCGCTGCAAGTAGGTACTATTAATATCCAAGAATGGTCTATTTAAATTCACATGAATTTTGACTGATATTCAAAATAACACATTCCTTTGCACAGAACAGATCCCTGTTTATAGTCAATTATCATATTATATTATTGATCTAGAACGAAAATAGTTATTATCCTATCAAGTGCGGAAAGTTATACTTTCCCGCAAGAGTTAGGATCAATATTTTTTCTACAAGCATAAAAAAGATACTTTATTCATTTTTTAAATTTTATTTTCAACTCCTAACAATGTAACAAAATTTTAATTTGTGACAATTAAAGTTTGTTGTTGCTTTGAGTAACGTTTACAGAGGTGTTTTAATAAATTATGATTTTTTTAAGAACAAACATTTTAAAAATCTCTATTTTTATGCAAAATAATCTTTTTTTTACTATTTGTATGTAGTAGGTACAACAACATAAAAGTAATAATACAATAATTTTCCAAAAGGTTATTGAAGGACATATTCATTTAATAAAAAAAGAGAAAGAGATATTTTCTGAATTAAAATGCGTGCGGAAAAGTGTTGTTTTACGCATGCTTGTAGAAAAATATACTTTTATATTTACATTTTATTACAAATAAATAATATAAGTAAAATTCAAAATGTAGCACATATACATATATTAATAAAAACGTTTAATACAACTTTTAAATTACTCAAGCAATAGTAAAAGATCCTTTTTACAAATGTATAATAAAACTTTTAAATTATTCAAGCAGTGGTAAAAAAAATTATTTCATCAGTTTTGAGTTTAACATAAAAACACAGTACTCAAAGTCTATAGGTATCCATCTTTTTTAAAGTCTTCTATTTTACATCCAAATGGCATCGTAGTGTAACATTATTGTATTAGTGGCTGTAGGATAATAAAATTTCACATCCAATGGGTTAATTGAGGAAACTATACTCCAGTAAAAATTTGATTTTCCTGGTCCGTCCCAGGTGGTGTCGCATTTGACTTAAATATGCTGATGTTTTAATAATGTTCTTTATAACAGAAATTTGTCAGAAAAATTAAGATTTGTTAGACATTTCAAACCGATACAATGAAAAAAATATTTTAATAAATTACATAAAATCAAATAAAAACAAATACAGATGCAGATTTAGATGTAACATGTAAATGTTGTCGGTGTATTTGTATGATCAATCCTCTTCCATTATTTCACTGGAAGAATCAGAGTCACTATCAAATCCAAAATCGGAATCGTCAGAATCTGATTCCCCCAATAAAATAATTAAAGGAGGAATATTGTCATGTGAGCAGTTTCCCATGTAAGTAGTCCAATCTGCCAAAATAAGTTCGTCTGTATGTCTACAAAAATTTTGCCACATGTCTGGTGTACATTTAGTCAATGCTTCTGTCCAAGTTTTTTTAACTCTTTCCTGGTCAAGATAAGTAGATGTAATATGTTTGTTATAATATGTCTTAGTAAACCCCCATGCTAGTTCTATTGGATTGTAGTGACAATGGTATGGTGGTAGTCGAAGTACTTCATGTCCTCGTTGTTTTAAAATTTCATCCACTACATATGTCTTTTCGTCAGTTTTATAAGGTAAGATTATAGAGTACAGTTGTTTCTTTGTCATTTTTGTGTCAAACCTAATGTTATTGTTAATCAACCATTCCTGCATCATTGCTTTTTTCGCTGAAAAAGAGGGTGGTTTGTTAATTTGAACTGAATGGTATGGCGCGTTGTCCATGACCACCACACATTTTTCTTGAAATACAGATAGAGCAGGAATGAGTTGATTAACAACCCAGTTTTTAAAAAGGTCACCATTCATACTTTTGTGATAGTCAAGGTCTGTATTCGAAGAGTCTAGTAACAAGTCACATCCTTCCAAAAATCCAGTATCAGTCCCTGCGTGTAAAATAGTAAATCGCTTTCCTTCGGATTTTACACGAGCTGGATTACTTTTTAGGTCAGAATCGTGCACCCACTGACGCACTGAACTACCATTTTGATAGATCCATGTTTTATCTAGGTACACGAATCGTACTCTCTCAGCAAGACTTTTTAGTTGTTTATATTTCCGAATGAAAGCGATCTTTCTAATTTTAACGTGTCGTTGTTCACATAAAATATGTCGTCCATTTACTTTTTTAAATTTGTATCCCATTAATTTTATAAGTTTGTATAGTGTCGTACGTCCCCCTTTAAAATCAAAATTTTGTTTAGCATCAGTCAAAAGTTGGCTAAAGTAAAATGTTCAGTTTTAGCATGGTACATCCAAATCTGTCGCTGTAAGTCTTTTTTTAAAATAAACTTCTCAAATGTATTAGTTTTACATCCTTTATCTGCGACTTTCTCATTATTTTTCAATCCTTCTTTAATAATCTTCCGTATTTTCGATACACTGATCTAAAAAAATTAAGCATTTAGAATGTTTGTCATATTAATTAGATTCAAAAAATATACCTCAGTTACACAACGGTAGTTAAGAGATTTAAAAATATTTAACAAAATTTTGAATTAAATTATAGTTACAAAAATGTATAATTTCGAAATTTGAAATCTGACAACATTGTATATAATTTATTATGATATCTGTCAAAAAAGGTTATGTGTTCTTTTAATAATATAAATTTTATTTAAAAAAGTGATACATATTTATAAATTCATTACAAAAACCTCTCTCAATTAATCTAATGCAAAATATATAAGTTTATGTTAGCGACTAGCATTGATTTAAAAGAAATACACATAAAATCATACTTACTTGAAAAACCTCGGCCAATTGATTTAAATAAACACTCTTACAGCTGTTAGCTTGTTTCCTAAACATACCATAACATCTAACGATTCTGTTGTGAATTTCTGTACTTATTTTTTTTGGCATTGTATATTGAATCTAAGAAAGCATCAAATATTTCGTTATTGAAGCTTCAACAATTTTACCTTTGACAATGTGCTGTCAATATTTCGACAGTAGGTACCAACCCAACAAATTGAAGTGCCAATCCAAGAAATAAAATGCATAGTCTACTGAGATTGAAATAAGAAGTGAATGAATTATATAAAGCAATGTATTTCGATTGACAAGATGATCAGCTGTCAATTCATACAATTACAGATTTAATTTTATTTAATATAGGAGGCAAAATCGCATGAGCGCCGCCAGGATTATTTTCAGGGGGTGCATCTGCATCTACACACTATTATGATCTAATATATATATAGAATGTAGAATGATTTGGACAGCAACCGCGACGCCTTTAGTTTTTATTCAAACAATAATTTAATAAAAAAATTAAAAAAATATATAATTTTCTGGTAAATTCAGGTATTTTCTTTCATAGCAGGGGGTGCAAGCGCACCCTCTTGCACCCTGCTGCCGGCGCCCATGCAAAATCGTGTCAGTATTAGGTTTTGTTTCCGGTTTCTGTTATTAGAATGACGTCACGTCCGTTAGAATAACTTTTTTACTCCTAGTCTCGCTAAAGAAGTTTTACTTCAAAAATTAGTTAAGGATACGTATGTTATTTAGAGAATCAAAATTATAAATAATATAATATTTAATTTTCCTGTTAACTTTTTAATAACTGGTATTATTGTCATTTCTAATATATTGGTCATGTTGTAAACTGCGCTTGTTACAACCAATTGATTATATTTACAATACACAACTTTTTAACAATTAGTTTTTATACTCACACAATGTGACAGAAATGTACGGAATAACAAAAAAATTATAATAATTTAGAGTCAAGTGGATGGATGGTATTTTTTCTTGCATCAACCAATTCGATGTGGTAAATAAATTGAAAAGGGGTCTGTTAAAGGTATTTGACTCATCTCAGCCTTGAGACGGTCATTGTTTCTATTCTAAGAACGGTATTTGGTTCTTTGATTCATTACAATGCGACTGCTTTTCTATAGTTCAATTAAGCTGAACAGGCATTTTGAAGAGATCTGTTTTGCTGCGAGAAGCACCGACTAATTGGCAACAGTTAAATATAAGAAACACACTTCTCTCAGTTTGCGTAAATCAAAATCAGGAGATTGTGCATGCAAGAAAGCTTTTTAGTAGAAATGTGCAATGATTAATATTTGTTAAAATTTTAAACCAAACATATAAATCTTAACAGTAGATAATAAAAATTATATTATACAAGTTTATTTATTGATGGTCATACTGAAATTGGAATAAGTATGCTTCATTCGAATAAACATCGTTGAAATAATTTTTATATAAACGCTACAAAGACTACACTTTTAAATTTAATTGTCATAAAAAATGTGTTTATCAATAAAACTCTTTGGTTTAATCAGTTTTGTCAAAAGGTTTGAATTTTATCACATCCATAAAAAAACAGAATAATAGTTTCCACTGGATGAAGGTAATGAGTATAAAATTTGGTGCAAAAATAAATTGAAAAAACAAAATAAAATTAAAACCTTGAATTCTTTTAAAAAATCTAATTAAATCAAAATTTTACAAGCAGACAATGAAGACGTAGCTGTAATATTAAATACACTTGCATTTTTTTAATGTATAAATACCGAAAGAGAACAATTATTTAATCAATACTAACATGTTTCGTAAAAAAAACACATACAAACAGATATTTAAATTTTTATTCCAATAATAAAATAACTGTTAAAAAAGAATAAAAAAAAGTTTACTGTAGTACTAAAACTAAAATAGTTTGCTCTAATATTGTTATTGTTTTTAATTTCTTTAACAATAAATAAAGTAATAACTAACGGGTATTCTGTAACACTAATCAATTCAACTTTCATAAAAATTGAAAACCTTCAGAGATTGAATCATTAAGTGGACAGTGCACAAAATTAAATTATAACAGAAATTCCATAAATTAAAGGTATTTCACAAAAAAAATGATAAAATTGATAATTATGATTAAAACAATTTTTCAACAATGAATAAAATTCGATCTCTATTGTCAAGAACAAAACCAATTAATGGATCAATAAACAAAAAATTGTGGATACAGGGGTCGAGACAATCTATTCTCACCATTCGACTTTGCCCAACTGAACACAAAAAATATCTAAAAATAGTAGATAGGTATAGATAAATAAAAAAAAAAGTAAAATGCAGTGTATTTTCTAAATTGCAAAGTAAAATGAAATGACTTCAAAATGTTATGTAGAGAAGAAAATTCCCCAAAAAGGAAATTGAGAGATACGGTACAGATTTTGTTAGAGCAGATTAAATGTATTTCCAATTTCATTTTGGATATATCTAGATCTTGGTTCACTTCTTTAAAAGAAGGATGAGTTGTATAGGTATCTATAGAAACATAAAAAACATTAAAAACAGCAATTAAAAACTTTAAATAATATCTATACACAACTTATATCATATTTAATATCAATTTAGTATAAATTTCGAAATTTATGAATATGCCTAAACACACTTGAAACATGCATTGTCATCCAGTTCTTAGCTATCCTGAAAATTTCAGAGCTCTAGGTAGTTGGGAAATATGTTTAAATTCGATTACAAAATTCCACGAAATGACAAAGAGACAAAGAACACGGCGAAAATATAAAAAATTGTGACAGCTTGTGTTTTAATGACGTTGAGTTTCAAATCCGTGTAGTCTTTGACATTTAAAAGTTTTCTATCTATTACATAATATTTCTCAATTTCTGAACTTGTTATCCTAAAATATTTAGATGTTTTCTTTTTTTAAAAAAACTGTATTTTCTTACAGAAATCAGGGTGGCATCTGGGTATGTACACCTTGTGAAGATAGAGCAGATTGTGATAAACAACCTCCAAATTTATGTATATGGGGAGAAGTACGAAACGCTTGCAACCGACGTGTGTGCGCAAAAGTAAGTAGCATGTATTTTTAACAACGATATAGTAAACTTAGATTGGACGTTATGAGTAAAACCCGTTCTCCCAATGCAAGAAAAAATGATCAAAACAGTCATTTTTCCTCCATTGGGCGGGGCATGCCAATGGCAATTAGGTATAGTTTTTGCATTCTGCACAGGTACCTAGAAAGAGAAAAAATGACTACTTATTTCATTAATTTTTTTCTTGCACTAGGGGGACAAACTCAGGAAGAAAGATGTAGATACATATTATATACCTATAATTTTTAATGTCACTTTCATAACCTTACCTAACATAATCAAAGTATTGCTATAAGAAACGATTAAACATTACTTGACCTGATACATGGGAAAATATGAGTACTGATTCCTTACGACTATTAGACCAAAAAAAATCCTAAAGTGGTTTTTGGACTAGTATACGACTGGCGAGTAAAATTGTTTGTTCTGGGGGAACATACCGGTTCCTAAACTAATACAGGTCTTAGGATATAAAAAAATTTTTCAGCCACTTGCTGATATCGATCCTTAACTCGCATAAGCGTAAATGATTAAAAGCTGATCAAGGACTAAGACAATGATATGACCAATCGGACTACGTTAATCATAGGTATAAAGCACAGTAATCGATATTACACAATGTTTATAAACGAAGACTGAAGGTAGAAATCGCCTATAATTATTGTCAAAACCAAGCAATGATTAATTTCGGTTATATTTTAAAAAACATGTAATAAACTAGAAAACCACATATAATTATACCTCAATAGGCAACTGCATGTCACTGACGTCATTGTAACGTATATGCAAGTGGAACCAATGCGAGCTTTGAATGAATCGTAGCTGCCAGGTTTAGCTTAGAAAGAGTTACTATCTTTGTCTTAGTAACACGCAATATAAAGAGCTACTTTTAAGACAAATAGCAAGCGGCGCCAGCGTAGTTCATTATGTTCTCCAGTGTTGCAATTTTTTTAAAAGTATCTCTTTCTATTTCGCATTAATAAGACAAGGATAGTAAGTCTTTCTAAGTTAAACATGGCAACCAGCATTCATTCGAACCTCGCATTGGTTCCACCTACAAGTACGTCACAATGACATTAGTGACATGCAATTGCATATCGAATTATACAAAAACATTTGCACCTTGACCTAAAACCTAATAGATTTTTTTTTGACGTATGTTTTGACAAATGTACTGTTGTAGACTTCTGACATGCTAGCGAAAATTTAACCATCATGAACTTGTGCATATTTAATCTATGACTGCAATTTTATTTATAATACAATTAATATTGTTGCACTATACCTACATATCACTTCATAACATCATTTCTCCTATGGTGTGTCATATAATTTGGTTATTAATGAAGATTTTTTGTTGTTTTAGGGTCCAGGAGAGCGTTGTGGTGGTTCGCTAAATATTTTAGGCCAGTGCGGCGAAGGAATGATGTGTAAAACCGATGAACTGTGTCATGGTTGCTCTCTACAAACCATGGAGTGTTTTAATGGACAGAGAACTTAGAATGTGATCTCAATATTTCATTAATCAGTATTACCTGTCGTTTCCATTTATTCTGACAATGACAAATGCAACGTTATTATTATAGTTTTTTATGATGCAACTAGGTTATATACCGGTAATATCTTTATTTATGTATAAATTATTAAGGATCTCTTATGACGCTAAGAAATATACTAGAGAAGGGTACTTTGTACATTTCAGAAATTATATTAGTTTTATTTTTATTCCTTATCCTTAATTGTGCCATTATAAATTGGTATTATTTAATTGATTTTTCCTACTGTTATTTAGTTAAATTAGAGTTTAATTACATATTAACAAGATCACTGGATTAAATAAAATAAGAACTTATTGCAAAATTCTAATAAAAAAGATACTAAAATCAATAATAAATAAAATATTATGACAAACCAAAATAAAAATAAAATCAAAAACTTGAGAGAGGTAATAATTCGTAAAAACATTTAGTGTCTGGAAAAGAGTGGATAAAGAATGTGAAAGAAATTTGTCCACAGAGAAATATTACAAGAAAACCGTCACAAAATCCCCACCTAAGTTACTAGAGAGAGCGATAAATCGAAAAGACTTGCGTTTTTAAAACATGAAGTGAAAATTATGTGAAAAGTGACACAGAAAAACTTAGTATTACCAACAATGTTTAAATCGCTGGTAAAACCTGGTTAATTACTAACAAAACGGAAACTATTATCGAGAAGGAATCTTTTTATGACGACAAAACAGAAAATATGGAAGTTCTTGTTATTGAACTAGCCGAAATGATTAAGTTGAAAACAGAAAATCAAAAAGAAATTTAAAAAGACTAATGACAAGGGAATGTAAGCAAGAACTGGTTAGTAGAGAAAATTCAGAAAGAACGGTAAATAGAATATATTTTTACTAAACTTCTCATAAAAATATTTAGTAAACATTTTTGTGATTATAAAGTTGTTCAAGAAGTCAGTTAAGTGTTTTCCAACAGATGATCTAATTGTATTATTTTACAACTAACTTTAAATTTTCACCGCATAATCTTTATACATTTTAAAAGCTGCAAAGATGTTAAAACAGCATTTTTACTATACTTTATTATTTTTATATCAAAAGTTACGAAAAAGTAAAATGATGGACATGGAGAAGATTTATGAACTTACAACAATGTCAAAATTCGTTTGTAAAATTTTGTTTTGACAATTTCCATTCTCAAGAAATATTGTATTCTAAAAGGCTTGTTGAGGGCGATGAAAACAATATAAAACCAGTGATAATAGTACAAATGTAAACCACGAAATAACACCTAGTGAGATTGTTGAAAATGAATATATGGCATTCTACTGTTTATTAACTGAAACAAAAAGGGCCAGAATTGATAGTTGGAAAAAAGATATAGTTCCACCACGACAAGGTAAGTTTAATAACTTTACAAAAACTTTTACAGCTTGAATGGTATGTAATATTCCTTAATATTTGGAAACTTTAGACTAGTATTTTTTTCGATCTTTGCAGAATTTTTTGAACAAAAATAAATAATATATAATTTTGCAACCTTAATAATACGATCTAATTTATAAAAAAACAAAAATTAAATTAGTAAAATAAAAAAGATATAAGATCCAATGCTTGCTCAATTGTTATCATTCGAATTTTAATTTAATTTGTAATGATTAAGGTTTTTAGCTTTAAAAGAATAGGATTTCAAGAACAAAATTCAGAATTAAAAACTAATCTAGTCGCAACTAATTAAATGATAAAGCAACAACAAAACGAATTGAAATAAGATTAGAAACATTTTAATTTAAAATTTGGTTATATCCGAAAAGTTCAATTTGCAGCGACGAAGGTAGCTTTAAGTAACAGGTACCGTTGAATACCAATCCTAATTGTTTTGATTTGGTTCGAATTGTCTAATGCTTCGATATATTTAATTTGATGTATTAATGGTTCCAAAAAAGTAATCCAGAATTAGAGTTAGAGTTAGAGGTCTAAAGGTAATCTAAGGGGAAGAAAATGTAACGGAATCTAAGAAAATTTGTAAGGCATCCCAAACAATTCTGGAATTAAACTTTTATATCAGAAAGTCTTTACACAAAACACATCTAAACAACTGAATGATAAGTTTAGAAAGAACCGAACCAAGTTTTATAATATCAAAATATTTTTATGTTGAAAGTAATATATATGTCCAATAAAAACCAATAAACCAATAAAAAGTTTACATTGTTACAATTTAACAGTATGTTTATACACTTTTAAAAAACTATTTCGTGTTCACGAAAAAAAAAATCGAAATGAATTTCCGTACAACCGGATAATTACAGTGACTAGTAGTTGTTAATAATGGAATATGCTAAAAATAAATTATACTAAGGTTTAATAAAAGATGAGTACAACTTCGTGTTGGTTTTTAGTATTAAATTAAAAATTGACTTACAGATTATTATAATATTTCAACTTACAACATGGTACAACATGTCTATGGGCTCATTTGAAAAACTTTTAAAATTTCAAAACCTATAAATATCTCAAAGCAAATAAATTCACAGTTAATTAATTAATTAAGTAACAAAATAAATAAATCGCCAAACTCATCAATAACAATTTTACAAATAGTTCGTTCCCTCTACTTACAGCAGATGACGGCTCAATAGTTACGTTCTCCACAGGAAAAGCAGAACTCTTTGCCAAAATATTCTCATTGAACTCGACACTTAACCCACTGGACAACATGGAGCTACCTTCTATTTCACGGGTTGCCCACACAATGGGAAGTATTATATTTAGGGTTAAGCGTGTGTAGAGAGTCCTTGCTACTCTAAAAACCAACAACGTAAGCGACCTTGATGAAATACCTGCTTTACTCGTAAAGGCTTGTGCTCCTAAACTAGCGCCAGATTTCAGTAAGCTATTTCAACCATCATATAATACTGGTATTTTTCCAGAATCCTGGAAAACTGTTTGAGCACAACCAGTCTCCAAGAAAGGCTTTAAGACCCTGCCATCTAACTACAGTCTCACAGCTCTTCTATCTGTTATTAGCAAAACTATGAAGAAATAGGTACGTCAATCACGAGATCCTGGGCTACCTTGAGACATACAACCTTTTAAGTGAGAGGCAATATGGTTTTCGCCAACAAAGACTAACAGCCGATCTGTTAGCATATGTAACACATGTCTGGAGTGATGCCATCCAGCGCTATGGGGAGAATCAAATAGTATCACTAGACATCTCAAAAGTATTTGATCAAGTGTGGCATGCAGTTTTTTTGAACAAACTGCCTTTATACGAACTCTCGCAAAACCCTTGCAAATGGATATTTAACTTTCTCTCCAACGAGCACATCCAAGTTGCTGTAGATGAAGATTCTTTCAACCTCTACAATATCAACGCTGGAGTTCCCCAAGGATCAGCTCTAGCTCCTACTCTATTCTTATTACCTATTAATGATCTACTAGAAGCCACTAATAACCCGATACATGGTTTTGCAGATAAAAGCAATCCACAGGCACATCCAAGTTGCCGTAGACGGACAGTCCTCCAACTTTTCAAGATCAACACTGGATTCCCCAGGGATCAGCTCTAGCTCATACTCTCCTACAGAACGGCTTCTATCAATCAAGATTTAAGAATTGTAGACAAGTTGGAAAGAAAGAATCTTGTTAATTTCAACGCTTCCAAGATAAAGAGATGTTGCCTGTCCAACAAGAAGCAAATATACGACTCATCCATCACAATAAACCATCAGACACTAGTAGCAAGCGACTCCCTTAACGATCTCCCAGGACCTACTCTAGAACGAACATATTTCATCAATAGCAACTGCAGCAGGTAAAAAGTAAGGCTTTCTTGTTAGAGCACAGACATATTTTCCTCCATTCAACTTAGCTACCCTTATAAAACCCAAATACGACTTAATCTTGAATACTGCTCGCATATATAGGGATCGGTGGCTCCATCAGGGCTCAGAGTTCTTGATGAGATACAGAGATGAGCAGTTCGACTAATAAACGACACCAGTATCACCAAAAAAAAACCTAGCCTCATTGCCCCACCGAAGAGCAGGGTCTGATCTCTCCCTGTTTTACCTTTGCTTAGAAGAACTTCGCTCTATAATACATCTACTTGCTAGACACCCTTATACTGTTCAGTGCCAGACAGAACCGATTCGATCGTTCCTTCATTCCCAGAGTGTCCTGATTGTGGAACTACTTACCTTCCCACGTCTTCCCCACTGGTCCTAACTTGCAGTCTTTTAAACCCCAAATTAATAAATTGTCTCTTCTGCCTCAATAGATGTTCTCGGTACATTTGTATTTAGGCAAAAAAAAATTAATAAAATAGACTGTTAAGACTTGTACACACTTACTAAAGTTAAAGAAAAGAAAGGAAAACAAGTATATTTCGCAAGGAAGTGTGTAAAAAAAATTTTTATATTATTAGCTGAGCAGTTTCGGCCTAACACCGGCCATCAACAGAGCTAAAAGTCCAGAAGTGAAAAGATCGATAGACCATTTAACAATAAGGAACTGAAGCCAATAGCCAACAAATCCCGTTTGCAGTTAAAGAAACAACATAACTTGTAGACCGGTTCGCCCTATTGGGGCTCGTCAGTACAAGGTATATGTTGTCGTCAGCGAGCTTAAAGCATAATCACTGACTGAAAATGAACTAAAATCACGATCTATTTATAACCACCGAGTAGTGGAAGTGTAAAAGATGTGATAGTAGTATCTTCACCTCTAACCGCAAACTAGAACTCGATTTGACTATAAACAATTCCCACAGATGGTGTTCATTGTTAAATTCAAATCAGCGAAAGTTGGGGTCACTTTAGCCTGATGAATAGGTGTAAAACCAACTGTCTAAGGTGATCAATTCTATCCTTCTGGACAGTCTAAGGTATCGATTAAAGTCAAACACCATACTGTCTAAATATAATAAAATAGACTGTTAAGACTTGTTTGTACACACTTACTGAAGTTAAAGAAAAGAAAAGAAAACAAGTATTTTTCGCAAGGTAGTGTGTAAATTTTTTTTTATATTATCAGCTGAGCAGTTTCGGCCTAACACCATAAGACAACAGATATGATATCGCATAGGGTCTATTTACAGCAGGTGACGTCACGCTGTGAAAATAAGCTAATTTGTTTATGCTGTGGTCACTTAGAAAACGTTGTTTACAATAGTTTTATTTATTTATCTTATTACATCGGGAGATTTATTAGTGAATAAATTTCATAGGATGAGCTGTGTTATTTACGGATGGGGTATAGACAATCAGGTGAAAGGGTTTTCGGTTGATATAAAATAATTCAGCTTTTCAAAATATACTGAACTATAGGTGATATTCAGTATGACGGACGGACTGAAAAACTTGACAGGGTATCTGGGGGCACGGTAGTGCCCCCGCCAAGACGAGCCAAGCGAAGCGCACGGGCACTACCTACCTTTTCTCGAAGCGCTTCGTCGTTTTTTTGAACCCTCAAAACTTGGGTTTGGATTATGCTAGATCAACAAAATTTTCGGGATATATTGTCAATAGCGGACTTATTGAACATATTAAGTTTTAATTACATTAGCTTTTATACTTCAGATTTTATTTATATCTAAAAAACGCTGATTTCGTCACTGACTCACTGATGATCATCAAAATTATTAAGGTATTTCCTAATGTCCTAGAAAGCTGAAATTTTGTATGTAAGCTAGTATTAGCACACAAACAACAAAAAAATTATAAAACTTGTAACTTTTATTCCCCTAACCCTTTAAACTAGATGATGGGAATTTGTATGAGACCTGTAATTTCAAATTAAATTTTGATGACGCTAGAGGTCTAATCTAATAATCTAATCTAAAACTTGGTGCCCCCAGATATATATATATATATATCTGTCTCTCAATATATGTCGATATGTCTCAATATATGTCGATTATTTTTTTTTTTAACAAGGAGTACCTATACATATATATATATATATATATATATATATATATATGTATAGGTACTCCTTGTTAAAAAAAAAAAATAATCGACATATATTGAGACATATCGACATATATTGAGAGACATATACTTCAGATCAGATCATATAAATATGAATGAATAGAAGTGTGCGAACGTCTCCTGCCTCTTACGTCCACACAGTAGCTAAAAATAAAAAAAAATTGTCCTTGACAGCGAGCGCGTCGATTGTCGATTGTCTTGTTTTGTTGATTGTCGATTGTTTTAGACATAAATAAAAAAAAATTTTGTTACAAACAACTTACAAAAAGAAATGAAATCCCACCAAAAACATTTTCATGCAAAATGTTGCCAAGACGAGCCCATATGACTCGCACTGTCAAAAAGTTATCAGATCTCATGTAGAGCCAAGCTTCTAACACTACACGCCCTAACTCTACAAGGCCTAACTTCACAAACTCTACACCTTAGTCAAAACATGTGGCTTGGCCGTTCATTACTACAAGAACTATTGTATAACACAAAAGTAATGAACGGTGAATTGATTTTTCACCTTACGCCGATGTGAATGTAGCGAAATGGCCAAGCCACATATTTTGACTAAGGTGTAGAGTTTGTGAAGTTAGGCCTTGTAGAGTTAGGGCGTGTAGTGTTAGAAGCTTGGCTCTACATGAGATCTGATAACTTTTTGACAGTGCGAGTCATATGGGCTCGTCTTGGCAACATTTTACATGAAAATGTTTTTGGTGGGATATCTATATATATAAAACTCAAAGGTGACTGACTGATTGACTGTCATAGTGATCTATCAACGCAGAGCCCAAACCGCTGGACGGATGCAGCTGAAATTTGGCATGGAGGTAGATGTTATGACGTTAACATCCGCTAAAAAAGGATTTTGATTAATTCCACCCCTTAGCGGATTAAATAGGGGATGAAAGATTGAATAAAACTTTGTTAATTTTAAACCGATCAGGCTGAGATTTTGCATGCATATAGCTACTATGACGTAGGCATCCCCTAAGAAAGGATTTTGATTAATTCCACCCCTAAAGGGATAAAATAGGGGATGAAAGTTTGTATAAAACTCGGTGGCAAAAAACTAAAGTCCACGCGGATAAAGTCGCGGGCGGCCGCTAGTACTTATGCCATAAAATTAAAGATCTGAATATATATTATACTAGAAGATTCTACATCAAGTTTATTAAAGAGATTATTAGAAATGAGTCCCCTTGTGATATGTGCAGAGAAAATCTAATTACTATTTTTTTGTTCTAGAATGTTTTTTAGAATGAGACAGTAAAATCGTGATTTAATATTAGATAGATAGATAGATACTTTATTCATCTCTTAAAATTGAATTTAACAACATGAGATATGTCATAAATTAAAACATTACACAATAAGTTTAGGAATATAGATACACAATAGTATATTGTAATACAAGTGTTACAATGACAGAGGTTTCGTAGTACGAGTTCAGTTTGTGAAACGAACCGCGAAGCGGTGAGTTTCGCAAAGAACGAGTACTACAAACCGTCATAGTAACTCGAGTGTTACATACTATTTTTTATAATGAACTTTTAAAAGTATAAAAAAAAGTAAAATGAGTGTTTTTCGAAATATTTATTTATGTTGGCAATCTTGACAGTTTTGACACTTGTCAGTTTTAATGATTTTAAATAAGAATGTTTGTCAAATTTGTATAAAATATTCCGAATTAAGCAATAACGCGGATAATGTAGTTAATAATTTACTACAACATACTTCTTGATTTACTACCTGAACTCTTTCGTTGAAAATCAGTGCAGTGCAACCAATTATGTAAAACAAAAAGTTACCAAAAACAGTGTTACAATGAATCTATTTCGATACTGTTTTTAGTTTCGAAATAGAAACTTTGTGAACGTGAATTATAAAAATACATAATTATGATTGTCCATAAAGGAACAGCAAAATAGAAACAAACGAATATATAAAATCATACAAATATAAACAATACAAAATAAAATAATAAATAATTTTAAAAGTATCAAATATTAAGTTTAATATACTTATCCAGCGAATAAAATATGTTCTCCAATAAACACTTCTTAAGTCTACTCTTAAAGATTCTGTTATCATTCAAGTTTTTCAATTCAGAGGATAGAAGGTTATTCGCTATGTGCACGTAACCACGTGACCTACGGCGCCTGATCTTAGCGCTCGCGGCGGATCTAACGCGAAGTTCAACTGCAGGACCAATTTACATATGATTGTATGTGTTTTTATTAAAAAATATGGGTCATAGTGTTTGTTGCATTCCTTTTTGCCCAAATAACGGTAAAAATACTAAAAGCACATTTTTTAAATTTCCTACGAAATTAAAAAGACCATAAGTACGTCAAAAATAGATATCTGAAGTAAAAATAAAAAAGTAGGTATAACCTTTATATATACCTAAATATGTATATTTTTATACAGGTGATATTAAAATGAATTATACAACAAAAATGTGGATAAAGGTAGTAAAAATAAATGCTAAAATATTTTTTTAGTGGTTAGAAATCTTCTTGGTCACCAACACCCAGCTATATAATTTGTAGCGGTCATTTTATTGGAAACAAAAAATCTGTTCTACCAAATAGTCCAGCTTATGTGCCAACAATTTTTCAAAACAGTTATTGTCTCACACAGCAAATAAGTTTTCAACAAATACAAAGTTTCTACAGACTGATGGCAATGCTTTTAATTATTAAATTTGTAATATAAAAAATATTTTATTGCTGGTATAATTGTTATTTGAAGCGTTGCTTAGATTCATCCCAGTCAACAAGTACTTAGGTTTCTTCTACAGAACAATCTACTAATACTAAAGGAATCCTTATTGCGAAGTAACTAACGATGAATTCATTGACAACGAAGAATATTATGAAAGAAGCGCAAGTTCTTGTTTAGAAAAAGCTTCTCAAGCTTACATAATCGATGAAAACAACGAAAATCAGATATTTTTTAGAGAATCTTCTTTTTGCTGTATTTATAAACCTCTTGAAAGTGAAAAGTGTGATTTTCAGACCCGAACTAATATGGTGGTTTCATAAAAAGTGTTATAAAAACTTGAAATAGGTTTATAAATAAATTGTTATTTGTGACACAAGGACGGAAAATGACATTTTGCAAGAGCGAGTAAAGTTGTGTAGCCGAGGTGCGTAGCACCGAGGCGAAACAATACGAGCACTTGCAAAATATTTTCCGGACGTGTAACACACACTATTTTTTGGTCCGACTAATTTTTAATATTTTCAAAAGTTTTGTTATGTTCAACAGTTGACCGTTTGTGCTGCCTATACTAAGACCAGTGACTAGAAGACAGCCGTCAGCTGGTATGACGTGATGTTAATATTATAGTATTTATATTTGTATAATTACTTGTTTGATTATACGTGTTTAGTAGTTATGTATTAGTGTTTTAATTAACATATGATGCAAACACAACAAGTTCAAAAATTTTTAATTTGTGACATACAAGATTAGATGTTTATACAAAGATGAGACTGAACTATTTTCATAAATTGACATAAATGTCAAATTTTATAATACAAGTTGTGAGAGAAATTAAATGTGAATTAGAATCCTGCTTATCTTTAGAAAAAGTTATAGGTAAGTTTAGTATATTATACGCTGTTTTTAAATAAATTTAATTAAAATTTGTATTATTCATTATGTATTTTTGATGACTTAATATTTAAACTCATAGCGCCATCTCTTTAGATAATCTAAAAGCTACTTTGCCGGCCTAGGCCGGAAAATCCCATTTTCCGGACGATTTTGAAGTAATTAATAGTATTGTTTCTGGACGGAGGACCAAAGTTACAATTGAAAAAACTTTTAGAGATATATCTGTTGGAACAGACATAAAAAGCATTTAAATAAATATAAATTTTTAAACATTTATTAATTTGTATTAATTATTAGTTAAATTGCAATCTTTGTTACTGATTTTCACTAACTTATTTACAGTTTTTAGAATTAAAAAAAAAATTAATATATTATACTGTGTATAACCTTACATTCTAATAATTTTAAGGGATTAACTAATCTTAATACATTGTTTATACTTACTTTTTTACCCTGTAATGAAAAAGATAAAAAGATGGTCAGAAAAATATTTAAAAACACTATGAAATATTTTAAAAATTTAATTAAATTGTATTTCCATTTTTTTTCTATTTAAACCCTGCGTTAGCGGTCCTGCAGTTGAGCTTTGTGATTTGGCCGCAAGAAGCCTCTAGTGTCGTGCGCATAGCCAATAGTGAAGATTTCTTATACTGCATTCTTTTGAATTGGTTTAAATCTATATCAAGTTATTTGCGTGTGTTACACTTATTTACATCGTTATTGAATCTGCGTATGCGTATGCATAATGATTTTCAAGAGATATATGCCAGTCACAGTTAAAAGATTTTCTTTTTTAAATGTATCTCGGCAAAACTCATTATATCCTAAATTAAATATCAATCTAATAAATCTCTTTTGGCTTATAAAAACCCGAGTTATATCAGTAGTGTGTCCCCATACTTGGATGTTGCAGCTAAGAATCGGATAAAACAGCCAATAGTATAAATTAATCAGATAGCTTTGATAAAAATTGGATTTCAGACATTTGAACGCAAAATATAATTTATTCAGCTTATTGCAAATTACATCTACATGTTGCTGGAAACTTAATTTTGAGTCAAGCTGAATGCCTATAAGAATTGTGTACCATTGCGGCCATAAAAAACGAGACACTTGGAGTAGCTTAATGTAAAAAAGGCTTTATTGTACTAAAAGAATAACAAAAATGATTAGGTAACTATGGAAACATCCTTAATGTTTTACAATTACTTAAATATAAAAATACCAAAATATCTTGGATTGACAGTGATAAATTAATGTTAATTCCATAGCAATGGTTAAGTTTATATGAAAAAACACAAATCAAACAATGTAAAAATGCATCAAATACGGGTCAAGAGTCGTCTTGTTTTTTATGGCCGCAATAGTACATTCCTTGTTTTTTATTTCTCTATTATTCAATGTAAACGTAAGGCTATTTGAAGCTTGCAGTGGATTTGTGAACTGTATACTGACTGTTTTGTCTAAATTTATTAAAAGGTGATTAATTTGACACCATATTTTAAAGTCTGATATAACATGTTGGACATTTTGGTGTAGTTGAGATAAATTCTCTGCAGCTATTATTATGGTAAAATCATCTGCAAATAAAAACACTTGTCCGTGATTAATATAGTACGGAAGATCATTAATGTACAGCAGAAAGAGTAGAGGTCCCAACACTACACCTTGGGGGGTTCCCAGATTGATGTTGAAACAGTCAGAATAGTCATCATCAATTTTGACTCTAATCTGTCTGTTGCACATATAGGATATCAACCAAGATTCAATAGGATTCCCATTGCTTCCAGTTTTTGGGCAAGAAATTTGGGATTCAAGGTATCGAACGCTCGAGTTAAGTCAAGGAAAAGGCCAACCACCAATTTATCTTTGTTTAAGTTTTCATAAATAAATTGGCATAGTTCAACCGAAGCTGTTTCTATTGAATAGTTTTGACGAAATCCATGTTGTCAAGGAGTTATGATGTCAAAGCGTTTCAGATACTCAATTAGTTGGTTGTAAACAGGTGTTTCCATGATTTTAGAAAAACAGCTCAGTAAACAGATCATCCTATAGCTTTCGACACTGCAAGGGTCACCTTTTTTTTTAATACGGGAAACACCTTTGTTATTATTACCTACCTGTCGATACTGATGTGTTTATGATGGTTGCAAGATCCTTAGAAATACTACACGAGCATTCCTTCAACAAAATACCTGGTACATTATCGATTCCAGCTGAGTATTTCTTTTTTAAATTTGTAATGATGTACCGTACATCATGCTTAAGAACTGGTTTAAAATACATTGAGTTGGCATGTCGAACCACATGTTTGGTGCACGAGCCTTCCGGCAAATTAATGGAAATAATTTTTTCGCTTACGAAATTAGCAAAGGCCCAAAAGTTTAGCTACCTCCTTGTTATGAGAAGTCTCTGTTCCCTCAAACATATAGATCTTGCACAGTCAGCATTTCTATTCCTGTTAACAATACTCCATAGTGCTTTGGTTTTATTACTGGAGTTATGAAGAATACTTGAATTAAAATTTTTCTTTTCCATTAAAATTTGGCTACCTAAGAGTTTCTTTTTATTTTTGTAAATTTCATTATGTTGTGGATCATTAATTTGTTTACGTAACCAATCAAAATTGCGCAAATTATCCAATTCGGCTTTTAAGTGGTTAGAAAAAGGATTTTTATTGTTTTTTGGCTTACGAATTAATTTTTGTTTTGGCATAGCACCGTCAAGACACCAATTAAAATATGACATAAAATCGTCAAATATTACATTTACAACAATTTATTTTCTATGTGTACATATTTAATAGAATATTATTTTAACCGATTAAGAAATTTAGTTTCAGAAAATTTTATGCAGGCTATTCAGCATATTAGATCAAAACTGTTTAATGTCCCAATATCATTTTGGTTAGTTTAAATGGAGCACCCTATATGTACCATATGTAATAGCTTATTTTATTACCTTACAAATTATTGTTATAGTTATTAGTTCCCTATTCCGAAAACTGCTATATTACGAATTAATTATTTATAAAAATTTAAATGAGAAGCGCAGGCCACACCATTGCCTAAAATTAAAAAGTCAGTAATAAATCAAAATAATTTTAATAAATCATTATAGCGTTTTATTATTAAAATATTAACCTTCAACAGTTGAAAAAATGTTTTTATTTTTTTAAAAAGTTCCTAAATTTCATATTAGGAAAGTATATACCATTTCGTTTAATGTAATTATATCATATCTTGTATATTTGTATCATGTGGATGTGATAGGTTTTTACAGAAAAAAATGTGTAATAAATTTAATAATAATTAACTTTTTCTTACTTTTAAATTGGCCGGAAAAAACGAAAGTATCCTTGCTTATAAATAATTCTTTGTTGAGCAAAGTCCAAATAAAATAAAAGTTACGTAATTAAATTTGCTATAAAATACAGTTTATATTTAGTAGTAAACGATTATTTGAGATATCACTCATGGGACTTTAAGAAAAAATTATATTTCTGAAAGTTTTTAGAAAATAAACAAAAATATATTAAATAATAAGAGAAACAATTTCGCATACAGCGGGACTCGAACCCGTAACTTTCAGCTCTACCATTAAGCTATAAATGCCTAACTATCAAATCTATTATCGGTCGTTAAATTCAACTCATGCCACATGTGACACTTACTCACTTTGTCCCTAAAGCACATATAGCATGACGTTAATGAGAGAGAGACTTTGTCAAATCGACAATTAAAACATCAAACACTTTTTTCGATTAAGTAATGCTTAGCTGTTATTGACTTTTGTTTAAAGAAATGCAATTTTCTTGCAATAAATAGAACATCTCATTGTCAATATAATTGTAAAAACTTTAAAATAAGAAATCTTTTTAAACGACTAGAATCGGAGTGATTTCTGTATAATTTTAAAAACAAATGGCAATAAGTACCACAGTGTCGATTTGATAAAACATGTTTTTCTGATTAAAGAGTAAACCTTTATAAACAACTAAATTGTATTTAAAAATTTTATATACCTTCTCTAGAGCAAATGACATTTTTTTAAAAAAATATAAAAACATGGAATGTATACCAATGGGCGTCTGCAGTATTTTATTATTTTTATTATGGTTAAATAATATAAAGGAGCACTTCCCACTCTTTCAATTCAACCCAACGGTATTTATAGGGGATTTATAGTCCAGGGCATTTAGATTAAAATCGCCCGAATAGCGGAAATTTTGACATCCAGCAGATATGGAGATGCGGTTTTCTGCATTGTGTTCAGGAAGGTCCCAGAAAAAAAGTCTACAGCGGTGGTTTGGCGCATTTTTGAAAAATGCCTTCTGGGTCGGAAAATTCATTTTCCAATTGCATCATTCCTTGCACCTTTATAGGAACGACTGGAAACTCGAAAAAATCGCTCGGAAATCGTTACTCGGGGGGTTTTCGGCGCTGCCAAATTCGATTCTGGCATTAGAATTACCCGTGGGTGCACGGAAGTTGCTCTGTGAGGGGCAGGGGGTGAATTGGGGAAGAAATGGCAGCGTGCATGAAAAGCACTCCAAACTCTTTACTCGGGGGCTTTCGGGGATGACGGATTTAATTCTGGCATTGTAATCACCCAGAGGCGCTTGAGGGCTGCTCTGCGGGGCATCCGGGGGGACCTTCTGGGAAAGAAATTGCAAAGTCCATAAAAATCGCTCCAAATTTAACACTCAGGGTTTTTTGGGAATAACGAATTTAATTCCAGCATTGGAGTTACCCGGGGCTTGATCTGTGGGAGTACGCAGGGGGTGAATTCGGGGAGAAATGGCAGTGTGCATGAAAAGCACTTCAAACTCGTTACTCGGAAATTTTCGGGGTGACGAATTCAATTCTGGCATTGTAATCACCGGGAGGCGCTCACTCGCTCCCTTTGCGGGGGCACCTGGGGGGACATTCAGGGGAGAAATTGCATAGTCCAGAAAAATCGCTCCAAACTCGACACTCGGGGATTTTTGAGGATGACGAATTTAATTCTGGCATTGTTATCAGCCGAAGGCGCTCAAGGGTGGCTCTTCAGGGGCACCTGAGGGGACATTCAGGGGGAGAAATTGCATAGTTCATGGAAATCGCTCCACACACGACACTAGGGGATTTTCGGGAATGAAGAATTCAATTCTGGGATTGTAATCACCCGGTGGCGCTCGGGGGTGGCTCTGCGGGGCATCCGGGGGATATTCTGTGGGGAAATTGCAAAGTCCGTGAACTTCGCTCCAAAGTCGTTACTCGGGGGTTCTTGGGATGCCAAATTAAATCCTAGCTTTAGATTTCCTAGGGGTCCCTCTGGGGGGCTGGGCGAGGGGTGAACTGAGGGAGAAATGGCAGCGTGCATGAAACATACTCCAAACTCGTTACTCGGGGGTTTTCGGTAATGCCGATTTTAATTCCGGCATTAGAACTCCGCGGGGATGCTCGATGTTGGTGCTGTGGGAAATGGTAAAAGAGAAAGTGAAAAATTACAAATTATGAAAATAGTACTTTATTCAAATAACAAACAACAGTTTTTATTTATGTTAAAACATTTATTATTAACTTCAAATTTCAACTTAGATACTAAACATTTTGTTCAAACTCTTATTCTTCTTTCCCTTCTTTATCTTCTTCTTCGTCACTATTCTCGACCCCGTTAGAAGTGCCCCAAGTAAGCACTTTGGCGGCACCTGCATTTCGTAGTGCCACAGTCAGAATTAAATTCTGCATCCCCGAAAACCCCCGAGAAAGACCCCTTTTTTGGGAAATGGTAGGAAAGAACAAAGAACTAGTTATCGAAACCATCTCTTTCCAATTTGTGTAAAAACCCTATATTAAAATATCTGTTAAACATATGTTATTTATTATTAACATCTTAATATAACTTGTGTAATCTTATATTTATTTTTTATGTTTTTGTTTTCAAATAAAAATTGTAATTATTAAAACTTGTTTTTGTTTGATTTTATTTCTACTAGTAAAAAAATATATACCTTATATTTTAAAATTTATATATTCTTGTTTTAAATCATAGTAAGAATATAAAATTTTAAAATATAAGTGTATCTATTCCAATATAACGTTTAAACTAGATATGCTGTATATCCCGCCAATTTTTAAATCGATGAGCTTCTTCCAGGAGACCATGGCGCGCTGATGTCGGAACTTGTTGCCAACTTTATGTTAGGAACCAAAACATCTGTTCTATTATCCCTGGCAATACCTAATTTGGTTATGCCGCACTGATGACGGCTAACGAGCCAGAAACATGCATGTCTGCGGTTACCATTCCTACTCGTAATCTAATGATCCTTTTTGCGTACATGCCCGTTAATTTGCCCCTTTAGTTTGTCATAAATTCGCATACTTGGCACCCCTTTTTGTTTCACATCCTGGGCTTGGAACGACTCAAACACAATGAGTCCGTTTCGCCAACGTGGCGACGCTGGTCGTAGCCCCGAAATGTGGGCACAACTGGCCGAAGGCACAAATGGCGATAGGACTCCTGTGTGAATTTCGTTGTTTGTGTTTTTAGACACATGTTTTCCTACCATCTTTTGCTTCCAAGTACCCAACACTTTTGCTAGCCAAGTGCAATACCTAACTTGGTTATGCCGCACTAATGACGGCTAACGAGCCAGAAACATGCATGTCTGCGGTTACCATTCCTACTCGTAATCTAATGATCCTTTTTGGGTACATGCCCGTTAATTTGCCCCTTTTGTTATATATATATATATATATACAAAAGGGGAAAATTATTGGGCATGTACGCAAAAAGGATCAATAAGGCCACGAGTAGGAATGGTAACCGCAGACATGCATGTTTCTGGCTCATTAGCCGTCATCAGTGCGGCATAACCAAGTAGGGTATTGCACTTGGCTAGCAAAAGTGTTGGGTACTTGGGAGCAAAGGATGTTGGGGAAACATGTGTAAAGAAACATAAAAACACAAAAACTCCCAAGTACCCAACACTTTTGCTAGCCAAGTGCAATACCCTACTTGGTTATGCCGCACTGATGACGGCTAATGAGCCAGAAACATGCATGTCTGCGGTTACCATTCCTACTCGTGGCCTTATTGATCCTTTTTGCGTACATGCACAATAATTTTCCTCTTTTGTTTATATTAATACGCGTTTTCTTGGCACTTTGTTTATATATGTATATATATATATATATATATGTTATGATGTAGTGTTTCACGGATGGTAGAATGAACAGTAGTGGTGTTCCGGGTTTCAATCCGTTGGTTGTTTGTGTCTTCACGACGTTTCGCCAACATCTCAGCTGGCATTTTCAAGTGATGCTTCCTTTGCGGCTGCTCAACTTGGAATGAGCTGCGTGGTCCTGTGTTGCTGCTTTTATACGCGTCGGCGGCGGCGCAGGTTATATCGCTGTTCTGTGATTGGTGGGCGGTGCGGTTCAGGTGTTGACGTTTCCTCCACCCGAGGTCGTTGACCGCGCCGATTATTTCCTGACTGCATTTGGGCCTGGATGGGTACGGCTGTCCTTGTTGCGTGTGTGTTTCTTATTGGTTCTGCCCGTGTCTGAGTATTCTCCAAGGATTTTTGTTCTTCTTGGGTAATTGGATTGGATTGTCTTTTGAGGAGACTTTTCCAAGTGTTGGAGATGTTTTGTGCATCGTCTCTTTTGTTGAGGCTGTTGGTTCTCTCTATTTCGAGGGCTTCTCTAACTATGCGGGTTCTGTAGTGTTTGATAGGTGCAATCTGTTTTGTTTCTGGGAAGTTTATTGTGTGGCCCGTTTCCTGGTGGTGTTGAAAAAGGGCTGATGTCGTTTGCTTATTTCTGATGTTGTTCTGGTGTTCCTGTACTCTGGCTGAGATTCTTCTATTTGTTTGTCCGATGTATTCTTTGTCGCAGTTACTGCACGGGATGCTGTACACGCCTTGGTTTTCTAAAGGTATTTTGTCTTTTGGATTGCCTATTATTTTGTGTAAGGTAGTCTGCGGCTTGTAGATTGTGGAAATGTCATGCCTTCTTAGAATCCTTCCAATCACGTCTGTTACACCTTTTATATATGGCAGTTTAGTTTTTGGTTTGGACATGTCGTATTCTTCCTTATTTGTTGTTGGTCTCGTGGCTTGTTTTTGTGCTTTTTTGATTGTGTGTTCATGGTATCCGTTTTGTCTTAGGGCGGTTGTGATGTTTTGAAGTTCTTCTTGTCGGTTCGTTGTTTTTGTTAGGCGTATAGATCTGGATATCAGTGTACTGGCTACCGATTGCAATTGGGAAGGGTGATGATGAGATCTAGCATTCAGATATCTATTAGTGTGTGTAGGTTTCCTGTATACCGTGTAATCAATTGTGAGGTCATTGTTTCTTGTAATAAGTAGGTCAAGAAAAGGCAATTGGCCATTCTCTTCAACTTCTAACGTGAACTGTATTCGGTGGTGGATGTTGTTTAGTTCATCAAGGAAATTGTCAAGATTGGGTCTTCCATGAGGCCATATGATAAAGATGTCGTCCACGTAGCGTTTCCAAAGAGTCGGCTTCATTTTAGCTTTACTTAGTGCATTGGTTTCGAAATACTTCATGTAGAGATTGGCAATTACTGGTGATAGTGAGGATCCCATGGGGGCGCCTTCTGTTTGTCTATACAAGTTGTTCTCATACGAGAAATACGTATTCTTCAGACAGTGTCTTGCAAGTTCGATAATGTGTCTTGGAAAATCTTCATTTGTAGCTATTTGGTCTAGAGCCTCGTCAATTGGTACGCTTGGGTAAAGTGACTTTATATCTAGGCTAGCTAGGAGGTCATCTTTGTGCAGTTTAAGGTTTTTAATTATATTTGTCAGGTGTTCTGGGTTCTTGAGGTAGGAATCTGCTTCTTCGCTGGTTGGCTGCATGATCTCTGCAAGATATTTCTCGAGTTGTTGAGTTGGTGAGTCTATAGCGCTAACGATTGGTCTTAATGGCACTCCCTCCTTGTGAATTTTTGGCAACCCGTATAGTTTAGGGCATCTTCTAGCTTTTTCCCGAGGAATTATGCGAGCCTCGATTTCTGCCCCAAGCTTGGCGGCTTTGATTTTATCTTTTGTTGTCTTCTCAAGGTATGTTGTTGGGTCTCTTGCGACTTTTTTATATGTGTCGTCTTGGAGTATATCTGCCATTTTTGTTCTATATTCTTCCGTATTCATCACCACTGTGACATTTCCCTTGTCTGCTTTCAATATAGTGATGTCTTTGTTTGCCTTTAGATTGTTGAGGGCTCTCATTTCGGACAAACAGAAAAATAAATTTGCCCGACTTCAGAGGAAAACCGAACCAAAAGTAGAGCCACTCGATATCAATAAAGTGGTTAAAAACCTCTCTGACTACCAACTCTCAGAGGAAGAGAAACACATCCTTAGCAAGGGTTTTAACTTTGCAGTGACACCGAAGACGATTCCAACAGAGGACATAATCGCGAACATCGAAGCAGCCCTAGACCAAAAGCCGGACGATGAGGCTGAAATAATACGTCAAGACGTAGCACGTATTCTCAGGACCAGCAAACCACCAAAACCAAACATAAAACCGTCCGAAATGAGAGCCCTCAACAATCTAAAGGCAAACAAAGACATCACTATATTGAAAGCAGACAAGGGAAATGTCACAGTGGTGATGAATACGGAAGAATATAGAACAAAAATGGCAGATATACTCCAAGACGACACATATAAAAAAGTCGCAAGAGACCCAACAACATACCTTGAGAAGACAACAAAAGATAAAATCAAAGCCGCCAAGCTTGGGGCAGAAATCGAGGCTCGCATAATTCCTCGGGAAAAAGCTAGCAGATGCCCTAAACTATACGGGTTGCCAAAAATTCACAAGGAGGGAGTGCCATTAAGACCAATCGTTAGCGCTATAGACTCACCAACTCAACAACTCGAGAAATATCTTGCAGAGATCATGCAGCCAACCAGCGAAGAAGCAGATTCCTACCTCAAGAACCCAGAACACCTGACAAATATAATTAAAAACCTTAAACTGCACAAAGATGACCTCCTAGCTAGCCTAGATATAAAGTCACTTTACCCAAGCGTACCAATTGACGAGGCTCTAGACCAAATAGCTACAAATGAAGATTTTCCAAGACACATTATCGAACTTGCAAGACACTGTCTGAAGAATACGTATTTCTCGTATGAGAACAACTTGTATAGACAAACAGAAGGCGCCCCCATGGGATCCTCACTATCACCAGTAATTGCCAATCTCTACATGAAGTATTTCGAAACCAATGCACTAAGTAAAGCTAAAATGAAGCCGACTCTTTGGAAACGCTACGTGGACGACATCTTTATCATATGGCCTCATGGAAGACCCAATCTTGACAATTTCCTTGATGAACTAAACAACATCCACCACCGAATACAGTTCACGTTAGAAGTTGAAGAGAATGGCCAATTGCCTTTTCTTGACCTACTTATTACAAGAAACAATGACCTCACAATTGATTACACGGTATACAGGAAACCTACACACACTAATAGATATCTGAATGCTAGATCTCATCATCACCCTTCCCAATTGCAATCGGTAGCCAGTACACTGATATCCAGATCTATACGCCTAACAAAAACAACGAACCGACAAGAAGAACTTCAAAACATCACAACCGCCCTAAGACAAAACGGATACCATGAACACACAATCAAAAAAGCACAAAAACAAGCCACGAGACCAACAACAAATAAGGAAGAATACGACATGTCCAAACCAAAAACTAAACTGCCATATATAAAAGGTGTAACAGACGTGATTGGAAGGATTCTAAGAAGGCATGACATTTCCACAATCTACAAGCCGCAGACTACCTTACACAAAATAATAGGCAATCCAAAAGACAAAATACCTTTAGAAAACCAAGGCGTGTACAGCATCCCGTGCAGTAACTGCGACAAAGAATACATCGGACAAACAAATAGAAGAATCTCAGCCAGAGTACAGGAACACCAGAACAACATCAGAAATAAGCAAACGACATCAGCCCTTTTTCAACACCACCAGGAAACGGGCCACACAATAAACTTCCCAGAAACAAAACAGATTGCACCTATCAAACACTACAGAACCCGCATAGTTAGAGAAGCCCTCGAAATAGAGAGAACCAACAGCCTCAACAAAAGAGACGATGCACAAAACATCTCCAACACTTGGAAAAGTCTCCTCAAAAGACAATCCAATCCAATTACCCAAGAAGAACAAAAATCCTTGGAGAATACTCAGACACGGGCAGAACCAATAAGAAACACACACGCAACAAGGACAGCCGTACCCATCCAGGCCCAAATGCAGTCAGGAAATAATCGGCGCGGTCAACGACCTCGGGTGGAGGAAACGTCAACACCTGAACCGCACCGCCCACCAATCACAGAACAGCGATATAACCTGCGCCGCCGCCGACGCGTATAAAAGCAGCAACACAGGACCACGCAGCTCATTCCAAGTTGAGCAGCCGCAAAGGAAGCATCACTTGAAAATGCCAGCTGAGATGTTGGCGAAACGTCGTGAAGACACAAACAACCAACGGATTGAAACCCGGAACACCACTACTGTTCATTCTACCATCCGTGAAACACTACATCATAACATAGTACACCTCTACGGGGAGGAGACCTTCAGAACAACAAAACGCTTCGAAACACTAAGGTCCAAAATCAAAACATTATGTTGCGACATAACATTTCTAATAAGATGTCGCGACAACAACGTTCTGCCTACGTGTACCAAATTGACTTACCATTTAAGGACAAAAAGAGCAGAAAATATCCTAAGAAACACGAGCAAATCGCTTCTAAGAGAACAAATTCGAGAAAAACGGAGACAAGTTGCCCAAACAGAAAAAGCAGCCTACGATCTACATCTGCAACTGAGCAAAAAAATTCACCCGTTACTCTGGCAAAAAGTAGATGAGTTATCAACCTGGAGGACGGAAACAGACTTCAAGAACAGAACCGACAAACAGAAAAATAAATTTGCCCGACTTCAGAGGAAAACCGAACCAAAAGTAGAGCCACTCGATATCAATAAAGTGGTTAAAAACCTCTCTGACTACCAACTCTCAGAGGAAGAGAAACACATCCTTAGCAAGGGTTTTAACTTTGCAGTGACACCGAAGACGATTCCAACAGAGGACATAATCGCGAACATCGAAGCAGCCCTAGACCAAAAGCCGGACGATGAGGCTGAAATAATACGTCAAGACGTAGCACGTATTCTCAGGACCAGCAAACCACCAAAACCAAACATAAAACCGTCCGAAATGAGAGCCCTCAACAATCTAAAGGCAAACAAAGACATCACTATATTGAAAGCAGACAAGGGAAATGTCACAGTGGTGATGAATACGGAAGAATATAGAACAAAAATGGCAGATATACTCCAAGACGACACATATAAAAAAGTCGCAAGAGACCCAACAACATACCTTGAGAAGACAACAAAAGATAAAATCAAAGCCGCCAAGCTTGGGGCAGAAATCGAGGCTCGCATAATTCCTCGGGAAAAAGCTAGCAGATGCCCTAAACTATACGGGTTGCCAAAAATTCACAAGGAGGGAGTGCCATTAAGACCAATCGTTAGCGCTATAGACTCACCAACTCAACAACTCGAGAAATATCTTGCAGAGATCATGCAGCCAACCAGAGAAGAAGCAGATTCCTACCTCAAGAACCCAGAACACCTGACAAATATAATTAAAAACCTTAAACTGCACAAAGATGACCTCCTAGCTAGCCTAGATATAAAGTCACTTTACCCAAGCGTACCAATTGACGAGGCTCTAGACCAAATAGCTACAAATGAAGATTTTCCAAGACACATTATCGAACTTGCAAGACACTGTCTGAAGAATACGTATTTCTCGTATGAGAACAACTTGTATAGACAAACAGAAGGCGCCCCCATGGGATCCTCACTATCACCAGTAATTGCCAATCTCTACATGAAGTATTTCGAAACCAATGCACTAAGTAAAGCTAAAATGAAGCCGACTCTTTGGAAACGCTACGTGGACGACATCTTTATCATATGGCCTCATGGAAGACCCAATCTTGACAATTTCCTTGATGAACTAAACAACATCCACCACCGAATACAGTTCACGTTAGAAGTTGAAGAGAATGGCCAATTGCCTTTTCTTGACCTACTTATTACAAGAAACAATGACCTCACAATTGATTACACGGTATACAGGAAACCTACACACACTAATAGATATCTGAATGCTAGATCTCATCATCACCCTTCCCAATTGCAATCGGTAGCCAGTACACTGATATCCAGATCTATACGCCTAACAAAAACAACGAACCGACAAGAAGAACTTCAAAACATCACAACCGCCCTAAGACAAAACGGATACCATGAACACACAATCAAAAAAGCACAAAAACAAGCCACGAGACCAACAACAAATAAGGAAGAATACGACATGTCCAAACCAAAAACTAAACTGCCATATATAAAAGGTGTAACAGACGTGATTGGAAGGATTCTAAGAAGGCATGACATTTCCACAATCTACAAGCCGCAGACTACCTTACACAAAATAATAGGCAATCCAAAAGACAAAATACCTTTAGAAAACCAAGGCGTGTACAGCATCCCGTGCAGTAACTGCGACAAAGAATACATCGGACAAACAAATAGAAGAATCTCAGCCAGAGTACAGGAACACCAGAACAACATCAGAAATACGCAAACGACATCAGCCCTTTTTCAACACCACCAGGAAACGGGCCACACAATAAACTTCCCAGAAACAAAACAGATTGCACCTATCAAACACTACAGAACCCGCATAGTTAGAGAAGCCCTCGAAATAGAGAGAACCAACAGCCTCAACAAAAGAGACGATGCACAAAACATCTCCAACACTTGGAAAAGTCTCCTCAAAAGACAATCCAATCCAATTACCCAAGAAGAACAAAAATCCTTGGAGAATACTCAGACACGGGCAGAACCAATAAGAAACACACACGCAACAAGGACAGCCGTACCCATCCAGGCCCAAATGCAGTCAGGAAATAATCGGCGCGGTCAACGACCTCGGGTGGAGGAAACGTCAACACCTGAACCGCACCGCCCACCAATCACAGAACAGCGATATAACCTGCGCCGCCGCCGACGCGTATAAAAGCAGCAACACAGGACCACGCAGCTCATTCCAAGTTGAGCAGCCGCAAAGGAAGCATCACTTGAAAATGCCAGCTGAGATGTTGGCGAAACGTCGTGAAGACACAAACAACCAACGGATTGAAACCCGGAACACCACTACTGTTCATTCTACCATCCGTGAAACACTACATCATAACATAGTACACCTCTACGGGGAGGAGACCTTCAGAACAACAAAACGCTTCGAAACACTAAGGTCCAAAATCAAAACATTATGTTGCGACATAACATTTCTAATAAGATGTCGCGACAACAACGTTCTGCCTACGTGTACCAAATTGACTTACCATTTAAGGACAAAAAGAGCAGAAAATATCCTAAGAAACACGAGCAAATCGCTTCTAAGAGAACAAATTCGAGAAAAACGGAGACAAGTTGCCCAAACAGAAAAAGCAGCCTACGATCTACATCTGCAACTGAGCAAAAAAATTCACCCGTTACTCTGGCAAAAAGTAGATGAGTTATCAACCTGGAGGACGGAAACAGACTTCAAGAACAGAACCGACAAACAGAAAAATAAATTTGCCCGACTTCAGAGGAAAACCGAACCAAAAGTAGAGCCACTCGATATCAATAAAGTGGTTAAAAACCTCTCTGACTACCAACTCTCAGAGGAAGAGAAACACATCCTTAGCAAGGGTTTTAACTTTGCAGTGACACCGAAGACGATTCCAACAGAGGACATAATCGCGAACATCGAAGCAGCCCTAGACCAAAAGCCGGACGATGAGGCTGAAATAATACGTCAAGACGTAGCACGTATTCTCAGGACCAGCAAACCACCAAAACCAAACATAAAACCGTCCGAAATGAGAGCCCTCAACAATCTAAAGGCAAACAAAGACATCACTATATTGAAAGCAGACAAGGGAAATGTCACAGTGGTGATGAATACGGAAGAATATAGAACAAAAATGGCAGATATACTCCAAGACGACACATATAAAAAAGTCGCAAGAGACCCAACAACATACCTTGAGAAGACAACAAAAGATAAAATCAAAGCCGCCAAGCTTGGGGCAGAAATCGAGGCTCGCATAATTCCTCGGGAAAAAGCTAGCAGATGCCCTAAACTATACGGGTTGCCAAAAATTCACAAGGAGGGAGTGCCATTAAGACCAATCGTTAGCGCTATAGACTCACCAACTCAACAACTCGAGAAATATCTTGCAGAGATCATGCAGCCAACCAGCGAAGAAGCAGATTCCTACCTCAAGAACCCAGAACACCTGACAAATATAATTAAAAACCTTAAACTGCACAAAGATGACCTCCTAGCTAGCCTAGATATAAAGTCACTTTACCCAAGCGTACCAATTGACGAGGCTCTAGACCAAATAGCTACAAATGAAGATTTTCCAAGACACATTATCGAACTTGCAAGACACTGTCTGAAGAATACGTATTTCTCGTATGAGAACAACTTGTATAGACAAACAGAAGGCGCCCCCATGGGATCCTCACTATCACCAGTAATTGCCAATCTCTACATGAAGTATTTCGAAACCAATGCACTAAGTAAAGCTAAAATGAAGCCGACTCTTTGGAAACGCTACGTGGACGACATCTTTATCATATGGCCTCATGGAAGACCCAATCTTGACAATTTCCTTGATGAACTAAACAACATCCACCACCGAATACAGTTCACGTTAGAAGTTGAAGAGAATGGCCAATTGCCTTTTCTTGACCTACTTATTACAAGAAACAATGACCTCACAATTGATTACACGGTATACAGGAAACCTACACACACTAATAGATATCTGAATGCTAGATCTCATCATCACCCTTCCCAATTGCAATCGGTAGCCAGTACACTGATATCCAGATCTATACGCCTAACAAAAACAACGAACCGACAAGAAGAACTTCAAAACATCACAACCGCCCTAAGACAAAACGGATACCATGAACACACAATCAAAAAAGCACAAAAACAAGCCACGAGACCAACAACAAATAAGGAAGAATACGACATGTCCAAACCAAAAACTAAACTGCCATATATAAAAGGTGTAACAGACGTGATTGAAAGGATTCTAAGAAGGCATGACATTTCCACAATCTACAAGCCGCAGACTACCTTACACAAAATAATAGGCAATCCAAAAGACAAAATACCTTTAGAAAACCAAGGCGTGTACAGCATCCCGTGCAGTAACTGCGACAAAGAATACATCGGACAAACAAATAGAAGAATCTCAGCCAGAGTACAGGAACACCAGAACAACATCAGAAATAAGCAAACGACATCAGCCCTTTTTCAACACCACCAGGAAACGGGCCACACAATAAACTTCCCAGAAACAAAACAGATTGCACCTATCAAACACTACAGAACCCGCATAGTTAGAGAAGCCCTCGAAATAGAGAGAACCAACAGCCTCAACAAAAGAGACGATGCACAAAACATCTCCAACACTTGGAAAAGTCTCCTCAAAAGACAATCCAATCCAATTACCCAAGAAGAACAAAAATCCTTGGAGAATACTCAGACACGGGCAGAACCAATAAGAAACACACACGCAACAAGGACAGCCGTACCCATCCAGGCCCAAATGCAGTCAGGAAATAATCGGCGCGGTCAACGACCTCGGGTGGAGGAAACGTCAACACCTGAACCGCACCGCCCACCAATCACAGAACAGCGATATAACCTGCGCCGCCGCCGACGCGTATAAAAGCAGCAACACAGGACCACGCAGCTCATTCCAAGTTGAGCAGCCGCAAAGGAAGCATCACTTGAAAATGCCAGCTGAGATGTTGGCGAAACGTCGTGAAGACACAAACAACCAACGGATTGAAACCCGGAACACCACTACTGTTCATATATATATATATATATATATATATATATATATATATATATGTTCCTAAAACGCAAGAATCTGCGACTTGCATTCGATGCTAAAAGCGCGACATTTATGGTATGGGATTTTTAATAATTTTAGTTGCTTAAAATTTCTATCTGATTTAGACAGTTCTCAAGTGGTGGCGCTGATATTTTCGTATTGAAAATAATGATTTTTGTAAACGGTATATAAAAACAGCAGTGACGTGTAAAGTAAAGATTAAACGGTGAATATTTGTGAAAAAAAAACAGTGTTGTGCCAATTTTTTTTTTACATTTTTATTCAATTTAAACAGTTCTTTACTGGTGGCGCTGATATTATCGTATTAAAAATAATGATTTTTTTATTGTATTTAAAAATAACCAATGACGTGACAAAGTTTTATACGAAGGAGTTTTACAAAAATTTGCAAAAAAACAATGTCGTGCATATTTTTTTAATGGCAATTAACAAAAAAAATAAGATAAACGGTCAATATTTGTAATAAAAATTTGCAAAAAGTAAAGATTAAACGGTGAATATTTGTGAAAAAAATCAGTGTTGTGCCAATTTTTTTTACATTTTTATTTAATTTAAACAGTTCTTTACTGGTGGCGCTGATATTGTCGTACTTATTAAAAATAATGATTTTTTTATTGTATTTAAAAAAAAAGCAGTGACGTGACAAAGTTTTATACGAAGGAGTTTTACAAAAATTTGCAAAAAAACAATGTCGTGCATATATTTTTAATGGCAATTAACAAAAACAAATAAGATAAACGGTCAATATTTGTAATAAAAATTTGCAAAAAATAAAGATTAAACGGTGAATATTTGTGAAAAAAATCAGTGTTGTGCCAATTTTTTTTACATTTTTATTTAATTTAAACAGTTCTTTACTGGTGGCGCTGATATTGTCGTACTTAATAAAAATAATGATTTTTTTTATTGTATTTAAAAAAAAGCAATGACGTGACAAAGTTTTATACGAAGGAGTTTTACAAAAATTTGCAAAAAAACAATGTCGTGCATATTTTTTTAATGGCAATTAACAAAAAAAAAATAAGATAAACGGTCAATATTTGTAATAAAAATTTGCAAAAAGTAAAGATTAAACGGTGAATATTTGTGAAAAAAATCAGTGTTGTGCCAATTTTTTTACATTTTTATTTAATTTAAACAGTTCTTTACTGGTGGCGCTGATATTGTCGTATTAAAAATAATGATTTTTTTTATTGTATTTAAAAAAAAGCAGTGACGTGACAAAGTTTTATACGAAGGAGTTTTACAAAAAGTTGCAAAAAAACAATGTCGTGCATATTTTTTTAATGGCAATTAACAAAAAAAATAAGATAAACGGTCAATATTTGTAATAAAAATTTGCAAAAAGTAAAGATTAAACGGTGAATATTTGTGAAAAAAATCAGTGTTGTGCCAATTTTTTTTTACATTTTTATTTAATTTAAACAGTTCTTTACTGGTGGCGCTGATATTGTCGTATTAAAAATAATGATTTTTTTTATTGTATTTAAAAAAAAAGCAGTGACGTGACAAAGTTTTATACGAAGGAGTTTTACAAAAATTTGCAAAAAAACAATGTCGTGCATATTTTTTTAATGGCAATTAACAAAAAAAATAAGATAAACGGTCAATATTTGTAATAAAAATTTGCAAAAAATCATTGTGCATTTTTTTTTATTTCTATCTGATTTAAACAGTTTTTAACTGGTGGCGCTCCTATCCTTGTATTGAAAATAATAATTATTTTTAAATCGTATTTAAAAAAAGCAGTGACGTGACAAAAATTTGTACAAAGCAGTTTTTCAAAAATTTGCAAAAAAAACAATGTGCATACTTTTTTAATGGCAATAAAATTAAACAAAAATAATGATAAAGATTGAAATGTCAATATTTGAGACAAAAATTTGCAAAAAATCAGTGTTTTAATGACATTAAAATAAAAAAAAAAAAAACAGTAACGTATCAATTTTTTGTTTAGAATGGTGTAAAAAAATTCAACTAACCATTGTTGTGCCGATTTTTTTTAAATTAATTAAAAATTGTGCACAAAATTTTTATCTTGGAGAGATTTTTTTAATTAAATTAAAATTTTATTTAAATTAGTCACATTTTTAAAACAACTAAAACTATATTAATTTAAATTTGTGCAAAATCATATTAAAATAATGTTTTTTGAAACTAAAAATAAATTTGTTAGCTTATTTAATTACATTTAAATTATTAAATAGATTATTTGTATTTGTATTTAAAACCAATTAAATTAATTATTTTCTTTGAAATATTTTAAAATATTTTAACAAAATATGTATCATAATATAAACATATAAATACATGAAGTATGTAAAATATGCTTAAAATACTGGTTTACTAAAAGAAGGTGATCAGGAAAAAAGACTTAAATAAAAAAAAATAGTTAAACAAATATTATATTTTATAATACTAATAAAATAAGACATATTTAGCCATAATATAAGTGTAGCAAATAAGTGTAGCAAATTGGTCACAATCGGTACATTATAATCATATAAAGTCACCAATCTCAAAATTGACATCTCCAAATTTTATGTACAACATTTACTACAAAAAACCCAACATAAAGCACAAACAATGACGTTTTTTAACAGATATTAACAAATGGAGCAAAAATATAAACTGGGAAGAAAAAAATTGAATGAACAATGTGGAACTTAATTATTATTTTTTCTATTAACTAGGAACTCCTTGCAACTTAAAAAATATATACATATTTTAATATGTTTTAAGAAGATATTTGCTTTTTTGTTAATATTTATAAATTAAAACATAATGAAATAATTAAATGTTTTCTAGTTTTAAGAAGTTCCCAATTAATAGAAAAAAATTGATATTACTAATAAAAATAATAATGTAAATTATATAACTGGATGATCAAAATTAAAATGGTGGCTTTAAATGTTAAATAAAAATAAGAGTTTTACATACATTTTGACATACTGGTAATTACAAAAAAAAACATTTAAAATTTATTTGTTATGTATATCTAAAAGCAAAAAATCTAACCATTTATACAAACTGACTTTTAAAATGAAAATATTAAAAGAAAAAAATAATACGAAATAAAAAAAAATATTTGTATTATAAACAAACATTAAACAAACCTAATTTTTTTTAACAAACGATTTTTAATGTATTGAATATCATGTTGCAGATAGCTTCTGATCACAGGAGTAGTCTTTTTTTTAGTTGTGGATAGTTTGAAATAGTTTGATGCATTTCTTTATTAAGAGCATATTTGCCGTGGTAGTAATCCTCAAATACACGCAGTAAAATGTTTTTGCGGCGTAGACCAAAGATCCTAAAACGATAAATAAAATTTAAAAATAAGTCTGTAAATAAAATTATAAATAATAATTAAAAAAACGTTTTTTGGAAATCAAAACAAAAAAAAAGTTTTTATATTAATTTTCACAATAAATTACGTTGCTTATTATTCATTAAATAAATTTTTACAATATTTACGCTGTGGCAATTAGCAACATATAAAAGCGAAATATTAAAAGCTATAATAAGAAAAATGTCGATGAGTTATCAGTTTAGAGATTGACGAATAATTTATAACAAAATGCATTGATCTGTTTAAATAAAATAATTATTTCCGAAATAAATTAATTTTATATTATATTTTAAAAAACAAATAAAAAAATCTTAACCATGAGTAGTTTTTCTATGTAAATTAAAAAGTTGATGACATTGTAAACAATTTTTGTTCTTCTAATAATATATGCATTTGTTTTCGACCGTTTAAAATTGGTTTTGTCGTTAAAAGAATTTATATCAAATACATTATATTTGTATCGTAAGGCAATTTTAAATTTGTAGGCATAATTACCTTTTTTAAAGTGTAGAACAGATTTGACCATATCTTCGGTAGAATGTTTCATTAATAAATGTTGTCCACAATAAAAACAGGAATGTTTTTTTACGGAGCTGTTTTGTGGGTATATTATTATCATGACGTCCATGGATATTTTTACAGAATTTTAAATCTAAAAACGGAAATATGTTGTTTTCAATTTTTCAAAAAATATTAAACTATTTCCAAAATATTGAAATAAAATAATTTGGGTTACGCAACCAAATTATTATTAAATAATTTTAAAGTATCAAAATTGTTGCTCAATTAAATTGGAAATTAATTAAATTGATTCCAAAGTAAATACATAAATTTTTTTTTTTAAGTTTATCACCCTGTAAATTATAAACTGATGATTTAACAATTTTTAATTTATTTATTTCAATATTTGTAGGAGTATTTTTAAAATATTCTGAATATAATATTAGTTTCTTATAAATTTAGTAATTAATTTGGTAAACTTAGTTTAATCAATAAAAATATACTATAAACAGGTTTTAGCGTGTGAATTAAAATTAAAATTAAATACCTTAATTATTGGAATTTTTTCGTCCCTCATACGCTTAATAACAATCAAAGGAAGACCCAAGGTTATACTTTTCTGTAGACTCCTTAAAAGCTCAATATTATCGGAAGAGAATAATATTTTACCCATATAATAACCGTCTTCTCTTTTTGCTAATGTGTAAGTATCATATTTAAACACTTCTATGTTTTTGCAAATACCCAGGCTTTTGTTGTCAGTATATTCTATAGGTTTCTTCATTTTAAAGGATTTTTTCTAAAAGAGATATATTTTATATTTTAATATGTATGAAAATACTGTAGTATTGTAAAATATGTCAGCAAAAAATCTTGAAAATTACTGAGCGTTATTTTTATTGTTAAAAAGTCTTAATAAAGATAAAAAATGATATATTTTTTTGGTGGATCATACAAAAAAGTGATACCTAGATTACCTAGTTGTTTTTTTAACAAATAAGTAAATAAATAGTAATTTTGGTAATGTTAAAAAAAAATTTACACTTCAAATGAATTCTGTTAAATTTGCTATAAAATTATTTGTTAATAGAGCAATTTCAAGTCTGTTAAAAACAATGACGCACCACTAATCTTGTATTATTTAACTAATAATAATAATTTGTTTTAACTGTTTGTTTAAAGAAAAAAAAACAATACACAATCTATTTTATGACTAACAGAATAAAGCGCATCAAGCATTTTTGCGTTTTTTTTAGTAAGATTTTTCATTTAATTGTAGTTTTAAATGTTTTCATTATTGAAAAAAAAAAAATATTAAATAAATACTTACCGAAAACAAACATAATTATTTAAAAGCACAAGTAGATAACAAAACACTTATTATAAAATCCATATATCTAATATCTACATTATATCACTACGCCATGTTTCGGCTAAATCAATTCAAAATTCAACATTGAACTCTAACGAACACTGAAGTCACTGAACTGAACACACAACGTCACAACACAACACGATATACGCATTAGAGATATAACGTAAATAAACAATTATTAAAAAATAACGGAACTGATGAACCCGCAGAAAATCTTATTAGTCGAGTTTTTAATGTGATAAGATTCCGTTTTTTTTATTTATTGTGCGATCAATATTTTTATTTGTCCGATTGATTTTCTATTTTTAATTAAATTTTTTAGTTTGTAATTATTAATAAGCATCTTCAAAGTTATATGGCTCACCGTGTTTATTTAGTTATATTTATACTTATTACTTTAACTAAGTCGATGTTTAATAATTTTAATGTGATAAGGTACCTATAAATTTTTTGCAACAGTTTAACACTGCTAATTTCAAAACTAAGAAACAAAAAAAATGATCTACTTCCCCAGCAAAATTAAAAAAAAGTAAAATAAATAATTTCTTTAACGAAAAATTGAAAATGTGTACTACTCTATAAAGAATTAAGCTCTAAAAATTTTTTTGAAAAGCAAATATAAATCGTATATCGTAACTATAATCTTTTTTACCCCAAGAATTTCATTTTAATTTTGACAATTTATTTTTTAATCGACATTGCATATTTTTTACAGTCGAGTACATATGAAAATGAACGACATCGAAAAAAAATAGCATATTAATAGTTTTAAATTTTAAAGTTTTAAATTAATTAATTAATTAATTAAATTAAAAAATAATTTTATAATTAATTTTACCACAAATTATGTAGTTGAAAGGCTGATTTATGATTCTTAGAGAACAACAAGATATCTTATTAATATCTTCTATTATATATTTATGATTCGATTGACTATGATAATAAAAATTGGACAGAAAAATATAATCTTTTTAGCCGTAAAAATTGGGATGCAGCTTTTCAAAAGCATCATCTGGTTTGTCAATGGGACATTCGAAGCGTCGCCCACAATCTTTTACAAGTTGTTCTTAATTTTAGGTGCGGTAAATCAAGTAAGGGTCAACAGATCACGTCAAACTAATGGATTTTCCGTTTGTCCTTTCATTACTTGAGAACAGTGCTTAAAACTGTCACGAAAAAATAATTCGCGTTATTATGACAAAAGGACTTGCAATTGGCCTGAAATAATATACTAACAACCTAACAGAAGGCAGGCATAATAAATTCCAATAATTTTTTTTGCATTTACACTCCAGTACTGCAAAGAATTCCGACAGACGAGAACCAATTAATAAATACAAAATAGTACTTGCCAAATGTAATCTTAAACAGAACACAATCAAATGGAACTGTTAGTGTTCAAAATTACCCTGTATATTTTATGTTAGAAATGTCCCTGTATATTAAAAATGTTGCCATGGTCTTATTATTATTATTATTTAGAAATGTTAAGTTTGACTTATTAATATTTTGTAATTGTCATATATCTTTTCAAGAAATATACATCTGATAGTTTATTCTTTAGAGTTTATTATTTAGAGGCTACATTTACCTTCTTTAATTTAGATAACTGAGTAGCCAAAGTATTATTTCCTTAAAACTGCTAACTCTTTATATTATAAAATTTTAACATTTGGCGACCATGGCAGGACTCAATTATGGAGAATATAAGAAGTTTGAAGGAAAAGAGATATTCTTAAAAAGAATGTTTACAAAGACTTGCAGAGAACTTGACATCTTACTAGGCGAAGAAAGTGTAGATATCGATAAAATGACAATTAAGATGAATGGATTAGAAAGTAAAGCCTACAGACTAATTCAACTAGACAAGAAAATTAAAAAACTGCTGTTTAAAAAAGACCAAGTAACAGAAGAAGACATAGAGAGTGAAGTAGAAACAGCAGAAACTTACATAGAAGAATTTATCAAATACAAGACTAAATATTCTAGAATTTTAAGAATCAAATCTAAAAAAGATTAAGCTCACTAAGAAGACAATGCTAGTGTTTCCAGTAGCGAAGGAGGATCAAAAAGAAATTTCATATTACCAAAATTTGAGCTAAAAAAAATTAATGGGAAGGTGAAAAATTGGATAATATTCTGGGGATAGTTCAAAAAAATTGATGAGGATGAACACATAGATAAAGAAGTTAACTTCCAGTATTTTATACAGGCATCTGATGAAGGATCCGCTGCAAGAAACCTTGTTGAAAGTTTTTCACCCTCTGCACCAAACTATGACATAGCTATCCAGCAACTTAAATCAAGGTTTTCTAGAAATGAATTTCAAGTAGAATATTATGTAAGAGAACTTTTAAATTTGGTTTTGAAAATGGCTATAAAAGGTAAATCAACTATGTCACTTTCAACTCTATTCTGTAAATTAGAAACTCAATTAAGAGCTTTAGTGACATTAGGAAACACAAGTGATGAGTACGCAGCAATGCTTTTCCCATTAGTTGAATCATCTTTACCAACAAAAACTTTACAAGTTTGGGAACGTTATAGGAACGACAAGAATTTACAGGGTTATTCTGATTCTACTAGTAATTATTTAAATATGTTATTAGATTTTCTAAGAGGCGAAGTAAATACTGAAGCAAGAATATCACTAATTAGAAATAGTTTTACTACCCGAAAAGATGGATCAATAACATGGGCACCGAGGCAACAAAACAATCAAAAATTGTTGTTTTGCCTGCTCAAACCACACCACAATATTAAAAACTGTACCTGGGGAGTTAAATCCTGCAGATCCACTCACTAGAGGCTGTAATGGTAAGCAATTATTAAACAGTAAATGTTGGGCAAAGTTGGCTAAGGAAAATAGATACATTGTGGCCAAGTTTACCAATCGTATTTTGCTCAGAAGCAAATGCTGAGAGAAGAAAAACAGCCATAACCTCTGTTGCTTTTTTGAAAGATTGTTTTAGTTTAAGGTTAAATTCTTTTTTCCAAATATCACAACATTTTGAGAATATTTGGCTGGATTTTTCGATTTTTTAATTATTTCAAAAATCAGTAAAATACAAATTTGCAGACATAAAGAAAGGAGAGATAGAACCCTCATTCCAAGAGATAGAAGAAACAGAGATAGCAGAACTATCATATCTTGAGATAGAGAAGGCAGAGACAGCACTTCTCAAAATTGTTCAGCTGGAATCTTTTGGATCGTTAAATCTTAAAAATATTAAAAATTTAAAAGTTTTTGGACGAAAAAGGCATGCTTCGAGTAAGAACGAGATTACTATTATAGTAACATACCTGATTTAGAACACATTTATAAAGCCTCTTTGAAGAAAAGTCATAAATATTTACAAACTATGAAAGATCATTTAAGAAGTCGTTTCCGGAAGGAGTACATAGGAAATTTAGTAGAGGTAGGAAATGTTGTACTTTTGGAATGTGATAATGTCAAAAGAGCTAACTAGCCCTTAGGTCAGATAAAAGAAATGTATATTGGTAAAGATGGAATTACAAGAGTGGCTAAAGTAAGATAAGCTAAGGAACTTATTAGACCTTTACAGCGGCTTTATCTACTTGAAATCGAGCCAGAAGAAGACGAAGTAGAGAAGAACGGAGAAGTAAAGATGAATATAGATAAAAAATAGATAAAGATCAAGACTTGGTTGGCCAAAAGTCCAATTCTAATGAAATTTCAGTTAAAATTTCAAGATATGGACGACCGATCATGAGTCCTAAAAAATTGCAATATACCTGACGATTTTTTATTTTTCAACTTCGTCGAAAAGAGGGGAATATATTGGAAATGACACTGTATATTGAAAATGTTGCCATAGTCTAATTATGTAAAAATGTTAAGTTTGACTTATTAATATTTTGTATTTGTCATATATCTTTTCAAGTAATATACATCTGATAGTTTATTATTTAGGGGCTACATTTACCTACCTTAAATTTAGAGAACTGAGTAGCAAAAGTATTATTTCCTTAAACCTGTTAACTCTTCATATAAAATTCTAACAGTTAGATTAACCATTAAACACTAGTTACTATTTCTAAACCTATGATACTTAGAATTAATTAATGCTTAATAACATTGCTTTTCTTTACACTTGGATTACGAAGAGTTTTTTATCGCTGTTAATTCGTAAAAAATTGCATGTTTTATTGGTCCGTTTGGATATAAAGTATGAATTTTGTAATTCTTAAAACCGCGATATCTCACGAATGGTTAGTCGTACAAGAAAAACGATGTACAACTTTTGTCTGACCTATTTTTACGATAAAATTTACGGTTTTCAAGATAAATGGAAAAAACTTTTTAATCTTAGATAAAAAAAAATTAAGAAGTAGGATCGAAGTGGATTTTTTACATTTTATATATAATGATGTATTTAATGTCTTTGCCAATTACTCTATGCAAATTCTGGCTAAGTCAAATGTCTTTTTTAACTGGACTATTTACCAACTTTCTATAAGGGATGTGGTTGTGGAAAAGCCAATAGTGATCATAAAAAAATTAATACATTTTAAAATATATTTCTTTATCTATATATATATAAAAGTGAAAGTTCACTCATCACCATATCTCGGAAACTATAAAACCTACAAACTTGAAATTTGGTAAGTAGATTCCCTATTAGGGTCTAAACGTCCGCTAAGAAAGGATTTTACGAAACTCTACACCTAAGGTGGTAAAACGGGGGTTGAAAATTTATATGAAAGTCCTATGTTATTGAAGTCAGGGACTAGAAAATTAAAATGTGTGCTCTTTAGAGGTTGTAGAGGTGTACTTATATTGTATTTCTAGAAATCAACTCCCTCCTTGAGGATTAAACGGGGGTCGGTTACATTTTATACAACAATCAACACGCCACGCGAACGACATCGCGTGTACATCGATTTGGAACCCAAAAATGTAGTTAGATTTTTTTTGTCTGTCTGTCTGTATGTTTGTGCACGCATCACATGAAAACTACTGATTCGATTCGAATGCGTTTTTCACAGATGTATTTGTCTTTATTCCCGACTACTTAGAGCTGTGAAATTTTTAGGATAGCTAAGAACTGGATGACAATGCATGTTTCAAGTGTGGCATATACATAGATTTCGAAATTTATACTAAATTGATATTAAATATGATATAAGTTGTGTTTAGATATTATCATTTTGAAAGTTTTTAAATAAGTTGTTCGTAGCCTATTTGGTTAAGCGGCGGATGAGTCCAGTTGTGACAGTTCTGTTACGTTATCATAAAGGAATCGATTACGCGAGAGAGAAGTTTTTTTTCTGTTTTTTTTTTTTGTTCTACATGTTAAAACAGTAATTATTATTTTAACTGTTAATAAAATAAACTAATTTAGAAAATTTTTAGTAAGTTTTTTAGACTGTACTGTGGACCCTGCCGTAATCTATCTCGGTAAAGCGCTATTGGCCAAGGAACAGGTTGCACTTAGCAATCATTTAAAATAATCTAACAATGGTAATATGACATAAATTACCAAAACAAACTTTTGACTATAAAAAATTCTTTTTATAAAGTGTGATTTTTACCAAAATCTGTTCACTGGTTTCAGCGTGATTGACTGACAAACATGAAATTTTAAATAAAAAAAAATTAAAAGTAGTTAGGCCAGACTTATTTTACTAAGAATATACCTACAGTATGATTAAACTTTTATACATAAAATGAAATCATTTGTGAATATCCCAATTTCACGCTAGCAAAGCCGCGGTTAAAAGCTAGTTCTCTATAAATTAAACAATACCCATTTGAATTTTTCTAATTAATGTATTAATCCTGCTATCGCATTTCCGTTTACTTTTCATTTTTTTATAACCTCTTGTTTTACTAGGTATATTATTTTTTATTCTATTAAAATAATTTACTATTTTTTCTTGCAAGAATAATTAATACGGAATAATTAGTAAATAATCACAAAACCTAAATTTGCATTGCTGCAATTGCATATTTAAACATAACTTTTAATTTAAAACACCCTTTATAACATTTTTCTGAATTGTAAAAAATAAAGATCCTTTACAAAATTAGAATTTTTTGACAAACCTCGTATACTGCTTTAAAAAAATAATATCTGATGGTTGCATTTTCAATTAAATTTTATTTCAAAACAAACGAAACGCAGATTTCTGTTCCCAAACCAATATCTATTACGTATTAAGATAAAGTGTTTACAGAAACAGAAATGTGATGACACATTTAATGCCTTATCTTAAATAATAAACAATATGAGTTAACGTACCTATACAAAAATATGATTAGTTCTTTTTAGGGTGACGAATTGTTTTTAGAAAGTTAATATTAAAAAATATATTGTTTTAAATCATTTATTTTAATGTTTGAAGAGAAAAAATTGAAGTTTTTTCAGATTTTATTTATAGTCCAGTCACTCACAGTAAAATATTGTAAAACCTCAGAACGTTTATTAAAGTCCAAATAAAGTTTGATTTAAATAAGACTTTTTGCAGATCTAAATTTTCTTGACTTTCAACTGTACTCTGGGACTTAACATCATCTTCGCCTTCATTTCCTCCTTTTTTAAACTCTTCTTGACTTATTAATCTTATTATAAAATCATTTCGTCATTGTTATCGTAACCAAGTAAGATTCCGTTAACAGCCTTTTTGTCCATTTTCTTTCTGCGAAATTTTGGAATATGTACATAGCAAATAGAACCAGTGTGAAGACAGAAACGTTTCTGAAGACCCCTGTAAGCTATGTCCCAGAATATTATAAAAAAGTTCCGAGTGATATTTTTTCGACTTTTATAAGTGTTTTATACTTTTTAAAACGTAGGGCAATACCCTTTTAGCTTGTTCGTTTAAAATTTTCATATCTCATATTTTGTAACACAAGATTAAACCCACTGGGCCCCCTTAAAATATAAAAAATCTATTTATCGTAAAGTATAATACTTTTTAAAACTTTTTTTACGTAAGCCATACACTTTTAGCTTGTTCTTTTAAAATTTTCATATCTCATATTTTATAACACAAGATTAAACACACCGGCCCCCCTTAAAATGTAAAAAAAAATATTTATCGTAAGGTATAAGACTTTTTAAAACTTTTTTTACGTAGACTATACCCTTTTAGCTTGTTCTTTCAAAATTTTTATATCTCATATTTTGTAACACAAGATTAACCCCACCGGGCCCCCTTAAAATATAAAAAAATCTATTTATCGTAAAGTATAAGACTCTTTAAAACTTTTTACTTGTAAGCCATACCCTTTTAACTGATTTTTTCAAAATTATCATATCTCATATTTTGTAACACAAGATTAACCCCACCGGGACCCCTTAAAATGTAAAAAAATCTATTTATCGTAAAGTATAAGACTCTTTAAAAAAATTTTCTTGTATGCCATACCCTTTTAGCTGGTTCTTTCAAAATTATCATATCTCATATTTTGTAACACAAGATTAACCCCACCGGGCCTCCCTCAAAATTTAAAAAATTCTATTTTACATAAAGTATAGGACTTTTGAAAGCTTTTTTTACGTAGACCATCCCCTTTTAGCTTGTTCTTTCAAAATTTTCATATCTTATATTTTTTAACACAAGATAATATTTTAAGGGGGGCCCGGTGGGGTTAATCTTGTGTTAAAAATATGGGATATAAAATTTTTGAAAGAACAAGCTAAAAGGGTATAGTTTACGAAATATTTTTTTAAAAAAGTGTTATACATTACGATAAATAGATTTTTTTATATTTTAAGGGGGCCTAGTGGGTTTAATCTTGTGTTACAAAATATGGGATATGAAAATTTTTAAAGAACAAGCTAAAAGGATATAGTCCACGTAAAAAAGTTTTAAAAAGTCTTATACTTTACGATAAATATTTTTTTTATATTTTAGCGGGAGCTCGGTGGGGTTAATCTTGTGTTACAAAATATGGGATATAAAAATTTTGAAAGAACAAGCTTAAAGGGTATGGCTTACGAGAATTTTTTTTTTAAGTCTTATACTTTATGATAAATAGAGTTTTTTATATTTTAAGGGGGACCGGTGGGGTTAATCTTGTGTTACAAAATATAGGATATAAAAATTTTGAAAGAATAAGCTAAAAGGGTATGGCTTACGTAAAAAAAGTTTTAAAAAGTCTTATAGTTTACGATAAATAGATTTTTTTATATTTTAAGGGGGCCAAGTGGGTATAATCTTGTGTTACAAAATATGAAATATGAAAATTTTAAAAGAACAAGCTAAAAGGGTATTGCTCTATGTTTTAAAAAGTATAAAACACAAGTCGAAAAAATATACCTCGGAACTTTTTATAATATTCTGGAACATAGTTTACATGGGTCTTCAGAAACTTTTCTGTCTTCACACCGGTGCAAATAGATCCTATTATTATTAAGTGCTTAAGACCTGTTTTCTTACCTGTCCACAGTTCAAACGGAGATTTATCTTTTACACCTGATACACCTGTTCTATTTAATAAGTAAGCTGCCGTATTATCATTTCAGCCCATAATGTCTGTGGTATTCCTTCTCTTGCATGCATTATAGCCATAGCAGTTTCTACAACAGTCTCTTTGAGCATCTCGTAGAGAATCATTTAGGATCGGCAGTGAAGTATCCCAGTATTGTAATAGTAATGTCTTCACTGTTCAATATGGGTTTGTTCTTTTCAATTTTTGATTTAAATGAACCATAGTTAGATTTTTTATAACTGATCGTACCTACAAGTTTCCTATTAGGGCGTGGGACGTCTGGGTATCTTTCGGTAACTGTCTCACACGTTCTGGCCAAATTTTTGTGACACTTGCCGTATATTAACACTAAATTTAAGTAATTTTCGTTAGTATAGCCTAAACGCGCCATGATTTTAAAAATAGTGGGTAACTAAGTTTTGTAACACAGAGTGATGACCAAAAAATGCTACCTAATAATAATCACAATGCGGATTGACGGATTGTTAGCGACTTTTTTCCATGGCCAACTTTTTGAAATCAAGTACATACATAATTTCAATAGGTAATCTCTTTCGTAAGACCCTTTTTACCTCTTTCAATGGAAGCTTGGTGTTTTATAGAGACTTAATTTTTAGGAAGACAGTAATAAATGCATTATAAACTCATAATTTAGAAAGTTTGCTATGTTTTTTAAAAATTTTCTCAAATTAACTTTCATATAATTTCTGATTTATGTGAAAACTATTGATTTTAGGTAAAGCGAAATCTAATACAATTTGAAAGCCAAATAAATTTCACGTAAGACGACGTAAGTATATACAGGGTGTCCTATTTGAAAATTTTGACTTATTCTGATTCAAAGTTCTGAAAAATGGCACACCGTTTAAGAACACTCTGTGTTGTAAAACTAAATTAGTTCCTTATGGCATTAAAGAACATCACTTACCGTTTAAGCGTAGCAACTTTTGTTTCATTTGATTCTGAAATAGTCCAGTTATTGATTTTTCAAAATACAGTCGAATCTGTCAAAATTTTTGAAAAAAGTTGAATAAATCAAAAACTAACGATTTAAAATATAGACTACCTTACATAAAATTAGTCTAGAAGTTTATGCGTAGTAATAATATACAGGGTGTTCTATTTAAAATAACGAAGTTGATGGCGACTTTCCGGTATAACCGGAAGTGTAAGATTAATGATATTATTTAAGGCAGATTGGCCATCAATGAAAATGGCCGAGTACAAATTTTAGATTTCAAATCAACATAGATCTCGAGATATTTGTACTGTCCCTTCGTCGTGACACACCCTGTATGACTTTCATTAATTAAAAACAAATGGCAACTATCATAATAATAATAAATCAACAAAACTATGAATTAGTGTTTAAGACTGGATTAGAAGTAATGTAATCTTAACACATTTCTGGGCTAGTTCCTATGCAGTTAGCATCTTAATATTTTTCTCAGTTTGTGGTGTGCATTAAAATATAAAAAAAATTAAAATGTCGTATGTAATTAGTGAACGTGGTAAAACTTTAATTTTGTTTGAGAACAACAAGTTTTATAAAAAGAAGATTTTAGAATCGTCAAGCGAAAAAAAGTGGCGTTGTACAGTGAAAGGTTGTGCTGCAAAATTGTATATAATTTTTTAAGCCAGGCGTGGTGGCGTAAAATTCAACAACTTGGTTTGGCTGTAGAGTACAGAAAAGAAAACTAAAGTGGGTAAATTTTTAAGTTATGTGTTTGGGCTACAATATTTACCACCCAATGACTCCTATTTCATTGGGTGGTAAATACCGAAAACTATTCTACCTTAATTTTTTTATGCGATCCCCTTCAAATTGCCCTACTGGTGATATAAATGCATTTTGCCAGGGGGCAACCCCGGGCCATATTGTTTATACCGAAATTGTTTAAACAATTACATGCAATTGTTATTTTTTAAGCGGACAATTTTTTTTTATATTCTTTATTAAAATACAAATAAAAAAGGTTCCACGAATTTTCACGATAAACTTAATATTTTTAGAGATATGGATTTTTAAAAGTTCGAAAAATCTCAAATTTGGGAACTTTCGACCCATAAAAAATATATTTAAAAAAATAACATATAAATAGTATACATTTTTTAAATTTTTTATACAATAATTAATAATTTTATTAATAGAGATTTAAAAAATTTAATTGTTTATACCTGTTTATTAATTGTTAATTTCGCGCGCTCTCAAGTACCCGTCGCTTACCTTTCTGGGTATTAAATCGTTTTTGATCATTTATCTTAAAAACTATTAACTTTATTAAAATTGCTAATAAGAGCAATGTTATTAATAATTAAATTGTCTACAATTTTTTCTCTATAATTTTATTCTGAAATCAGTTTTTCAAATGTTATTTAAGCATAAATCGGAACATGTAATTAAAATTTCTTTTTTATCAGTTTATATTACTTTTTTTTTACTACCTTAGTAATAATAAAATATAATAGAGTAGGATCCCACTGCAAATTAGTGTAGGAATAATGTAGACAATTAAAATTTACTTTTCAAGTAACTTCATAAGTAGGAGAATTCATTTATCATAGGGTGCCAATTAGTAATTAGCCGCCAGTAGTATTAATTAAAATATTTTTAATTGACTTTTGGAAATAAATTTCGTTCACATCGTATGGAAATAAAACTTACAGCACTTTATAATAGCGTTCTCGAATGATTTAAAAAAGTACAGTTGCTGCTGATCATTTAGCCGCTTCCTCTACGCAGCCAGGTGTAAACAGGTATGATTTTGTTTGAACTTTTCGTTTATTCCGTATATTTATTTTATTTCCATAACATTAAAGATCATTTTTTTCTGTACTTAATTTTATAAAGGTGCTTGTAAAAAAAATCCGCAAATCAGAGTTTCCTGACCTTAAAGATGCTAGGTATTGAAAATAAATTGACAGAGAGTGAGTGCGCGACGCTACTGGTTAGACAAGGATATTTAGCGACCCTGTACAAATAAAACTTATTTTTTACATTTCTAAATTCAGTTAATTTTATGTTTGTAAATAATTTTATTATTAGTATTTTAAGTAGGTTGGATTTATTTTATTATGTAAGAAAACTTCTGCACTATAAGACTAAAGCAAAAATTAATTTTAAAAACAAAACTCTCAGACTCTGACTTAAAAAAAAATAAATAACAATACTAGGGCGTTATATTGAATTTTAAACTTTTTTATTTTTTCTAGCATTCAACATATTCTGCATTTTAAGACTAATTTATGGTCGTTTTTAAACGTACTAACTAATGTATTTGTTATTTTATTGCTATTTGTTTATGTTTGAAAAACTATATTCAAGCCAAAGATAGAATTCAAGGATCCGTAATCAGTAAATATGTATTTTGTATATCTTAACGGCGCAATCGTAGAAAGAATGCTTTGCCTTCTAAACTGAAATAAATGAAGTACAGTTTTAAGAAAAAATAACGTCGAGTCGGAGTTATAAACCAATCGGTGCATATGATCTGTAACGAAACCAATAAAATGTTGAAATTACGTTATAGTCGAGGCAATGAAGCATTTTAAAAGTAAATCTTTTAGGATAGGACGGATCGGAATGCGGTTTTTTGCATTTGCTTTTAAAAATTATTTATACTAATCCCACCTACTTTCTACTTAGTACAAACCGGAAGTTGCATTGCTGCAGCCAAAAATGCTTTCAAAAAATGCATTTTTTGAGAGATTTTTTGGCAAATTTAATAACTTTGTAAATAAGAGTCAGAATTAGCCCAAGTTAGGTAACCAGGGGGTTTTGAGGTCGCTGATTACGATTATGATGTGTAAATTGTCCCCCCGAACACCTGGAGCTCAGGAACGTCGACGAACGTCATCTCCGGGGGACTATCCCGAACTGCATGCGAGGAAGCAGAGAAAATCGAGACCACGGGGTTTTTTGAGTCACTGAATTCAAATATGGTTCCAGCGAACACCCCATGAACACCTGGTGCGCCCTAATCTGAATGCGGACGTCATCTTCAAGAATTTTTCTGGAAATAGCGACGAAAACGAAACGAAAATCATTATGGGGGCATTTTGTGTGCGTTGAATCCGAATTTCATGTGGAAAACGACTCCCAGAACACCTGGTGGACCCTAACCTGGCTCTGAAAGTCATTCCCGAGGTTTTCCCGGACACAACTGAAAAATAGGAACCGACAATCGTTACTGGGGGTTTCATGGGGCGCTGCAGTCAAATATGGCACTGGCGAACACCCCACGGACACCTGGTGCGCCCTAACCTGGCTCTGGACGTCATCACCAAAGTTTTTCCAGACACAAGTGAAAATGACAAACCCAAAATTGTTAGGGGGGTTTTTTAAGTCGCCAAATTAAAATTTTACGCCGAACATGCCCTCCCAATACCTGGTGCATTGCATGAACGTCAACTAAACCTGATATTTTAGAGACTGACGTCAATGTACTTCAATAACTGTATGGAAGTGTTGATTCTAGTTAAAATATGTATGGAGGAAAGGAAGAGAATGAATAAAAAGTCAAAGTTTATGTAATTGATATTTCAAAACACTTTTTTAAATTAAAATCAAATAAAATCCAACCGTTACTTCACTTAAGGGGCCATTCATTAATTACGTAAGGACAATTTTGGTCAATTTTGACCCCCCCCCCTACCCCCATGTAAGTATACGTAAGATTTCTCGAACCCCCCTTCCCCTTTCTTACGAAAGATTCTATCTTGATCTTCTAAATAATAAACTGTTATGTGAGGAAAGGATCAGTTTCACTAAAACTTACAGTTCAACGTGGATCCATAATTTTTATTTTTTAACAAGGAATAATATAAATAGTAGGTACTAGCAAACATAAATTAGTAAAACTACAAACTCATAACATTGTTCATAAAATAAGTTATTTTTTATTTTTTTCAATAAACAACAAAAATTATTTAAATAAAATAAAAAATCGACTATACACTTTAAAATTAAGAAAACAAATTGGAATCCAAAATGGAATTAGATTTTTAGTCTTGAATTTTGATTCACGAAATATTACGTAAGACTGAATTTTACCTCCCCTTCCCCCAACGTAAGAACTTGTAGAGATTTTCTTAACCCCCCTTCCCCCTCAATACCCTTACGTAATTAATGAATGGCCCCTAACCACATTAATCAATTACTTCGATTTTCTAATAAGCAACTAAATATCAAATTCTTTATCAAGTGACACATCCATAGTCTGCTCATTGTTTTCGTCATCGACAAATGTACTCATACGGGTAACATCTCCCTTATCTAAAGCCTCTGTCTCTGCCACAATAACGTTGTCAACTGAATATCTTTCAGTGTTCGTCGATGTCATATTTGAATTCTGCGCCCAAAGAAACCTCTCGTAACGATTGTCGGTTAGTCTTTTTCAATTTTGTCTGGAAAAACTTCGGTGATGACATCCAGAGCCAGGTAAGAGCGCACCAGGTGTCCGTGGTGTGTTCGCCGGAAACATATTTGACTTTAGCGCCCCAAGAAACCCCCAGTAACGATTGTCGGTTCCTATTTTTCAGTTGTGTATGGGAAAACCTCGGGGATGACTTTCAGAGCCAAGTTAGGGCGCACCAGGTGTTCGAGGAGTCGTTTTCCACATGAAATTTGGATTCAGCGCACAAAAAATGCCCCCATAATGAATTTCGGTTCGTTTTTGTCACTATTTCCAGAAATATTCTTAAAGATGACGTCCGCATCCAGGCTAGGGCAAACCAGGTGTCAGTGGGGTGTTTGCTGGAGCCATATTTAAATTCAGCGACCCAAAAAACCCCGTGGTCTCGATTTTCTCTCCTTCCTCGCATGAAGTTCAGGATAGTCCCCCGGAGATGACGTTCGTCGACGTTCCTGAGCTCCAGGTGTTCCAGGTGTTCCTCAAAAAATGCATTTTTTGAAAGCATTTTTGGCTGCAGCAATGCAACTTCTGGTTTGTACTAAGTAGAAAGTAGGAAAGAATGGTATAAATAATTTTAGAAAGCACATGCAAAAAACCGCATTCCGATCCGTCCTATCCTAAAAGATTTCCTATATTTGACCTTTTTAGTGCTTCGTTGCCTCGACTATTATTATACTGTACATCAATAAATTTTAAATAAAAAAAATTAAAAGTAGTTAGGCCAGACCTATTTTACTAAAGATATACCTACAGAATGATTAAAATTAAATTTTTATGTGTAAAATATACAGTCACTAAATCATTAGTGAATGTCCCAATTCCACGAGGGCAAAGCCGCGGGTAAAAACTAGTATAAGTATATTATAACTACCGTAGTTTTATTATTATTTGAAAAACAAAAAATAAACTGTTAACAGTATTAAATATTCAAGTTTCTCTCCATCGAGGGTGGGTACGTTTTTGTTGAGTGGTGCAAATCGAACTTGTGACGTTGGTTGGGGAGAGTAATATTCAAAGAGTGCGTGCTGTTCACGTGATCATTCTATCTTTTGAACTTATAATAAAATTTGTTGATATTTTAAAAATTGCCCTGTATAAATTATTTTTTTTTTTACTTTATAAGATGCAATAAGTAAGAATATTTTGTTTTTTTTTTTTTAATTTTTTATATCTACTTTAACTTTCCTATTGTTGGAAACCCTGTATAAATAAAACGTATTTTTAAATGTTCTACATTCAGTTCTATTTTAGATTTGTAATTCCATGTCATTAATAGAATTTTAAGAAGTTTTTCACTATATAAGAAAATTTTTTGCATTTCGAGTTCCCTGATAGAAACTTAGCGTTGGTCACCATGTTTTTTACTTTTGTTTTAGAACAAAAATTGTTAAATTTTCAATTGCTAATTTTAAATTACATACATATTTGTATTTTATTGCTACTTTTTATGTTTAAATACCAGTAAAATTTGTTTATATTTTATAACTAACCCTGTATAATTGACTGTTTTTTTATTATAAAATGTGCAATTAGTAAGTACATTTGTTTTTCCGTTTTTATTTTTTTGTATTTTCAATAACTACTTTAACTTTTCTTTTGCCGGATCCTTTAGAAATAAAACTTATTTTTTTAACCTTTGAAATTAAGTTATTTTTCTGTTGCTAAATAATTTTATTCATAGTAATTAAAGTCAAATGCTAGATACAGTAGACAACCACTAACACTGTTTCGGCATAAATAAAGAATTATACTGCTGGCACCATCTATCTATGAATAAAAAGAATTACGAAACTAAACGATCACGGCATCTAATCACAAAAGACAGGTTTACACCACACACCAATTTACTAATTTTGAGGTCCGACTCTGTCGCTGTTTCTACCACTAGATATTTCTACAAGGTCACACTCCCATGCATGGGCGGTCGCAATTTCATGCAGTCGTCAGCGCTTTCATGCGATTGAGGTCGAAAACAGGCGCTGTTTCTTGCGTTTTAGGAACATATATATATATATATATATATTAAAAAAAAGTAGTAATATAAACTTAACTTCCTATTATATGATAATTGAAACGAATGAAAAACAATAATTATTACGTATAAATATTTACATCCTCCGGAACAGCTATCTTTAAATTAAATTATTTATGAAATGATTTTAAAAAAGTAGTTAATCTTAATTTAGAATTTAATTACAATGAGACTATTTACAAATAAAGTAGTGTATATTAAAAATAGGTAGTTTTAACTACGTAAAACATCTCTAATAAACTCAAAAATAAATGGTAAACAACACTTGACTCTACGCTTTATTTTAAAATAAAAATTATACATGCAATAAATACCATTAAATAGATAAAATCAGTATAAATAAAATATTTATTACTAACCATATTTATTTTAAAAATTATTAATCACCATTCTATTACCTACTATCACAAACATCAACATGATGTAAACTAATGTATAAAAGAAAAATAAACATGTAGGTTGTTTAAAATGTTAAATTAAAAAACGAATAAAAAAAAAACTAAAGTTTTTTCGACAATGAGATATTTTACTAAATTTTAGTTAAATATTCGTTAAAAATATAAAAATTTACCCTGTTTATTTTATAATTATATAAGTATAATTTTTTTTTGGAACTAAAAACTAAAAATAAATATAAAATAAAGCACATATTTGTCTTGTTTTTAAAATGTTTAACAATTGTCATAAATAATATTTCACAAAGAAATAAATATCTAACTAAATTCTTAATTTTAATAAACCAGAATATAACGAAAATCATATGAAAAATAATAGAATACAATAAACAAAATCTCTTAACATATAAAACATAAAATGTGGTAATAAAAACAAAATAAGCAAAACTGAACAGAAAAATGAATAACAACAGCTAAACCCATTTGGATATCGTAAATAAATGCTACAGTTTATTCAGCGAAAAAATAGAATAATCATCTACGTTTAATTTTTTATAAAATTATTCTACTAAATGCCTAAGCAATTTGTACTAAGTATAAATTCGTTTTACCTGTATGTACTTTAAAAAAACTGATGAATTTTGCACACCCCCTTTTACCTGAAAAGGGCTTTTGATGCTACTTTTTAGCTGAACAATGTTTATATAGGTTTAATTAAACATTTTTTTTATTTTTTTATACACCCATCTGAAAATCTTGATCTGGAAATTTGGGGAGGGCGAGCTCTGCCAGCACTAATGCCACATATGGCCCATTGTGCATCCTCCCGTTTTACAGGGATATCCACACCTCAGGGTGTCAACAGGCCTAGAGATTTAAACTAGGTAAAGAGGCTCCCGAGGGGATCTTCCTGACATCGGCTTGTGTAAGCCATTAGGTACTCGCCAAACACGGATCTTCTGTTTTCAGAAAAAGCAGAGCAGTCATACATTTTATGTTCTACTGTTTCCTATTCTTGATCGCAGCCTCTGCATAGCGGCTATTCTGCTAATTTCATCCTATATATATATATATATATATATATATATATATATATATATATATATATATATATATATATATACCCATGTACGATAATTAACTCATAACATTTGTTTACAGTTTTTTAATGAAATTTAATACAAATGTAATCAATAGTTTACAATATTACAACGCACTAAACTCTACAAACAGATCACAAAAACTGGAATATATGGATTTAAAATACATACTTCTAAAATATTTACCTAATCTAAAATATCATATCATAAATTTTATCTAATAACCTTTATCTGCGAAAAGGAGCCATGGTAAAATAAATGTTACTGTAATACAAAACATAACACTCATACTTGTTGAAATAAGATTAGAATCTGGTTTTGGCCAAAATTGGTCTTCAAATTCGTGTTCACTTCTTTGAAATTCTTTAATATCAACTTCGTAACGAAACTTCACTCTAAAACAAAAATGTTATGTCATAATAAAGTGTGTCCCAAAATTAAACGCATGATTTGTATTTTCTGCCATTTGTGCAGTGACAACCCTAAAAGAAACAATTTGGCAGTTAGCAGTTTAGGGTTATTAAAAATTGAGCGTTACACATAACATAATTATTATCTCAAACATATTGAGAGTTTGGTGGCCGTAGTTCGAAAATATTGAAACACTTATGGGGACGTTAACACAATTTATTCACAAAATTGTTACAAGATACACAGAACTCAGCTGGAAACCGTTTAAACAGTTTCACAATAATAATCAACTATGTAAACTATCCTTAACTGCCCACACATCCCCTCATATAGAACGAATGAACATTCTAGAATTTACGAGAAACATGATCGAACCTAATCAGTACAAACTAGAAAAAGTAAGAATATTCTAGAATAACTATAAAAACAGTTTTTCAAGTAAAGGCCACTTCCTTATTCGCTTAAAGTTTTGCTGAAGTATCCAACCACTCTTTCCTCACATCTTGTAGCTGTGACAAGACGGCCCACATTGCTGGTGTCGGTGTCCAGAATAAGCTTACCGTCAGGAAGTGGATAAGCAAGAATAGGGGCTGACGTCAGCTGTTTCTTTAATAGTTCAAACGCCTTTTGATTTTTCTTATCCCAACAGAAGGACTTGTCTTCTTCTGTCAAACGTGTCAAGGGTTTGGCGATGTCTCCAAAATTCTTGACATACCGTGGGTAATAGGAACAAAGGCTTAAGAAACTTTGGAGCTGATATTTGTCGATAGTGTTAGGCCATTCTTAAGCAGCTTGAATCTTAGCTGGGTCCACAGCGTCAAAGTCCAGATTATTATTTAGATAATATTGACGGAGCCCACTCAACAATACTGATTTGGTCCCAGTAGTCTCCGACTCTAATTCTTCGAGCTCTTTTCTGAACTCAGCCACCAATAGTTCATTTATCTACTTTTCAGGCATTCTTGTATATTCACCCCACACTTGACACCAATTTGAAGCACTTATGGGGACTTTAACACAATTTATTCACAAAATTGTTACAAGATACACAGAACTCAGCTGGAAACCATCTAAACAGTTTTACAATGACAATGAACTATTTGCACTATTTGAACCCCCCTTAACTGCCAATACTTTCCCTTATATAGGACAAATGAACATTCCAGAATTTACGACAAACATGATCGAACCTAATCAGTACACACTAGAAAGAGTGAGAATATTCTAGAATAAGCTAAAAACAGTCTTTCTAGTCTTTTAAGTAAAAGTCCTTTCGTTATTCGCTTATCCCGTTACAGTATTATGCAAAATATGTTAGGGAATAGTATTTTTGACATTATCAAGGAGGTAAATTAAAAGTTTAGAAATACTTATAGATTAGTTGGAAACATAAAACATACTGGTCTTCTAAAAAGTAACTGTTTAAATGTAAATATTAAAGCAGTGCGTCAGAGTGTTGTAGAAAATAAAAAAAAAAAAACTAATTCGGAGTTGTAAATAACTAAATAACAAATTTAAAGAAGCTGTCTAAAGCCTATAATTACTCAAATTCTAGGTTTTAATGCATTTAAAATTAAGTCAACTTAACAATAAAATCCTAATGACAATATACAGCGAAGAGATTTTCTGCAATAGATTATTGAACTTCAACAAGTGACTGCTAATTTTTCCTGTAAAATTATTCTAAGCAATCAGGCAAATTTTCATCTTGATGGTTTATTGATCAACACAATTATTACATAACAAATGCGTTCACAACGTGTCACTGTTTGGTGTTGATTTTGGGTTGAAAGCATAGTTGAATCATACATAAGACTGTTACTGGTGCTTGTTAGGTTGTTTAAAAAAGAAACTATCACATGTCATGGCCATAGCTTGTGAAACAATTCAATGACTGCGTGGCATGTTTCTAGATCGTTTAGTCTCTCCTTTCAGTGAAAAAAATTGGCAACTTAAATCTTAAAGTCAAAGGTGTATGTTAACAATCCCAGAACCACCTTTGCTTTAGAAGAAGAATTTCAACGCTGCATCAATGAAATTCACATTAATATAAAATGGTTATAAACAATTTCGAGAAAAAAATGCGTTTGTGTCAGCAAAGTCGTGAAAGCTATTTGCCTAATGTTTTATTCTATAAATAACCCTATCCTATGTACTTTATAATTCGATAAAAAAATAATTATAAAATACTGAAAACAATGTTTTCTATTTAATTCAAATTTTACGTTAATTTTTTGTCAAAGATATACCAGAAGATAACTAGAAGCAGTGATAATGTCACAGCAATCATTCTTTGTTAGCAAATTTAGTGTTTAATATCCATGGAAAGTTACAATCGCAGTTAATTTGCACAGGCAACATTTTAAAATTAAAGTTGTGTAAATTATGTAGTACATTAAGACTAATTTTTTATTTGTACTATGGTGCAGATTATGAAAAATAAATTTTATTTGTTTAAAATTCTAAAGTGTAAGTGATTATAGTGATTTTAAACTTCTAAACAAAATAGTAGTTAAAACTTCTTCTAGTACTCCTGATATAGACTGCAATATAAACATACAGTCAAGGTTCTGTTTAGTCTGCAATTTTGAAAGATTGGAGTGTAAAAACATAAGTCATCTCATTAATGTTTGTATAGTTCTGGACCACTATTGGTAAGCATTTTATATTTAATACATTAAATATAACTAAATTAATATGCAAATATTAATTTTATATGACATTAAAGTCGAAATAAGTACCTTTTTTGCTATAGTGTAAAAGGAGTATGCTGGTAAATGTCCATACCAAGTAAGTTTCCACACATATTCCAAATTTTACCCATTTTGTTGGTCTATTGTTACGTTTTTTTTTCCTATAGGTAATACTTATCCTGAATAAATATTTACATTGATATATTTACCAACTAATTTTAACTTATTACCTTACCGAAAAAGTTGTTCTGATAAGAAATCATTTAGTGATAATTATGTTGATACATTTAAATTTAATAAGTTGAATCATTTGTTTTGTGAACTAATTAAGTTTCAAAATATTATTCAAATTATTGTCGTACCTCTATTAAGTTTATCTATATTTATTTTTATTAACTTTGTACCTCTTTTTCCAAAAATTTTCTAAACATTCAAAAAACTGATAGCTTGGTAGTTATCAAGTAGTGAAACAGAGTAAAAGTTTAAGACAATTGACCAAGTCATGTTGTATAAACTCTAATTAAAAGATCCAATAAATACCCTTGTAGTTACCAAAAAGAGATCATCAACCAATGGGCAGTTAAAGAAGCTATGGTCAATAGTAGAATAGATTTAAAGTATAGACTGTTAATCTAAATATTTATATAAAAGCGAAAGGTCACTCATCACCATATGTCCATATATCAGAACCTATAAGACCTACAAACTTAAAATTTGGTAGCTAGGTTCCTTATAGGGTCTAGATGTCCACTAAGAAAGAAATTTACGAAACTCTACCCCTAAGGGGGTAAAACGGGGGTTGCAAATTTGTATGAAAGTCCTATGTTTTTGAAGTAAGGGGCTAGAAAATTAAAATGTGTGTGTGCTCTTTGGAGGTTGTGAAGATGTAATTTTCTTCATAAAGATTAAACGGGGGGCGAATACTTTTTATACAACAATCAACACGCCACTTGGACGACGTCGCGAGTTCATCGATTTAGAACCCAAAAATGTAGTTAGATTTTTTTTGTGTCTGTATGTTTGTGCGCGCATCACATGAAAACTACTAATTTGATTCGAATGCGGTTTCCACAGATGTATTTGTGTTCTTTCAACTTAATATCTTTAACGGGGCAATAGGGGGTTACCGATTTTGTATCTCATTGATACATTTATAAATACATAATACATACATGCTATAAGTTAGTTTTGATATTCGAAACTAGATGGCGCTATGAGGTTATTAAAACAAATGACTCACAAATGACTATATCCTACAAATGATTAGATCCAATGTAGAACTGTCATAGATTAAAATTATAAGATAGTCATAGTCGGTGTTGTATGATTTATTATTGAAACACTTACGGGGACTTTTACACAATTTATTTAAAAAATTGTTAAGATACACTGAACTCTGCTGGATTACGTCTAACTACTTGACAATACAATGAACTCTTGTTAACATTTGAACTTGAACTTGAACTGACGTTAACTGCCCATGCATCCCCTTATATACAACTTTATTTAATCTAGTCAATGTGTTTAGAAGTTTCTAGAATTTTCTAGAAACATTATTTAAAATGGTCAGTTGATTTTTAGAAACTTCTAAAAATCAACTGTCAATAACAATCTTTCAAATTAAGGTCCCTTGCTTTACGGTTATCCCGTTACATTATTATTAAAATCTGTTCACAAACATGAAATTTTAAATAAAAACTAAATAAAAAATTAAAAGTAGTTAGGCCAGACTTATTTTACTAAGGATATACCTACAGAATGATTAAAATTAAAATTTTATACGTAAATTATTTGTCAATATCCCAATTTCACGCGGGCAAAGCCGCGAGTAAAAGCTGGTACATAATATTTACCAAAACGCAACAACGACAGTCGAGCTTAGATAAACTAAGGAATAGATAGAGCAACTAAAACTAAAACTATAACTAGAACAATGCCAAACTATGTAAAATGCTGGATGATGAATTAATGTTTTTGAAAATGGCATAGAGAACAAAAGATAGACCGCAGTTTAGGTGATGACCGATGACAGCCCATGACAGAAAAAAAATTGGAACTAAGAGGATCTATACCCACGGTTAAAGGAAAAATAATAGGTAAAAAAAGTTACAATGTTGAAAATTTGACGTCTTATGTAAAACGAAATTGTGTAAAAATATGTCTCATTTCCAATGTCAATCGTCAAAATGGTATTGTATACATATGACAAACCTTGAATATTTACTATTGTCTAATTATTATAATTTATCTGGTTCCACAGCTTAACGTCATCTTTTTTATTTTTAAACAATTTTGTTTTGATAGGTATATAAAAAATATTTATTACCTGGCTGTCTCTGAGGAATCTCTTCTCCAAAAAAGTGGTCCAGAATCATTTCTATCCAATATCCATTGCGGTTCTTTCAAACGACATAATTTTTCAACTTCCATTATAAAAAAAAAAATACTGAATTCCAAATCTCCTTAGACTCGAATAATATTAGACAGATAGGTATTTGTGATCGTTTTTTATCAGTACAAAAACTAGATGAAAAGATAAGATTTCCTGCTGATCTTTGACTAACCAACCTGTAAATAAAGAAATACTTAAGTAATGAAATTAAAATAATTCCAACAAAACTATTTTTTATGGTTCATCACTATAGGATGTTTTATTTAAATTCATTAGTGCACTAGCCCAACATATTTTTATAAACCAATAAACAAGGGAAATTAGAAAATTCTTAGTCATATTTATCAAAAATTGAAATGTTGCGTACTACGTAACCTACCAAAAATTGTCAAATTAATTTTAAGTATTTACCAAAGACACGGCTCTTCAAAAGAAGTATTTCTTCGGTATTTTTAAGAATAATTTTAATAATGATAGTATTTAGGTCATCTATTCTATAGATATAAAAAATTATAGAAAGGTCTGTTTGTTGTATGGCTATCACGCAAAAACTACTGCATTGATTTTAATGAAACTTTATATTTTTATCTAATTTAAATTAAATTTCTAATAGATCGCGGTGTTACTTAATCTAGACCATTAATTGACATCGGAGACACCGTTGTATGGCGTTGTATTTGAGCTCAGTAAAAGATTATACTGATTTGTCTTCGTCCAAAAATATTGATTTTAAAATATTTGTGAAGATTCAGAAAAGGTTCAAATGATAAGAAACTTATATAATAAGTAACGGAAATACAAACGGGAAATTATTACAAAAATTTGGAAAATCAACAAAAACGAAATAATTTTAAACACTGATAGGTTTTTTTTTAAATAATAATAATGATAATAGTAGCTGTCGGAGATTGTAGACTGAAGTTAAAACTAGCACTGGCGTATACCTATTTGATTTCTTAAATATCTATTTTATATAATGATATGTTTCATTTAATAATAACAATACCAATAGCTATCTAAGGGTACGCACATGCCGAAGATGCATGAATGAGCGCGATGTAGGTCGCGGTCGCGGTCATTACATCGATGTCAAAACAAACCTTTATTTTCTAATGAGACCGCACATAGAAGGATGCTTCATCCATTCACCCTCGCCGCTTATCATCGCGGTTTACAGCGATGTCGATGGCAGAACAAAATAGTTTGATTTTATATAGCGATCGAGCTGTTGCCGCGAAGTAAACTTGCACGTTTATTGGTGCTCTTTAAATCACGTGACATTCTCCAGCGAGTAGGGAATGCAGAACGTATTTATTTTTTAGTTCTATGTGATTTGTCCTTATTAGATTCTGTTTTTCGTTTATATTTCTCGTTTTAAGAAAGATGATTAAGAGTTTATTTCTCGTTTTAAAATTGTGAGACGTTTGGGTTATTTCACTTTAATAACAATGAATAAAGACGAATTAATAGATTTGGTGTTTAGTATTCCTGCTCTATTGGATAAGCGCCATTGTTAAATGTTTAGTAACAAAACTTAGCAAAATTTTCCGAATTATGTCTCCTCTGAAACCTCAAAGAATACTGAAGGCCGAAAGCTTGACTGAAAGAAAAGCATCTTCGGCATGTTTTGCCAGACATCGATGTAAACCTCGACCGCGACCTCCACCGCGCTCATCCATGCATCTTCGGCAGGTGCGTACCCTTAGATTACCGACAGACACTGGAGTATTTTGTTTTCTTGAAAAAATACGCCAGTAGGTATGTTTTTTGTGCTTTTTAAAACATTTATAGATAATATTTTTTAGATCTATGTAATAATAAAATGGAATTCTTATCTATCTTGATTACGATTTAACAAAATTTACTTTACATTTATTAATCACCACAAACTAAGTATACAAATTATTGTCTTACATTTATTAAATTACTTATATTCCTTTCATAAACCTGTTACATTCGGTTATTATTTAATTGTAAGTTATATGTTTGAAATTACATTACCACCTAAAATGTATATGTCGTAGGCAATCGCCGTAATCCGTCATTCCCTGAAAAGCCTAGGCATTACAGGTACTGCCGGCAATCGCCGTAATAGAATCATTATTACGGTGATTGACGGAAATTATCCGTCATTTCAGGGACTGACGCTAACGTTTTAGGCAAACGGTGTAACTTTCTGATTGATTGAAAATTACGGCGTTAGACGGTTGTATAGTCCGTCAATTCTTTAGTAAATTGTGGTGTTATAAGTCCAGTCAAACTGGAGTACCTACAAATAATATCAAAAAGGTAGAAAAAATATTAGGATATTATTGGGTGTGAGTATGATGTAGATTACGAATAGCTTTGAAATGTTAGGGAAGGATGGAAAATTATAGTTTTCAAGTAATGGAAGACTGAAAAAGACTTATTAAGTGTGAGTGTGATGATGATTACGAAGAGTCTGCAAATGTTGGGAAGGGATGGAAAATGGATTTTTAAGTAAGGGAAAACTGAAAAAGACTTATTGGATGTGAGTGTGGTGTTGATATTTCGAAGAGTTTGCAAATGTTAGGAAGGGATTTTCACATTTTGTAAAGTGATGAAAATGGGTAATTGAAGGCTTATTGGATATGGGTTTTATGTTTGGTTACGAAAGAGTTAGAAATTTTAAACTTTTGTGAAGGGATGGAATTATCAAGTAACTGAACACTTTTTTTTTACTGTGATTTTAATTATTTGCCAATACATATAAAGTATTAAAATAATATTGGCAAATTTTGTCAGCAGTTCGCCAACAGTTGGAATACTTCGCCAATGACGGGCCGACTGAAGTGTGTTTGCTGGGGAGTGGAGTAATTTTTTTAGTTATTTATTGTTTATATGATAAACTTAAATAAAAAATATAATATTTCAAAGACTTGAATGGATTATAGAAAAACATGTAAATAGATTATAAGGAAACTTTTTTTTAGCTTAACTTTAGAAACATTTTTTAACCATTTGAACACAAAAAAGTTAAACTTAAGTTTTAGCAAATTATTTTCTAGAGTTATTATTTAGGGAAGTAAATTAAAGCATTTACACATAATTGTTTTTGTTTTTTTTAATTATCACCTCATCGGTGACTAGGTTAACTGGACTAAGGCACTATAAACATAGGTATTATCGTCAGCCATGTTTTGTCCAATGTCAACCACAAAACCAGAGATAATAGAATAGATGTGTTGATGCTAATATAAAGATGGCAACAAGTTCCGACTTCAGCGCACCATGTTTAAAACTATTCACTATACTTCTACACCCTTTTTAGGCTTAAAGTACCTTAAATTTATATTAAAACAACACTACTAGTACTTACTAAGGCACTATACGATTATAACTACTTTTCCGCTTTTCGCGCTACCAGCTGGGTTAGTTCCTATTTTCACGACTACAAAATATGATTGCACGTCACTTTAATTTGTTTATGGTCTAACACGTGAATATAGTGACATTGGAAAAAACATGGCTGATGATAATAGGTACCTATGTTTATAGTGCCTTAGTATTATCATCAGCCATTTTTATTCCAATGTCACTCAATTTTCGTGTTAGACCACAGATAAATTAAAGAGACGTGCAATCGTATTTTGTGGTGCAAATGGGAACTAAAATAGCTGGTAGTGCGAAAAGCGAAAAAGTACTTATAACGGTATAGTGACAGAGTAAGTAATATTAGTTTAAAATAAATTTAAGGTACTTTAAGCATAAAAAGGGTGTAGATGTTAAGTTTTAAACAAAAACATGATGCACTGATGTCGGAACTTGTTGCCACCTTTATATAGGCATCAACACATCTGTTCTATTATTTCTGGTTTTGAGGTTGACATTGGACAAAACATGGCTGATGATAATACCTATGTTTATAGTGCCTTAACTGGACTATATTACATCGGAATGATCTGGCCCTACATTTGTTTATATAATAGGTTAGGTTGTCCTTTCCTCACTCATTTCATCGTAATCCCACAGTTTTTTGGCTTCCTTATTGTCCCTAAGATATTGATTCATTTTCTCATAAAATTTACTCTTTACTGCATAAAATGATAAAAAAAAACACTACCTTTAAGCCAGCACAAACAGCACTAACTTCATGATTCTGAATTGACTAAACATGCATCCGGCGGTCCGGCGGTCGCTGTAAAATTCAATCATTCAGGCGGTTACACCGTTTGCCCAAATGTTTAAACGTCAGTCCCTGAAATGACGGATAATTTCCGTCAAACAGCGTAATAATATTTCTATTACGGTGATTGCCGGCAGTACCTGTAATGCCTAGGCTTTTCAGGGAATGATGGATTACGGCGATTGCCTACGACATATAAATTTCTTTTATAAAAAAAAGAATTGTACTAATTTTTTATACAGTATTACACCATTTGTTAAAAATATTCTACAACAATAATGTTAACTAGTAATAATAGTAATAGAATTTTTACGCTATACTTCTGACCTGGAAATACTTAATCTATGTCAATTTTTTTAATAATTAAATTAATATACTGCATTACCTATTTTATAGTAGAATATATTAAGTCAAAACTTATTTAAACACAAATCCACTTTCCACTTACACAAAATTGCGTCTGTTTTCCGTTCAAAAGTTTTTACGGCTCAAATTTTTTTTTTATATCCCGAGTTTCTACGTACTTTATCTAAATATATAATACTTGAAAATAACTAATTTAACCTACTTGTGAATTGAAGCAATTGGCATTGCCTGAAACTTTTGACAATTTGTTAGTAAAAGCATAAAAAAATAAGTTTTTGGCAACTTTCTTTATTTATTATATCGACAAATATTTATAAACGGTCTATTTACATAAACATGTATTCAAGGAAAACACAGTAATTTGTTCTATAAGCATATTAAAAAAATTATACATAAAATTTTGCGTATCAAATTTTTTAAATTAATATGTATTTTTTTAATAAAGTCAATAATAAATTATTCCTCGTTATGAATTATTTTCAACTACAATTAGTGATTATAAATTACAGTTGTTTCGTTTACGCTTTGTTATTTTTATTTTTAATACTGTAACATTTTTCCCCACAGATTCCATTTATAATTACTTTATTAGTTTCTGCAAGTAAAATCTTGTTAAATTTATTGTAACATTGTAAACAAATTTCTTTGATGCTGATGATAAAGAAATTAATATGGAGGAGAGCGAGTGGTGGATTTTCCAGCAGTTAACGGGGTATAGAAGCTAAAGTATTTAAGTGCCACTTACCAGAGTTTTTAGAGAAGGTACTAAATTAAAAAATCTGCGTAAGGAAAATACAAAAAAGAGATATAAATAAATAGGAACATGATAATTAACTAAAAGAACTAAAACTCCAATATACAATTAAAAAGTAGTATTTGCTGAAAAAGGAAATGAGGGTAAAAAATAAAATATTGGGAATTTAATAAAGCTCTTTGGAATTTCAATTCAAGATTTCAAAATACATTTATTTCATTATCAGGGAGCTACAATATTTAATTAGTGACATAATGTAAGTAGAAATCTCCCACAAATTTATAATTACATCTCTGTGAGGTTACAACGTTTGATGTTTATAAAAAATTTACCTGAACATAAAAAACAGTAATTACTAAAGTAGAAAATTAAAAAATTAGTAAATTCAAAATTAATGTTGTTAACAAGATTATTAGTAATATAATAGAAATATAGACTTTACTTTTTATTTACAAATTAACTCGATATATCTTTTACCAGTCTCTTATATGGCCAATATCTGATTTTTTATTTATGCAATTATTATTTAGATAAATAAAGGTCAATTTAAGCAAGGTTTTTTTTGCTAATTTTTTTTTTTAGAAATTACTTTTTTTAATAAAAAATTGATTAAATAACCTGTTTTATTAACAACATTAGCTTATTAACAATCAATTTTGTGAGCTGTTATACGATTTTTAGTAACCTTTTAATTTGTTCAATACAACTTTTGTAACAAGTAGGTACTGCAAGGAATTATGTAGACTAAATCTTTATTTTTCATTACAGAAGTTTCTTCTTAATAATAAATTTGTTATAGTTAAAACTGATTCATTGCTAATAAGGTATATATATTTTTTTAATGTGTTGCCAAAACTGGGTGTAATATATAATTTATAAGATATTACAGAGAAGAAGTCTTTGCTGGCCAAATGTTAGTAAACTATTGTGTAAAATATTATTAACTTAACTATTTGACTTTTGTATTGATTGGGTCTTTTTCAACTTATTCAGTTAAAATTTAATAAACAAATAATCTATAGTTAATAAATTGTAATTAAAGCAACAAAAAAAATAATAATAAAAAACAATAGGATTACAGATTTTGTACAAAGTGTACTTTTTATGACAGGAGATGTTATCACCTTCACGATTATAAGCTATATGTATTTATTATCTCAAGTTGTAAATAATTACCCAAAACTCTTTAAATAAAAATACGAGAAATTTTTTAGATGTTATAATACTTATAATTTTACCACTGCGATTATTATTATAAAGATAAAAAACAACACTGCACTATAAAGATGGTATGGATACTTTAAATAATTTTTGTGTGTGTTTATAATCTCACTATTTACAACTTAGACTAAATAGTCTAAATATGTAAACTCAAGCAGCACATGTGACTCTTTAAGGACTGATTTACAAGTGTCCTATTTATTGAATGCCAAGGACCTGACGATGGTAAGCAGAAGAGATTCTAATTGATTATAATATATCTTGGAGTTGCAGTCAAAGATAAGCCTAAATTAAAGAAAACTCTCTGACGTATGGAGTCAAACTTTCGAATTTTTATTTAATTCTTTGGTTAAAGAGTCTTTGAAGTTACCCCTTACCTGGGCCCAGGGCGCAGCGGGATACCAATAAAATACCAATAAAAGAGACCTTTTCTTGGACCCCAATAGCATGTGGTTGTACGCACTCACAATTTTACAATCTATTGTTTAAATTAACAAATATATGTGTTCAATTTTTATAAATAAAAAAAATTAATGCCAGAAATGTAAAGATATTTTTTTCTGACTTCAACCATATATAATATAATATAACTCACATTACACTGAGAGAAAAAAAACAACACTTAATCATAAAATACCTCGAGCGCCTGTATCTAACAGGACTTGTCAAGAAATATTAATACTATTAATAGTTATAAATATAACCATCACCAACATACAAAAAAAATCCAAAAAGAAAAGAACCATAAATGCCACAAAAATGCATAAAATTACGTCTATTAATTGTAATAAATATACCCACCCATTGTTAGAGTCTGTTTATTTTAAAACCTTATTATGAGACTATCCCTTGCTGTCTTTGATTTATTGATTTTTGTAGTATTAAGGTTTTTTTACATATTTATTATTTTTAACTTATTTATATAAGGAAAAGATTCAGGTGCTAGAGATATTTTATGTTATATTGAGTGTTGTTTTTTTTCTCAGTGTAATTTAGAATATTTTGGTGTCATATCTGTAAACTTTAAACTTTTGCGTAAGTATTATATATAATTAAAATCAGAAACAAATATCTTTACATTTCTGGTATTTTTTTTATTTATAAAACATATATTTATTAAATTTAAACAATAGATTGTAAAATTGTGAGTGCATGCAACTACATACTATTAGGGTCAAAGAAAAGGTCTCTTTTATTGGTCTCCTGCTGGGCCCAGGTAAGCGGTAACTTGAAAGAATCTTTAACCAATTCTTTTTCAAGACACTCTGGAATTTAAAAAAATGTGTTGAATCCAAATATAAAAAAAATTACAAACTTACTCGATGTGAGGTTAACATTGTAGCAAATTTTACAACAGCACATTTAAAATTAATATTAAAATGGGCAATGAAAGTTTTTAAACATTACAAATTAAAAATCTTAAAATTTAAAAATTTTAAGGAAACATACAAAACCACATCACAATATCCTTGACTTCAAGTAACAAACATTTGATTTTTTAATTTTCTTATTGTTTATGTGTGGAAAATTAGTGGTGGTGTCTTATTAATTTATTTAAAAAAAAATTGATTTAGTCTTTAATTATTTGATTTGGAATATTATTTTATTTCATTTGTTTATTGTTTTTGATTTCTAGGTTTAAAATATTCGTTGGTATGTTTAAATTCTTTTTTTAGATGTTGTCCGGTTGTTTAGATTTATTAAGCTTTTTTAAATTAGTTAGGTTGTTTAAATTTCTTAGTTGTATAGGTACTCACAATAGTATTTGATGTAGAAACAGATTAACATATAATATAACCGTATGTGCTATCTATATTTTCTGTTTTTAACCAGTTATTATTATGAGAGAAGATGTAGCAAATAATGTTACTTTATTTTTCTATATCTGATTTCCTATTTACACAATTTTCAATTTTTTGTATATGTCATTTCTAAAAATAAACGTTTAGGAAAGTTTTTTCTTTTTTTCTGAAAATTAGAAACTATGTTTTAAGGGTGTCAGTATGATCCGCTAAAGCACAAGATTTTAATTTATTACCAAATATTAACAAATCCAACCGAACCTGGTGAGTCCTTATTACAATTCGAGGGTTATGAAGTTAACGCCTGTCTGAAGTTGACGCATAATAAGGTAATCATAATTTTTTACGATTTTTATATATTATTTAAGCTTATGTGGCTTCAATCTTTTCGACTCTGGTAATATAACGAACAAACTTTGAAAATATACCTTCTGATAACAATTTGTTACAATTTAACTCTTAACGCTTACTGAACAATTTACTGCAATACGTTTTAATGTTATTTGTGAAGGGTACAAGGCTTATAGTGTCTTAAGGCAATTTTTTTAAAATATTATGTCATTCAACCTAAAGTTGGCAACACTGTTAACAATATGGCCGGTCTATACGAGGCCAAGCTTGAGATACGACTTTAATGCCCTTTTGACATTCGAAAATTATTGACAGCTGACTGCTAGCACCCCCTATAAATTTAAAAATTCAAAATTTGGCGCTCTTTAGCCAAGTTCCGAACCATTTAGTACAGATTTCAATGCAGATTCCTAACTTACCGACCGACCTGAAGTTGGCACCCTGTTGCAAGGGTGTAGTGGAGGGGGTAAAGTCTGTCTGGCTGGGCTGGCTGTGTCTGGCCAAATCGTCGCATCCTCTAATTGTGTTTATGTCACTTCTTAGTATATGTTCCATCTTACCCATGTATACCTTATCACAATCAGGGCAATGGATCAAATAAACTACATTTTCATTTGTTGTTAAAGGATCTTTTTTTCTAGTATAATTTTGATATTTTTACATTTGTTGTTGCTATTTTAGATTTTTTACGCTTTTAAATTATTTTAATAACTTTGGTGTTAAAGAAGAGATGTATGGTAAAGAGCCAAAAGTTGGCAAAACTGAATTGTTCACTCCTTAATTGTTATCATTGTTTTGATCTACTTCCGTCAACCGATTGTTTTAATTAAATATCTGTGTAAGTTTGGTTAACCCTTTATTTTTATTGATTAGATTTGATAATTTTGTAAACCGATCTTTAAGTCCCAGAATTAAGTTAAATTTCATTTTCGGTGGATGTCCTGAATCATAATTTATGAATCTGTTACGACATATTGCTTTCCGATACCATTCAGTTTGTAAAACATTGTCATCTGCCCTGTGAACAATCATATATAGGTATAGTATGTAAGCTATTATTTTCCTCAGTTTCGACAGAGAATTGTAATTTATTACAATAGTAATTAAAAACGTTTAAGGCACACCAATGGTATGCACATTCTTAGCTATACTTTGTAATTATGCTGTTGACGATCTTTGCGAGAAATGATTGAAAAATATACCATTTGATATACCTTTTGTCAAACGATTTGTAGACGTTCTGATACTTGCAGTAGCTAATAACAAAGCAAATGATATCTTAAATGAAAGTTTCATTTATCATAATAACAAATATAATAGGGACTCAATATCTAATGTTCTTTGGTATCCGACCCAAAAACGAAACTGAGGTGCTGACTTACCGCCCGTTCAGACGGCTCGGTACGGATATTTTATCGAATCGATGAAAATGTCGGATTGCTTAGTAGCGCACGGTTTTAAATGTGCATGTGCACACAATTCGATCGTGTATTGCGTTCGGAAATTTTTCCGTATTCGGACAAATTTACATTCGATTTTATCACTGCAAACCGTATGCCTTGACACGATAAAAATCGAATCGGAAGTTAATGGCACCTGTATATAGGTACTCCCGTTCACATGATTTGAATTTTGTTGATCTGTGACAAAAATAACCGTTTCAAGAAAAAATCTTTTTCACGTATTTCCTTATAATCTTATGATAGAATTGGATTTGGTAAATATTTTGATGGTATATACATGAATTTGTTTCAAGCCATGGATGTGTGGTAATAGAATCTAACTTAGCCAACAAAAAAAAAAGAAAGAAAACTGAGTTACCGGTGTGGTTTCAACATTTCAGGGACTTCTATTTCACTGGATGCTGGAAGAAATCGATGAGCAAATAGGCGGTCCTGGACAAGTAACGAAGGTATCACCAAGGACGTCTGTAAAGGTTGGTTGGAGGGAGCGTATATGAGTTCCCCCTGGCGCGGCGGTCAAGACATTCCTAATTCTGCTTCAGGTACTGCCTTATCCCCTGTGGTGATTCGGACCGATTAAAAATACCGCCTGGAAGGATGATTGAAATAAAATTTAGGTATTAATTGTAGTTTTCCGCCAAAAATGTGGGCTGCTTGTTCTTCATCCACTATGCGCACTATTAATTGCTGCGAGAGCTTTCATTCACATTTAAAAAAATTATTCTACCATAGTCACCTATCAATTTATTCTTTCGTAGATATTTTGAAAAACTTCCCAACATTTATATACTGTAAAATCACAAGTGCGCATAGTGGTCCTAAGACGCCTAGAAGAAATGTTAAGAAGAAGCAGAATCACATGGAAACATTGGTCAATATCTATATATATATATAAATGAATGTTTGTCTGTATGTTTGTATGTACTCAATGAACTCAAAAACTACTGGACCGATTATTATGAAAATTGGTATGTATATGTATTTTTCCACGGAGAAGGTTTGTATGACATGCTCATTGATGCCACTCGCCACTAGGTAGCGCTGCAGAGTAGCAACTTCTGTACCGTTTAACCGATTGCCATGAAAATTGGTATGTATATGTATTTTTTTATGGAGAAGGTTTGTATGATATGCTCATTGATGCCACTGGCCACCGGGTGGCGCTGCAGAGTAGCAACTTCTGTCCCGTTCACCGGATTGTCATGAAAATTGGTATGTATATGTGTTTTCCACGGAGAAAGTTTGTATGATATGCTCATTGATGCCACTTGCCACTAGGTGGCGCTGCAGAGTAGCAACTTCTGTCCCGTTCAACCGATTGTCATGAAAATTTCTACGTATATGTATTTTTCCACAAAAAAAGTTTGTATGATATGCTCATTGATGCCACTTGCCACCAGGTGGCGCTGCAGAGTAGCAACTTCTGTCCCGTTCAACCGATTGTCATGAAAATTGGTATGTATATGTATTTTTCCAAGAAGAAGGTTTGTATGATATGCTTCTTGATGCCACTCGCCACCAGGTGGCGCTGCAGAGTAGCAACTTCTGCCCCGTTCAACCGATTGTCATGAAAATCAGTATGATGATGTAATTTTAATAGGTTAGATTAATATGATATTTGTATTAATAGAAGTTACCACCAGGTGGCGCTTCCATTAAACGAGCAACCACTACTGATTTGATAACTTTATATCACGCCACCGTAAGGTGTCGAAGTTAATATCACATATATTTAAACGAGCAATCCTTACTTAAGTATTGTTATGCATCTAATATATTTTATCGATAAACTACAAAATATAACGAAAAAAAAATAGTATAAACCTGATAACTAACGAGAAAATATGAGGAAAACGATAAAATTAAAATAAATTGAAAAAACGAAAAATGGAAGAATGACATAAATGATTTGCGGTACGAAGTCCGCCGGGTCAGCTAGTTACCTATAAAGATTTTAAGATTAACCGATTAGAATTTTTAAAAATTGTGTCTTATAGTAATTTACCCATTAGTATTTAAGTTATCTATTCTTTTTTTGTACATATTCATTTTGTAGGTATAATTTTTAAATAACAAATTTTATTAATGTAATAAATAAACAAAAAATATATGCTTGTTTTTAATAATACATCGCTAGGTAACATTTATTTAATATATTTTAAAAATTTCGAGAATCAATTACCTATATTATTTTGCGTGACTAAACATCCGAATATTTAAGCAAACTGTATTTATATTTATATCATACAGGTAAAAACTATTATGTACTAATAAAGTCGTAAACCACATGCTGAGATAGAGGGAACGTAAACTGACCGCGGGGTGGAACTCAAACACCATTACGGTCAAAGCAGGTACGTAAACTGACCGCGGGGTGGAACTCAATGACGCCGGTTGGAGGAATAGACCTACAAACGAAGTTCAAATTTATGGACCGCCCGCTGGGCCACTCTTACCTGAAAATTATCTGATTTAAATGTTTGGGGGTGCGGTAGAGTTTGCGGGAGTAGAGTTTGCGTTTTCTTAGAAATCTGTAGCGTTAGCGCCGCGTTTATAATCAGGTAAAGAGATGAAGGGACCGAAACCTGCTACTAGTTCTGTTTGCGGACAGCATGCTGTATCCTACTACCAGGTCATAAATGTGATCTACGGTTCCTACGTATAATTTATTCAATTTGCTAATTGATACTTATACAGTGAATGAGTCACTTTTTCATTATTATTTTAAAAACTATTGTTTATAAAATTTTTGCAATGTTCAAAACCCAAAGTGTAACTATCAAATATTAAATTTTGTTAATTGTATAGAGGGTTTGAGAAAAAATGCGACTTTTACTAAAGACTAAATTGCATTATTTTTTGGTAATCGAAAATTGTTACAAAGAAAAAATTGTTGAAATTTTTAAAATTTAGAAATTATACAAACAAGAAATTATTAAAATGAGATTAAGGAGAAATTGAAAAAATGTCGCATCCAGCGGGACTCGAAACCACTACCACTGACTTATATGAATGTCATATATCTGACGGGATTTGAATTCAATATAACGTTTCGCTTTCTAAAAACTTAAGCATCCAATAGCAAAAATGGAATTTTTATTGATACATAAAAGCTTAAGCATATCTTTAATTTAATTAAAGAGTTTTTATTATTACTTTTTTATTTTATGGTTAAATAACGAAAAAACTGAAAAAAGTACACATACTGTGCTAAAATAAATACTGTAGGTACCGCCAATCACAATCCTTGTTTGTTTGACATAAACCTAAATTCTAAGATCGTCTTTATCGAAGTAGAATTAGAAAATTAAAAGAAACATACATATTGTCAAATTATATCAATTAAAACTTCACATTAATATAAAAGAAAAATCTATATTTACTAGGTATACCAGAAACATCTTAATCTAATTTAATAATATTAACAATTATATTTAAAAAAAATTTAATATCCCCATTATTATTATTCGGGGCACATGAATTGCGAACCGTGGTCAGATTTTTCTAATCCTCGACCCGAATTGCGAACTACATCTTATCAGCTGACCGATCTCTCACCTGAATTGCGAACCGTACATTTTTGGATGGTTTAATCCCTTCGCGAAATTATAAACCCGAGTAGGAAATGATATATTCGTTTCTGAAAATAAATAAAATAAGCAATTTTTCAAAAAATCTGATTTATAAGCAAAAAAAGCTAAATGCTTGTATCCGGTCTCTAATTATATTTTATTATATTTATTACCTGCTGTGAGTTCTATTGATTACAGAGTAATAAAGTTTTTATACCTGAAAGTGGAGCTTATAATTTGTTTTCAATATTATTATTTATATATTTTAAATACTTTTTTTTCCTTTGAATATTTTAATTTACCAAAAGGGTTTTATTTTACGAATTTATTTTGCCAAAAGTTTTAATTTAAAAAAATATTATACTTATATGCTTTTACATAATTCCTTTATTCATAAACAACAATTACTGGGTATTTCAATGGTATTTTTCTCTACTGATCAGTAGATGTGTATATTTACAATTATTAAAAAGTAAGAGGCTGTCGAAGTAATACGCGAAAAACGAAGAGATTTTTATGTTCGGGTTTATAAAAATACTAAACTACATTTCAACGAATTTTGGATTTAACACACAGCGCTTCTAGTTCTGCACAATCAACATTCAATTCAAAAACAATTCTAGAACGCTCCGAACAAACGAACACGGTTAAAGCTATTTACTTGGCTTATTGATAATATCTTTTACTGTGGATATTGGGGTTTTGGTTCACTTACATGTTTCTTCTGCTGCATCGGTTACACTATAACCTCGATTATTCAATGTTTCAAACACATTTTTCACAATTTGTTTCGCATCCGGCGATAAATGCACTTTTTTTGCCCAAGGACGCCACATACTTAGTTATAAACACAAGATTACTTTCAGAGTATAATGTTTAGTACAAACTAAAATTCTAGGAGAGAATTTTAAAAACAATTTACCCCGAAACTCCCACTTTCTCTTCCAAGATAATTAAGAAAATCAAAAATCATTTACTAATGATTTACTATTGATGGTCAGTAATAATAATTTAAAATTTCACCTAAAAAATAAAAAATCCAAAATATATCTTCCTGGACAAAAATAAATAATACCTTTCTGTAAATAGTTCACCGGTTTACGGCCAAAGTTCGAAGAAATATTAACCACCTTTTATTAGTAATCCCTTAAGAGCAGTTAAGAGCAGGTACCAAGTCAACGAAATATTGTAAAATGAACTTTACCATAGATATTACTAAAGGGTTCGTTTCTGTATTATGTATTTGTATATTACCCTAAATGCCATAAAACGGTTACATTTCGCTTTAGGACTGGTTCGCAATTCATCTCATCATTATGTCTTTAAAATGGGCCCGGTTCGCAATTCGGGTAAGGCATTAGCCGCTATCCCCTGGACCCTTCGATACTTGTGACCATAGTTCGCAATTCTTGTTACCCCTTATTATTATATAGGATGGTGTTTCTTTTAATCCTCTCATCTAATTGCCTATACAATTTCTTCCTTTTCACACTTTCCAAATTGCATTCCGCTCTCAAAATTCGGATTTCGGCCTTTTCGGCTTCATTTTTTAACCTTTTAACCAAGTCTTTTATCCTAGGATGACATCGACCCATCGTATTAAGTTTTAGGTTCCATCCTTCAACTGCATTATTTGTTCTATCCCTGACTTTGTAGCAGTTCCACATTTCAATTGGAATAAAAGAATTCTCTAGCCAATTTTCAACAAAATAGTCGAGAAAATTGGACAGTTTTTTATTTTCTGGAATTATTTCCATAATATAGAAAAACCCCTCTTGAACATCTTGCGGTTTCAGAAAAGCTAAAACAGCACACATTTTTATGATGTTTTTAATTTCACTGTTATCATTATACAAAGACGCTAATCCTACGGCTTGTACTTTTCGCCATAAAAATAAATAAAGAAAAACGGATACTTACATTAATACTTTCCGTATAATTCAAGAAAAATGTTAACAATTGAATTTAGATTTTGGACTAAAAAAAGTTGTCATCTATTTCGAAAGAAGTATCTCTAATGCAGTTAGATTTAATTGGAAGAGTGTACACATCGTAAGATGTAGATATTATCTGGGATAAGCTTGGCGAAGGAAAATGCAACAAGTTGGATAATTCACACACTGTAAGTAGAAGAACTCAGAAATTGTCAATTTTTTAAAATTGTTTTTTGGTTTGCGATTCCATTCGAGGTTGAATGACGAATGACGAATTTTATAATTCACATTCTCATATCTATTCATTAAAAGACACCTTGGTAAGTTACCTAATAGAAACATGCATAAAAATATATTCTTTAAACAAATTTGCCAAACTAGATCGGCCTGAACTAAAAAGAATTTGTCATTTTAAAACAAGAACAATTAGAAAATAAACAAATTTATTTAACAACATAAATAAAAATTATGTATTTTAAAAATTTACCAATAACGTAAATATTTGTATATACCTATGTTATTAAATTTTCAATTTGAAAGTTGCTTAATTTAAATCCATAAACAATTAACCGAGATAATTAAAAAAACACATGTTTTTGCACTATTTTATTAATCCGGACCTACTGCATTAGATTTAATGCTGAAGATGACCCTTTCAACATCATCCATAAAGCAAAGTGAAAAAGAAAATATAGAATTATACCCAACCTTTGTTTGGCTCCAATAAAAATCCAAAACATCAAACGGAATATTTCTAGAAGTTTGTGAGGAGGAAACAAAATACCTATTAAGCAAGTTTACATCACTAAGTTGAGGGGGTAATTTTGTACGAGATGGTTTATTTTTAATATTCAATTGGCCCAACTTACACCACAACGCACGAGAATTATCATGATATCTTAATGCAATATGTTCAAAAAAGGATTTTTGTGCTCGACGAGTGGCAGTAGTCATGGAGTTTCTAATCTCAATGTATTTAGTGCAGGAACCTTCTACCTCAGGATTTCGTTTAAATTTTCTGAGAGCCCTTTCTCGTTTTCGCTGTAAGCGCCGAATATCAGACGTTATCCAAGGAGCATACCGTCTAGAAAAAGATTTTTTCTTAAGAGGTGCATGGAAGTTAAACAGCTGCAATAAAATAAAGTTTAGAAAACCCACCTTGTCATTAACAGATTGCATTCTGTAGCAGAAATGCCATGGAACAGTGTTAAAATCATAATCAAAGGACACTGGATTAAATTTTGAAAAATCACGAAATTCACGAACCTCTGGGCCCCGAGCATGAGGATGAATATTGGTGACAGCAAAAACTAAACAATGATCTGATATTTCATGAAGATCGACGACTCCAGAGCGAACAATTAAAGAATCATCATTAGTTAAAATATGATCAATTAAAGTAGAAGACTCAGTTATCCTTGTTGGTTCTTCAATCAGTTGTTTTAGACATACGCGATTCAAAAGCAACCTATATAAATGAACAGCAGGGGTATTACTGAAAATATCAATGTTAAAATCACCTTAACCGGAAACATTATCAACGTCCACCATTATTTCGGTAAAAATCTCCTCATTCTAAAAACAATTGAAAGTTTGACCCAGGAGGGCGATAAATCACACCAAAAGCTATCCTCCGTCCACCCACGTAAATAACGATCCACAATTGCTCAATGAAGTAGAGGGAAAGTGAAAAATTTAACAACGGAACATTGAGACACTCCTTCACATATATTGCAACACGACCACCTCTAGATTGACGATCACAACGAAACAAATTGTAGCTTGGGATATTAACCACTTCATCGGAAATATCTGAAGAAAGCCAGCTTTCTGAAATAGCTATTGCGTCATGGTCAGCAGTTCTTACAAATGTTAAAAAGCTATGAAACTGACCACGTAATGATCTTATATTTACATGAGCAATACTAATACCATACATGTATTATATTAAAAAAAAAAATGTTGGTTACAAAAACACACCTGCAATTAAAAGTAATGATTATATATAAAAAATTTGTATAAAAAAGATAATCAAAAGGAGAAAATTAATGGGCATGTACTTGGCACCCTTTTTTGTTTAAAAACGATAATAATAAAACGTTTAAAAGATATTTATATAAAAATTTAAAGTGATAGTTTGACAAAAAGGTAAGAACAAACAGTGCAGATTATGTTTTATTTTTTACTTTTTTTATTTTTGTTGTGTAAAATTTAAAAATAATTGAACTATGTATCCGATAAAAGCAAAACACCAACTCGATCGGCTAAAAAAACCTATTCATTAAGTTGAGTTACATATTTGAGTAAACTCCCCAAATATATCCTCGTTTCATCGCAATGGAAATATTAAACGTCTTAATGTATAGGTACATCGGAGTAACATATGGTACCAAAATATTTATTACTGTTCTTTTAATAAGTAAGCATTATATAGATACGTACTAAGAGTAGGTACATTGAAGAAGAAATTAAAAACACAGTGAGGAAAACTAAATATTAACTCTAAGCCCAGAGAATAAACAAGCTAAATAAATAATAATAATACTAATAATGAATAATATTCATATACGCAATTAAGCATGCAACAAACTAAACACTACTAAATTGTACTTTAAAAAGCAAAAGAAACAAAAACAAATACTTATTAATATCGTATCTCTACTAAAAACGCGCTAAAGTACCTGTTGACATTTATGACGACTGTGAGGTGCTCCTGAGGGAATACTTTATTCCTGCAGACGAGGGTGCAACTGTAGACACTGGATTTTTCTTTATATTACTAAGAAATTCATCAAGCTTAGCAGAAGCCTCAGTTAGATTCTTATTTTTGCCGATTATCAGTTTTGTTTTGTTTGGGAGCAAAGCATAAATATCCATTGTATATGCGTTTTTCTTCCCAAATTTTTCCTTTGTTTTTTCGAAAAGTTTTGCTGTTTTTCAAGTCAGTAACTCAGTTATCAGGTAACCCTTGTCCTTGAGTTGCCTCTTGTTCATCCACACTTTTTTCCTGTTTAGGAAAGATATAAACTTAATGATAACAGATCGTGAACGTGATTTGTTGTTACGCTTGCCCAATCTATGTACGTTGTCGAACTTATTAATGTCACATTTAAAATCAGGGATAGTAATATTAGATATTGGAATTAATAAAATAGGATTTTCTTGTAAAGTAGGAATTATCTCTAAATCTGCTTCTCTTTCTAAATTATAGGGTTGAATTTGAATGACTGGAATTATATTTATTTTTGGTTGTTATTCTTTAAGTCTAATTCGTCTAATTTAGGTAATTCGTTTTGAGAATTAATGTATCTTTCAAGTATTTTGCCGATGTCTACATTTACATCTGTACTATCGGTTTCTAAAGCATTAAGTTATTATTGTTTAGGAGGATAACGAGATAAGCAATCTGCTGCTTGGTTTTGTTTTTCTTTTTTAATATTAACTGGTAACAGTTTTGTTGAACTTTCTCTGTGAGTGACTGAGAGTAAAAAGCTTCTGTCATTTGGTTGTCTAAATTTAATAAGAATTTGTGTAAAGTTGTTTATTAGATATTTATTTTAAAAATCAACGTTCATTAAATCTAGAAGTCCAATGACTCCATCAAAATAGTCATGAAAATCGTAAAGAATAAAGTTAATAATATAATTACTATTAAATTCTAGGAATGCAGGAAAATCTGCTCAATAATGAATGTTTTTGCTGCCTACGGTGGATTTTAATGTTAAATTGTTTTGATAAATTGTTTCAGGATAAAAAATTTCGACTACAGAAGGTTTTATTATTGACTTGGAACAACCAGTGTCTATTAATAATTTTATCTTGGGTTTTGATATATCGATGTATGGTAAAGGATTATTTGCTGTATATGAATTAATTTCTATCAGGGCATTGTTTCTGAGAGGCTCGTTGTTTGAAAATTTTATGCTTTGGTTGTATTCTTTATTGTTATCTTCGAATGTTTCAATTTCAATTGGAAATACAGGGTAATCCTGGCAATTAGCGGAATAATCGTCATTTTGAAAATAATTATTGGTGTATTCATTAATTTGACAATTAACAGGATAATTAGCATAAAATTAATTTTCATCTATTGGGTAATTGGATAGAATCTCATTTCCATACTGTGTATTATTTAATTCATCAAAAGAATATTTAGGATTTAAATCAGAATTTTGTTGAAAATAGTTTTGTTTTTGACTAAAATTTGTTGGATTTTTATTAAAAGTTTGTATTGAGGTCGTATACATGGATTCTGGTTTTGGAAGGTTATTTAAATGAATGTGTCTTGGTCTAAAAACATTTGTTTGTAAAATATTTTTTATTTGCTTGAGGCATGGGTTGAATATTTATTGGTTGACAAGAAAAATTTGGTTTACTGAAAAATTGTTGTTGATTAGCAGTATTTAATAAATGTTTTGGTATTTGATGTTGGGGTGTATATTGAAATTTATTATTTAGAGATTCATTATTTTGATTAAAATTATATGTCGTTCTCCTCTTTTAATAAGTCCCGTATCTAGGTTGCTGATAAATTTGTTGTTGTCTTGTTTCAGATATAATATTTTTATTTTGAAATGTATGTGATGCTTGAGGTTTGAACATTTGGTTATACATTTTTTCCAAATTTTCATATTCCTTGCTATTGCTTCTTCTAAACTAGCGGGTTTCTTTAAATGTAAATTGTTTTTTAAAATGGTTGAACAACCAGCTATAAATTTATTTAATGAGGTCTTTTTATGAGGATTGGTTTGGAAGATTTGTTCGTTCACATTTATAAGGTGATCGTTACTAATTCTCTGAATAACTGTAGGTAATCATTAATAATTGAACACTATTACCAAAATTTTTTAGATTTTTGTTTTTAAAAGGTCTATTTCGTGGTAATTCCTGGATAAGACAATCAAAATCTCTGCCATCTGAAAACTTTGAATTAACGCGTTTTTTTAAATCGGGCTATGTAAATATTTCTACTTACTTTATTTCCTGCTATTAATTCGGCTCGATCTACTAATTTATCTATTAAGCAATCAAAGATATGCGTATTTTTTTCATCATTTTTATCATGCGTAACTTTGAATAAGGTTTTCGCATAACTTCTTAAAAATTTATTTAATGTGTTACTATTACCATCGAAAGGTTTAATATTACATATTTAGCTTAGATTTAAATAAATTCCAGTTGAATTTGGCTAAATCATGGTTTGTCATAGTTTCTATATTATTTTCTGTTTCAATATAAGTAATTTTTAATAAATTTGTTATTTCGTCAACTTCTCTGACATAAATAAACTTAATTTTCAAAATATCTTAAAATTTACTGCCTTATACTATCTTTCCTATTCATAAAATAGAGAAAAAGACAAAAAGGAATTTTTGGTACATACAAATTCACAGAGGGCTGTAATATTTTGGTCCTTTTCCGGAACTTCTAGTCGAATTGTTGTCCTCTGAAGGGCTCCTAGCTTTCAAAACGGGTTTTCCACAGAAGAAAAGGAGGCGTTGAACAGTTTTTTCACAGATAGAAAAATGTTCGTTAATTCGGACATAAATTGGCAAAACGATAAAGTTTGTTAAAATTTTACTACGCACTCGATGTGTGATTTTTTCGTAACTTGTACAAATCCTACTGACAGCGCCAATTATAAAGGTTTTTTGAATTATTTTTAAAAATAAAAATAATTTTTATTTTCGAAAGCTGCAACAACTGACCGAATCAATGTTTTCTGATTATTACAATTCTACTTGTATATATAAACTAAAAATGATTATATTGCAAATGATTAAATAATATAGGGCGATCTTTTTTTCGGTATATAACTTTTAATTTGGTTTTAATTCATTTTATATTTTTTTAATATTTGTTAGTTTTATTAAAATTGCTATTTATGATATTACCTCAAGATTAGTAAGTAATTTATAAAATGATACGGAACATATTGTTCATGTTACACTTTCCAATAAATTGTAGAATGTCCCAACAAAGAGTCAAAAATGGCTCGACTGTCAGACAAGAAATCAAAGACTTGTCTTTCAACTGGCCTAATTTTAAAACTTGACTACAATTCCACTTTTGACCTTCTCCCTTCTCCTATATAGAAGCAGTCAAAATTACCAAAAACAATTTATTTAATTAATTATTTCTATTAATCTCTTATATATATTTACAGTTATTGTAAATTTAAACTAAATGCAATACACAAATATTATAATCAAAAATTTCTAAAAGCTGCAAATACAAACATTTTTTTTATAAATATGATAAATGATAAATATATTGGGTTGATTAAACCGGGGAACAAAGCACAAAGGATATTTTATCACCAAGATTTTGAAGTAACGTAAGTTAGTTGTAAATATTTACTGAGTATATCATTATTGTGTAACAATTAAATATCTGGTTTAATGTTTTTTAAAAAGATTTTAATTCTTACAAGTTTTTAAGAGTTTTGTGCAGTACTTTTGTTTCATCTTGTTTTAAAAAAAGTCGAATTTTTTAAATAGTTTTATTTATTTACATGTGATTTTTTGATTTCTAAAATATTTATTTAACATTACGAAATTTTCAAGTTTTACTTTATAAGGCATTTTGTAGATTTTTTCAACTTTTTAAAATAGTTCAATTATGTTTTAACTTTAACCTAGTTTATAGTTTATATTTAAATATTCTCTATATGTTGTAACATCAAATGTATATTTTCTTTTATTAATTTAGAAACATTTGTCACTAAAATAAAAAGAAATCTTTAAAATCTAAAAATAAGGACTGTGCCAGAAAAAAGAGTGCCACACAAAAATACCTATATCTTTTGAACCACTGTACAGATTTTAAAAAGTAAACCCATTTTAGAAAGGTATATTCTCAGAAATATTTAATTTAATTACAAAAGGGAACTCAAATTAATCTTTACAAAATTTTATGATTTTTCTGGAATCCCCTCCATCATGGCTTTTATGGGGGTTTCAGGTATTTTCTGGAATGTTTTCCACTTTCTTTAAGTTCCTTAGCTGTTTTTGCTGATTTCTTAGTCTTCTTCAGCTCCTTTTTCACTAAAGCCCAATACCTTTCAATTGGTCTTAGTTTTGGTTGATTGGTCTCTTTTGGCACCAGAACAACCCCATTAGCTTCATACCATTTCTTGGTGGCATTGCTATAGTGACATGAAGCTAAGTCCGGCCAGAAGAATGCTGAGACACTGCTTTCTTAAGAATGCTAAAAGTCGTTTCTCCAAACATTCTTCGATGTATATTTCTGAGTTTATACTGCCGTGGCTGATGAAAATTTCGCTTCTTTTACCACAAGAGCAGATTGCTTGCCAAACCAGAAATTTCTTAGGAAACTTTTTTTGTTTTTTCACTCTATACTGTACGTCAACATTCCCGCGACCAGGAAGCTGCGAGAAATCCGCAATGACGTAGGTCTCATCGTCCATCACGTAACAGGAATATTTTTGAAAAAAATCTGCTATCAACTTCTTTGGTCTGGTTTTTGCTTCTTTGTTCTTCACAGCATTCCTGTCTGGAACTTTTTGTACTTTGTATGACTTCAGTCCCCTATCTGTCTTGATTCTTTGAATAGTTGAACTTGATTTACCCACTTTTTGGGCCACTTTCCGTATTGAGATGTTTGGATTCTTCCGAAAAAGGTTGATGGCTTCCTTCGCTACTTTCGGGCTATGGAACCCTTTTTTCCTTCCACTTCCTCCTCTCCAGTTGAATGTGGGTCTTCCTTGAACCGTTTGATAAATTTTGAGACCGTTTTCCTATGAACTTTAGCCTCCACGACAATTTTTTTGAAGCTCCAATTCAGATTTGCTTGGAAAAGTTTAATAATTAATTTATGTGTTTCCACTTGAAAGCCTACTACGGTTGGGGTTTTTTATTCTATCAATTGGTTTGAAAGATATAGGTATTTTTTTTGGCACTCTTTTTTTCTGGCACAGTCCTTACCTAACAAAATTAAATAAATATAAAAACCAATCGGTTGTCATTTTCAAACAACATTAAACAATTAACCCAAATTATATACTTTTTCGTTCAATATATTTTATTGGATTTTTAATTTTTGACATGTTTAATGTTTATAGTTTGTTAGTATTTTAAAAAAAAGTTTTTTTACTGTTTTATTTTTTAAAAAATCGTGAAATTTTTAAATTATTTGAAGTTTTGAGATTTATGGTATTTTTTTAATGTTTGTTTTTAGTTATTTTTATATTTACTTCTACTGTGGAGTTATTTATTATACCATTAATGTTAATTTATTATTAAAAGTTGTGATTAATTATTTGATATATTTCCTTAATTTATGAATTTTTGTGTTTTTCACTTTTCTCTAATGTTCTTTTCCTGATTCTAAAAGTTTTTAAATAATAATAATTTAGAGTTTTCCAATATATTACTAATATTTTGTTGTAATGGTTTAAGTTTCTGTTGTAAATTAAATATAAAATTTAATATATGCTTATCCCGAAAAAAATATTAAAATTATCGCAAGTATAATTTTCTCATGACGGTTGAAGATATAACACGAGAAACTGAAACAACTAATCCAAAGAGCCGAACGATGAAATTGGATATTATTAAAAACAAATAATTATAACAATTTTTAAATTTATTTTAAATACTATATTAAAAAAAATATTTTTTACATTTTTTACTTTATTACGTCATATTTTTAATCCAAATGTGCAAAATAATACTGCAAAGCATTAAAAGGCTATGGTCATGTCACCTTAATAATTCTTAAAAAAAAACAGTAAATAATTAAGAAAAGTTTTATTTAAATATTTTTGTTTTTGAAGTTATACTTCTATTCATGCACTCGATTTGTGTGGGGTTAAAATAAGAAAAATCATTACATATGTAATGGTGTGAGTACGAGAGAGACAAAGACACATATAAGGTATATTGGTCGGTAAAAACAAAGATGAAATATTTGGCACATGTTTAGTCATAAGTCCTTTAAATAACGTTTAAATATTCAGTACATTGAAAAGAGATAGATATACAAAAAACAGTCTGAGCTAATGTTTTGGAATATCATACTGTCGTATTATATTGTGTTTGACAGATTATTTATAATTCTGTCACGTAAGTAAAGTTTAGAATTTTATATTAATAATATTAATAATTATATTTAGTAATGAGTATTGTATTGTAGTCCATACTACCGTCATATGGTTGCATTATATCCTGCACTATGCTTTTGAGGTTGTTGGCTACATAAACAGAGTTTTGAAGAATAGTCGAAAAGTGCATTCCGAACAGACAATAAATAGAAAAATTACAACTCGGTAAGTATTCCAAATGGGTTCAATTTATGTACTCGTGGTTTTTGGGGTCGCTGAACACGAATATCATGATGTCGAAAGTCTCCGCGGCACTTGGTGCCTAGAGTATTTACCTCTTCTCCTGGTGTTTTATGTAAATTCTGTACAAAATTACACTTGGAACTCGGCTGTTTTTTGGGTCACTGAATACGAATATGATAATGGCGATGGTGTCCGAAACACCTGATACTTAAGACGGACCTCGTCACCAGGAAATGTGATGCAAATTTGATACAAAATGAGTGTGTACTCGGTACTAGGAAGTTTTTGATGTCGCTGAACACGAATATTATATAATGATTTTGCTAAATCATTCGCATAAAAATTTATGAATCCGGGCGCGTGCATAGAAGTATAACTTCTGCCGGCAGTCTCAGTGACTGCCACCCCCTTTTTTTATAGAAATTTGTTTAATTTTAATAAATCTACGTAAGCTTCGTTTTAACATATTTTGTAAAATCTTATATTGAAAAAAAAACAAAACCCTTTTTATGTAATTAATATACAATAAAAATATAATATCTTATAAATACATATCGTAATAGTACATCCTTAAACAAAACTTTGAAATTAATATTTTAAACCCAACTAATCATAAATAACTCAACTTGATGTACAGGGCAGGGCAGGGCGGTCATGAAGGGTTTGTACTTATTTTAACGATATTTGTGCAAATAAAACGAAAATTTGAGATGAAGCAGGAGATGAAGGTATGTTTATGTTTAGTTTCTTTTTTTATTAAAGCTATGTTATTCATATGGTAGACAAAAAAACAGCGAGAGAAAAAACTATCACATGGGATCTACCCCACTTTCGTAATAAGAGGATAAGGAGAATGTTCTTGTATTTTATTCACTTTTAAAGTTATGCATCTTCTGGGACGTTCTATTGATACGTTAAAAAAACTGCACCCAAACCTTTATATTATCCATTGTAATTATTGACATTTGTTAAAATAATAAAATGTTTATTGTCAGAAATTATACAAATTGTAGTAAAGCTGACGTAAGTATAAAATCATAATATGAAAAATTCATTTACGGTGTAAAATGATCTCTCCAATAAATGTGCCTTCAAAGCTCTACAGAATTCGGGAAAGAGTGTTATAGATTTAATTTTGAAACGCTGACGATTGTGCATTATACAATATAGAGTTTCTGATTAGCTTCGATCGTAGGATTCGTTCCTAAGTGGATAGTTGTGAGAAAGCCTTTCAGTATTCGCTGTCGGGTGCTTGCGGACTAAGCAAACGGATTCAAAAATGAATAAAGAAAAAAGAGTTAAAATTTAAAATTTCTTAAAGTATTTCACACAATGAATTTTATTGTTTAATCTTAACATGTAACGGATAGCTATCTTTTGTAGTTTAAAAATACGCACAAATTGACTCGCACAACACGTATCCTAAAATGGAATGGCGTATTGGAGATGCGCCTTGAAAAGGGAGTAGTAGACTGACTGTTCGATCTGTAGACAAGTTTAATCCCTTGGAAAGTGATCTTAGCGCAGAACACGCAGAACTTATTTTTTTTGACAAAACATTGATGTGCAAATCCCATTTTAATGAGTTGTCAACAGTGAGATCCAGGAACTTCACAGAATCAACGATTTCCACACTATTGTTGTTAAGTACAAAAGGTTGTAATGTACCTTTATAAGATAAGATGGTTAAGGCACAGGAGATTAAAATCACACCACGATTTAATGAAGACTAAGTTACAAGATACGGTACTATGAAGGGCTGTACTATCCGGGTTACTCCAGTTAAAACTAGTATCACCTGCAAAAAGGCAGCGTTTACCACTAATATCAAGATAAGCAACATCATTAATAAAGAGAAGAAATAAGATAGGACCTAAAACTGAACCTTGAGGTGCCCCACTGTAAATTGGCTAACAGAAGGACGTTCTTATATCAACCCTTATCAGCGATCTTTTGTAGGTAAGATAAGATTTAAACCAATTGGATGGTATTCCTCTAATCTCATAGTGTTGCAATTTATTAATTAGGTGTGATTTTTACAATCAAAGGCCTAAGGGAAGTCGCAGAAGATTGTTGCTGTAGAGTACTGATTGTTAAGACTGGTGTATACATTGTCAAAGAGCGAGAACTTAGCATCCTTGGTGGATTTATTGCTCAAGAAACCAAACTGTTGGGGTGTTAGTATTTTATATTTGCAAAGAAAAGATAGCAGTCTTTTTTAACCAATCTTTCAATTAACTTCGACAACTTGTGGAGAAGTGCTATTGGGCAACAGTTCGAAGCTTGATCTTTATCACCTCCTTTGTGAACGGGAATAGTTATCGCCGTCTTAGGGTAGCTTGGAAAGACACCAAGTTGAAGTGACTTGTAAATCAAAATAGTCAGATGGCTTAGGGTGTTTACTGGGAAATTTGAAAACATTTTCAGAGTACCTAAGCCCATTCGTTTCGACTGATGATTTGTTTTTAATATCATTAATTGTGTAGCAAAGCTCGGCCAATGATACAAGTGAAGCAAAAAAACTGTGTAAATTTTCATTTCTGAGATAAGAAAGGGGATCGTGGGAAGGAGTTATGAAGCTTACAAGTTTTTCGCAACATTAACAAAGGAGTTGTTTTTTGGATAAGTACGAATTGTGTTAGATCAAGGGGCCCTCCTTAATTCACTTACAATAGACCATGTTTCTTTATCAACATTACCTGCATTTCCCAATTTTTTATTGTAATACATATTCTTGGCGGCTTTAATAGTTTTTATTTAATCGAGACAATGTAGTGTAGTTTTTAACCAGTGTTCAAATATTGCAACAACTTCAGGAAATTTTAGCCCTTCTAATAATAGAAGTAATTTATCTGTTTTATGTCTTAAGGACCGAATATTATGAAAAAATAAACCCAACATCGTCTGTTTCAGAGGGTGTTTGTTCCTCTGTTCGCGTCTTATTAATTAAAAATGTTTGGCACTAGATGAAGAACTACTACAATAATAGTTCCTATGGTATTATCTAATTTTTTAAAGCCAACAGAGCTTCTCCGAAGGAAAATAGTTTCTAAAGGAAGAAGGATCTGCTTTACTTCAGCTAAACCAATACCGCAAGCATTGTGGAAACGGTAATAGAACTTTCTCAAGAAGTCTACGTAGCTAGAAAGACCCTCTGATGCTAACATACTAACATTAATTTAATGCTAGAGCTAGTGGACCCTTCCATACATACACTTGGAGGCTGGTCATTCAGATAGGCAAGGATTAGCCTAAGAGGTTTTAAAATCGGGGGGTCTCTTAGCCTGGACAACAAATAGCGACCATTTTCCATATCCAAAGTTCGGGACAGTCTCATTATTGGTGGAGTCATTGGATCCATGCCCAACCCCTTATCGATCTTGTCAGGTTGATTTACAAATTTGATGTTTTGCAAATCCTTCCCCCAGGATTTACTAGCTTTAATAGCTTCCTTGTCTGAACCAATCTGTATATATTTGGCATCCGTAGACACAGGTGGTGAAAAATTTGCAGCCGGCTGCGGTTATACTTTTGGAAAAATTGAATGTGATGGAGGAACTTAGTGTGAACAATTATTGGTTAAAAGATTGGTAGCATCGGTAATTTCTGTATCTGACGGACACATATTGATGTCTTTGTGCTGTTTTAGGTACTTTTTGTTTTGCACACCAACTTTTAAATCCGAGTCTGAACATTGGGAAGCATCGAATAGGTGGGTCCTAATTTTTCCTTGATATAGTGTGCAAGGTGTTTAGCTGTGTATGGGGCTACCATATACTGCCAATCTTCCTTTATCGATGTTTTCTGGAGTAAGGAAGTATTTGATATAATATCGTCGTTAGTCAGGATTGATATCGGCTTAGTGTGTTTTTCTTTTGTTGGGCTAGCTCTCACATTTGACTTTGGCAGCTAAATTTTTTATCTTAGTAGCCATTTGTTTAACAATTTTTCACAGATCACCAATTTTCTTCATAAGCTCTTCTTTAGATGTGTCATGTGGAATCCTTTTGGTTAGGTATCCAAAAAAATGGAGGTAGGGTTGAATATATCTTGTTTAATTTTCCCAATTGATTGACATAAGGACTTTCCGTCGCTGCCAGAGTTTTTAGAATGGATACTGTGGATTTTATTCATTTTATTGTATAAATCCTTCCATTTGGAGTCATGAAAATTTAAAATGTCATAGGTCATTATTCCTTTTTAAAGAGGTTCTCAAGGCCTCGACATTCTCTGCATTTTCTGTAGCTGAGACATTCTGTCGTGATGATATTTAAGTGTAGAGGAGTCACATGCACTGCAGTAGAATCTCATATTGTGGTATTTTTGTTGGTAGATCACATTGGTTGTTGCTTTATCAAGCCCAGTGCATGACATACAAAAATTACGTCGACACTCCTCACTGCAACAAAGTTTATATTTATCCTTTGCTGATCCTCAAACATAATTAAAAGTTAAAAAGGAAGATGAAAGTTTGAAAATAACAATAAACTGGAACTGAACGTTAACCGGAAAAGTCCATAGAAAATTGTAAACATCGTGAAAGCTTGGAAAAGTTTAGAAATTAAAAAAATTGATAATCACAATATTATGAAAAATAAAAATAATAATAAAATCTTAAAACTAGTTTTTATATGCAGAGTAGAGGCAGTTTTACGAATACTAAATTGTTTTTGAACTTATACTTCTATTCGCACACCCGGCGTTAATAATTTGTATGGGATTAAATCGGCAAAATCATTACATTATATATGTTTTTAAATTTGTTTTGTTTTACAAATTTGTGATTTTTTTTTAATAAATTTGTAATTTTCTGATTTTTGTACTTTGTTATGATTTTTTTTTAATTTTCTGTTTTTTACAATATTTTAAATATAAAGGTTATCTAATAAGCTTTAATATTTATTTCAGAATAAAATTATTTGTAAAGTGGGTGCCGTGGGTGCTTACAATCGTCATTAAAAAATGGCTCTATTTCTACAATCCAGTGTACAATGAACAGTAAGCCGATTTAACTCAACGCGATGAACCGACTTCAAAGCGTGGAAAAATGAAACGGTGTAGGTACTGCCAAAGCATTAGTATTTTAGGATACGTTATTTACCGATTACCTCAAAAAAAAACAGATAATTAGCATTTACTACATAGCGTTGTTGGAGCGTTCGAAATCCCGAAAAAAACGACCCCATTTAAAATTGAAAAAAGTGCTTTTTCTTATAAACAATGCACTGTGTCACAAGTTAATACAAACAATGGCAATATTGCATTAATTAGGCTAGAATTCTTTCCTCATGTCAGCTTGGAAAGTTTTTAGTTTACCTCATACATTTATATGTGTTCTTCGATTAAAAACTATCCAATAAATATCCATTAAAACATTTGCAACAAATATTAATTACCCTATATTGATATTAGAATTTAAGATTAAATTTCATGTATTTTAACTGCCCTACTTATCAAATTAAAAATATATGTATGCAAATGCGTTATGTTTTGCATACTTATATAATTTACAAAAACAAATCATATACCCAAATCACATCATAATCACAATGAACGAAATTTATTTTTATAGACATAGAAAACAATGTGTTAGTTACTACTTCTATCAAACAAGTTGACTGAATATAGATAGGTAATTGGTTTTATTAATATTGGGATAATATTTTCTAAACAGGTTTTTAGAGTATATTACTAAGAATAAAATACAACTTTTAAGCAAATTAAACCCGTTTTCTGCTAATTTGATTGTCATGCGAATAAATCTTGACTTCTCACAGAATCAAAATTAGTAGTAAACTAGCGGCCGCCCACGGCTTCATCCGCGTGGACTTTAGTTTTGTGCCACCGAGTTTCATACAAATTTGCACCCCTATTTTAAATCCTTAGGGGTGGAGTTTAAAAATGGCATTTCTTAGTACACCACTATGTAATAAAACAAATTTATACTCGAATTTTCAAGACTCTACGCGTCTATCGACAGTGTCATGTCGGCTAGCAGCAGCGTGCTACCGCCTCACCAATCTTAGCCCGATCGGTTTGAAATTGACGAAGTTTCATACAAACTTTCATCCCCTATTTTATCTCTTTAACTTTTGAAAACGTATTTCTCTTGGAATTTTTTGTAAATTAGATAGATAAAGGTGACATAAAAAAATCATACTAGTGATGTAAGGTGCTGTTGCATGCAGACAGAGATCACAGCTTCGATTTCCGTCGAACATACAATTTGTTTTATATTTTTGTCATCTGGTTTGACTAATTTATATGTTTTTTATGAATGTCCAATCTGATTCTATTTTTTTATATTATAAAAGAGGTTAAACATACTCCCGCGTCACCCCTTACCTGAGCCCAGTAGGGTGCTAATAAAAGAGCAATAAAAGAGACCTTTTCGCCTACCCTCACCGCATGTGGTTGTATGAATTCACGATTTTACAATCTATTGTTTATATTTAACAAATATGTGTTTAATTTTTTATAAATAAAAATAAATAAATATCAGAAACGTAAAGATATTTTTTTTCTGATTTCAACCATATATAATACTTACGCAAAATTTTGTAGTTTACAGATATGACACCAAAATATTCTAAATTACACTGAGAAACAAACAACACCCAATATAACATAAAATACCTTTAGCGCCTGTATCTAACAGGACTTGTCAATTAATATTAATACTATTAATAGTCATAAATATACCTATCACCAACATGCAAAAAGAAATCAAAATAGAAAAGAACCTTAAATACCCCAAAAATGCATATCTAAATATTAATAGTAATAAATATACCCCTCACCAACATGCAAAAAAATACCTCTGGCAAATGTATGTAATAGTAGTACTTACTTGTCAATGTAAAAAAGTGATTTGGATCCACAAAATTTCGTTGGTGATTGACTTGATAGTGATGGTATCCAAGGTGGTTTAAACCAGTATATCCTCTCCACGAGTCAGTCATTACAATGGATCCAGGCAAAACATTTTCCTGAATAACACGCTGTAATGTAATAGCGTTTCTGTTAGGCACAAACGTAAGAAAAATTCTCTTTGTTTGTCGGTCTATTCCTCCAACCACCCACCGTGTCCTTTGCAGACGTCCGCGATGATACTTTCGTTTTCCGTAAGCACTTTCATCAATTTCCACTATGTGTCCAGGACCGCCTATTTGCTCATCGATTTCCAGCATCCAGTGAAAAAGAAGGTTTCTGAAATGTTGAAGGCAGCGACTCACAGATTTCGTGGAAACTCCAGTTTCCGCTGCTATTACTGTGACTGGATACTCATTAATCCACAGTACTAAAATAATCAGCAGCTGAACTATAGGAAGTGTCGAAAAATCTAGAAATGTATTTGTCCTACAGGACGTTTCAGTACAACAGTTCCGTCTGCGACACCGATAACTTGGTTCTCTTCCTTGCCTTTTTTGTTGGCCAAGTTGGATTCTATTCCCACACACACATGTCCTGGAACGTGAAACAAATCCATGTACTATCAAAAAATTTACCAAACCCAATTCCTTTATGTGATTCTTAAAAGCTGTAGAACTGCGGAGGAATTCCATCATACACAAACACATATATTTTTTATCACTACCGAACAATCAATAGGATGATGTATAGGTACCGTGCGTAAAACAAGACACAAATAATTGTTTGTGAATAATGGCTAACATTTTATATATTTTTTGTTATAACCGAACAATACAAATTGATATTAAAAAAACATTAGGATGTTTTGTAATGCAATAGCATTTTAATTAGGGTAAATCTCTTTCAATCTGATTGTTATTGGAATTGTTAAAGTTTATCTATTTTCAACACCTCATTATGAGATTATCCCTTGCTGTTTTGGATTTAAATTTGACAATTAAGCATTTTTGTAGTATTAAGGTATTCTATTACTTATATATTATTTTCAAAACATTATTATGAGATTATCCCTTGCTGTTTTGGATTTAAATTTAATAATCATTGGGTATTTTTGTACCACATTATGAGATTATCTCTTGTTTGTTTCTCAGTGTAATTTAGAATATTTTGGTGACATAACTGTAAACTATAAAATTTTGCGTAAGTATTATATATGGTTGAAATCAGAAAAAAAATATCTTTACGTTTCTGATATTTATTTATTTTTATTTATAAAAAATTAAACACATATATTTGTTAAATATAAACAATAGATTGTAAGATCGTGAATTCATACAACCACATGCGGTGAGGGTAGGCGAAAAGGTCTCTTTTATTGCTCTTTTATTAGCACCCTACTGGGCTCAGGTAAGGGGTGACGCGGGAGTATGTTTAACCATAAAAGATTGTGGTCTATCAATGTAAAATTTTTATTTTAAGTAACCCCATAGAAAAAAAAGTGATGTAAGATCTGAAGATCTTTAAAACCACTCTGTTGTTCCTAGCCTACCAATTCATATCCTAGAAACACATCTATTTAAATGCAAAGTCTTGCTGAAACCACATGTCTTCATTTAAAGATTTAGGATTATTATCATTTGAAAAATTTTCTATGAGGGCGGATAGAGGTTTATTTTATAGAAAATCGAAATATCTTTGTTCCGTAAGAGGCTCATCAAAATAACAAGAACCTTTAATTCTATCCTACACAGGGTGTGTGCCTCAGTCAACCAATGAGGATTCTCTTTACTATCTGCCCTATCTGCAGCTTTTCTCATTCACTGTTCCATGTAAATAAAAAATTGCTTCATTCGAAAAAAGGATTTGACTAATGAAACGAAGATGTTGTTTACACAATTCTTGCATTATTTTTAGTTTTTAGACATTAATAATTTTATATACGATATTTTTCTTTTTTAGTTCTATATACGTAAAACAGAACTTTTAGAAATATTGTTTGTTTTATCTGCAGTTATTAAGAAATAATATGAGGATCTTCTGCTACACTTAATAATACATCCAGTTTTGCATTATCACTTCAATTTATTTCACGTATCCAGTTTTTCTAAATTTCTGCTGAATTTTACCAACTGTGGATTGTGTAATAGGTGTTTTACTTCTGCTTTTATCTTCATATCTAACCATAATTAATACTTGGTGTTTTAGTTAATGAGGCCATTTTTATAAAATAATTAATTACTCATAATATAATAAACTAGTCCTTATAGGAAAATGCCATAAAGTAATAAATTTGACTCATGCCAACTCTTTTTCATGTACCTAATATTAAAATTAATTTTTAAAGTAAAACTTCTTTAGGCGCGATTAGGAGTAACTCAGTAATTCTAACGGATGTGACGTCATTCTAATGTAACGGAAAATAAACCTGATAGAAAATACCTAACACGATTCCGCCTACTATATTAAATAAAAGTTAAATCTGTAATTGTATTTTACGGTAGATATTTTGCTGAACTGTCAAACTGACAGCTTGTCAACCAAAATACATTGTTGGTGAATAGTTTTACGCCTAAAATTTGTGTATAAAGTGTTTGTTTTAAATATGAATAAACAAAGTGGATTTATTAATGAAGAAAGTGATGAAAAAATATTGAATGAAAATGAGTGAGCAGTCTATATGCATTTATTTTATTTTCCTGTGAATCGTTTAAAAAATCAATGTTGAAATCTCCTACAGAAAATTAATGCACTATAAAGTCTATCTATAAATGTATTGAAATTTCCATATGGGGATCTATAAATATTTAATATACAACAGGTGGTTTGAAGTATTTTAAAAGAGATACTACTGGAGATTTCAATATCTACTTTAAGTGATAAATTAGTCAAAAAATCGTGTTTCTTAATTTCTATAAAAGATTTTGTCAAAATTAGTACACCACCATGTGATTTATTAGTTCTATTGAAGTAATAGTAATAGAGTAATTATTAAATAGTATGTAGCCGATATTGTCATTATTGGACAATGTTTCAGATAGACATAATATGTCTGGTTCATATTGCTTTAAGATTAGGTCTATTCTATTAGTTTTGTTAGAAATTGATTGACAGTTAACATTTAAAATACGGAAGAAATTATCAGATTTCTCATGATTTTCGCGCACACGACAATTCTTTATGTTTCTACTGACTTCCTTGCGATAGATTTTGCGATACGTACATCAAAACTTTTGATTAGCTAACCTAACTTAATTTCTGTTAAATTTTTTAAAACGCGAGAGTGAAATTAATGAATTTTAGATAAATTACAAAACAAAATAGTTGTAACTTGAATAAAATGGCGGATTCTCAAGAATATTTTACTGTATCATCAATAAATAATAATACTAAACGAAAAAAATCAAAAACCTGTAGCTACTTTTTAATAAACATATTTTGAATTTGAATTTATTTTGCGATGATTCGTACGTCAAATAAGTTTTACTTCAATCGCGCGTAAAGGTTACACGCACACTCTTTTTTGTTTATTTATACTAGTAGGGAGAACAGTCGTTAACATTTAAATTTCTACGTTTTGACAAAATTGGAGAAAAATTTACTTTGAATTTAATTTAATACATTTTATAACTAGATTAAAAAATTATAAAACAATTACAAATTTCTTGTTGCGTGAAACTGAATTTTTAGTTTAAAAATTAAATATTTTTTTCCACCATTCAAAAATAGTTAATGTTCTTATTTTATTAAATAAAAAATTTAATAAACTTTCAAATGAGTTATCGCACTACTGCTATTTGCATTTAAAAAAATCTTCATCGTCACGGGGTGGATATCGTCACTAGTATGATATCATATGTATGTCAAAAAACTATAATTAAAAAATTTAAATCGATCTGTTTAAGAATTTGTCTCTAAAGTTTCGTATTCCTGAAAAGATTATTTATTTTATAATTTAGTTCCTTTCTGTATATATTCTAAAAATCAAAATGAAATTTGTTGAAAGTACCTATTTTGATCAAATTTTTAGATTTATTATATAACAAGTTGTAAACGCGACTTCGTTTGCGTGGCATGTGTTTGTTGTATAAAAATTTCTTCCCGCACTCCGTTAAAAAAATGGAAGAAAAATTTTTATACACCAGATGTTAAGTTGAAAGAAGACATATACATCTGGGAAAACCACATTAGATACCGATCAGTTGATTTCATGTGATGTCAAACATACATACAGACAGACAGACAGACAAAAAAAATCTAACCACATTTTTGTGTTCTATTTCGATGTACCCGAGACGTCGTTCGCGTGGCGTGTTGATTTTTGTATAAAAATTTCTTTCCTCACCCCGTTAAAGGGGTAGGAGGAAGAAATTTTTATACATCAGATGTTAAGTTGAAAAAAAAACAAATACGTCTGTGAAAACCGCATTCGAGTCGGATCAGTAGTTTGTATGTGATGCGCTCACAAACATACAGACAGACACACAAAAAACTAACCACATTTTTGGGTTATATACCGATGTAGTAACACCCCCTACTAATTATTTTTTAAATATCTTTAAAGTACAGAAGTTTCACTTCTACAGTTTTATTATATATATGGATTATTTATGAATACAGCTAAAACATATTTTATTTGCTGCCAGTTTTTCTTTTAATGTATATTAATCAAATCAGATAAGAGTTAGACTTGTGCTCGTACTTTAAAAAATTGATAAACAGCTATCGAAACAATGAATCGGACATGTGAACTTAATGTATTTAAATATTCATTTAATCTACTACATAACTGCTTTTAGTAAGTATGTAAATGAATCAGAGTCTAATGCACACAAACAAAAAAAAACTAACAATTATATCTATTAACTGCACTTAGGCATTTTGCATAATTTTATAACTATTTAAAAGTTGTAATTGTTATTATAATATCGGATTGTTGCTACATCATAACAACAGAGGTGTGACAAATTTAAATAAAAAATAATCCTTCTATATAGATATATAGTATATAGTTAATTTAATATGTTTCGCAACAGCTATACGATTATTGCTAAATAAAATAATAAATATGAATGCTTAAGCAAAATTAGTATTAGGTTATTTATAATGAAGTGTACTTTTCTAATTGACCGGTTAAACAATATATTTATAATTTATCAGGATAATCTTATTTCCTGCTTAGAGAATATTGTTACGTTCTAGGGGTTCAAAATAAAATCACTGCTGAACGAAAATGTCTAATTTATTTACACACAATAAACTAAACGAATTATAACTAAATAACTAAACTAACTATAACACACTAATTTATGTACTACAATTAACTTCGATTTATATTCACTATTTATTTTCACTTCGTAGTTCGCTCGAATATTTAGACTACTCGTTATAAACTTTAAACTTCCCGTGGGTCGTGGCTCTCCGCTTATATACCTGTCCACTGTTTCCAGAACGTCTTTCGATAACACTTTCTCGACGCGCGTAGAAAGGAATTTTCTCGATTGTTCTGTTCGAGAATAAGCGCGTTGTTTACCTGGAGAGCGACAGGGGCGTACTAAGGGGATCTCGCTCGTTACACTGCCCCCTCCTTAAGACGTTCGGTCCCCGAACACCTTGGTTGGTATGTCTGAACCTACAGGCATCTCCCTTTCTGCAGCTCCCTTGCTTTTCGAAATAGCAATTCACAGTCTTCTCCTTCATTGTGTTTCCGCTCGGGTTGAAAATGCACACGAGTATCTCTATTCCTGTCTTATGGAAAAGCACCTCGAGCATGTTCCGGACGACTCTCCAGTTGAGTTGGTCTAGACCACAACCCAACTTAGGCACAGCCAGCTTCTTCACTCCCAACCTGTTGAGTTCGTCTCTTAGGTTCAGCAGGGTATTCCACATACTTCTATAGCTGGGCTTGTGATCGGAAAACCTCTTAGTCACCATGTAGAAAAGGTGACGATGACCGTCAGTGAGACTCAGAATTTTTCCGGGATGGGGCTGTTGTCTGGAGAGCTCAGATACACGGCCAAACTTCTTCCTGAAGACTAATGCTATTCCCCTGGACATACGCAGATCTTCGGCGACACAATGGGCTAGGGAATAATCTCCAGGCACAGAGAAGAGGTCCTGCTGCTGCTCGGTGGTAACTCCGAATCGTGCCTTCCCAGTTCCACCATAGTTCTCCATGAACTGGTCGAAACTCATCTCAACATGCTCTGGGCTGGTCGTCCTTCTCAGATGGGTCTCGTCTTGTTCGTCGTAGTCCGCCTCGTATTTCGCCAACCGATTTACATGGACCACGCGCCTCTTGCCCCTTGGTAGTTTTTGTATACGGTACACTACATCATTGATCCTCTTTACCACTCTGTATGGACCCTCCCAATTCCTCTGTAGCTTAGGTGATAATCCTCTCTTCTTCTGGGGGTTGTACAGCCAGACCAAATCTCCAGCGTTAAAACCACTTCTGTAGCTTTGCTGTCATAACGGGTCTTCATTCGGTCACTAGCAATTTGTATGTTTTGTCGGACCTTTTCATGAATGTAGTGTAGCCTGCCCCTCAATGTGCTCACGTAGTCCTCACCAGCTATCTCTGTTCCGGGCTTACAACCAAACTCTAGGTCACAGGGTAATCTTATTTCCCGGCCGAACATGACACAAGCTGGTGTCTCTCTAGTAGACTCCTGTACGGCTGATCTGTAGGCCATGGTGAACAGATGAAGGTATCGGTCCCAGTCTCTTTGATGGTCAGAGACCACTTTAGCCAAATTTTTTCCCACAGTTTTATTCATTCTTTCGACTAGGCCATCTGACTGTGGGTGAAGAGGCGTTGTCCTGGTCTTCTTGACTCCGAGTATTTCACAAATGCTCTGGAATAGGCCAGACTCGAAATTTCGTCCCTGATCAGAATGTAGCTCCAGTGGCACTCCAAACCGACTAAACATCTCTTTTATCAGCACGTCTGCCACTGTCGAGGCCTCTTGGTTTGGGATGGCATGTGCTTCAACCCATTTGGTAAAGTAATCCGACGCCACCAATATGTACTTGTTCCCATCGTCGGTCTCTGGGAATGGGCCTGCGATGTCTATAGCAACTCTTTCCATAGGACTGCCCACGTTATACTGATTCATTGGCGCTCGTCGTTTTCCTCTTGGGCCATTCGTTGAAGCACAAAGTCTACATTTTCGGCACCAGTCCTTGACGTCTTCTTTGCAGTTGACCCAGTAAAAACGTTCTCTGATCTTTTCCAACGTTTTCTTGATGCCGAAGTGTCCACCGGAGGTTCCATTATGAAGTTTCTCCAATACTTCTGTCGTCCGACTCCGGGGAATTATCAGCTGAGTCCTAGCTGCAGTACCCTCGTCATTCTCGACGGACCTCTTCAACAATCCATCCTCTAAAATGATGGAGTCCCACTGCGCCCAGTAGGACTTGACCCTAGGACTCAGGTGACTCACTTCTTCCCAGCTTGGTCTCCGTCCGTTTGCTTTCCAGTCAAGCAACATCTTTAGTTCGGTGTCACCTTCTTGGTCTCGCTTCAGGGATTCTGGCAGCCAATCTAGTTCCACGACGGTTGTTCTTAAACAGAATTCCTTCTCTTCTGCTTTGCTGCAGTGTTTGCAGTCAGAAGGACAAGGTCTCCTAGATAATGCGTCAGCGTTGCCATGTGACTTTCCGGCCCGGTGTTCCACAGAAAAATGATATTCCTGTTCTTGGCGTTGTGGTTTAACCGGCTTCTTACAGTTACGCCAAATGTGTCCTCTTTCGCCGCAGTTCCAGCATCTTGGCCCACCATCACGTTTCTCCTGGAGAACTCGGCGAACTACTTCTTCAATTTCCTCGTCACAGACTGGCGAATCATCAAGCTGTCTCACTTTGCTCTGTCCTCTGTGCGAAGCTTGTTTAGCAGCTTCAAATTCTAGGGCATGGGCCAGGGCGTCATCTAGGGTTTTGGGCCGTGCCAACCGCAACGTCTGCTGAGTCTCCGTGTCTCTCAACCCATCGACGAAGGTCTGGACAGCAAGTTGTTCTAGGAAGCTGTCCGGTGCTGAAGGATAGGCCAGCCTTACCAACCTTGCTATGTCTGCTTCGAATTCCTGCAAGGTTTCTGCACTCTTCTGATGGCGACTCTTGATTTGTGCGTGATACACTTGTTGGAGATGTGCATCACCATATCTCATTTGCAGTCTACTTGTCAGAGTCTTATAATCACCTTGTTGACTTACAGGAATGGTCTGAAGGATATTCAGTGCGTCTCCTCTTAACGCAACGATTAAGGCAGTTGCTTTCTCTTCATCGTCCCAGCAGTTGGCGTTGGCTGCTGCTTCAAATTGCTTCTGATATGTGCTCCAGGGTGTTTTGCCATCAAAAGTTGGAGGTTTGATCTTTGTTCGCCCTGGCTCACCCCGTTCTCCCAGCTTAACAGAACAATATTTGCTGAAGTTCTTGCTCAAACGCTCTTCCATGGTTTTCACCTGTTCTTCCAATTTTACTTGCATTTCTTCCTTCATATTAACCAATCTGCCTTCAATGTTTCCAACCCTGTCTTCAAATTTTCCAATTTCGTCTTTTACGCTTCCAATCTCATTTTCCAATTTGGAGTAATTATTCTTTAACTCATTTTCAATCAATGTCAATTTATCTCCCATTTTCTTAGTGTTTTCTTCCATTTTATTCTCCATTTTCTGGGTATTCTCATCCATTATCTTTCTAGTATTTTCTTCCATTTTATTCTCCATTTTCTGGGTGTTTTCTTCCATTTTCTTAGTGTTTTCTTCCATTTTATTTTCCATTTTCTGGGTATTCTCATCCATTTTCAAGCTCATTTTTTCAAGGGCTTGCTTGAAAAATTCCATTGTCGCCTGATCCATTTTCTTCGTCTGTGATCTCGTAACTGGCATACAAAATATTCACTAATGAAGTCCACAATTTAAATTAACACAGCAGTTCAATTTACCCCACACCTGACACCAATTGTTACGTTCTAGGGGTTCAAAATAAAATCACTGCTGAACGAAAATGTCTAATTTATTTACACACAATAAACTAAACGAATTATAACTAAATAACTAAACTAACTATAACACACTAATTTATGTACTACAATTAACTTCGATTTATATTCACTATTTATTTTCACTTCGTAGTTCGCTCGAATATTTAGACTACTCGTTATAAACTTTAAACTTCCCGTGGGTCGTGGCTCTCCGCTTATATACCTGTCCACTGTTTCCAGAACGTCTTTCGATAACACTTTCTCGACGCGCGTAGAAAGGAATTTTCTCGATTGTTCTGTTCGAGAATAAGCGCGTTGTTTACCTGGAGAGCGACAGGGGCGTACTAAGGGGATCTCGCTCGTTACAATATTATTTGTTACATTTTTAGAGGTTACTAGCTGAGCAGGTGATCATCGTATCGCCAAACAAACAATGATTGCTTTTTCTAATTTACCCAATTTTTACGATTTTTTCTCGTTTTTTTGATTGTTCATTTTATTCTGTTTTTCAATTTTATTATAGTTTCTCGTTTGTTTCCAGGTTCTTACGATTTTTTTGTTGTACATTGTAATTTTTCAGTATTATTATTGGTCTTTGTAGTTTTTTTTTATATTTTATATTTTTTGTGTAATTCTAATTGTTGTATAATTTTATCGGTACTTTTTTATTAAAATGTTTTAATACTTGTTATTCTAATCCTAAAAAAAGACAAATCGAAATAAGTTCTCCAACTAAATCTAGATACAAGGGCATCTAACGGGTGTTTCTGCAACCTAGATATCAAAGAATGGTATTGATTTATATCGATTATTTTTTTCACCTGTCAAAATATCACAATTTTGTGATTTCGTCCAATAAAAACGCTTAATCTTCAATGTTTTATGCTAAATCTAGCCAATCATTCCGGATTATATTGATAAAACCACTAGTGGTTTTACTAGTATTGATAAAATTATAGAACTGTCAAAAATTCAATAACAATATTGCACAATCAATTTTTGTTGTTTATAAGTACCTTACTATAAATTAACATTTATTTATATTATCTAAATATTCTGAAATATATTTTGTTATTATTATTATCAGAATTCAATTCATCTAAACGATAATGAAAATCAAATATGTAGGTACCTACTTTAAAACTAACCTGCTTCCTGGTTCTGCATGCATTTAAAACTTTTATATGCCTACAGGCAAATGTGGTCTTTTAGCTAAACATTAAATAGATATACCTAATAATTTTTATTTTGGTAATTTTCTCTTTAATAATATAATTGTATAAATAGGTATAAAAAGAAATATTTATTCAAATTATAACCCTGTTTTCACGACGCTCACGACAGCTGACAACTGTCAATACTATCTAGTGTACAGGATAAGTTAACAGGAAGGGTAACGGCATTTCGTTTGTGTTAATTATGAAATATAAGTTGTTCTAGGAAGTTTTTTAAATAAGTAGTTTTTGTACAGAATGGTTCAAAAAATAATGTTCTCAAATACCACTCGTCCTGTAATATTTTACTAGATAATTTTTTATTTTCCAGACTCAAACTTTTTTATTTTAGGCAAAACTACTCAAACAAACTGAATATGATAAAATCACTCGTCCTACGGACTCGTGATATTATCACATTTCAGTTTGTTTTCGTATTTTTGCTATATAAAAAAGTTTTCGTGGATAGATGGCTAAGAATAATATAATTTCATTCTAAACGCTTTACAAGTATTTGAAAATTTCAAAAACAATGACCGTTCAACTAAGAAAAAACAACTACTTCCTGGGCTATATGCCCCAACGGATATTGGATTATACTTCAAAGTCAAAGTTGTTTCTTCTTAGTTGAACGGTCATTGTTTTTGAAATTTTCAAATACTTGTAAAGCGTTTAGAATGAAATTATATTATTCTTAGCCATCTATTGACAAACGCGCTTTATTAAATATGACAATGATACAGTTTTCTGTAATTATTAGTTTTCGTGGAAACTAAAAATTTATCGATAAAATTTTAAGGACTCGTGGTATTACCTTTGATAAATTAACTTACATCTTTATCTATTATATAGGAATTAAAGCAAGTGAGCGACATCTTCGCTTCGCTTCATTAAAATTTTAACTATTTAATGTGCCCCCAAAATTTTTAATTCAACGATAACTTACAAAATATTTATTTTATTGATACAGTTAAAAATTGCTTCATAAATACCCATCATTTTATAATATACGAAAAAAACAAATTGTTATTTTAGGTTACATATAGGTAAATAAAAGTGAAACTAATCGAGGAGGTACAAGGAGTATGGGAATATGAAAATAGAAACCCTAAAGGGAAAATGATTATGCAGCATACTAGAACTTTTAATTTTAATAGGAAACAAAACAACCTGAGCAGCTAATTACGTATAGAAGTGGAGGACATAAGACCCAGATCCCAGATCGACTATATAATATGTAGAAAAACACAAGAGAAGGAAATGGGGAATTCTAAAATAATAAATGGAGAGATTTTTCTTCTATTATTTGGGGAAATCTTTGCGACTAAAATAAAAAAATTAATATGTTTCAAAATCAACCTTACTTATTTTTTTATTTTATTTTATTATCTTGATGGATGGTTTCAAATTTTTCAAGGGCTGTCTTTAAAATCTGAAAATGCCTAACAAAAGTAAAATAAATATATAGAATATTTTAATTTTCTTCTAAGCTTTCGACAACCAAATCGATTGTCGTTTTCAAAGATAAAAGATAAAGATAGATATTTCAATGTCTGCCGATTTATATTCCCCAATTAATCAATTAATCAATAACTGCTGATATTACGATACCAAGCATGCATAAGATGAAAGCGGTACCCTTTAAGGAGCACATTTGAAAATTCAGAACGCCCAGCAATGTGGATAGCAATTTCAAAATCGGAGAAAATAATTTTTTGATTGAATTTCAGGCCAACAACTTCGTCACATTTAATTTTTTAAATATTAAATAGTAATAAATATTCCTTCCCTTTTATACGTAATTAGCTGCTCAGGTTGTTTTTTAACATATGTGTTCATTATTTTTAAAACTAAGAAGTCTAGCATCCTGCATTATCGGGTAGTACCGAATTCCTAACTATGGTCATATCATTACGATCGATCCCCAGCTGGGCTACCGATCTCAGACCCTCTCCGTTAATCCTATGTCCGAATTCCTAACTACATACAAATATTAATTCTCAATTTAATAAATCTAAAATAGTCTTCAAAATTTTAAAAACCAAATAGTGTTTTGGAAAATTTTACATTATTTTTTTTACGATTCATTAATTAATTTCTAAGATAAATTGTTTGAAGTAATTTTTTTCTAACTTCGTGTGATTAATAAAATTAATGAAATTTCAAAGTTGCAAATATATATTTATTTTTGTTAATTCGATAAAATATGACTAAATATATACATGTTAAAATATATAAAAAAAGATAAAATAAATATATACATAAACATATTAATTATTTTAAATTAAAAATTATTAAATTTATACGAAATACATATAATAAGTTTGAAGTACTAGTTAGGTGAAATATTTCTTTTCTTCAATTCGATTAAGAAATCTAAAGTAGGTAGTCGCCAAGATCAGGTAAAAAATCTGGTGTGGGCACCACACGACTTTCCGAACAGTAGCATGTATAATAACAAGTACCTAGTGAAAGAGCGAATCCACAATTTTTATTTCACATATTTCCAGTTTTTGATAAAAGTGTCAATATCTCAAAAACTAATGAAAATATCAAAAAAATGTATTCTTTCAAAAATATATAAATATTTTGCAAAATACTATATGGAAACCCAATATTTTCAAAAAATTCCATTTTTTGATAAGAGTAAACGTCCACTTCCGGTCGGCCGATTTTACTTAAATTCTATCAGATTCCTCCGATGGTGATTATAAGTAGATAGATAGATAGATAGATAGATAGATAGATAGATAGATAGATAGATAGATATGTTTATTGTTTCTAATGAAAAATCATATAACAAGAGGTTGAGTACAAATTATTACACATAAATAGTCGACGCTTAATGGAGATTTAGTTACAATTATTCATTTAATATAAAAGAACGCAATCTGAGTGCATTAATAAAAAATGTACACAGTTCCTTAATCTCATTGGGAGAATGGGTTGTATTTAAAAACAGAAAAAAGCTCTCGGTATTCTCTACAAATGATCGAATAAGGGGTGATTTAAAACACGAGTATAATGGACATTCCAACAAAATGTGGGAAAGAGTCTCTAATTTGTGTAAATTACATATTGAACAATTTTCAGTTTGGTCGATGTGATACGAAATCCCTTTATAATAAAATTTTATGTAAAGTTTAGAGCAAAGTCTGATTTGTGAATAAAGTCTTGTAATATATATGGGAGTTTTTATTTGTAAATAGCTTTGCGGTTGCCTATTGTGTGAGAAATGTTTATAGTACAAAGAATAGCGAGAACTTGTTAATGCTGATAAGTCATCTTGGAAGAGTTTTTCTTTCATTTTTAATAACAAACCGTTTCTTTGATGCCTCAGTAACCCCCATGATAAATTTTCCCAAGTTTCTATTGCATCAATTTCAGAAAAATAATTTTTTAGCTGAACTACCCAGTTATAATTCTCATTATTGTCATTATTGTTACATAGCTGACGAAGACGGTTATAACAAATTCTTGGATACCTAGAGGAGTCCATAAGTAAAATTCTCTCAAGCCAATTAAGTGATATTTTAAAAATTAAGTATTTTAAGTGAACTTGGCCAACTTCTAGCCTAACATAAGTGTTGGGGGTATTTTTTGGTAGATGCAGCAGTCTCTTAAAGAAATTAGTTTGAATTTGTTCTAGAGTATTTGAGTAGCGCAGACCCCAGACAGGTATACACTGAGAAAGACAGTTTAAAATAATGGAATTATATAATGTAATTCTCGTCTTCCATGAATTTACTATTGCATTGGACAAGAGGTTCATTACTGCTCCTATAGACTGCTTGGCTCTAGCAATCGTAGTAACGGCCATCTCTCGAAATAACGAGGAACCACTAAACGTTACACCCAGATAATTAAATTTATTAACGCTTTCAAGTTTTTGACCATTCAGTAGAAATCCTCGCTCTTTGGAGGGATGGCCACTCCTCGAGAAGACTAAGATTTTGCTTTTGGAAGTGTTTATAGTCAGTTTATTCTGTGAGGTGTAGGTTTCCAATATTCGTAATTTGCGGGTCATGTCAACTTCTGATTCTCCTAATATTATCAAATCGTCGGCATAGAGTAATAGAAGAATATCAGTATTACCATCAATATTAATTCCCTTTGCCCCTGCCTCCCTAAAAAAGGCCTCCACATCTGAAAGAAAAATTGAGAACAAGGTCGGGCTTAAGCATTCTCCTTGAAGAACACCTTCCGTTATTTTATATTGTCGTGACAAATGTGAATTTGATCGAACCTGGAAGGTAGCCGATGCGTACAGGAATCTAATTAATCTAATAAATTTAGCGCTAATGCCACACTGAAAAAGTTTGTTCCATAACAAGATATGTTCGACTGAGTCAAATGCTCTTTGGAGGTCTATAAAAGCAGCGAAGACTTTTCTTTTCTTAAGTCGCAGTTGTAGCTGAACAGCTGAAGTGAGGGTAAATATATTATCTAGACATCCCCTGCCTTGACAAAACCCATTTTGACATTCTGGAATAACGGAAGTATTGTCCAGCCATATCGTTAATCGATTAGATAATATCTGCGTGAATAGTTTAGTTAAACAGTTTACTAGAGCAATTCTTCTGTAATTCTCTGGATCTTCACGGGAACCTTTCTTGTGCAACATTGTTAATATAATATTAGACCAGGCTGAAGGCATAGTTTCGGTATCTAGAATACGATTGTACAAGCAATTTAAATATAATAGCCAATTATTTGGGAGGTGCTTCAAGAACTCAAAAGTAATATTATCTAGTCCGGGGGCTTTGCCATTTTTGCATTGTTTTAAAGTATTGCTAATTTCTTTAAGAGATATAGGGGCGTCCAAAATAGGACAACGAACGTCAAAAAAAAGAGTATTATCGACAATTTTCTCTTGCAAAATGTTATTTAAAAATAATTCCCACGTGTGAATATCTAGATTAGTTTTAACTGAATTTCCCTTAAAATACTGGATCGTTTTCCAAAAGTTTTTTTGATCGCGAACGTTACTTAAAGCCTGCGTAAAATTGTTTGTATAAGATTTTTTCTTGTTATTAATCATTGTCTTATACTGCTTTTTACTAACCAAATAAGCATTTTTATAATTTGGTAGAAAGTTGTTGATTTTTGCGATTTTCAAATTTTGCTGAACAAACTTTTTTGAGTTGTAACATTCCTGATCAAACCAAGGTTTATTATTTTTTCTGGAGTTTTTTGGAATATTAAATAATTTTTTCGATAAGCCAAGAAGCAAAGAGGTGTTAGTAATTGTTTCAACAAGCTTTTGGTATGAGTTTTCCAAGTCTGGCTCAAGCATACAGTTTAGTGAGTTTTTTAAAGTATGATAAAATTCTAATGCGTAGTTTTCATTCCAAGATGGAATTAATGTGTATTCTAGATTGTTGGACTGCTGTGTACATTTTTTATTTGTAGCTGACGGTAAATTCAATATCAGCCTTAAAGGGAAGTGACTTCCAGAGGAGGCAAAATATTCCAAAACCTGGAGACTTTCTACTAAAGAAATTTGAACATTTCGCATCCATAGCAAGTCGACAACACTATTACCTGCAGAAGCACAGTAAGTAAATTGACCCGGTATGTCACCTTTAGTTCTCCCATTCAAGAGAGTGAATGAATTTTCGTCCATAAAGTTGAGAAGAATTTCACCTTTAAATTAAAAATAAAAAATACCGTCACTACTTATTCTATTAGCCAAAATATTACTGTAAGAAATTAGTTCTAGTGGTACTTCACCAGAAGACCCCATTATGTGTGTACGCACTATTTCGTTTTCCTTGTATAGAGAAGTTAACCCAATTTCTTGCACTTTTCGCCATAAACATTGGTTAAAATGAAAATTGCAACCAGTAATGTTTATGTTAGGGAAGGGTTTTTTAAGTGCCTGGACTGGAAGGTAGCCACTTCAAAATCAATTTTAAAGTTTTTTGGTTTCCACTGTGCTTTATGTTTTTCAATTAAAGAAAAAAGCCCGGTATAGGTCATTTCCTTTTTATCTGGTATCAAGGCGAAAATAGCAGGAATAATATTGGTTTTAGTGCCCGTGCTGCCAACATCGGCGTGGTTTGTATAAAGCTGCTGAAAATGTTTACAACAGCTTTTAAATGTTCCATCACCGAAAAAATTATTGGTTTCTACGAGTGTCTGTCGCGCTTTTAGCGAAGGAAAAAACCAATATTTTGTTCTCTTCGCCATCTTCAAACAACAGAAAGTTGCTACTTATATTATCAGTTTATCCCTTCTTTATCCATAAATAGAAAGTATAATATGCAAAACTTCCCCAAAAAAAAAAAACATTTTTAAAGGGATTATCATTATCATAATACGTTTCAGTGTTGGGGAAAACCCAAAATTTAAGATATCATAAGATCACATTTTATTCTATTCATTAGGGGGCTTTAACAGGTAAAAAATTCTGTAGGTAAAAAATTCTGTAGGCACAAAATGGGAAAAATTTTAATCCAAAAAGGTCTAGTCACAAAACGGGAATTCACAAAATAGGAATATACCTTTAAAACACCCATCAAGTAGGTACTTAACCGTCGAAAACATGTCCGCCTTTTTTTTAAGTAGTTAGCCCAGAACTAGAAATAATGTGTGCCGTTTCTTTGGATTTTCCTTTTAGAATTTTCTTATTTGTATAAAATTTAAGTGTCATTCCATTTTATTTTCTGATTAGGAAAATTTACTGCTCACATATTTTGGATTCATCTATACCTCCTTTTCGCAGATAATTTTTATATTCATTGAGTCAAATGTAGACTTTGTCACATTCACATTGTATACTATACATATAGTTAAATTAATTAGTTTTTATTGTTTCCCATTTTCGTTTTCAAAAGAAAAATAATTGGAACATACTAATGCATCTCTTTTATATAGATTTTTTATACTTTCTTTTTTAACATTTATACTATGATTGGAATTAATACCTATTTGTATATCTGTTAGTTTGGGTTTAAAATATGTTTTAATAAAATTCTTTTTAAAACATTTCATATAAATATTGGTGAAGGAGAACCATAGCTATCCCTGATTTTGTTTATAAAAAATATCTTTAAGGTAAGTTGATGTGATAAACATAGTTAACAATTTTATCAAACATTTAACAAATTATTATTTTCTGACAGTTGTTTGACCATTTGTAACGTTTTTATCAACAGGTACGTTTATAAAAAGACTTAGAACATTAAAATTTAGCATAAGATGCTATTTATTCATAGTGATATTTAATAATTTGCCCTGAAAATATTTATTGTTTTTAACAGATAAAGGATTAATAATATTAAGTAAAAAAAAAATTGATTACACTTACAACTGGACATAGAGGTACCTATTTCTTCTTTATGTATTTTAGGAGGTTTTATATAGTGATGAATTAATTGTTGGCTTAATAAGTCTTTCAGTTCTTTTTTTTAATAAGGATTGGTATAATTGATTTTCTAAGGAATTTTTAATGTTATTACTGAAGGGATAAGCGGTGAAACCTCATGGTATAAAGGTAATTTATCCGGATGATATTATGATTGTAGATCTTAGAAAGAGAGACTGAACGGAAAACTTAAGAAATAAAGAAAAGCCATTTAGAGCATTGTAGGACGAAAACTGACTAGTTATATGACAACAGACGAGACGGACAGACTTAAACTTAATTAACAGGACTCAGTGCTGCCAGCTGTTCAAAACTTCAAATATTTAGGTTTTGTGTTAAAAAACCTGGTAAATAACGTAATAGCAAGATGAAAATGTTGCAAAGGATGTATGGATTAACGATGAGAAATAAAGTTAAAAATGAAATAGTGAGAGGTAAAGTCAAACTGGGATAGCTACGCGAGAAAATTCAGGAAAACAGGTTCAAATGGTTCGGTCATGTAGAGAGGAAGGATGGGAATTATGTGAATAAGAGACTAGATGAGTGTAAGATTGAGGGTAGATGAAAAAAAAAGATCGAAGTTAAAGTGGATGGATAAAATAAACGAGGACCTAAAAAAGAAGAAATGGAGAAAAGAATAAGCATTAAATAGAGGCAGGTTGTTTAAATTATCTATTAGATATGCCAACCCCGTTTGACTTTAAAGTGTAATCCATTATCCGTCGGGGCATATAGCCCGGGAAGTAGTTGTTTCTTCTTAGTTAAACGGTCATTGTCTTTGAAAATGTTTTTCAAAAACTTGTAAAGCGTTAGAATAATAATATTCTTTGATATCTATTAATAATATGGGATTCAAACATCAAACTCAACTAGGCTTGAAATAAAGTTATGAAAAAGAAACAGAAGAATGTTTATTCTAATGGGTGAATAAAATTAATAATTTGTTATTTCAAAACTTATTTAACTTATTTTACACTTTTTATTATGATATATACTTATATAAAATAATTTTATTTTTAATGACTTATTAAAATATGTGATGTAAGTTAAATACTCGGATATGCAAATAAACAATGACACATTATATATTGTATTCGTTCAATATTTATTTTTTTACATAAATTATACATAGCAGGTCACTTATTTGTTTATTGAAACTTGTAGATATACCGCCTAAAAATAGTTGGCTTATAATTGAAAACAGCTTTCTATACCGAAACATGCGTTTTGGATGATTTTTGAAAATGAAAATATGGACTGGTTTATTTATAATTGGTTGTTTAATCTTAATATATATAAATTACGTGTCACGTTGTTTGTCCGCAATGGACTCCTAAACTACTAAACCGATTTTAATCAAATTTGTACACCGTGTGCAGTTTAATCCAACTTGAAAGATAGGATAGCTTACATTTTAATTTATAGTCGCAATATTATTTTAATAAAAATTATTTGTTTATTGAATTGTTATTATATCTAATATGATATTATCATTTTGGAAGTCTTCATGTAAGGTCTTGGTAGCTAATTTGGATCAGCGGCTGATTATGACATTTCGGTTGGGTTATCGTAATGGGATCGATTACGCCAGAGAGAAGTTTTTTTTGTTTTTTAAGTTATACTTCTATTCATACATTTGGTGGAAAAGATTTGTGTACAATTAAATGGGAAAAATCATTACATATGTAATGGTGTGAGTAAGAGAGAGACAGAAACACTTATAACGTATATTGGTTGGTAGAAACAAAGATGACTTATTTATCACATGTTATTAGTCATAACTATAAATCCTTTGAATACCGTTGCAACATTCAGTACATTGAAAAGGGATAGATATACAAAAAACAGTCTGAACTAATTTATGAATAACATAGTGACGGACCACATGATTATTGACAGATTATTTTATAATTCTGTCACGTAAGTTAACATATTAAGTTTAGTATTTTATATTAATAATATTCAGTAGTGAGCATTGTATTGTAGTCTAAAATACCGTCACATGGTTACAGTATATCCTGCACTATGCTTTTGAGGTTGTTGGCTACATAAACAGAGTTTTTACGAGTAGTCGAGGAAATAAAGTACCAAAACCTCCGAATTTTGTAACGTAAGATGGATCGAAATGCGTCTTTTTGCATTAGATTCGTTAAAGTAACGCTATCCCTACTAATATTATAAATGTCAATGTAAGTTTGTTTGTTGCGCTTTCACGCAAAAATTAATAAACCGATCATCATAAAACTTTGTACATATATTCTTGGAGGTATTAGAAGTAAAATAGGATACTTTTTAATAAAAAAAATATTTTTATTTATTACGAAAAATAATAGATTTGTTTGTCAAAAAAAAAAATCTTAAAAAAGTGACTCTCACTAAATTAAGAATTATGACGCCACCGTAAAGTGGCGCATTTGACATGGTATAAATTTACATTAGCAATTCCTGCGTAATTAAGTACTATGACGCCACCATAAGGTGGCGCAGTTAATATATAATATATCTAATCGATAATTTACAAAACCGTAAAAATTTGGAAAAATGGTAAAAATCATCAGTAGGCGGTACGAAGTTCGCCGGGTAAGCTAGTTAACCATAAAATTAATCAAGTTATATTACATAAAATATACTTGCTAGTTAGGAACCTGCAGGTGGAGCTTAATTTCGCGATTTAGCAGAAATGCGAAACCTACAATATGATAAAAAGAGAATTTCTTAGAATAATCCATGTTATTGTTTCAGTAATAAGTTGATTTTATTTTATATTATAATTCAGTGTTAAACGAGTAGTCAAGAAGTAAAAAACAATTTGCTTTCATCTTTTAAGATGTATTTTCGAAATTAAGCTTTTTAAAAATCCATTCGGAATTCTACGTTTATTAACTTGCTTTAACATTACTTTTTAAAATTAATTAACATCTTTGTAGGCATATAAAAAATATTGGACCTTATGAAACGGTATTTTTTATTCTTACATTTTTTGACGGACTGACTTAAATAATCATTACTTCTGTCGAACTATTGACTATCACGTTAACATTAGTGGTCTGTTTGTCCGACATAACATTAATCGCAAAACAACTTCCGTCAAAATATGATATTTATGCTTTAGTAATGCCAAAACGCGCTAATAGTTGAGGCGAGAACATTTTCTATAAGAAGCTATTTTCTTTGCTGGAATCTTTTCAGGATTTGCCCAATATCAATAATCACAAAATGCATCAATCGCAAACCCTGTGCTAAATCTTTTATTTAACAAAATCCGAAAAAAATTGAAGATGCTAATTTATTATTTGCTCCTATTTTCGTGTATGATTCGGAAAATATTGCTCCTAGAAAAGAAATTATAGAAAGTTAAAAGTTTCGTTATTTGATTTTTAACAATATTTCGTTGGTTAGAAATTGAAAACCCAATGTTTATTGTTCGGAAAATAATTGGACAAAAATAACATAAAAATGTAGTTTATCCTTTAATTGTTTTCGACCCTCTAATTTTGACTTACAACCTTCATATTGAGCCTAGAAAAACTTTTTAATATTATTAAAACTTGTGCTAAATTTTGTTAAGATCGGTAGGATAGTTTTTGCATGATAATTTAGCAATCCAGTCTACTGTACAAAAATCGCAAGTTTTCATATTCATATTTTTTGTCATGTTACCATGAACCACATTGAATAAATAAATAAACATATTAGTTTAAAAAAATTTATACTTAAAAAACAGTTAAAGATGCTTCTAATAAAAAAAAGACATGTTCGGCTTACACTGGTAGCCGAGATATTGAAGATCAAAGTTGGCATAAATTTGCTGTGTTACCATAATGGATAGAGGGCCCGTTTTTAAACAAATATCCTTGTCAATCACTTTTTGTATAAAAAATTTTACCTACATGATATGACACGTTTTAATCATACTACATTAAAAAGTTTTTCTAAGCGGAATATAGAGGTTGTAAGTCAAGATTAGAGGGTCAAAAACAATTAAAGAATAAACTACATTTTTATGTACTCTTTTGTCCAATTATTGCTATTTTCTCAACAATGAACATTAAATTTTTAATTTCTAACTAACGAAATATTGTTAAAAATAAATAACGATTTTTTAATTTTTTTTTTCTAGGAGCAATATTTTCCGAATTAAACACGAAAATAGGAGAAAACAAATTAGCATTTTTAATTTCTACAGATTTTGTTAAATAAAAAATTAAGCACAGGATTTGCGACTGGCGTATATCGTGATTATCAATATTAAGCAAATTCTGAAGGTATTGCAGCACAAAATAGCATTTATAGAAAATATCCAGTTTGGTCTGCATTTCGACAGATACCGACTGGTCTATAATTAGTTCTGAATAAATTCTTGATTTTATAAATAATTGTTATACAATTTTGCAAATTTAGACTACGTAGGTATTTCAAAACACAATCTTGTATATGCTACATGTTAAGTGCTTAAAAGTAATGGTCCTATGTAGGCAACTGCTTTATCTGTCGTGTACACTTTTGACAGGACAGTGGTCCATACCACAGTACTAAGCGTTACTGAACAAAGTTAAACAACTTACTTATGTATTTATTATTAACATATTAACTTAAAATATTTTTCACAAATAAATTAAAATTAAAAAAAAATAGCTGTGTCTACGACTTCATGTGCGTATGAAAAATTATCGCTAAGACAAACGCAATAGCCCGCTCGCGCTTTCTGGAAAACAGAAAACCTTTTTGTGTAATTCTAAAATGAATATATATCTTAAATAAAGGTAACGTAAAAGTTACTCATTATTACATCAGCTACTTGCAAATGAAATTTCCGTCAAAATAGGCATATTCATTCCAGAGATTAGTCTGTGGAAACAGACAGATAGACAGACAGACATACAGACATTGTAACAAATGTTACTTTGGTAAATGTATCGTGTACATATACATTTATTTTTAGTTGTAGATTATTTAAAATAGATTTTTATTAAGTTAAATAATAATTTTGTTAAAAATTTTGAAAAGTAAAACATAAGATACAAAAAAATTAAAAAATGGTTGTTTTCACCAAAATATATCTTAACTGCTTAACAATTGGTCGTACTTAAGGTGTACACGTTGGACAAACGACCTCAATTAGACAACGTGCCCATGAATGAATAGCCGCGAACGTTTCCCTGAGGGAACTGAGGGAACCAGGGCAAACCACCTGGTTTACTCTAGCATGCGGGTCTCTGCCAGAGTGAACGTACAATCCCTAGCTACTCGTGGAAACAACCATGGAAGATCGGAAAATCAAATTAAACCAACAGTATTGTACAACCCACTAATTTGAAGAAAATTTGATCTAGTTTTGTATTTAAAGCAATCACTTAGTATACCTATCAAAAAGTTTTTAACAAAAAAAAAATAAAAAAACAAAAAAAAGGCAAAAATCGACCATTTTACAATTTTAATTTCTTCTTATTTTAACAATTTAAAGGATTATAAAATCTGTTTTAATTATGTAACTAAGCTATTTTGAAGAAAAATTTAATTCTAAAAGTTTCCTATGACCAATACCAACATTTTGCATCGTTTTTAAGATATATTGAAAAAATGAGGCAATTGCATTTTCAATTAGGTATATTTCTAAATTCCACCCTCTTATTAAATATCAATTTGGAAGATTCGTACAAACGAATCAATTCAACAGTAAAAATAAAATAAACTTGTATTTAACAAAAAGTGTAGTTAGAAGGTAAGTTTATACAATCTATTGACATAGAATTAAATATAACCCATTATAATAAATACCTACATATCATTAAGAAACACCTTTTTGGAAAAACAGGTTATAATATGGCCAACACATTTTTATTATTAAGAAGATTGTGTATTTTGCTCAACATCCTATTAATTTTAAAAAGTTAGTATTTAAAATGTATTTATTTAAAACAACAAACTTTTACAAAAGTTTTTCTAAATAATAGTTTTTTACATTTTTATTTGTTCTGGTACGTAATAATTTTGATTATATTTGGTATAATAAATTTATTTTAATTCATCAATTTATTTTCTTTTGTTTAAATATTAAAATAAACAACGATGATGGCATTAAAATTGACGGGTTTCCAACGAACAATGGTGTGAAAATTAAATCCATAATAATATACTTTACCTTGATATATTTGGTATCGTATCGTATTTTTTAACGCACAATAACGTAAGTAACATTTGTAAGACTAAAATAGCAAATGCAATAAAACAGGCAATTGTGCTTTCTAGTACCGAAACAGTTTTACTTTAAATCTCGCATGCGTATTTCGGGCCGTGTGTCTATAAATGGAATTGACCCGAACTGCGCGATAAATCATTTAATCTTGGGTGTTTACCGATATTAATTATTGGAAAATTAAGAAATAATTTAAAGTTTCCTATTTAAGTACGAAAAGTGTTGAAAATAGATATGTGTTAGATCAAATTCCTCCAAAACATACTAAAGTACTTGTCTTTCCTTAAAATATTTTATAATGAAAATTGGCAATAAATATAATTTTGTTCTTGAAAATACCTTTTTTGTTTTTTTGGACAATTTAATATCTTTTTGCCTAGCTACTAGCCTAACATGGAAGCAAATATAACGCATAAAAAAAATTATGTAATAGTGCATTTGGGTTCGTTGCAAATGAAAACTGTCTTAGCTAAAATTGAACTGATATGCTCTTTTGGTAGGTTAACTATCCAGAACACTTCAGTAAAAAGGAAATTTTTCAAAATTACCGTATTCGCAAAATATCATTTTTTTATTTAAATGATGTTCAGAAATTAAGTATTATATATGGTTTAAATCAGAAAAAAAATATCTTTACGTTTCTGATATTTATTTATTTTTATTTATAAAAAATTAAACAGATATATTTGTTAAATTTAAACAATAGATTGTAAAATCGAAAGTGCATACAACGACAAGCGGTTAGGGTTGGCGAAAAGGTCTCTTTTATTGGTCTTTTATTAGAATCCCACTGGGCACAGGTAAGGGGTGACGCGAAAGACTCTTTAACCGTGTTTTCAATTCATTTATTTCTGCCGTCGGTTTACCATTTTTGTGTATCTTTACTCGCAAATACTGAAACGCATCTACTTGCTCTGTATTATTTCCATTTAGTTTTAATGATATATTTACATTAATTCTTCCTATAACCATTACTTTTGACTTATTTACATTTATTCTTTAGGTTTCTTTGTTGTAGGGATTTTCCATATATCTAGATTGGTTTGTAGATCTTTCTCATTTTTGGCGTATATAACTAAATCGTAAGCAAATGCACTTTCTGTTATTTCTATTAGTTTCATGTTTCTGTATCCTACTTGTAGTTTCTTAGTTTTGTTTCTTTTATCACATCGTCTAGTATGATGTTGAAAAGCACTGGGCTTAACACTACTCCCGGTATTAATCCGTCTTTGGTTATAAATTCTTCTGATTGTAGGTTTCCTGTTCTTACGGAATTTCTTGTTTAGTTGTAGAAATTTCCTACTTATTCCTCTTTTTTCTAAACTGTCCCATAATAATTTTCGTGGAATGCCTGTCGAATGCCTTTTCTATATCGATAAAGACCATATATATGCTGTTGATATTATTTTCTGTTAGTTGTTTGAGTGTAAATATGTGGTCTTGTATACCTCTCCTAAACCCACTCTGTGATTCTTTTAGCTGATTTTCAATTCCTTCAAGAACTCCTTCGTATATTTTTGCTATTGTGCTATGTATCGTTATTCCCTTGTAGTTTTTACATACTCTCTTGTCACCTTTTTTGTATATTGGTAACAATATTCCTATTTCCCAGTCTTCTGGTATCCTTTCTATATCCCATATTTTATTGAATAAGTCTGTTAGTATTTCTAGTCCAAGTCTACCTAGATTTTTAGCCATTTCTGATGTTATCTCATCGTGTCCTGCCACCTTTCCTCGCTTTAGCAAATCTGTAGCCTTTTGTATTTTATCTATTTGTATTCCATTTTGTTCTTCTCAGTTTTATATTTCTATAAGTTGTTCTATTTCTGGTCAGTGATTGACCATCCCTAGGTAGATGCTTTCTCCAGAGGATTGGCAATTTTTGGACGACTGTACAGTCTATTGTCTATTGATCCTTTTTCACTTCTGAGGTATTGAATAACCTTTGAACTTTTAGCTCTGATGATGGCCGGTGTTAGGCCAAAAGCGCTCAGCTAATAAATTTTATAATTTTTAATACACGCTTCCCAGAGAAAAATACTTGTTTTCTTTTCGTTTCTTTGAATGCAGTTTGTTTGGAACAATTTTAAATATGGTGTAACAAATCGGTGTGGTCGAACTCCGCCGATACTAATCCCTTACCTGAAATAGAGGGCATAGCTCCGCCGTTGGCTAAAATAATCCCCTTTAATCCATAAGTATCAGTGTACGATTATGAAAATACTGACAGGTAATTTTAGTTTAAAATGAAAGATTTTTAAATTAATAAAAATTTATTATAGGTACATAATAAAGAAAGGTAAATATACATAGGTAAAAATATTATTACATTGACGAATAGTGAAAAGATGTGGCTTTTACGTAATCAAACCTATTTAACTCATTATTTTTATATTTATTTACTAGTTTTTGTAAACATTCTATACGCACTTTGTGGTTTCTGTTATGAATTTTTACTGGCAAGTGTGTACTATTTAGTTTTATATACGTGTTCGTTTGAAAGTCTTTTAAAACATTGATAAAATTAATAATATTCGGATGAGGGGTATAAAAAGATTTATTTAGCGTCGAATGAAAATATTCACAACGAGAATCTTCGTCAATATAGTTTTCAACTAAATAGTCAAAAACCTCGATAACCTTTTCATTATTTATTTCTATATTGCAAAAATCAAATGCGAAACAGTCACCCACATTATTTGGTTTCAAAAAAGTTAAACCAAAAACCCAATGCAATACAGTACTAACTGGAGTCCCTATATTTTTATATTCATTCATTAGTCCTAATTGCTGTATTTTTCTAATCCAACTTTGGGCCAAATGAAATCTGCATCCTATTACATTAACATTTGACCAGATTCCTTTTACAGCCAAATGAATTGATTGCTCAAAATCCGCTACGACATATTTTGGTTTAAAACTTAATAAATTTTGTTCACAGTAACTTATTATCAACTTAAACATAGATAAATATGTTTCTTGATGCTTTTTCGGTAATAAACAAAATACTAGTGGAACATAGTGACCATTTTTTACGCCATGTAATGTGAATAACTGATAAAAAAATTTAGGTGCATAATCAAAAGATCCATCTACATAAATTTTTTCGCAAGAACAAAGAAATTTGACATTTGTTAAACAAGAAAAAATGATAATGTTGCTTGCTGAGTCGTTTGCTAGTATGAAATTTTCATTTTTAGGCGTCAAGATTTCTAAGTCATTCACTAATTTGTGTGTCTCATCTATGTTTTTAGGCAAACTAGGAATAATACCTCGACGATGATGATATATACACTTACGTATGTTATACACATATTGTGTATTTAAAGTTTCCAAACACATAGGATCTAATTCTCTAAGAATTATTTTAGATGGTTTTTCGCTTAAATCATTTACTGCCTTTCTTTTCACGCTATTTGATATTGCTTGACGTTGCAATGTTTCATCAGCAGGATGGTTGTGTGAGATATGCTTTTCTGAAACAACAAAAAATTATTCAGTGACAATGAATTTATCATTTGTATTTATAAATCATGTAGGTAAGCAATACCCAAAGTTTGGCGCTGTACATAGTTGTAAAAAAATCTCTTTACTTACCAATAATTACAGAAATAGCTTCATCTGTAAAGATTTTGGACGTACAATTTTTAAGTACACACCTCCACTTAACTCCACGTTCTGTTTTTCCAGATTTATAAAATTTACACTTTTCATAAACTAAAAGCACTTTACCGCGTTGGCTTAAGATGGTTTCCATATTACAACTTATGTCTAACAGTACAATCGACAGAATGGTGAATAAAAATATTGTTTTGGGTAAATGCAATTAACACAAAATATTTCATAGAAAATCATAATTAGGGAAATATAAACTGCCCCGGCAATAACAGGAATTATTAAGCTGAGCGGAGATCTGCCCTAGGATTAACTTGACCCTTTGCGCAGACCGGATTAAAGTAGGTAAAACGGCGGAGCTCTGCCCCGCCCTAACAAATGGGGCTATCAATTTATGGCGCAGACGACTTCAAGAAGTGGTAAAAAATAATGGTGGCCACCACATTAATAATATTTTAGTTAAAATGTTATAGTTTCCTAATTTAATAAAAAAAATATACTTTGGAAATCCGGTAATTTTGAAAAAATTCCTTTTTACTGAAAAGTCTGACACTGTACGTTATTTTTGCTTCCAAATTTGCAGTCATGTTGAGATCATAATAGGGTATTAGCCCTGCAAAAAGAAATTAAATAGCTCAAAAAACAAAAAAGTTATTTTGAACTGCAAAATGTACTCCTTTATTTCGGCCCACGGTGTACATTACAAAATATACTGCATTATCCATATTTATTCTTTTTATTTATGTTTCCTTTTCATTTGCAATACTTCCCCTGATCAGTCTTTTTAGGAGTGCCAATTCTTTTACTTTTTCGTCATCCAAGATTTTGAATTTTTAATTAGTCTTTCCTAATTAATTATAAAAAATAATTATTGGATAAAAAACAAAATTACATTTACTTCTTATCGTCAAATATTATTTAATTTATTTTTACAATTTTTTGTTTTGTTTTTATGACCAAGTAAAATCTTTATTTTAAAAATAAAATTATTTTAATACATAAACAATTCATATATAATTCAATTTAACATCTACATCAGTCAATGGCCATTGGATTAGGATGGCCATAGACGTGCCCGGTGAATCCCAACGATACACCGCAGATCGCACATACACTCGGTGGTCTGTCTTAGCGACGGTCAGTTAAAGTCATGGCTTTTAAAAAAGTAGACCACACGATTGCGGTTTTTGATTTGGGATTTACCTTGAAAACGTAAAAAAGTGTCAAGAAATATGAAGTAAAAAGTAATTATTTAAAAGAAATCGATACAGTCACCTTAATTTATTACTACTTGGTTTTATTTTCTCTGTGCCATTTAAAAAAACAAACAAAAAATAAGTATTTTAAAAGTACCTTCTTTCTTTAATATTTAAATGCGATTGATTTTAGAACAATGTGGTGAGATCCCTACTTCCTCACTCACGTTGCTGTCTGCTCAACCCTTGTGGTAGTAAATCTAACTTTTCAATTATGCTTGTTACTTCGCCGACAAACGGTCTGTCACTTCGCGAACGAAGTGTCTGTCACCAGGGTTTTATCGCAGGTACTGGCACAAACGCCGTGATCAATCCCGCGATACCGTTTAAAAGGTCAAACCGCTGCGATACACCGCTACGTGTATGGATGGCCTTTGATATTCTAGTATTCTGAGACTATTATTAAAATAATAATATTTACATATATCTATTTTAATAAATTCTATTGAAAATACAAATTACTAGTTTATGATTGTTTTTCGTTATTAATTACTAACAAGATACGAAATAAGTAAATAGGGCAAAAAAGTCACTACAGAAAATCAAGCTAATTTCAAACAGCAAAAATTAATACGAATATTAAAAGAATAAATAAATTATGTATTGATAATAAATGTAAAGGTAAATTGTAGCAACGCAGTTAGTTTGGATAAGCATAATAAATAACAGAACCAGTAACAGATTAAAGAAAATAGAATGTATAAAAGAAGAAAAACATCAAAGGAAAAAGGAACAAAGTGTAAAAATTTCATAGTAGGATAAAGAGGGAACATTACAAAGGCCTAACGATTAAATCCAGAATAAGTAGAGAGAATTTGCTATATAAAGTACCAGGTCTGATATAAATATTATAACAGTAGAATTACAATTGTATCAAAATTTAAGTGACGAACGACATTAAAAACGTTTAAATCTAGTTTCCACATTGCTAAAACAAATTCTCAAGCTGATTACAATTTCAACATGAAATATTTACAATAATGTAGAAAGTGGCAGTATGTCCAATTTAAAAAAAAAAAACGTGTCAAACCTATACCTACACACAAGTTATTGAGATACTACACTTCTTTCCAAAATTGTCTTCCTACTTTGATACAGTAGGTACCTTGCAACGGCATGTGTTTAACTGTTTTCGGTCTCTATTAAGCAGTCCTGTGATAATTAGCCGTGGGACTCCGTGTAGTATAGTATTCTATCAATCGACTCTTATCTATGCTGTTGGCACTCCGTGTCGCCTTGGAAATCGTAAAATCGCCAGAAAGCTATCGCTTCATCTCTACATCTCGATAGGAGTCGAATTCTATCAAGGCATGCGCATTTATGAGAAATAATTGGAATTTTGACATAAAATTAAAACATCTGTGAAACGTGCGGTAATTCTTTATCTTTATATGGTTTATTTATTTGTAAAGCCCAACAATATAATTACGAAAATAGCCGAGGAGTAGTCGACAGCGACACGGAGTACCAGTAAAGCAAGACATCGACTTCGGAATAGAAAGCTACTGTAGAAAGCGATATATAGAATACTATACTAAGGTGTCCCTTAATCGATGCAAGGCCACTAAAACACCTTGTATTAACTCTTAACAAATTGTTGTTTGTTTCTTCTAACAAACGTCTTTTTAATATGGATATATTTGATCATAATTAATTTTTAAGTGACAGTATTGACTTAAACCCATCTATAAACAAGATGTAGCTTTAAAGTATGAGTTGGGTGCTCGAATTATGCCAATCTTGACATCCCAACTTCCATTGCTGCTGTACCTCTAAAAGTAAAAGTACTTTAAACTTTAAACCTTGCTTGCTTAGCGATACCCAATACCCATAGTTGAATGTTAGTTTAACCATTATACTGGGGATATTATATATTTAGATTTAAACTTCACGTTTTGCCATCGTAACCATTAAAGCGGTAATCGCCCTCTTGTAAATGTGTTTAAAATGGTAATGAAACTTTAAGCCTAATATCACCACTTAATTGCATCTTAGAGAACCTTTGCTCTCTAAATTTCTTTTTCTGGTAAATGGGTAAATGTAATACCTTTGCATTCTAAGGGCTTATGTCAATACCAGCTGTTAAGACAAACAAGAATTGTCATTAAGGAGAAATCGAAAAAATGTCACATTCTGCTGGATCTCCGAATGTATTATCAGCTAGCTTCTGATTCAGTTGTTTTCTGTGGGTACCTACGTATTAGCTTTGGAGTATTTTTCGGATTTAAATTATAAATTCATTTTTTTATTCAGTTTCCTATTTTAATTGGTTCTTCTTTGTATTAAATTTCTTGCATGTTATTTTTCTTGTTTAATTAAACTCGTAGGTACAAAAAGTATTGCATAAAACTCGAATAAAATATTTATTCGATTTTCTACCCTTGCTCGCTACCAAGAGCCTTTTTCTTAATTCTATGTAATCCAGTGTTTACTACTACTCTCGTTCCGTAACACAATATTTTAGGTCATAATTCAAAAAAAAGTTTACCAGAATTAAATATAACAAAAATATAATTCCAAAACTCGACTAAACTAATTACTAATTATTAATTGCAAAACTCTTTAAATGTTAAGTAATTTAAATGATTGATTGAACTCCACAAAAATAAAACACAACCTGCTATGCCATCTATACTTATTCATTGTAACTTTTACGCTCACTGATGAGAACTGGTAGCAAACTAAGTAAGTCGATCGCTTCCGCCTATAATATTATCCAATAGATGGAGCAGTATGTTTGTTTCTTAAATTAAATATTTTCTCTTGATATAATTAAAGAATACAATTTTTCGCAATAAAGTCTTGAGTTTTCTCAAGTCATGTTACGTATATTATTTCTTCGATATTATTTTCTTGCTCAAAATCATCCTTACACAATAAGTTAAAGCAAATGTATAATGTAAATCCGTGATGCTAGGGGGATACTTATTGTGGGCGCAGGTATAGTACATTCACAATTATAGTAACTGAGTAAATGAGTCCGGTAAAAGCTTTTACCGGACTAATTTTTATTTTCTGGCCTTGTCCGACAAAATGAGATTTTCTGACCTAAAAATAAACCGGAAAGTATTAATTTCTGGCCGGTTTTAAAAAAAGGATTTTTTTTCATGAAAATAACAATAAAGTAATTTTCCATTTTTTTGGCATTTTTTTTCTGACATAAAATAGAAAACATAACAAGTAAACATTTATAAATAAGAACATTTTAAAACGAGTAAATATTACATCACATAGGTTTTATGTAAAACCTATGTCATTATCACTGTCGTCTCCTAAATTATTGATAATATTATTTTTCTACAACCGTGCGTAAAGTATTACCTTTACGCACGGTTTAAGGTTCGTAAAGTTTAACTTTTTTTCACTAGTGAAAAAAAAAAGTTTTTTTTTCACTAGTGAAAAAAAGTAAAATAAGCACTGTTTTTTATAAGATTATGCAAAGATTTTTACGTGTGTTATTGGCCGAGATGACTCGGGTTTAATTCCGGGTAAGGAAACTTTTTTTTTATTATTTAATTGTGTAAATTTGTGGAAATATATTTAATTGTTAAATTATTGCAGTTTAATACATACAAAACAAGATATTATATTCAGTAATTTTTAATTTGATTTTTAATATGACAGAAATATCAGTTCATGAATAAGGGTAAGTATTTTTATTTAAATATACATAGGCTCTGACTGATTGACATTTCAAAATTCAAGCATTTCGCGTTTTTACGTACCGGTATTATAAGGTAAGATTAATTTAGAAAATAAATATTTTGTTATCTAAAATATGTTTTAAATCTAATATTTTTTTCGCAGTAGTGCTTAAAAAAAAATCAGGCCTATACTTGTATTTCTTGTAAAAAAATTCGGTTGTAGAAAAAATATTGTATGCAACTCGTGCGTAAAGGTTTCTTTTTTGACGAATGTGACTGTTGCCGCATGAGCCGCAGGCGAATGCGACAATCAAAGTTGAAATATTTACCACATGTTTAGTCATAACTATAAGTCCTTTAAATACCGTTTAAACATTCAGTACATTGAAAAGAGATTGATATACAAAAAACAGTCGTAGATAATGTTTTGAATATCATAGTGACGTATAACATTGTGTTTAACAACTTATTTTATAATTCTATCACGTAAGTTAATATATTAAGATTAGTATTTTATATTAATAATATTATTAATAATATTCAGTAATGAGTACTGTATTGTAGTCTACAGTACCTACCATCACATGGTTTCAGTATATCCAGCACTATGCTTTTGAGATTTTTGGCCACATAAACAGAGTTTTTACGAATAGGAAATAAAGCACTAAATCAGTAAAACCTCCGAAATTTGTAACTTAAGATGGATTGGAATGCGGTTTTTTGCATTGGATTTGTTAGACTATCAGGAAATTTTTCATAATGTAAAAATGGAAAATTGCATTTTGCATTCGAAAAGCGAACAGACAATAGATAAAAAAATTACAACTCGGTAAGTATTGCTAAAAATGGGTTCAATTTATGTACTCGGGGTTTTTGGGGTCGCTGAACACGAATATCATTATGCCGAAACTCTCTGCGGCACTTGGTGCCCAGTGTGCATGGTATTTACCTCTTCTCCTGGGGTTTTATGCAAATTCTATACAAAATCAGTGCACACTTGGGACCCGGGGGTTTTTTGGGCCGCTGAATACGAGTATAATGATGGCGATGGTCTCAGAGACACCTGGTGCAAATGCAGATTGGATACAAAATGAATGTGCACTCGGTATTAGGAGGTTTTTGAGGTCGCTGAACACAAATATGATATTCCTGTTTAGCGACCTCATAATGATTTTGCTTAATCCTTTGCATACAAAATCCTGAATCCGGGAGCGTGCATAGAAGCATAACTAATGAGTACTGTATTGTAGTCTACAGTACCTACCATCACATGGTTTCAGTATATCCAGCACTATGCTTTTGAGATTTTTGGCCACATAAACAGAGTTTTTACGAATAGGAAATAAAGCACTAAATCAGTAAAACCTCCGAAATTTGTAACTTAAGATGGATTGGAATGCGGTTTTTTGCATTGGATTTGTTAGACTATCAGGAAATTTTTCATAATGTAAAAATGGAAAATTGCATTTTGCATTCGAAAAGCGAACAGACAATAGATAGAAAAATTACAACTCGGTAAGTATTGCTAAAAATGGGTTCAATTTATGTACTCGGGGTTTTTGGGGTCGCTGAACACGAATATCATTATGCCGAAACTCTCTGCGGCACTTGGTGCCCAGTGTGCATGGTATTTACCTCTTCTCCTGGGGTTTTATGCAAATTCTATACAAAATCAGTGCACACTTGGGACCCGGGGGTTTTTTGGGCCGCTGAATACGAGTATAATGATGGCGATGGTCTCAGAGACACCTGGTGCAAATGCAGATTGGATACAAAATGAATGTGCACTCGGTATTAGGAGGTTTTTGAGGTCGCTGAACACAAATATGATATTCCTGTTTAGCGACCTCATAATGATTTTGCTTAATCCTTTGCATACAAAATCATGAATCCGGGAGCGTGCATAGAAGCATAACTAATGCCGGCAGTCCCACTGACTGCCTCACCCGTTTTTTTACCCGTTTTTCGCAAAATTTATTAATTTCCACGTTTACCTATAAGATGAGTTAATTATGTAGTTAATTTCTTGACATTACGCGTTACCTACAGTTGACTCGCCTATAAATGATCCTGGCAACTTTTGCTACTGTAATAATTCCACAACAATAGAGTATTTAAAAGTAATTATTTAGTTTTACAGGTGTTATCAAAATGACTTTTTTGTACTCATTACTTTTAAATGCGTATTTTACAGTTATCACCGGAGTGCG